>CM054122.1:150289121-151489121 GCA_028751855.1 Ambrosia trifida
ATTTAATCAATAAAGTACAAAGGGGCCCACCAACCTTTTCTTTTGGACCGTCCGCTTGAGCAAAAACCATGGAGCCTTGGATAGATTGCTACAATGGGAGGTCTGGTTTGTTTGGTCAGTCCACTCCAACTAGACCGTTTGATGGGATACCATTGTAGGTGCTCTTAGTATTATTGAAAAGGTGTTTTGACCATCTTAGGTTGCACAAACTTATTAACAAGTATGCAACTACACCATGAAAGGAGACAAATATAATTACATGGGTCTTTTTCAATATTTTTAGTTAACATCGCATATAGAAAATGGTTTTGTTGGCCATGGAATCTAAATTCAATTAACCACTTTAGGAATGGATGAACCAAACTTTAATTCAGAAATTTATCGTGGTTTTGGTGGGAAGGTGGAAGCATTCCTCAGTGATAACACCAGTCTTGTTAATCTCATTAAGACGCTTATCAAATCATTTGTGTTAACAAGTATTTGGACTTCGGTGTGTGCACACCACCTGTTTGACGAAATGCTTAACAGAAGTATAACAACACATTTCAAACAATTGTTTCATTACAGCTTAGCTGTTGACAACATGCTTTATAGGAACTAGTACAGAGTCATTAACTTCTAGGGTTTTGACCATAAAAAGCTCTGTATAAACCACCTGTTAATTTGCTGCTTTTTGGAATAAGTCATAACACTTTAAGAATCTTAAGGAAAAATATGAGAAAAATCTTAAGGAACTTGCCTGTTACAATGCTAATAGATCTTCACAATAGTCTAGTGGGATTAATGGGTTCGCGGGTGGATGAAGTGAAAAGAGTTTTGAGAATGTACTCTTGTTCAGAGTGGCTAGATGATGCAATCGGCCCAGATAGTTGAAGCCCAATTCAGCCATCAGGCCCTCAAGATGATGCTAACCAGGCCCGTTCAATTAGGCCCAAAAGGATGGTCCAGAAACTACACGTTTGTTGAAATAATCATTGGAAGTTATTTGTTTTGTTTATTGCATGTTTGTTTCTTGTTTGCATTTAGTGGTAATCATACATCAGTGGTAGAAGTTAATTCCTAGAAATAAGGTAGTGGAGTAGTGGTAGTAAAGGTATGACTGCATATTTAAATTGGTGTACTGCATGTTTGTTTTTGTCAATGAAAAATTAAGAAAATTGTTTCAAAGGCTTCTCTTTCTCTTGTGTTCTTAGGAGTTTGTAGGTTTTCTCCGTCAACCTATCACTAGATGGTTATTCAGATGTTAAATACATATTAAATCAACCAATCTCATAAATATATTTAATTCCAAATAACCAAGTTACATCTAGATAATGGGTAAGCGAGCAACAAGCTGCGCCGCTATCCCTTTTTGAATCGCAAAACCTATTCTACTAAATACAAACCCTTGGTTCCTCGGGCTTTGCGAGTCACTGTGAACCACCTTTTGCACCCGCTCCAAAAAGCGAACTGCCTCAGGGGCTAGGGATCCAAAAGTGTCAAAGGCAAACGGAATGAATACATGCTGATTCTCTAAACACGCAGCCTCGTGCTTACCAACCTTCCTAGCTTCCGCCTTCAAAACCGCCTGTCCCGGAACGAATCCACTATATCTTAGCCCCACCAGTGGGGACACCCCGTGAGGTCAACACACGCGTGCTTACCCCCCACCCAGCCAAACACAAGGACGTCCGCAGGACGCAAGGTAGATCTTCCCTCTCGTGGATCAGTCAGAAAGTTAACAGAGGCAGAGATGCAGTTGGTTTCTATTGGACGGTAGCTGATGATCTTCGAAGTATTGTAGATTCAAGTTAAAACTGAAAAAGATCACTTTTGGTGTTTCATTCAGCATGGTGCCAGAAGGTCAGTCGCATGAAAATGATGCATTTTTGCCATTAAGGAGTACATCATATATTCATATTTGAAGTAAAGATGTTAAACATACACTAAATGACTTGAAATCAGTTTGATGCAGATGCAGTAAGCAAATATGATGCAGTTTGGAAGCGCAATCAAATGGCTCAAGAACAAATAGTAATCAAAGACGATAAATCGAACCAAAGGTTCCAAGAACAATGTTCTTATTTTATAAATCAATCAAAAACTACTAAAACAATAAACCCTAAGTCTCTATTTATAGATGAGAGTCATAGTTCTAATAGGAAACAAAATAAGATAAAATAGGAAATTCAAATTTAAAATAAATATTAGATAACACTGATGCTCCTGCATCATACTCCTCGTCTTCGAAAAAACTCGTCCTCGAGTTTTGCCTTCGAACCAAAGCCACCTGGATCAAAAGGAACATCAACTCGATTCTCATATAACACAACCCGTCCTAATAATTCATTGTCACGGTTCGTTTCGCCTGGCTCAGGACCTATACCCCCTGGGTCAAATGGAGCAATGGACCGTCTCCTCTTCACGATTTGAATATGGTGTGTGCCAAGATCAGCTGCATTAACATGCGGCCCTTTATTCTCCACATGTAGTATCATGTCCAAATTAATGAACCCTTCATTTGAATATAACTTGCCACTAGCTTGTTCTTGCATCACAGCTTCTGATCCACCAACATTATTCATTTCCCCATGCTTCCCACGTGTACAATACATGAAACTTTTTGTAGGGCCCACCATATATTGTGAAGCCTTAATATCCCTATAATTCAAACCAATATATCCGTCCTTTTTAAAAGACCCATTATTTGAAAATATGATATTAAAGCCATCAATTTCGGAAGGTTTATCCATATCTTTGGTAAGTCTGATATCCCATTCAATTTGAATTTTCAAATTCATTGGAAATTCCAAAGTCTTCGATTCCCCCATGATTGTCGACATATTGGGTGGAATTGGTAGAATCAGATCAGAATGTAGTTCATCTCCAACCACCGTAGCACTACAATCAACAACTGCAATTTCACAAAAAGAATCAAACATACCCGATGAAACCTCCGCATACTCATGATCGTTACCGTCCGTTTCTTTCGTAGGCTCATTCACTTGACTAGCAGTCCTGTTAATAAGCGTTTGCACCAACGAACATTCTTCTTCATCCGGTATAATCCCGTCTTCATCATATCTAGGTTTCTCTTCCGATAAACACTCTTGATAGATCGGTTCGTAGAACCGAGGGCAGGAATGGTCGAAAGGATGCTCCTCTTCCTCGTTCACATCGTCCCAGACGATTGTTCCCAATTCGGTTTCCTTATCGCGCCTCTCCCGTTGTAACTCAAGATCTCGGACACTTTGGCGGAGTCGTCTGATCTCTTCAAGATCTCGGACTCGTTGTCGGAGTCTTTTGATCTTAATAATATCTCGTGGATCTCGATTTCCGATCTCGTTGCCTCGTTCGGCGAATCTACGGTCACGATTGAATCGATCTCCACGAGCACGTGAAACGAATATACTTCTGTCGTTGCCTCTGTTGGCGAATCTACGATCAAGCAAGCATCTTCCTCCACGTAGAGCCATTTGAAAACCAAAGCTCTGATACCAACTGATGCAGTTTCACATGCGATCAAATGGCTCAAGAACAATTGATTAATCAAAGACGATAAATCGAACCAAAGGTTCCAAGAACAATGTTCTTATTTTATAAATCAATCAAAAACTACTAAAACAATAAACCCTAAGTCTCTATTTATAGATGAGAGTCATAGTTCTAATAGGAAACAAAATAAGATAAAATAGGAAATTCAAATTTAAAATAAATATTAGATAACACTGATGCTCCTGCATCAAAATACAGTTTTAAGGAGATGCAATCCCAAGTTTCTACCAGAGAATATATAGCTGAGAGAGAAGTTCAAGCTACGGTAAGGCTGGCTAAAATATCAAGCATCTATTATCTATTATCTATTAATATATATAAAAGAAAATGTATATGCTGACGTGGCGTGCAATGGAAGCCTCAACCTCTTATTGAGAGTGCCACGTGGCATAATGAGAGGCAAGATTTTGTTTTTTTTTTTTTTCGATTTTTAACATCTCTCCAACCCTAATATAAAAATTATCAAACACCACAAAACCCTACCTGCTTTGTTTGTTCTTCGTATTATCTTCTCCCAAAGTTTCGTCCACATACCTAAATCTACTATAATTCCTCAATCAGGTTAAAAACATCTGAAACCAGATCTACAATTCCTTCACAAACTCATCAATCTATTACATAATTATTCTTTTAACTATGTTATTAGTCGCGGTTGTTAATGATACAAAAGAAAGATGTGAGAGGTATTGAAGACTGTCTTCATGGATGTGGTAATATATATTTTATTTATTTTACAGGTTTTCTCAAATATCGTTGATTGCTATTATAAAACTCATATGGTTGCAGAGGCACTTGAAGAGATAACAGCCTTTTGACGAAGAACGAAACGAGATTTATACAGGTAATAATTACGGTTTGGTCTAATTGAATACAACAATAGATTAATTGCTCTGATTAAATAACTTTAAGTGTGGGTTTAGTACTAAATATGATTGGTTTTAGTTTCTGGAGTTTGCAGATTTGGTGGTTGAGTTGTATAATTTTCCATCTTTTTTATTGGATTGTAATGTACATTAAAACATTAATAATTTGATCATGTTTTTTAAAGCAGATGTCTCATTCCTATTTTTCACCTTATGTTTTGGCTTAGGCTATTTCGTTTCGGCTTAATAAACAACTTTATGATATTTAAACTCATCGAAGATAAAAACACAGTTTCATTTTAATAGTTTAAGATGAAGTTAACTTATATTCCACCAACAAACTAGCAAGAAGCTAGAGGTACACCAAAACAAATGAAAATCACGAAACAGACATTTCCAAATCCTAAACACCTAAGCAAAATGCCATAGACCCCAAAACTATGCTAACCGATCAATATCTGTCTAAACTAAGTACATTTTTACGTGTTTATATTTTATCTTGCTTTGTTAGACGTTGATGATTAGCATCTAACTATGATAGTGGCATCACGATTATACCTTCCTGATATAAATATATTTGTCCTTATAAGGTGAGGATTATCAAAGGGGGAAACAACGCATAACCTCAGAAGGGCAGATAGATGTTAATAAGAGTGGCAGGGCATCGATGTGGTAGCCCTTAAGACTTTTGTTAACAGAAAATAAGTTCACTAAGATCTTAATATGTACCTAGAACTTAAAAAAGGCTTTAAATTTATTCAATACATCTGGTAAAGAAATCAGAGAACATAAAAAAGGCCTCTAAATTTATTCAAAAAATCTTGAAAGGAAGGGTGTGTGTTAGTCTACAGAGAGAAAGCCAAAATCGAAGAGAACGATAGAGATTGAGATGCCAATGGGTTAAATGGGTTTTTATGTATGTAGTATGTGTGATACATATATAACAGATACAAAGAACTATGAATGGTGAAATATTAAATAGGGCTTTTTTGTGTGAAATTTGAAGTGGGATTTAAAAGAATTGAGGAAATCTATATGGAATAAGTAAGCAAATTTGAGTTTTTTATAAGTAGTTAATATATTTTTTTTTTGATCAGTTTCTTAACAATTTATCTATCAGTGTACACGCAATCATCTGCTATTAAGGGTATATATGACAATTATTAAAGTAATTAGTGCTTTGTTTTAAATCTATCAGTGACATCGTATGTTTTATTTCTCAAAGCAAAGGTTATAATATTTGTGCATTAGATTAATTTGCTTTGTTGACATGTTATTACACACTTAACAAATATTCTGGTTGATTATCTGATTTTCAGTTCATGAACAAGACCAAGATGAAGGCTAACACGAACTAATGATGAAGTTGTTATCATTACTCCTTTTTGTGGTATGTGCTTTCTGACATAATTATTTTTTAAACAGCTATACAATTATTTTTATTAAGATAGATGATGAAGTTAAACATGTGTGAGATGTGTGGGTTTCAATTTGGAACATGTATATGTTTTAATACTATAATCAAAATATGTGCTAACTTTGTGTAGAATAATTATTTTAGATGACTATTCAGGTAATAAACTTTAGTTTTTAATTTTTTATATATGCAGAGGTTATAGTTTATAGTTTTGAGGACTTGAAACACATTAAGCAGGTAGATGGGAGAGATGATACATCTTACTAGCTTTCTGGATTATTGACACCTTCAATTAAGGGTATTCATGGATTAAGACAATAGTTATTTTACTTATGCTTGAATCATAGCTATGGTGTTGTTTCTGTTCTTTGGACAGCAAGTTAATCATCTACGTTACTTAAGATTTTTCATCTGCGAACATTTTGTAAATGTATACTAAAGCCAGATATTTAATCTTTTGATTTATTATTATACTGCAGGATTATGTGGCAATAAGATGGTCCAGGGCTCTGGAGCTATGCGGATCTTTTTCTTCAAAGGTTTTTGTTATCTATAGTATTTTCAATCTTCGTTTTTCTGTCATGTTTAGCACATAAAAGTAGGATGGTTGTATGGTAAACCAAGCTCACAATAGCCGAGCTACCTCATAAACTCTTAAATTGAACATATTTCTTTTTCAGATATTTGAGAATGGGGGCCAAGGCTTTTTTTTGCTGCTGCTGTTGTTGTACTGGCGAGCCGGTCAGAGTCGATGCAATATGCATAAGATGTATAATGTGATATTATGTTTGGTGTTCGTTCGGTTGATGTCCATATCCCCTTGAAGAATCCTTCGATGTTCTTTGTTTTTTTATTTATTAAATTGTTGTAAATTTTGAATTGCAGTATACACCTGCTATTGATTTATGGAGATTGGAGAATATGTTGTATATTTGCTGAAGTATTAACTAGAAAACCGCTACCATTGACCTTGGAACACCATCAGCAGACACCATTTCTGGAGTATGTTCAATGTCACACCACCTTTATTCTTTTAACATGCTCATTTTTTCATTTATTTAAACATAACCATTTAGTTGGTTAACACTTATCTCTAGACATTAGAAAACATTCTATGATGGTTTGATAGAAGAACACTAAGTAATCATTGATTAGATTGGAAATTATGAGATAATAAATGTTGTTTTCTTCTTTTATCATTTTTTATTAAGTAATATTAGATTTTTCAACCCCGGGATCTTCCCGGGGTAATCAGCTAGTAACAAATATCTAATAATTAACATGATTTATTTAAAACAAAATTATCTAAATTACTGTTGTTTATTAAATATTTAGTTTCTCAAACATGTACAGCTCTGCCTCCATTCAAATAGTTTGTAGAAATATCTTCAGCCTTTTACCAAACAAGTTATAGTCGTGACCCCAGAACCTTTATGGCCTTATAAATAATATTTCCATATTCCCAACCACCAATCCATCGCCACTCAAAATAAAATAAAATAAATATAGAGTATTTATTACTTTAATTTTCCAACTACTTTATTTGCTCACATCATGCACCGATTCTCCCCACCGGCGACACCAGCTACAACTTCCATGGTAAGTTTTCACACATCTCTATTTTACATCAGTTTTGTATGTATATCTGCTAAATTGTTCGCGTATGTATGATTATGAGAGTAGTTTTAATTTGTTTTGCTATCCAAGTCACCCTTCTACGATGATAGTTTGGATAAATACTAAGATCGATTATTTAGTGGTTGCTAACAGAACTAACACGTTTCCGATTTTTGCTTGTCTAGAAAATCTAGTATTTTCTGTCAGTTAGTACATCAAAATTCATCTGTAGTACCTAATTATGTTGAGATTGATCTATAGACACAGCTATATGCATCATCTTCAACAGCAGAATCACAGTGTTATGATGTTTTCATGAGCTTCCGAGGGGAGGACACGCGTACAGGTTTCACCAGCCATATATATGATGCCTTAAAAAGAAATAACATTAAAACCTACAAAGACGACAAGACACTTGAGATTGGGCGGCCCATTGCTTCCGAGCTCCTAGAGGCCATAGAAACATCAAGAATTGCTATTGTGGTTTTATCCAGCAATTTTGCAACTTCAAAATGGTGTTTAGAGGAAATTGCAAAAATTGTTGATTGCATGAAACGAGGAAAGTTGATTGTCATTCCTATTTTTTACCATGTGTCTCCCTCTGACGTTCGTCATCAAAGCAGCTGTTTTAAACAAGGATTTACCAATCATGAAGTAGATCCTGAAACTGCACCACAAAAGGTGGAAACATGGAGAGCTGCTTTCAGAGAAGTGGGAGCTCTCTCGGGATGGCACATGACACAAAACAGGTAGTAGTATCACTGGCTCTAATTTTCAAGAAGTTGTAGATTTATGAATCTTAAAACCACTGACTTGATCTCATGTCTGGTTATTTGTAGGGACGAAGCGGAAGTCGTAAGTAAAATTGTGGGCAAAATCTTAAGGGTTTTGCCTGATACAATGCCAGTAGATCTTCCTAATAATCTGGTGGGAATCGAATCACGAGTGGACGAAGTGAAAGGAATACTAAGAATGGACTCTAGTGATGTTCTTACCATAGGGATTTGTGGGATGAGTGGAATCGGTAAGACTAGTTTAGCTGAAGCTGTCTATAAGAACATTAAAAATAATTTTGAAAAAGGTAGTATCATTGAAAATATCAAGGACATCTCCAAACAAAATGATAGTACCGATCTATGCAAACTACAACAGAAACTCCTTGAAGACATTTTAATGGAGAAAATAATTCGTGTTCAAAGTGTTATCCATGGAAAAACTTTGTTGGAAACAAAGCTACGTGGTTTCAAGGTTATCATAGTGTTGGATGATGTGAATCATGTTGACCAGTTGACCTATTTAGCCGGGAGCCTTGAATGGTTTGGACCTGGCAGCAGAGTCGTAGTAACCACAACAAACAAAGACCTGCTAAATTACTATGAAATGAATGAAATATATTTGTGTGAAGAAATGAATGGTGATGAAGCTCTTACTATCTTTTCTCAATCAGCATTCAAGCAAAGTTTTCCTACTCATGGTTATGAAAAGTTGTCAGATGATATCGTGAATCTGGCTGGTGGACTTCCGTTAGCTCTTAATGTTTATGGTTCTCTGCTGTGTGGGAAGGGTCAAAACTATTGGAAAGGGATGTTGGAGAAGCTTAGAGAATATCCGGAGAAAGAAGTTATAGGAAGACTTGAAGTGGTATATGCAAGACTGGATAGAGATCAGCGTGATGCCTTCATATATATTGCATATTTCTTGAAAGGGAGAAACAAAGATGTGGTGAATGACATACTAACCAGTATTGGTTTGCACCCTGAGTGTGAAATCACTGATCTTAAGAACAAGTGTCTCATAACTATCAATCATGAAGATAATGTGTGGATGCATGATCTTTTGCAACAAATGTGTTGGGAAATTCTTCGCAGGGAATCACATAAGTTTGTTGCAATCAAGTATCACAAAGATATTGTAGATACTCTCTCATCCAAACCAAAGGTCAGTTTTGTTCGTTTTCTGTTGTGTATGCATATTATTGTTTGAGATTTCGGTTTTAGATGGAGAGAGAGTTTTGGAGGGAAGTTTGGAAGTTGGTTAATAAAACACAAATCTTTCATACATTAAAAATACACATGAGGGTCCTATATATACATTTTATGCGGTGTGTTAGTGAACCGGCATGACCCTTGATTTACATTATAACTAACAATAACTACCTCTTGAATCGATGTGTCACATACAACCGTCAAGTTTATTTTCTAACTTAGGATAACTATATATTAACATATGTACAGAACTTAATTAACATATGTTTCTAAATCAAGATTATCTTCTAACAATTTCCCCCTTAATCTTGATTTGGTAAACGCCTCTTCTTGTTCATTCTTCACTGGATGATGATCGTGATCTCTATTTCGGTGGGAGATCTTCATCATTCCATTCTGCCCTTTTCTTCTTGTGAACATTGCTTACTTCGGTTTCCACTTCGACTACTAACTCTTGGCCTTTGTACTTTAGATGGTACCACTCCATCATTTCTAGATATCGAACAAACACTTGCCTTAGAGTTCTTGCAATGTCTTCCTTTCTTACTAAATTTGGCAGCCCTCTTCCATATCCCATTGACATAGCAACTATTGCCTAATTGTCATCATTCGTCACTTGTTATAACCACTAAATACATGTACTATCTTGTGAAGATCCAATAGACTTATTGGATAACCGGTTTCGTCTCTTGGTTGGATTGGTGCTTTGATTCTTATCTTTAAGAATTCTTTCATAAACCAATCAATGGTCCTTTCGAACTCTAACTCGAACTTTCTTTTGTATCTTTCAACCATGGTAGAGATATGGATTAAATCCAAAAACACAACACAATCTTGCAACTTAGTACCTTCGGTTGGATACATAATAGGACCTTTCTCCATGAACCCTTTGGCCTTGTCTTTGTTAATGGAGAAATCATCAAAGTGCTTAAATACGGATGCTCTTTCCTTGTCCTCCTCGGTAATTCCCTCCACTCGGTCAACTTCAAATCTAACTTGTTTCCCTTTTTCTTTATGCGCAACACACACCTGTCTGCACCACTGCAGCCTTCGTCTTTGTTCTCGGGACACTTAAATGTGAAGTGGTCTTCACCATCACAAATGCAACATGTTATGATCCTTCTAACTTTTGGATAATCGGCCTCCTTATGTGACATATGTCACCATCAAATTCAACCTCTAAACCTTCTTGTGTTAATTTGTCAATACTTAACATGTTCTTTCTAAGTGTGGGCACATAGTAAACGGACTTTATCTTGTGAATTTGCCCACCACTTGTAATGACAACCGATCCTTTTCCACGAAAGTACTTTTCTCTATAACCACTTGGGCAACCTTCAACACCGAATGAATTGTTTAACACCGTAAATTGGTGTTTGTTGCCACATCCATGTTCTTTCCTCGTCAAACTTGCATACCGTATGTCATCCCAACCCTTGTCTTCGGTTCCTTTAACCATGAATTCGGTCTTGCCAATTTTCTTTGGGTAATTTCGTCTATAATGGGACAGTTCTTTGCACTTACTGCAACACATGGCTATAGGGTATTCTGGGACATCTCTTTCGGCCTTCACTTGCCGATTAAATTCCTTTTGGGCCTTCTCTTTCTTGATTTCTTGATCCCTCATGGATCATTTTGATAATGATTCGATATTGAAAGTCGATAACTTGATGTTGAGAGAATGATCATAATCCTCATGTTTATCACTACTTGCCTTTTCGGCCTTCCACTTATGATCCTCACAATCAAAATACACTTTAGGGATTAACGGTGCCTTCCCACATCCGTCCTTTGTCCCCATACAATAAACATCTTCTTGATTGCTTCCATTATCGAATATACCATAGGTCTTTGGATCTTTAGGCTCTGATGCCATGTTCGTTTTCTGTTGTGTATGCATATTATTGTTTGAGATTTCGGTTATAAAAAGAGAGAGAGTTTTGGAGGGAAGTTCGAAAGCTGGTTAATAAAACACAAATATTTCATACATTAAAAATACACATGAGGGTCCTATATATATATATATTCTATTGTAATTTGGAATTATTTATTGATCTCATTGATAGGCAAAATCCGGGAATAAATACACAATTACAACCGATATACATGCTAACTATATCTCCTCAATTGATGGATATGATTTTGCCTAATCAATCTAATAATAATACAATTAAATACATAACATATATATCCGCTAATAGGCCCCCGCAGTCGAAGTAGTAGCCAGCCAAATGCAAAGACTGGACTTGAAACGTTCAAACAGAATGTGCGGTAAACCTTTAGTGAAGATGTCTACATACTGATACTCTGTAGGGACATGATGGACTCGAACAGCACCAAGCTTAACTTTCTCTCGAACAAAGTGAATGTCAATGTCCATGTGTTTGGTTCTCTGATGTTGAACAGGATTTTGTGAGAGATACATGGCCGAGATATTATCACAATAAATGATGGAAGCTTGACGAACTGAGACGTGAAGCTCCAGTAACAAATTACGAATCCAAGAAAGTTCAGCTGCTATGTTAGCAACTCCTCTATATCCAGCTTCAGCGCTAGAGCGCGAGATGGTCGGTTGGCACTTAGAAGACCATTATATCAAATTACTTCCAAAAATATGCAGTATCCTGAAGTTGAACGCCGTGAGTCTGGACAACCCCCCAGTCAGCGTTGGAGTATGCTGTTAATTAAACTGAGCTAGATAGGGTTAAATGTAAACCATGATCAGTGGTGCCACAAAGATACCTTAAAATCTTTTAGAGGTAATTGAAGTGGGGTTCCTGAGGCACGTGCATGAATAAACAGACCTATTGAACCGCATAGGAGATATCCGGTCTGGTGAATGTGAGGTACTATAAAGCACCTGCAAGGCTGCGATAAAGAGTACCATTAGGAAGTAGTTCACTTGTGGTTGCACTTAGTTTAGAGGTTGTATCGGCAGGTCTATGGCATGGTTTGTAGTTATCCGTTTTGGCATGTGCAAGAATGTCCTGGGTGTATGCCCGTTGAGATAAAAATAGTCCACCAGATGTGTGTTGAACCTCGATACCCAAGAAATGATGTAACCTGCCAAGATAAGCCATACCAAATTCCATGGATATAGCATTAATGAAGAATTGCAACAATTTATCATTCGATGCTGTAAGAATTATGTCATCAACATATAACAGAAGATAAGCCATATCATTGTCGCGTTTCTACACGAACAAAGAAGTATCCGAAGTGGAAGTCTTAAATCCACATTTAATGATATACGAAGCAAAGTGCTGGTACCAAGCGCGGAGCGCTTGTTTTAGCCCATAAAGTGATCGCTTTAACTTGCACACAAACTTTGGATTCCTGCTATCCACAAAACCAGGTGGTTGAAACAAATAAATAGTCTCGTTCAAATCTCCGTGTAAAAAGGATTTTTTAACATCTAACTGATCTATAGGCAATGATTTAGATAATGCGAGACTAAGTACTTTGCGGATGGTGGTTGGTTTGAGCACCAGACTAAATGTTTCATCACAATCAACGCCAACCTGCTGTGATTTACCATTCACAACCAAACGGGCTTTATATCGCTCAAGAGTCCCATTAGCATGAAATTTGTGGCTTAATAGCCACATGCATCGAATAATGTGTGCATCAGGAGGTCTCGGAATGAGATCCCACGTGTGATTATCCATTAGAGCAGTGTATTATGTTTTCAAAGCATCATACCAGTGTGGATCGGAATGAGCATCAAGGTGAGATTTTGGTAGAGGTGAGATGGTTTCGGTGTTAAGGTTAAAGGGAATTTTGGGTTTAGAAGTGCCATCACGAGAGCAGGTGACCATAGGGTGATGTGGTTGAGTTGGTTCGGACAGTTTGGGTTGGGGCTGAGGTTGGGTTTGAGGCTGAGCCGAATGGTTGGTCATGGGTAAGGTTGGCTGTCGGTTGTGTCTTCTAGAGTAGGTAATGCGTGGTTGAACCGGATGTGGCTGTGGTGTAGGTGGAGAGGTGCTGTTCGATGGTGGTGTGGGCGGTGGGGTGTCGGTGTGTGAGGTGGTAGTAGGCGGTGTCGGGCTAGAAGATGTAGTGGGTTGGGTATAAATGAGTGGGGATGGGTCGCTCTCAAGGAAGGTGTAGGAATCAGGAGAAGGTTGGTATGATTTGGAAAAACGGAAATTCAAGTTCATTGAACGTGACATGGCGGGACAAGATGATTTTGCCCGTGGTTCGATCTAAGCAACGGTAACCACGGTGGTCAGCAGGATATCCGAGGAATACACAAGGTGTAGACCGTGGAGCGAGTTTGTGAGGTCGAGTATCCGACTGGTTTGGATAGCACACACAACTGAACACAAGGAGGTGTTCGTAATCAGGATTTTTGAGGTACAAGTCAGCGGTGAGGGTTCAAAAACCAATGGGTTTGGATGGGCGAATATTGTGTAGGTATACGAAAGTGTGAAGCGCCCCACCCATAAATTAGGTGGGAGAGACACATGTGTGAGGAGGGACAGCATGATTTCATTAAGCCTTAGAATCATGCGCTCGGCTGTCCAATTTTGTTGGGATGTATGAGGGCATGAAAACCGAAATTGTAACCCATGGAATGAGGCAAATTGTTTAAATTGAGCATTGTCAAATTCCCTACCCCTGTCACATTGAAATGATTTAATATGGTAGTTAAATTGGGTGGCAATAAATTTGTAAAACTGTGTGAGTTTTGTGTAAGTTTCGGATTTAAATTTTAATGGAAAAACCCAAGTAAAATGAGTGAAATCATCAATAACAACCAAGTAATATTTGTATCCCTGTTTGCTGAGGACTGGGGATGTCCACAAGTCACAATGCACAATATCAAAAGGACAAACAGTAGACGAATTAGATAAATAAAAAGGAAACCGTTTGTGTTTTGCAATTTGATAAGAGTCACAAAATAAAGTATGAGCATGTTTATTACAAGAAATAAACTTATTGGAACTTAAAAAATCTAGAACATGCAAGCCAGGATGTCCTAGCCGATTATGCCAAGAGCCTTGAGAACTTGTGGAAATAAAAGCTGAAACATCAGGGAAGGTGAGAGCGGTGAGCGGGTAGAGGTCACTGGTGCTATCATGCCGACTCAAAATCGTCCCACTCAGGTAATCCTTCACAGAAAAACCAAAATGATCAAAATCAACAGAAATCCAATTATCACGGGTGAATTTCTGTACATAAATAAGTTTTTTAATAATATTGGGGGTATGTAAAATGTTTTTAAGTTGGAGGGGTTTGGAAGTTGAGGGAAGGTTTGTGTGACCCGATCCCGCAACCGGTAAAAGATGACCATTTCCAGCCAACACATTTTTAATAGAATTAGCACACGAGTGAGAAATCATACTTGAGTCCGAAGTGAGATGATTGGTGGCACCAGTCTCCATGAACCATTGGGATGTTTCGTCTTCAACTGCCATAGCCTGGAATGTTGCTGCCAATCAGTGAGTTTTGTTGTGGTGTCCAGGGAGAGGCCCATCCTGGTAAGGTAAGGTACGGACATGGGGGAGGCGGCATGGGCTGGAGTGAGTAGTGTTGTGGAGTCCACTGTGAGCGATTGGAGGGAGGATTGGCAGAAGATATGTTGGACCTATTGGACTAGGTATCAAACTGATTTGGGCCAGATTCCTGGGCCAGCCCATCTCGGCGCTAAGGAGGCCCATATCGCCAATTGTTATTCTGGACAAAACGAGAACACTGAGAAGCACCATACTTGTTCGGTGGTGCATCATTGCGATGAGATCCCTGGTTGTTGGCTGGTCCATCACGACGTGGTGCAGGATTGATGGTTGCCAAAGCTTCAAACGGTGTTGGGGAAGGTTCACGAGCCGTCAGCCGCTCCTGGTCACCACGAAGCATCTCACAAGCCTCGTTCTAGGAGGGAAATTCCCTGTGAATAATGGCAGCAATGGTATCATATTCCCTTGGTAACCCCCTCACGAATTGTAAACCAAGGTCTGTTCATTCACAGGGTTGCCGAGATCGTCAATTTGATCGGCCAGGTCACGTAGGGTTTGGCAGTAGCCTTCTAACGAGGGAGATGTGCTGAGTTTGGTATTGGTGAACTTGGATCGCAGAGCAGCACATCTGGTCCCTTATTGTTGTGAAAAATATCACGAACACGGTTCCAGGCTTGAAGGGCTGTTGCTTCATCATCAAGAACCCGACGAAGGTAGTTGTCAGAGAGGGTAGTGTAAATCCATTGAAGAACGATTGCTTCAATGTTTTTCCGTTGTTCATACGATAGGTCATCTTAAGGAGGAGGTTCGGACGTGATATGGTCCAAGACTTGATACCCACGTGCGTAAAGTTGAAAGAGTTTCACCCACGCAGAATACGTTACATTGGAACCATCCGGTATACGCACCTTCTTCTGAATATCAGTCACCGTATAAACAGGGTGAAGGGTATTGTTGGGTTTGGGTTCTGAGGCCGAAGCCTGTGCATCAGGTTTGTCAGCCATTGATGCAGGGAAAAGAGAAAACAGGATCGAAAAGAAGAGATTTGGCGGTGGCCGGATTAGGGTCGAAACCCTAAAGGAAAAGGACCGAAATCCCAAGGTATGTGACGGCTGCAAGTTTTAGGGCTCAGAGCAGATGCGCTCTCATACCATGTAATTTGGAATAATTGCTTGATCTCATTGATAGACAAAAGGCAGGAATAAATACACAATTAGAAACGATATACATGGTAACTATATCTCCTCAATTGATTGAGATGATTTTGCCTAATCAATCTAATAATAATACAATTAAATACATAACATATATATCCGCTAATATCTATGCGGTGTGTTAGTGAACCGGCATGACCCTTGATTTACATTATAACTAACAATAACTACCTCTTGAATCGGTGTGTCACATACATCCGGCTGTTAAGTTTATTTTCTAACTTAGGATAACTAAATATTAACTTATGTACAAAACTTAATTAACATGTGTTTCTAAATAAAGATTATCTTCTAACAAGTTTGATGGCTTTCCATAAAATACATCTCTGATTTTGTAAACTTAAATCCTAAAGATTTGTCAAATAGTAACCCTTTTCACACTTGCGACACACCAACAAGCAAAGGGAGAAATAATTATATTACTAATTGTTGCGCTTGTTTATACCAGGGAATACAAACTGTTGAAGTCATTAACCAGGAGACATATAAGTGTGAACAGAATGATTGCTTCATAGTTGATCCTACATGTTTCTCAAAGATGACGAAACTAAAATTTCTCAGAATTAGTAATATACACTTCCTTAAAGGACTTAAGTATCTTTCCAATGATCTAAGAACTCTTGAATGGTTTGGATGTTCCTTTAAGTCTTTGCCTTCAACATTTGAGCCAAAACACATTTTTGAACTTGAAATGTGTTCTAGCCAACTTAAAACACTTTGGAAGAAAGATTTAGTAAGTAATTGTCTGCAACTCTATATACCCCTTAACAGTTTTCAGTCATAATTTGCAAGGTATATTTCTCACAATTTCACTCTCATAAAACAGGAGCTGCCTAATTTGAGATCTGTTAACCTCAGTTTCTCAAAGAATTTGACCAAAATTCCAGACTTGACATCAGCATTGAATCTTGTGAAACTAAATCTTGAAGGCTGCACAAATTTAACAAGCCTACATGCATCGGTTCTTCTCCTGAAACGACTACGTTACTTGAATCTCAAAGGGTGTACTTGTCTTGAAAGCCTTGGAAAATTTCCTATGTAAATGGAAAGTCTTGAGGCACTTCTTCTTTCTGGCTGCTCAAAACTTGAATATATTCCTGAGTTTGGAAAGGACATGAGACGCTTGGAGCATCTGTATGTGGATGGGACTAGAATCAAGAAATTACCAGAAAACTTGGGGGAAATGTGTGATTTAAGGAATCTTGATGCCAGTGGAACATTTATTGATAAGCTTCCATCTTCTATTAATCGCTTAAAGAAACTAAGACTCCTGCATTTAAATAGATGCCCATTGTCTTTCAACACGAGATGCTTTTTAAACCCCAGTTTGGATATATTATCATCATGTTTAAAAGAAGTCACTCTAAGTTATTGCAATCTATCTGTGGTTCCTGATGGTATTGGCTTGTTATGTTGCTTAATATCTTTGGATATGTCTGGAAATGAATTTGTTTCACTGCCTGTAAGTATTGGTCTCCTTTCAAAACTGAGAGTGCTTTGTTTGAATAACTGCAAGAGGCTTCAGTCATTACCAAAACTTTCATTAGTTGATGAGGACACAGATTATGGACCTCGAAGTAGATTCAATTACTATGTCTCCGCAGAAGGGGCTGATTTATCTAAATTCAATGCATCAAGTTATAACAATCATCCAACGGTCTCATGTTTGAACTGTCCTAAACTGGCAGTGGACAAACGTGGCAGTAATCTTGCAGAAAAAATATTAAACAGCTACCTTGAGGTAATCAAAATCATTAACTATAAACAAAATGATTTCTATGTATGTTCTGTGCGTGTGTGAATATTGAGCGCATAAAGTTCATTCATTGCGTTCTGTTGATTCTTGCAAAATGTAACATTTAGCTATTACTAAACAGTCAGTTTTATCATCTTCGCAGTTACGGACGAAATATTGGATGATACCTGAAGCTGTATTTGAGATAATTGGTGTTGGAAGTAATATACCATCAGGGTTTGTGGAGCCAGGATTGGAGGATTTGATTCTTGAAGGCCCATGGATCGGAGTTGCTATATGTGCTGTTATTTCAGTTAACAATGTTGATGGCTATATGGAAGCTAAATACATGGTAACAGCACATATTAATATAGGGGAAAAACATCGGACAATTTGCGTCCCCATAAACTTCATGGTGGCAGAGCCAGAGACACAATTACTTTTTTATTTGACAGACGCTGATGATCTTAAAAGAATTGTAGGTTCAAGTCAAAAGCGAAATTTTGGTGTTTCATTTAGCGTAAACCCAGGTCAGTCACATGCAAATGTTGTACTAACAATGTTTAACGAACACTAAATGACTTTATTTCAATTTACTGCAGATGATAATATACATGTGACAAAATATGGTGTTGGTTTTATACATAAGGAATACATAATGAGCCTGAAGCAACTTAAAAGTTCTGTGAAGAGGGAACTGGAAGAAGAAATCAAAAGAGTTGTCTATGGTTTCATCAAGTCCTTTTCATATACAGATGCTTGTGAAGATGATACAAACCTCCATTACCGTACCCGTAAGATAGTTGATTTCATTTTGTACTATGAAAGACAACAAGGTTCTTTGGATGGCATCTACCAAATCTTTAAAAGTCTACTTGAAATTAACCAAGAATATTTCGGATATCTAAAATACTTACATGAGTATACTAAGAGTATCTATAATTACTATGTAATTAGCCTTGGAGCCTCTGTACTTTACAAAGATTTCGTACACTCAGTGAAAGACATAAATGATGCATGGTGGAGTGTGAAGTTGGCACTAGAGCAAATTGTGGTCAAAAGTAGAGCTGACAATTACAGTTATAAAGAGATGCTACAACATCTCAATGATCTTGAAGCTGCTCATAGCGTTAGATTTTCTGATAATTTTATCAAGCTGTTTTATTCTGTTTGTAGGAGAACATTTAATTTGTTGTGTTCCTTCCGAATAGATCTCCGTGACCCTCCGCCATGGAATATGCGTGCTAAAATATCAAGAATCACACTTGCAGGTGCTATCTGTATGATTGCTCTTTATATAGGTCATTTTGAACATGGGGAAGAGATGAAAGACACAACTTTGAATTCCCTATGGTTACATATGTTCAACGCTTTCAAAGATAAGATGAATTCCCTATGGTTACATATGTTCAACGCTTAAATTGGAGAAAAGTTGGAATTATGAGTTGCTGATCTCACATTTTTATGACAACAAAACACTTCTACAAGAATTGATGAACAAGATGGGTCGGTCAATTTGTTTTACCAAAGAGAACAGTGAGGAGATGGTGAGTGTAATTGATCGGCTGCAGAATAACATTTATAAGGTGTCATCTACCATTCAAGACATGAGTAGCCATGCTGACCAATATAGCCATGATCTACGAAAGGTGAAGAAGCACGTTAAATCTTTTTCTCAACTTTCAAAAGATGATGATATTATATCCATGTTGCCGTTATTTAATAAAAGTTAGATGTAATTCTCGCAGATTGATGTTGGTAGTTCATGGCTATCATCGTGTGTTTTATGTTGTAACTGATGGTTGTCAACTTGAGTGTACCCAAATAGTTCGCAACTTGTATTTGTTCTTACTATGTAATCAACCTTGGAACCTCCGTAGTTTACATTGATTTTGTTGGGTCAGTAAAAGACATAAAGGATGGAGCCTAAAGTTGTCACATGAGCAAATTTTGGTCAAAAGTAGAGCTAATAGTTACGGTTACAAAGGGATACTACAGCAGCTCGATGATCTTGTAGCTGCTAAAAGCATTGGATTTTCTAATATATTTCTCGAAATGATTTGAGTTAATTATTGTTAAACAACTAGTATTTTGCCCGCGGGCGTTGCCCCGCAAGCTATCAAACAAACAAACAAAAACATCAACACGATTGCACCACGATGATGGCATTAGTATGCGACTTTGTTATACCCTTAGATAAAACACTAGACTTTTGCCCGCGTTGACACGCGGTTCAACAACTTACAATTATTTTGAGCGGTAAAACGTATAAAAAAATATAGTAGAAATATTTTATTAAAATTTAAAAGCAAGCAATACGCATTTTATTCAAATATCACTAAATATTTCCTTATACACCACATTTTTTGTTTTAGTCTTGACATTCCCATCACCATCAAGTATAAGTAATTTCACCCATGCTCTTTTAACTCTTGACATGTGAGAATACAGGATCTCTTAAATACAATTCAACCTTCGATAGAGACTGTCCTTGGCTTTTATTGATGGTCATTGCGAAACATACGCTTATTGGGAATTGGCGCCTTTGGAACTTGACTGGAATCTTGTTATCAGATTGTATCATATTTATTCTAGGAATAAGAGTTTTTGTACCAATGTTTCCACCTGATATGATTTCGGCTTCAATAACACGCTTTGCAAGTTTGGTGATTCGTAATCTCGTGCCGTTGCACAAGCCATTGGACGGGAACATCAACGCCATAATGTCAACACAAAAGAATTCAATTCAAAATAAGCAAATTAACCATTTTACTTAACTACTTAACTAATCCATAAATAAAAAAGTTCAGTCATATTTAAAAACAAAGCAAGAATACGTCAACTTTAACAAACAAAACAACATTCGAAACACCACTCTACGCCTTAAAACGTTGCGTCCTTCGACGTGTTCTCCGAGGCCTTTCTTGATCATGATGCTTGTTCGTGGCATGCAAACATGGAAGCAAGTAGACTAATCCTAAAAATAAACAATTTATTAATTAAAACAAATTATGTGCACAGTTTAATTGTTATGCTAACAGGTTAATAATGTGTCATAATAAAAACTAAAACCTTTCCTGCAATCGGTTGGTTAACATCCATTAATAACATACAATTATTATGACAATAATCTTCCTACATTATATACAAATGGCCTCTATTGTTCACATTATCAACGTCAAAACAAAGTTGCGTACAGGAAATGATGGAAGCGTTCCAGAAATCTGCAGCAGAATGAGGAAGAACAACAGCATGGAGATGTATACGATGCTGAATTCAACTATTTTAAATGGTAATGGCGATAAGTTGAGATAAAAGCATACTAATGATAAAAGCATTTTACCAAAATGGATCCTTTAAGCTAACTGCTTGCCAAGTTGGCATTGTAAGCAACCTGAAGACATTCCAAGCAACCTGCAATGCCAAAAGCTATAATTAGAAAGCAACATTCTATTACCAATGGCACGATGCACAGAATACCACCATTAACTCATTTAAATTGATGCATATATAATAATGTCTAAAACAACCTTTAATTTAGTAGGCGTAGATCCATACAACGAATTTAGGTATTTGTCGTAACCTTGTTTATTGTGTTAATCTATATCAAACTTATATGTGAGTGTGTCATTGTAAATGATAGGATTACCCATAAGCATTTTTGTCGGTACAAATTGAACCCCTTTGTATTCCGACGATGGTAGCGGCGATACAATACCGTTTTTATCAGCTTCGATTCATAGAACTGACACTTGTAAACCCTTCTCCAGAATCTCCACTGCCATCCTAACACTTTTTCCCAACACCACTAAAGGCATCAACTAACTGACCACCACTAACCTCAACCGTTGTTGTCTCCATAGCCGGCCGCCACTACTGACACCTGTTTATAAGCTGTACTTAATGGAAAAGGGGGGAATGTGAAACTTTTAAGTGTTTTTTATTAGTACATTTGATATTAGTTTTTTTTAGTTGGATAAACATATTACTAATGCATGTTTTGAGGGGGATATTGCCCTAAAAGAACACTGCTAAACATAGCTTATAAAATTAATCAAAACATAAATTGGTTGATGGTACATATCCATTCTTTTGGAAATATTAACTATTAAGTAGTTGTTATCCATAATAAAAAAATTAATTACTATTAATATAGTAATTTCACAATTATTGTTATCCATAACAAATCGCCTTAGGCGCGCCTCAGGCATTTTTTTTTAAACCATGGCTCTATTTTTTATAAGATCTGAGCCGTTGTTGGACTCTATTTTTTTTATAAGATCTGAGCCGTTGTTGGACGGGATCAAGAAGGTTATAAAAATTAATTACCTTTAAAACCACCTCCACCCGTTGAATGCCCATAAACTTAATCTTCTCCAGGAAAGATCCCTAACAAATACGAAGAGATTCATTTTTTATAACCTCACCTTTAATTTTAAGAAACTATATTATAAGAAAAAACCAACCCTTTTACTCGCATATCATATCGAATTAAAGATACGCAACTACAATAGATAGATGGATACACAAATTAAGTGGTTAGCCGTATACCCATAAAACTATCAACCAGTCTCAACTTTTTGACCTTCGAATAGGCGACCAGCTGTAAAGGGAGAAAAACATGTTTAGCATACACTTTAATTGCAAAGCCCTCATCCAAACAGTCAACGAAATTTTCCGAATACAATACCACAAAAAAAGAAAAATGTTACCTGTGGTAGTGTGGTATCTCCCATAAGTAGGACTCTTTGGCCTGTCATGGGATTCAAGGGATACTGACTTGGGGCTTAAGGGAGTAGGTTCGGGAACATGAAACTTGGAATTTATTGACTTATCATCTAGATGACTTTCTTCATTCATTTCATCCACATATTTGTCGTTCACATTTGACTTTTGATTCAATTCTCTCTTTGTGTGGCAATCTAAATCATTTTCAGATTCTGGTTCAACGGTGTTAAGTGCATCCATGTAAGAATCTATTTTGCTTTTGATCTAACCATGCTGAAAAGCATTCTTTTTTAAATTCGAAAAGCCAAAATCCGTTGTGCAGAAGAAGAATAATAAGGTATATTCATCATGGCTTTACAGCAATGATAATTGCACATAAGTTTAAGAGCATCATACCTTTCACCATGCATGATCACTATGTGTCTGTGCCACGTCTCTATACCTCGATAAGTATCTCTTTTTCTGCATAAAGTAAACATATTTTGAACATCAAATACTTAATTGACATACGATATTGATTGAACTTGTAAATACAAATGCCTAAGTGGCATATGAAACACATCTTGTTTATATGTACCTTCTTTTTTCTCGGAATACTTTGAAGATGTTCTTCATAAGGTCCAGTTGAAGATCTTTTGAAATAAGCTGGATCAAAATATCTACTAAAGCAAGATCCCGGGCTCCCGATGTCAAATCTGAAAGTCAACCATGAATATCAATGCACTTATACACCTACAAAAATCAAAAAGGTTCGGTGCACGTTAGCAAAATAGCCATGATGTATCCCACATTGTTTTTGTTTATTATATGTATAGAAGATTTAAATTGAAAATTGTAACATTACCTGAACTATTATCTGAAGGTTTCCTCTCAAATTGAAAAATAAAAGATCCTTCATGCACTCAAGTGCGCACTCCTTAGATAGTGTCCTGAAAAATTCTACATGAAGAGACCGGAAACAAGAAGATAATCAATCAGCTCACAATCAAGTCAAATCCAATAACGTGAAGTACACCAATTGCAGTAATAGAAAAACCTATGGATCGATCGCTTGAGTATTCACAATGACACGTTTGATATCCGGCAATTTACTGTAGTGCTGCAGAACAAAAGCTCAGGTCATGCAAGTAATAAAGCTTACCAGAGAAAACAATATAGTTTCTTAGCAATGATAAGTTGTACATAATTTCAAAACTGATAAGATGGAAGAAATATAAGGCTAACTAAATAAAGGAATTCCAACCTGAAGGGCTCAGACACAAAGGCCTGCTTTTTCACAGAGTTGAGCAATACGATGCCAATCATAGTGGCTGAAAATGCCATTTGCTAATATAGCATCAGCAACATTCGGGAATGTTACTAAGTTAATTTCAAGAACGTGCAAAAAATATGAATTTTTCTGATTTTACAACTATCTTGAGTGAATAACATTGTAGTTCATAAGCATCAATGAAACACAACCTTTGTTTGTAAGTGAGCATATTCTAGAAAATTGGGCTTAAGGACATCCAAGAGAAAGGTTGTAGCCTCACGTATCAAGTTTCTCTGGAAAAGTAAAGAAAATTAAAGCATTGGAAATTGATTATCACCCAGGACCAGGAAAGTGGTCATGGTGAGCAGAGGGGTTTTTTTAATCAAATTGGACTTCTTATGAGAGCATGTTAATATTATGATGATCAGACCTGAAGGAAAAGATCTGTTATTGTTTTCTAATCAACAGGACAACCTCCCTCCATTTGGGCCATCATTAAAGCAAAACTAACAGCCCCCTACATAACACAAAACAAAGTTAGCAGTCTGACTTTATACACATAAAATTCATGATTTGTATAGATTAGTGCAGTATTTTCTCTGCAGTATTTAAATTCCACAACAGCGCAGAATTTTTAATCAGAAACAATGCAAAAATTTTGAGCCATAAGTCCATAACAGTGCAACAATTGAACTCATGAGTCTACAAATCATCAAGTTTATATCTAACATTAAGCACTCACAGTCGTATAATGAAAGCGACTTGGTGATCATCTATCATCTTCAGCCATGGCTTGAAGCTCACTTTCTCCAGAAGGTGTTCCATTAGGATAAGCGTCCCTAATGGAATTGGAAATATTATATAAATTATTGAATTAATATCATCTAGCATTAAGCACTAAGCAACCAAACACATAATGATAATCCCAAGTACATACACTTTTAAATATGTTTAGCGTTTATCATTGCTGTAATTTGCCCTCTAAAATTAAAGCTTCAGCTTTATCTAAACAAACGGTTCATTTTTCAAAAATCAACAGAAAATATGCAAATTTCAACAAATTTCTCATTATCTCTATAATACATTCAACATTAACCACAAATTCAAGTTCATATCCACAAAATCAAATGCATTACAGTTTAACACACATCAACACAAAATAATACCAAAAACCGGTTTATATTTCATAATACCAAAAAGTTAAAAGTATCATATTAATTCTTTTATTTGCAGCTCCAAAGGAAAAGCAGTAACAACTTACCCCGTTGTTAAAAATCACATTCGAAATAACCACAAAGTCACCGATAAATATTGAAGATGAAATGGAAGCGATGATGAGACAGGTGCATCCAGTTCCTAAAAACTAAAATCTACATCTACATCTACATCTACACTTCTACACTATATAATAAAAGAAAACACATGAGGGACACATGGCACTCCCTCATGAATTCTCTCATTTTATTATTTAATACATTAAACTCAAATTTAATTATAATAATTGATTTGCAAAATATAAGTTTATTAAATTAAATTTTCGTAATTACATTAATAATCATAGTTGTAACTTAAATCATTAATAAAAGAAAACACATGATTCTTTTTTATATATAACATATTTATATTTATGTATTATTAACTTTGAATTTAAATCATGTACCTTAAATTAACCTATTTTTTTAAAAAAAATTAATCTGTTATTCTAAGTTTAAAATTAATTTTGTTACAATATTTGACAAATGATTATTAATCTACATCTACATCTACATCTACACTTCTACACTATATAATAAAAGAAAACACATGAGGGACACATGACACTCCCTCATGAATTCTCTCATTTTATTATTTAATACATTAAACTCAAATTTAATTATAATAATTGATTTGCAAAATATAAGTTTATTATATTAAATTTTAGTAATTACATTAATAATCATAGTTGTAACTGAAATCATTAATAAAAGAAAACACATGATTCTTTTTTATATAACATATTTATATTTATGTATTATTAACTTTGAATTTAAATCACGTACCTTAAATTAACCCATTTTTAAAAAAAAATTAATCTGTTATTCTAAGTTTAAAATTAATTTTGTTACAATATTTGACAAATGATTATTAATCTACATCTACATCTACATCTACATCTACACTATATAATAAAAGAAAACACATGAGGGACACATGGTACTCCCTCATGAATTCTCTCATTTTATTATTTAATACATTAAACTCAAATTTAATTATAATAATTGATTTGCAAAATATAAGTTTATTAAATTAAATTTTAGTAATTACATTAATAATCATAGTTGTAACTGAAATCATTAATAAAAAAAACACATGATTCTTTTTTATATAACATATTTATTTTATATATTATTAACTTTCAATTTAAATCATGTACCTTAAATTAACCCATTTTTTTAAAAAAAATTAATCTGTTATTCTAAGTTTAAAATTAATTTTGTTATAATATTTGACAAATGATTATTAAGTTTTATTATTTTTGTTCAATGTTTTAGATGTTAAACTATGTTATGCAAATACATGTTAATTTTAAATGCTTAAAATAGTTCAAAAGTCAAATAAACAAATTAATAATAACACAATGCAATTAGTTAAGCTTTTTTGTGAGACTTTTATATTGTTCAAAACAAATAAATAAAATAAATCAATCAACATTAATCGATTTTATCTATAGTAATAAGAGACAGCACATGGAGTACATAGAACTCCATTATAAAGCCTCTCATTTTATTATTTCAAACAATACATTTATTTTACTTTGTTTCTTTATTTAATAATTATTACTTATTCAGTTTTATTTGTTACAACTATAATTATTAATATAATTACTGGAATTCAGTTTAATATATATATATATATATATATATATATATATATATTCTATTTTTTTGTAAATCAATTAATATAATTATCTTTTAATACAAAATTAGAAATAAATTATTAGACATAATTTGAAAATGTTTATGAACTAACAAAAGTAATATTTATTAAAATTTATTTATTTTTTTAAGA
The DNA here is from genome assembly GCA_028751855.1 of Ambrosia trifida. Taxonomy (NCBI): domain Eukaryota; kingdom Viridiplantae; phylum Streptophyta; class Magnoliopsida; order Asterales; family Asteraceae; genus Ambrosia; species Ambrosia trifida. The sequence goes on from CM054122.1 coordinate 150,315,974, forward strand.
TAATGTATTTATATGTTATTAAATTTAAATCGTGTACCTTAAAAAACGTGTTTTTAATATGTGGTCTTTCACTCCATGTTTAAAACTATATTTCTTACAATATTCTAAACAAATAAAATAAAACAAATCAATCCACATTAATTAAATATTTGATTCAATACAAAATTAAACATGTTTGGCTATTTTCGTATTATAATAGCTTGATATATAAAATACATTTTATATATGAAAAATAATTAATTAAAATCTTCATTGACTTTGTTTTTTCAAGTTACTTCAATAGAGAAATGCAATATCTAAACAGTCTTTGCATTACTAATTCGTTTCAATCTTTATTTTCAGGTTATTAATTTACACAATCTTTTTTTTTATAATACAATCAAATTGAACCAATAAATGTCATTATGTTTAAGGACCTTGATGTTAGAAAAAAAAAATGATATATACTCAAGGTTAGAAATACTTTGGCTTTGAGGAAACTTGATGTCAAATTCCAAAATGAACAATACTCGATTAGGATGGTTTAACGGATGAGGAGATACTTTTAAATTAATTTCATTTTTTTATATCTTAGCCTAAACAGATTTACCTTTATTACTTTTTTATTTTTGTTTTGCTTTGTTGTACCTATAGTCTACAAGGTAATAGCTGTGTATGTAAGATATATTTTGAAATGTTTGAAAAAAGTTTTAAGTGAATAAAAATGTTTTTTTCAAGAAATCATTTAGGGGCTGATGAATATTTAATATTTTTTCGGTTGTATAGGAAACTTTTTTTTATTTTAAAAATAACATATGTAATATAATTTAAATTGTTCAACCCGTGTATCACACGGGTACATAACCTAGTACAATAAAAAACAAAACTGAAAGATTCACACCAAAAGTTAAAGGCCGCTCAAAACTGAGATTCATAAATTGCCAACAAAAATAAAACGTTCAAGGTTAGTATCAAGATGAAAACCAAACACAAAATCCAAAAAAACCACAAACTCACCTGAAGGGATAGGGAGCCTAATCCAGGCGGACGCGGCCTCCCTATCCCCGCCTAACAGAAGATCCGCGAAAACGGGCGCACAGCAAAGTCTCGGCAGAAAGGACTTGGGTTGCAACCTAAGCAGTTAATGCGGTAAAATATCGGTTATCGGTCAAGGACCGATATTAGGATATCGATTATCGCGGTGAGATATCAGTGGGATATCGGTAATTAAAGAACATATATATATACACACACACACATATATTATAAAAATAATAATAATAATAATAATAATAATAATAATAATAATAATAATAATAATAATAATAATAATAATAATAATAATAGTAAGATCAATATATAAAACGTAAAACACTTTGTAACAAATTAAAAAATCTTTAAGGTCAAATCTGACCAAAACTTAACATTAAGAGTTAAAATATTATTTTGTTAAAAAGAATTAAAGGAAATAATAGGATACATGTTGGTAAACCCTAAAAACAAAGCATCCGTCACTTTGTCTTCTCTCCTCCATTGTAGGTTCTTCCTCCCGTCGTCTTTAGGATAGGTTCATCTCAATCTCCTTTTCTTTTACAGACCTTCATATTCATCCTCATCCCTATTACATCTCTGTTCTACCTAATTGCTATCAAAATGGGGCAAAAAAACACCAAACCGATATTCTCACCGATACAACCGATATTCTCACCGATACAATCGATATTTTGGAAGCCATATCGGCCGATATATCACCGATATCGGCCGAGATTATCGAAACCGAGATAGGGACCGATATTTGTGACCGATATAAGCCCTTATGACCGATAACCGAGATAGCACCGATATATCACCAAGATATCACCGATATTGACTGCTTAGGTTGCAACACTATGCATCGGTGTCAAGCACGCGTGCGTCTACAAACGCGCGGGCTGCTTCATACCACAGACATTCCAAGTACGATGTACGGAAGATCAAGAGTCAGTAATCTGCCTGCAGAGGATCACAGACACCATCAATTAGATAAGGACACGTGTCCGCAGCTGCTCAACAACCATTGAGGTTCAACAGTGACGTGACTGGTTCCATGCTTCTACCATGCTGCCACTACTGTTCTGACCAGGCATGCTCACCTTCAGTCAAAGGCCACATCAGACGCCGGCAAGTGAGTCAACCATACTGATCCAGAACAACATACCGACAAGGACCGGTCACAGGCCGCCACGTGTCCTCCGGTAAGATCACCGCTGACGTCATCTACAGTGGACGTCCTTTTTCCGCCTTTCTCAGAGGCCAAAGAGAGTTGGGCCGGGCCAAGGCCCAAAGACCACAAGACTCGTCGTGGGCTTCTTCTCAAGCCCACAACCTCCATTATAAATAGAAGACATCAACTCCCTTCAAAGGGACCGATAATTAATCACTTGTAACTGAGAGCTAGGATTACTCATATACTTTGTACGCTCTTGGCTCCTTACAATGGACGTAGGTCAAGCTTGGCCGAACCACTTACATCTTTGTGTTCTTGCTTTACTTACTCACCACACACTCACTCACATTACATTCTCGGGTTAATCCAAAGGTTTGGGTAAAGGAACGTACGTATAGTAACATAAGTATAACCCCTCGGTGATTAGTGATAATCCCCGAGTCGCCTATTGTTTCTTCATTGGCACCATCCGTTCGGTTACAACATTTTTTTCTTTTAACCCACCCATGGCTGAACCCAACCCCAACACAACTTTCATCAACTAGGCTGAGGACGTCGACATCCAGCTCACTGGAAACGACGACACCCCAGCCACGGTCATAAAACAGTCCACCTCACGCATCTAGAAACCTTTTCACGAGGTGCGTGACGAGGAAACGGACGAAAGCAATGGCGACGACTCAGAGGAAGATCCAGATCAGTGGCTTCTCCTCCAAAGTACCAAAAGTGTTGCTATCTACCAGTGGATGCTCATGAGACAAGCGAAGAAGAAGGGCAAAACCCTGACCTATGGCTCTTCACCAAAAAAGAGCTACAGTCGTCGTAGTGGTCGCGGCGGGGAGCTCGGCGGAAACGCTGGAGCTCGGGGCCGCACCAGCACACACGACGATTCGGATGGGTGTGAGTCGTCAAGTACGGACTCTGACCGCAGAGGAAAGGACCACACCCGTCGCTCACATCGCAAAGATGTGGACGACGACTTGGTTAAACCCTTCCGCCCAAAATCTTTTGCGGAAAAATCAAAATTCGTCGCCCGTATAGCGACGATAGCGATCCCCAGAACAACCAAACTTCCTAGCAGCATCGACAAGTACGATGGCCTGCGTGACTCAGATGACCACATTCACGACTTTGAGTGTGCCGGAAGTTCGGTTAACAGGCCGGTCCAGGTTTGGTGCCACCTCTTTGCCCAAACACTGACCGGCGCAGCTAGGGTTTGGTTCGACAATCTCCCCGCGGGGAGCATTGCCGACTTTGACGATCTCACCGACATGTTTGGTAACCATTTCTCACATCTTCGAAAGCACAAGAGAGATAAGGCGCACATTCTTTTGTATCGCTGATACGACCACGAGTCCATCGAAGATTTCATTGTGCGCTTCAACAAGGAGGCCCTACAGATAGGCTGCGGTGAAGAATTAACCCGCGCTGCGTTCTTCCACAACGTGCGCAACCCGGAACTCATGAAGTGCCTTACAGGCAAAGACGGCATCCTAAAGTCCTGGGACGAAGTCATTCACTCCGCCAAGATATACGCCTCATCGGAAAAGTCATTCAATCAAATGCATGGTTTCCAGCAGCATCACCATAATAATCATAATAAGAACAAGGGGAAGTCCGTTTGGAACCGCATCTTCGGCTCAACAGACGAGGGGAAGTACTCTCCCGCAAATGATGCTCGCCACATCATTAGCGGCAAACAATCAAGGGAACAGCGCGGTCATTCCAAGAAAAACCACGACTGGACCCCGCAGGTCAAGAGTCCGTCTCAAGTCCTAAAAACGGAACAAGTCACCCTCAAGGAGCCCAAACTCCTTGGGAGGAGACGCAACGTAGACACATCCAAGTTTTGCGAGTACCACAACGACTTCGGCCACCTCACAGGCAATTGTTACAACTTAAAGATGGAAATAGAGACTGCCCTAAAGTCTGGGCAACTGGGTCATCTGGTTAAAAATGTCCATCGCGTGGCTAAGGGTCAAGCTGGCGACGATACGCAAGCGGAAGGGTCGCGGAAAAAAATCCATGACTTAAACACACACACTGCCACCATCATCCCGCGCCATCAATGCAATATGAAAAGGACGGGAAAAAAGAGCCAGCAAGGGAAAAGAGCCCGGGTACCAATAAGCAATGACTCCTGGAAGGAGGCGGAAGTCATCCTACCCAAAGTCCACGGTGAGGCATCTTGCACCGCCCCTCTAGTCATCACTGCCGTCTTCGGACACTATCGAACAAGGTATATGTTCATGGATGGCGGCAGCAGCACAAATATCATGTATGACCAATGCTTCCAACAATTGGATGAGGAGGACAAGCCAAAGCTTGTCCCGGTAAACGAACCGATCTCGGGGTTCATTCATGAAACCATCATGCCCCGCGGCATGATTTCAATGTCAGTAACAATGTCTGATGGCACACATGAGTGCACCAAAATTTGCGACTTCATGGTCCTGCCAGCAAACTCCAACCACGACATTTTATTAGGCCGCGAGGGTATCGCCCGTTTCAACGCCAATGCCTCCACTGCTCACGCGATGGTAGGATTCCCGACCGAGACCGGCATAGAAATTGTCCGGGGTAACAAAGACTGCCGTTCGGCTGAGGCCGCCAAGCCTCCAAAATGGTCAAAACAGACGCCCGCACAGAGCCTGAAAAATGGGTTCTTAACCCTAAATTTCCAGAGCAAACGGTGGTCATAGGCCATGTAATCTCCGACTCCACCCAGAACCACCTGAAACAGCTGCTGATCCACAACATGGACGTGTTCGCATGGCAACCAGCGGACATGGTCGGCGTCCCGCGAGAAATAGTGAAACACAAGCTCAACGTATACCGATCAGTCGAGCCAGTGGTCCAAAAGAAGAGAAGCATGGGGCCGGAGAAAACAAAGGCCATGAACAAGCAAGTCACCGAGTTGCTCAACGCGGGCATACTACGACTCATCCGATACCAAACGTGGCTCGCGAATCCGGTCATGGTCGTGAAATCCAATGGCAGCTGGCGCATGTGCGTCGATTACAAGGATCTCAACAAGGCATGCCCTAAGGATTGCTACCCCCTGCCGGAAATCGATCTAAAGGTGGATTCCTTGGCCCCCTACCGCTTCAAATGTTTTCTTGACGCATACAAGGGGTACCACTAAATACAAATGGCAAAGGAAGACGAGGACAAAACTGCCTTCCGCACTGACATAAGCACATTCTGCTACACAAAAATGCCATTCGGTTTAAAGAACGTGGGCGCCACATACCAGCGCCTCATGGACACAGCCTTCGTTGACGAAATAGGCGTGCGCCTAGAGGTTTATGTGGATGACCTGGTCATCAAGAGTAAAGAGGAAAGGGACATGCTGCGGGATATCCAACAGACCTTCAACCAGCTGCGCAAAGTGCGCATGAAGTTAAATCCCAGCAAGTGTTCTTTTGGAATGGAGGAGGGCAAGTTCTTGGCCGTCATCGTTACTTGGGACGGGTTCCGCGCCAACCTGAAAAAAGTGCAAGCAATAGAACGAATGCCCTCCCCCGCTTCAATCAAAGAAGTCCAAACGTTGATGGGTCGCCTAGTAGCGCTCAACATGTTCTTGTCCAATTACGCTTCAAAATCTTTCCCATTCGTGGACACCCTGAAAAACTGCTTAAAGAAGAACAACTTTCGTTGGACGACGGACGCATAAGCCGCATTTCAAGCAATGAAGCAGTGCCTCATGAACCTGCCAACCCTCACGGCACCAACACCAAAGGAACCGCTCACACTCTACCTCTCCGCAACCGAGCGGGCGGTAGGCGCAGTTCTTCTGGTAGACTGTAAGGGGTTACAAACGCCGATCTACTACATCAGCCGCACCTTGCTTGATGTAGAAACAAGGTACATCATCATGGAAAAACTGGTTCTAGCCCTCGTGCACGCATCCCGAAGGCTGCGAAGATACTTTCAAGGACACCCAATCAACGTCCTCACTGACTACAAGATCAGCGATGTCTTGCGCAAGCCAGAACTTTCGGGTCGACTGGAAAAATGGGCCATCGAGCTTGGAGAGCACACCATATACTATAAGCCCCGAACCGCGGTCAAGGGAGAAGTCTTGGCCGACTTCGCCACGGAAATACCAACCGACAAAGTTGAGGAATGCAAAGCAGAGAAATCCCCCGCGCCAAACCAAAACCCATCACAGATCTGGTCGCTCTTTACGGATAGGGCCTCCAACGATGACGGTTCAGGCGCGGGCCTACGCCTTATCAGCCCAGATAGGCATGAGTTCACATACGCCATCTGCCTCGAATTTAAAAGCACGAACAATGAGGCGGAATACGAAGCGTTGCTAGAATGCCTCCGTATCGTGGAAAAAATAGGGGCCAGGCACGTGGAGGCAAACGTGGACTCATTACTTGTCGCTCGACAGATCAGGGGGGTCTACGACGCAAAAGACGAAACCATGGCACTATACTTAGAACAGGCCAAGCAACTCATACGTAAATTCGATTACTGCACTGTAGAACACATCAGGTGCAGTGAAAACAAACCAGCAGACGCATTGAGCAAAATTGCCTCCACAGTTTTCGAACACATGGCTAAAGAAGTCCGCGTCGAAGTCCTTAGAACCCCGTCCGTCCCGCTAAGACAAGTTAACGTCATCCAAACAGGCAACGCGTCCTGGATGACCCCAATCAAGGCTTACCTCTCCTCCGGAACCCTGCCTGACGATAAGTCAGAGGCCCAAAAATTACAGCACAAGGCCTTACACTATCAGCTAATGGATGGCGTATTATACCGCTGATCCTACTTAGGACCACTACTCCGCTGCGTAGACTCCACAGATGCATTGTTCCTCATAAGAGATATTTACGAAGGAACATGCAGACTACACGCAGGGCTACAGATGGTGGTCGCCAAGATCATGAATGCAGGGTACTATTGGTCGGGCATGCACACTGACATGGCCCTTTCAAAAATGGGTGATCGATCTAGTTGGACCTTTTCCCGTGGCCCCGGGAAACGTTAAATTCCTCATCGTGGCCATCGCTTACTTCACCAAATGGGTCGAGGCGAAACCCTTGGCCAAAATCGATGGACCCCATGTAAAGAAATTCATCTGGGAGTTCATAATTTGCAGATTTGGCCTACCAATGCAACTAGTCAGCGATAATGGCACGCAATTCATAGACAACATGATACAAGTAACGGAGAAACTCCGTTCAGCCTAACCTATGGGTCCGAAGCGGTGATCGCAGCCGAAATTGGTTGCCCTTCTGCAAGGGTCCTACTGGCCGATCAAAATAACAACGATGAGGAACTCCGCCTAAACCTGGACTTACTTGATGAACGGCGAGACTTAGCCGCCATCAAAGAAGCCAAGTACAAAACCCAACTAGAGCGGTATTACAACAAGCGTGTCAAAAGATGCGCCTTCAAGATTGGTGACTACGTTTTCCGCAACAACGAAGCTTCAAACGCGGAAAAGCCAGGGAAACTGGCACCAACTTGGGAAGGGCCGTATAAAATCCAAGAAATCCTAGGCAAGGGGGCCTACGCGCTGGAAAGACTGGACGGAACGCCTGTCTCGCGATCTTGGAACGTGGCCCAATTGCGCTTATGTTATCTGTAATCCTGTTATTATGCCCGACTACACATGCCGCGACAACCATTAATAAAAGAATGTTTGTCTCCTATACTTGTTTCTCCGCGCCCAGGTCTTCAAGACAGTGCCACAAGCTATGTTGGACTAATGCAACCTCATGCTACGGCTAGGATGTATAAACACCTAACCCGCGCTGCAGTCTTCAAGACATAGCCCACTTGTCGGACGGAAACATTCGCGCCGAAGCGTCATGCTAAACCTCAGTCTTCTAGACTCGCTCTTAAAGCGAGTCGGACTTTACGAGCAGTATGACGCTCCGCGGCGCGAATACACGTCTTCAAGACAAGGCCTATTCGGTACGCCTGTCAGACTTAAGGCACAAGTTGTGTCGCGTATTGGTCTTCAAGGCAAAAGTCTTCTATACTTAGATGTCGGACCACTTACCAGACACACGCACTAACTCTTACTTACACACTAGGTGACGACTTGGTTAAATAAGTATAACAGGAGTTAACGCGAGAAAACACGAGATATAACAAACAAAAATCTTTCATTAACTTTGGGAATTAAAAACCCAATAAATATTTACAAGAAAACAGAGCAACAAACAACCTAACCATCAGAGCCACTAAAGTCCACTAGTTACTCTTCGTTCTCCGGCGGGTCCTCGTCGTCCGGCCGCGCCCCGGAAAACCCCTCACCAGAGGCCTTCCGCCTCTCTTCTTCTAAGCGCAACCTCTCGGCCTCCGCGGCCCGCGCCTTGGCCTTCTCACCCAGCTCATTAGATTTTTCGATGAAATAGTGAAGGGAAGCGGCGGGGTCAACGTGGCGATTCCAGTCCGCCACAACCTGAAGGACGGGGAACTCAAGTTTGTCAAACTTGGCGAGTTACGCCAGATACTCGTCCTTCAAGGGCTTTCCGTAATGCTCCACGTCGATAATGCGCCCATTATTTTGCGCGTGCAGAAAGCCATCATCAAACCCCTCGCCGTACCCATAAGCGTGGGCGGTGGCGGCTATGCTGGCAACAAGGTCACTAAGCTTAGGCTCCTACCAGAAGCGCTTGAAAATCTGCAAAAACAAAGACAGTTAATAATGGCACACAAGGAAAACAAGGTTTAGGACAACGGATAATAGAGAACTTACCCCGTCAATGTCGCTGGTCATCAACCAGCGGAGAGATTCCCGCATTTGCTCATGTTCCACCACTGAGGCGTCCAGCAGCGACTTGGCCGCCTCAGCCTCAGACACAGCGGCATCGCGGTCTTTCAGAGCCACATCTCTCTCCAGGTGGAGCGTCTCCTTGGCCTCCAGCATAGTGAACCACTCTTCTTCAAGAGCGGCGAGGCGGGAGTTGGCCTTCTCAAGGTCGGCAGCCGCGGAATCCAGTTGTTTGCGCATGTATACAAATTTGACAGTGCGCTCGGCAAGAGCCTTGCATTTCTTCTCCAGCTCTTCAAGGTCTGCCTTATTAGTCTCTTTCAACAGCTGGATCCTTTCCTTCAGCTGCCGCCTCTCCTCGTTTGTATGGTTACAGGCCTCCGTCCATTGCTTCTTGTCCGCCGCCGATTCGGACAAAAGTTTTTTGGCCTCATCCTCAGCACGGTGAGCCCGACGGCGGTACTCCTCAACACGAAACTTCATGGCCGCCTCCTTTTCAGCAAGGGCGGCATTCTCAGACTTCAAGCGAGCTAAGTCTCGCTGCATGGCGGCATCCCGCCGACGAAGGGAGTCCATCATAGCCAGCTGACTCGCCTGGCCGATGCACATGTTTGTGATCAAGTCAGGGCAACTCAGGCTGTCCTGATACGCCTGCTCGTAGGGGGCACCGCCCCACTAACAAACTCCTCGGCGGCCAGAGAGTTGGAGAATAAAGTGTTCTCCCTGCCCGCCCAACGGGGGCGCCAAAGAGTGTCACCCCCAGCCCAGTTGGACCCATCATACTCCCTAGCGGGTTCCCTACCCCCCGCGCCAGGCGGCGCACTGCCCGCCCGGCGATCAACCGTACCGCCCCCAGCGCCTCCCGCCGGAGGCGTCGTCTTGAAGCTCGAAACGTCATCGGCCTTTTCCTTGGCCTCAGTTTCCTTCTCAGAAAGGAGCTTCTGCTCCTCTATGCAGAGCTGCTCAGCCTCAATTTTCTTGGCGGTATTCTCGGCCGCCGCTTTCCTTGCCGCCTCAGCTTTAGCAGCTTCATCGGCCTTAGCCTTCAAAAGGGCCTCAGCCTTAGCGGCTTCATCGGCCCTAGCCTTCTCAGCCAACTCCGCCTCCTTACGGAGTCGCTCCTTCTCTCTATTCTTCTCGGCCTCCGCCTGTTGGATCAGTATTGCTCTTTGTATGAACTTGCTAGTGAACACTTAGGTGTTTAGCAAGTTCTTAATCAGTGATAGCACAGCGGAATGATATGAGTTTAAAGCTACACTTATCAACAAGAGTTATTACTCCCCCTGGATGTTTGAGAAACTAATAAATGATAAGTATTTATTGAGAATCTAAGTATTGAATGAGAATGAAACACTTAGACAGATTCTCAATAAATATGAAATGGAAATAACAATAATATGCTTTGAAGGATTTCTTTATTAAAATCAATGTCTAAAACAGAGGGATGAACCCATCTATTTATAGACTTTACAAATACATGAACCTTGCCAAAAAGCAAGTTCAGAGACAAGTTGCAACAAGTTGCAATCTTGGAACTTGTACATAAAGTAAAAGTAATACTAAACTAATAAACTACTACTACAAAAGGCGGCGGAAAAGATCTTCTCATAAGTACTGATGAATGACAAACTACTGATGAATAGTTTGTCTTCAGTAGTTCGTCAGTAGAAATGTCTGGTTTGGACTTCAGAACTTCTGATGACTTTTCTTCTTCAGTACTTGTGTAATCTCTTCTTCAGCAGTTTGATCTTCCTTCTTCAGCAGTTCTATACTTCGAATATTTTGACAGAAGTGAATTAGACTAAGGTTTGCAAAAGTGGTTTCACCAATCCTTTTAGTCCTAACAATCTCCCCCTGGATTGATGATGCCAAAACCTTCCTAATTCCTTATTGTTTTCTTCTGTCATTCACAATCTTCCATATTCCTTTGAACATGGAATTCTTCTGCTGGTTCAGCTGTTCATCAGTGAGAGATCCTTTTTGTGGTTCTAGATCCTGGATTGTAAGCAGGTCTTGAGTTGATAGTTTCTTCAGATCATTCATCGACTTATAGGCTCTGCTTGTCTGGTCTCTTCTTGTCACTTGTACTGAGTTGTTATCAGTAAAGGACCATCTGATGATAGGTACTTTAGACTTGTCAAAGTCTAAAGTGTAGGGAACCATAATGGTACCCTGGGATGCTCCTGAGTGTTGGATGTTTTCAACTTCAGTGACTCTAAGGTGGGATTCACTTCCTTGTTCTTGTTGCATCACATTAGGTAGTTGAAAAGTTGGCAAATGATGCTCAGTAACTACCTTAGTGTGCAGTTTGTCTTTGATGGTTTTCTGGATTTGATAGGCAAAGGTGGAAGGATCCCTGAATTGTGTGATCAGAGGTTTTTCTTCAATGTCAAAGTCAGAATGAACTACTGTACTTCCTTCTAGTAGTACCATTCTGAAATCAGTCTTCACATTCTCCTCTGATTTCTTCTTTTGAGTAGCTGGTCTTCTTTGAACACCAGAAATTCTAACTACTGAAGTTGATACTTCAGCAGTTTCAAACTTCTCTGGATTTGCAGCCCTTGCAGCCTTGTATTTTCTGTAAGTGTCCATTAATCTTTCTTCTTTCCATTTGGACACAGAGGCTTTTGAACCATAACCATTAGCTACTAGTTCTTCTATCATTTGGGCTCTCTTGGCTTTTGCATCTTTACTTGTTGCAAGTTTGTCTGCAATAAGTTGAGCTCTTCTTGTCAGCTCTTCCATGGAGAGTCTCTTTAATGTATGGGCTTTGATCTTGCTGTTCTTAGTAATATAAGACATCAGTTGTTGTCTTTTGTCTTCCTCAGCAATTCTTTCTAGGCTAGCCTGCCTTTGAAGTTCAGCTTCATAAGCCTGTAGCTTTTCATCCAGGGTTAAATCCAAGTCATCCCTTTCTTCCAGATTTTTCCAAATCTGATCTTCCTTAGCTTTCTTCTGAACTGCCACTAGACTCTTCTCAAGAAGTTCTGCTGATTGAGAGATTGGAGAAGGGTTTAGTACAGTCATAGTGGTAACTGTTGTAGTAGGCCTAGGAGGAACAGGAGTTGGTTGAGTAGGTTCAGTTGATCTGGAAGGCTCTTGTTCAGCAGTTTGAGTGTTGGAAGTGTTAACATCTGATGGGTTGACAACTACTGAAGGTTTGTCAACTACTGAAGGATTGTCTTCAGTACTTTCTGAATCTTCATCAGAACTTTGTCCATTAGATGTTTCTTCATTATGCCCTTGAGATTCATCAGACTTTTCTTCATCAGACTTTTCACAGTCTTCAATTTCTTGGACAGAGACACCAAATTGTTGGGCCAGTTTTTCTTTTCTGGCTTGGTCTCTCTGCTCCCTTTCTTGGATAGCCACTCTTGCCTTTTTCCTGGCTTCAAGTGACTCCATAGGTTCCTTAGTTTTCTCCCCCTTTTTGGTTTCATCAGGTTTTGAGGGTTGAGAGAAATGACCTGTAAGAGAAGCAATCTGTTTGGTGTTGAAGTCAATTTTGTTGGACAGATCGTTCATTTTAGTCTCTATCACTCCAAATTGGTTCTTGATTGACAGCTCCAAGTTAGCTGTGTAGTTTTGGAAGTGATTTTTGATGAGGGTGTTCATCATGTGATATAAGGGACCATCTAGGCTGCATAGCTGGTTCATGTCTATGCTAGATTGCCCAGAGAATTGGGTAGGCATTTGTAGTGAGGGGTGTGTTTTTGGTTGATCTTCTTGTTGTACAGAAGATGCCACTATAGGGGAATCAGGGATTAAGTGGACTTTAACCTGATCTGGTGTGACTAGCTTATTGAGCATAGATACACCAGGTGCAGGACCTTCACTTGTAGCCATCAATTCAGTAGTTTTGTGTTTTGAAACATCATCCAAGTCAATGGAATCATCTGAATCCCTGATTACATCCTCAATGAGGACTGTATCAGTTACATCATGAGCTGAGCCCAACTCAGTTGTCTCATGTACCTCTTTTTCTTGGTTCAGAGGATTTCCTACTTCAGGCATTAAGCCTTCATCAGTAGTTGCCACAGTTGAGGTCTTAGCTATGTTGCTTCTTTCCTCAGATCCACCACTGGGTGGTAAATGAGTAGTAGCAGCCTCAAAAGTACCAAGAGTTTCTAAGTTTGGGCTTAGAGACCCTGGTTCATCCTCATCTCTTTGGTCAGGGCTATGAGTGTCCATATCCATGTCTGATTCTGAGGGTATGTCCCCTGTTTTATGTGGTTGTTGGGGGACTGACATTTTCGGATGGAACTATCTCTTTTAGCCCAGAGAGAAGTTTGGCTATTTCTATGGTTTCAGGTTCAGAAAGTTGGGGTGCTGTTTCAGTAGTTTGGGCAGTGGGTTTAGCAGTTTCAAAAGAAGCATCAATAGGAATGGTTTTCTTAAGTCTTTTTCTTTTGAAAAGAATTGTGATTGGTGCTCTTGGTGGGGTTTGAGATGGATGAGACTGAGAGGATGTTTCAGTCACATCTTTAGGAAGTGCAGATTGCACAATAGTTTGTTCAGGCATCTCAACCTCCTGAACAACTTTTCTTTTTTGTTGCTTGGGTTTATTGGCCTTTGGGGGTGTAGGTTTGGAAGATGAGGGTTCCATGGGGACTGGTTCTGGTTCCCCTTGGTCATCTTCTGGCCAGGCAGCCTGTTTGTTGTGCCTAGAGTATGCTTGTGAGGTTAAGGGTTTCAAAATTGCAGTTTTACCCACAAGCACCTCATCACCCAGTTCTTTGATTATGCATTGCATAATGAACCTTGGGTATAACAAAAACTTCTTTTTAGTGTTATTATGATGTAACACCAACTTATTAAAGAAAAGTTTTGATGCCCTGTATTTTGTTTCATTCACAATGGAATGAAAAATTGGTTGAAAGGTTGAGGGCATCTGGTCATAAGACCCTGTTTTAGGACTCAAACACATAATGATATAATGAAACAAAAGTTTGTATTTTGGTTCAAAATACTTTTTAAAGATTGTAGCTTGTGAGAGAGTACCTTGATAATCACATTCTGTCATGGTTAGGTGGATTTCAGAGTTTGCAACTTGTTCAGGGGCATTCACATCATTCAACCCCAGTCTAATTGCAAGTGTGGCCGGTGTGATGCCCATTCGTCTCCCTTTGATTGTTGAGTTGAGAGAGATAACCTCATTATCCACCATCACTGTCTCAGCGTTAGCCTAGAACTCATTGAGAGTTTCAGGATGTATTGGTGGGTCTATTGTGAGAGCGGTGAGATATTGGGATTTGACGACGAGATCAATGATGTCATCGTATTGGGACCAGCCTTCTTGTTTCTCTAAGTAGGCTCTAAGATTGTGTCCCTGTTTTAGAACTAGAGCCATGTGGTTTGTGTGTATTTGGATCGAACAGTGTTTTTGCAGGTTCAGGTTTTGAGAGCTTTTTGTGAGAGAAGGAGGGAATTTTTGCTTTTTGAATGGATAAGTGTTGGAAAAGGTATTTATCAGAAGTTTTAAACCGCCTAGGTCAAACTTCTGATGTGGGAAAAGTCTGATTTGCCCTTTTTGACTAAACTGCTGATGAAGAATTATTTTCATCAGTAGTTCCCACTTTCTCTTCAGTAGTTTTGAACAACTGATGAGAATACTTTATAAATACTTTATTCATAACTTCTGAAGGTTGTTTTATCAGAAGTTAATCACTTTTCAGAAGAAAAAAAAATTCCCATACTGATGTTTTTGTCATCAGTAGTTTCTCTCACTTTGGTTTTCAGAAGTTGTCAGACTTTTAAGTCAGTTGTAAGTGAAAAAGGAAAAATATATGCAGAAAAATAAAAAGAAACACTTACAAATTTAGCATCCCAAGCATGGATACTAACTTCTGAAATGTTGATGTGTCAAGGGGTTTAGTGAAGATGTCAGCTATTTGATTAGCTGTTGCTACATGCTTCACTTCAATCTTGCCTTTTTCATAGCAATCTCTTATGAAATGATACCTGATTTCAATATGTTTGGTTTTTGAAAACCGAACAGGATTTTGAATAATGCTAATGGCAGATTTGCTGTCTACAAGCAATGGTGTCTTGGTTTCTTTGATTCCATAATCAAGAAGTTGATACTGGAGCCATTGTATCTGTGATGTACAACTTGCAGCTGCAATGTATTCAGCTTCAGCAGTTGAAGTTGCAACAGATGTTTGTTTCTTTAATTGCCAGGACACTAGACAGTTTCCTAAGAATTGACAACCACCAGATGTTAATTTTCTTGACATTTTACACCCTGCATAGTCACTATCTGAAAAAGCTGATAACTTGGTATTGCTTGAAGCAGGATACCAAATTCCAAGTGTTGGAGTTCCTTTCAGATATCTGAAGATTCTTTTGACTGCAATGAGGTGTGATTCCCTAGGAGCTGATTGATATCTAGCACAGACATATGTTGAAAACATAATATCTGGTCTAGAAGCAGTTAGATATAAAAGGGAACCTATCATACATCTATACATGGTTTGATCAACCTGTTTTCCTTGATCATCTGGTTCAACTTGTGTGGTTGGTGTCATGGGAGTGGAACATGATTTACAGTCTTGTAAAGAAATTTTGTTTAATAATTCTTTAACATATTTTGATTGATGTATAAAAGTTCCATTTGTTTGTTGTTTGATCTGCAGTCCCAAAAAGTACTGCAGTTCTCCCATTGTACTCATTTCAAATTTTGATTGCATGAGTTTCTTAAAGTCATCACACAGTTTTGTGTTTGTTGAACCAAAAATGATATCATCAACATATATTTGAACAAGTAAGATATGATTTCCAACATTTTTTATGAAAAGAGTTTTATTAATGGAGCCTCTTGTGAAGTTATTTTTGAGTAGAAAGTTAGAAAGTGTTTCATACCAGGCCCTTGGAGCCTGTTTGAGCCCATAAAGAGCTTTGTCTAGTTTGTACACCCACTCAGGATGAGAAGGATCCTCAAACCCAGGTGGCTGACAAACATACACTTCCTCTTTTATTTTTCCATACAAAACTGCACTCTTAACATCCATTTGATAAACTTTTATTTTGTTGGAAATGGCATAGGCCAGAAATAACCTGATGGCTTCAAGCCTTGCAACTGGAGCAAAGGTTTCATCATAATCAATTCCTTCTTCTTGAGAGTAACCTTGTACTACCAATCTTGCCTTGTTCTTTATTATCATACCAGCTTCATCTTGTTTGTTCCTGAAAACCCATCTTGTGCCAATTGGTTGCTTGTTTAGTGGTAAGGGACAGATTTCCCAAACCTGTTGCTTGTTGAATTGAAGCAATTCATCTTGCATTGCTTGCACCCAATTGTTGTCTTTGAGGGCTTCCTTGTACTTCTTTGGTTCCAACTGTGAAATAAATGCTGAGAAGAGACAAAAGTTGGAAAGCTGGTTTCTTGTAAGAACACCTGATGCAATATCACCCATGATTTGATCAAGTGGATGATCTTTGTGTTCGATCAGTTGTTGTAAACCACTGACATGTGTTGGTGGCTCATGTTCTTCAAACAAACCACTGAGGTCTATTATATCTGGTTCAGCAGTTTCAATGTCTTCAGTAGTTGCAGGTGCTGAAGCAGATGTTTGAGTTTGTTCCTCAGTATTTGTTGAATCAGAAGTTTGTGAAACTTCTGATGGTTTTGAAGTTGACTTAATGACCGTTTGAGGAGTCCATGGTGCTGGATCCTCATCATCAAACCTTTGATCACCATAATAAGTAGGTTTAGATGAAGTGACAGTCTTTTCAGGTCCAAAATGGAAGCTGTCAAGGTCAAAAAGTTCAGCAGGATGTGCTGGAATGAGAGTGTGTTTTGACTCATTGAACTTGACATTCAGTGTTTCTTCTACTATCCTAGTTTTTGAATTAAAAACCTTGTAGGCTTTTCTAGTTGAAGAATAACCAAGAAAGTAACCTGAATCAACTTTGGCAGCAAACTTTGAAATAGATTCCTTAATGTTCAAGATGAAACATTGACACCCAAAAGCCCTAAAAAGGAGATAAGGGGCTTCATGCCATGAAGAACTTCATAGGCAGACTTGGAATGCCTCTTGACAACAAGGACTCTATTTTGAACATAACATGATGTGTTAACTGCTTCTGCCCAAAAATATAATGGTAGGCAAGAATCAGCTAACATTGTTCTTGCTCCTTCAATTAAAGTTATGTTCTTCCTTTCTACTACACCATTTTGTTCAGGAGTTCTGGGAACACTGAATTGTCTAATAATCCCTTTAGACAAACAGAATTCATCCAGAGTTTTGTTCCTGAACTCTGTCCCATTATCACTTCAAATGGTTTTGACAGGTAGAGAATATTGCTTCTCTACTTGTAGAATGAAGAACTTGATGATTTCAGCAGCCTCATCCTTGGAAAATAAGAAGAATACCCATGTAAATCTTGAGTAGTCATCAATGATGACCAAGCAGTACTTCTTCTTACCAAGGCTCATGATCTTTACAGGTCCAAATAAGTCCATATGGAGTAGTTGAAGACATGCAGTTGTTTTTGATTCTTCAATAGACTTATAGGAGGACTTATGTTGTTTTCCCTTTAAACAGGATACACAATGTTCTTGACACTGGTATACCTTTAAAGGTAGACCTCTGACCAAGCCCATTTTTGTGACTTTATTTATGGTTTTAAAGTTCACATGGCCAAGTCTCCTGTGCCAGAGATCAGTCTCTGAAGTTGATGCCTTTGAGAAGAAATAGGCAGTGTTGTTCAGTACTTTGTCTTTTTCAATGTCCACTGCATAGACATTGCCACATCTTTTGGCTATCAACAAAGTGTGACCTTCAATGATCTTCTCTATCAACTTCTGGCCCTCTGGTGATATGATCTTGCATGCTGTCTTTGTGAAAAAGGAAGAATATCCTTTATCACACATTTGTGACACACTCAGCAAGTTGTACTCAAGGTTTTCAACCAGATTGACCTTGTCAAACTGTATTTTGCCAGAGGAGACATTGCCATGTCCTAGCACATATCCCTTAGCATTGTTCCCAAAGGATACATATCCTTCTCTTTGACTGATAAAATTGTTTATCAGGTATCTGCATCCAGTCATGTGCATTGAGCCTCCACTGTCTACATACCAAATGCTATTTAAGCCTCTGGAAACTCTCTGCACAAGATAGCAAATTAGTTAGATTTAGGAACCCAAGCCAGTTTGGCTTTGGGTTTGCTCTTGAGAACATTTACAGTTTGTTCTTGACCAAGTTGAGAAATCCATGTCTTTTTGGCAATGGATTTTTCATTAAGAGCAATGGTGGTATCCTTTTGAGGACCACCATCAACTTTGGTCATCAGTAGTTGTACCATGTTTATGAGATCTTTAATCTCAGCAGTTTGTGAAACTGCTGATGATTTAGGTCTAACTACTGAAAGAGAATTTTGAGAAAAAGATTTTTGTTGAGATTTTGTCTTTTTCTGAGAAAAGGTGTTTACTGGTTGTTGTTTCCTAGGAGAAAAGGTTTTTACAAAATCATTTTTGATTTGCTTTCCCACAACCAGTTGTTGAGTTTTCTTGTTGTACTGAATACCTTTTCTGTATCTGCAAAATTCTGTCTTGTGGTTAAACAGACCACAGATTTCACATTCTTTTGTCTTTTCTTTCAAAGACAAGTTTCTGACTGTATTGATTGGTTTTAGGTCATCAGTAGTTTTCAGGTTCTCAACTCCTGATGTAGTTGAAACTACTGATGGCTTAATGTCAGAATTAATCAGTACTTCTGAAGAACTTTCTTTGTGAGTTTTTAGAAAGTTTTCATGAAAAGATGTGCATTCTTTCTCTTCAGAAGTTTCACCTGAAACAATTTTTCTCCCATCTTCAGTAGTTTTGGGGGAAAAATCTGTTGGTGTTTCAGTGTGATTGTACCCTATGCCAAACCTAACATTTGAAGCACTTTGTTTGTTTAGCAATAGTTGGTACCCCTTACAAGATTCAACCCATTTTTCACATGTGACCTTGGTGTCAGCAAGCTCTTGTCTGACATTTCCTAGGTCATTTATCATGATTTTAATTTGTGCTTGGGTTTCAATAGCAGTGTTAGATAATTTAGAAACTTCTTTTGTTTTTGCAGAAAGTTTTTTTTCTAAATCACATTTCATCTGAGTGAATTTTCTCTCAGAGTCATTTGCTTTCCCTTGTAAGTGCACATTAGTCTCTCTTATGAGAGCAAAAGATTCTTTGCAAGAATTTGAACAAAGTTTTGTCAAAGATTCTTTTAATACCTGTGACAAGGCAGATTTTGAGGTTCATCCCTCAAATGCCATTAAGGCAAAGTTCTTTCTGCCATTGTCAGGCTCTCCCCAGTTGATATCAAACATCTTGTTGTCTGCATCAGGATTACACTCAGTAGTCTCAAAAGGAAGACTGCTCCAGTCAACATACCCTGAAGTAAATAAACTTTGTTGTGAGGGTTGCTGAGTTTGTGGAGGTGATTGAGCAGCTGGAAAGGGAGGGATTGATTGTTGGCTCTGCATCTGTTGAGCAGGCATCTGTACATATTGTACTTGTGGCACATATTGGTGTTGTGGAGCTTGTGCCTGTACAAAATGTGCACTCCCTTGTGTTCCATTATTCCTGTTATAATTGGGGTTAAAATTATTTCTAGACTGAGATTGGTTAAAGCTAGAGCTTCTACACTCTCAAGCAAAGTGTCCCAACTTTTGACACTTGTGACATCTAACTTTAGATTTGTCAAAACCAATTTTTGTTGAACTGTTGAGTCCTGGAAACTTCCTTCCTGACCTTTTGTAAAATTTATTTGTTTTTAAACTTAACATGGCTAGTTGGTGTAAAATATCCATTTCTTCTAAGTCATCACTGCTGAAATTTTTTTAAATCATCCATGATAAAACACATGTTATCAGCAGTTTGACTAAAATCATTATTGTCATAACCTGGGAATGATCTTTCAGATGAGATCCCAGTAGTTATGTCAATATGGTCAAAAGATCCAAAACTATTTGAACAAGTTGGTGAGTCTTGTCCCAATAGAGCTGTACTACCTGGTAGATAGTCATCAGCAGTTTTGCCAGAACTTTGTAACTTTTTCTTTTGATCAATTTCTCTTTCAAAAGTAAGTAATCTCCCATGAAGTTTTGTAAGAGTGAGGGAGCTAAAGTCTGGTGAAGATCTTAAGACTATAGAGTATGTTTCCCATTTTTCAGGTAAAGACCTTAAAAATCTATGAAGCATAGATACAGTTGTGTAGGTCTGACCATTTAATTTTAGCTCAGATATTAATGAGGAGAATCTTTCAAATTGTTGTGTTAAAGTTTCCCCATTAATGTGAGCAAAAGTTTCATATTGTTGAGCCAGGATTTCTCTGGTGTTGGCAATCACCTCTTCAGTTCCTCCAAACTGTTCTTTGAGGCAGTCCCAAAGTTCTTTGGCACTATCACAATGTAATAGGCCAGAGTAGATCTCATTTGGGAGTGCCATTGCCAACATAGAGAAAGTTTTAGCATCAAGCTCAAGTTTTAGGAAATCATCATCTGTATAGTCTTTTGGGTCTTTTGGAATTTCTTCTTTAGTTTCAATATTAATATTTACTGGTTTATGAGGACCATATATCACAGATTTCCAGCAACCTGTGTTGGTCTGTGATAAGGTATGTGCCATTCTCCTTTGCCAGATGTTATATTCATTTCTTACTAGCATAGCAGGTTTATTGGCAGAACCAGTATTATGAGGATCCATTTTAAAGAGTATTGATTTGTCAAATATCTCTTAAAGTGATGGATGTTGATAAAAGTGAGCTTATAATCCTTTATTGAATATCATAAGAGCCTGTGTCTGATTCTCAATGTCTTAGATTGATATGTGATCAGATAAACCAGTGCTCTGATACCAATTGTTGGATCAGTATTGCTTTTTGTATGAACTTGCTAGTGAACACTTAGGTGTTTAGCAAGTTCTTAATCAGTGATAGCACAGCGGAATGATATGAGTTTAAAGCTACACTTATCAACAAGAGTTATTACTCCCCCTGGATGTTTGAGAAACTAATAAATGATAAGTATTTATTGAGAATCTAAGTATTGAATGAGAATGAAACACTTAGACAGATTCTCAATAAATATGAAATGGAAATAACAATAATATGCTTTGAAGGATTTCTTTATTAAAATCAATGTCTAAAACAGAGGGATGAACCCATCTATTTATAGACTTTACAAATACATGAACCTTGCCAAAAAGCAAGTTCAGAGACAAGTTGCAACAAGTTGCAATCTTGGAACTTGTACATAAAGTAAAAGTAATACTAAACTAATAAACTACTAATACAAAAGGCAGTGGAAAAGATCTTCTCATAAGTACTGATGAATGACAAACTACTGATGAGTAGTTTGTCTTCAGTAGTTCTTCAGTAGAAATGTCTGGTTTGGACTTTAGAACTTCTGATGACTTTTCTTCTTCAGTACTTGTGTAATCTCTTCTTCAGCAGTTTGATCTTCCTTCTTCAGCAGTTCTATACTTAGAATATTTTGACAGAAGTGAATTAGACTAAGGTTTGCAAAAGTGGTTTCACCAATCCTTTTTGTCCTAACACCGCCACCTCTTTAGGAGTAGGGATAGGCGGAGGGGAAGGGCTGGTTGTCACTTTCGGCGCCACGCCTGCAAGGGGAAAAAGACTTAGCACAAACAATAATGAAAGATAATAAATTGAAGACTGAGCGTACATACCTGGGATCTTCTTCACCATCTTTTGAAGAAGAGGCTGGCGCATAGGCGGAGCGCCTATATCAAATGAAAATACAGGGGCACCAGGCCCCTGTGGCTGAGTAACCTGGGCAGGGGACTTGCCCTTATCCACTGCACCTCCAACACCCTTGGAGCCTACAGCACCCCCACTCGCTCCGCCGACCCACCCAGCACCCATCTCGCGGCGACCCCTCTTCCGAGTCTTCAACTTAAACTCATCGTTATCATCATCATCATCCGAAGGCGGCCCATCCTTCCGCTTATGGCGGTTCTTGACATATTCCCCGCCTGTATCCGAAGACCCTGTGTCAGAAAGGGAGGTCACTGGCTTGACCACATAGCAGTACCTACGTGGGGCATGCTTCATGCGCCCCTGAGAATGCCGCACCAAATGCGACACCTCACTTACAAATACAGAATAATGATCAGAAGACTTACGGGTGACGAAATGGTGGGCGGGCGGATTCTCCAAGTTTGGATAATAGAACCTGCCAACAAAGTCATCCAAAAAAGAGACTTGTCCCTCAGGGATCCGCCTCCACTTCAGCTTGGGAGCCCTGCGGGACTCAAAGATGTCAAATTTTGTCACGCCTGCGCATTCAACAAAAATACTTAGCAAAAAATTATAATTACAACGAATGCAAAACGACAACTCATACCTTCTTGGGCGATATAGGGCTCTTTCCCCTCGCGGATACCGGTGCGGCCGGTGCCCAGCAGGTTGTAGGTACCCTCAAACAAGCCCTTCAACTCCAGCTTCGTTTTATGAGTTGTAAGGGCGATGAACCAGGCTTCGTCCTTATAGTTCCGCATCACCTCGCGGTCCGGTACCCGCTCCTTTGACGCCACTACCTTCCAAGGCATGGCCACCGGAATCACGCCCTTCTTCAAGTAGAATAACCAGTCCTTCCACCCATGGAGGGACTTGGGAACTTCAGTAACTATAACCGGAACCTTGGGCCGTGGCTTAAAAGTAAACCATGACTCATCCCGGGCCATGTAGTAGAACACATTGAACCGATCAATGGTCGGTTCAATATCCAATGCCCGGCATTGGTTCTCAAAATGCCCCAACCGGAGCATCCCAAACCCGCTAACCTAAGACACCGCCACCCCATTCTCTATCAGGATGTCCAGTTGGAAGCGGGTGCAAGGCAGGCGAAACCCACACTTGGAGAAGTGGGCCTCATAGAAGGCAAGCTTGCCCTCCGATGCAGTCAAGATGGTCTTCCCCGGACCAGGCAACTCCGGCTCCCACTCCGGCAGGATGCCGTGATCAGCACAAAACACGGTGAAAGTGGCAGCCGTCCATTTGCAAGGAGTATTGACCGCCAACTTCCTCTCCTTCACCTTTATCTCGGGAACGTCTGGTTCTATTTCCTGACTGCTGGCTTCAGATTCATCATGATGAATCTCACCAGTAGGAGAAACATTGGTTGAAATATCAGACATTGTAGCAAAGTGGAAGAAAGATTCAAAAGAAAGGAAGGGAAAGCAGGATAAAACGGTGAAGTTTCAAGGAAATCTTCAGTCGTCACCGGAAAACTCGTCGGGAAACTTGAAGATTGCTCGGAAACTTCAAGAAGATGGACGGAAAAGATGAAGATTGATCGGAAAATATGGGAGACTTTGGGAGAAATTTGAAAGTGTAACCGTCTCTCAAAGCCCTCCAACATATAAATACCCATCGCATTTATGACAGAGGGCCCCACACCGAAAAAGCAACCGCCGCGTCTCTTCGCCTGGAGGATGGAGATGAAGACACGTGGCACAGGCACTATCGGACGGCTCACAACAGCGCGTGTGCAACGGCCACAGCTGGAAACTGATCGGTCTCCGGACACGTGTCTGCAAACCTCACCATCTCACAACACCAAACGCGTGCCCTACCACGCGTCTGGCATAGCTCACGTGGGATAAGAAACGTGGCACTACCCTGATCACTCATTCAATCAACAGACGCGCGTGACCTTCACCCGCCTGACACCAGACGAAAAGGCTCCTGCACAAGGATTGGGTGACATAAAGCAGACAACGTGTCAGACAGCTGTCTGACACGTCTGCTAAACCTCTTCACAAAGTTATCCACATTCGAATTCCAGGCGCCATAAATTCAAATGATTGACGACAAAATAAATGCATCACTCAGCATTTACTCTATGTACACAACCGCATTTACAACAAGATGCGGCGTGACACGTCACGACTCGCGGAGTATGGGCGTAAACGCGGACAAAGACGTTCTCCGCCTTCCCCCTTCAGAGACAAAGCACGGAACGTCAGAGTCCGCGAATGTAACACCCCAACCGATGGCGGAAACATCGGGATGTCACGTATTGATGATTGTTTCAGTAGCACATGGTATAAATTGAATTTTAAATAATTTATTCAAAACATAAATATCCAAAATAAAGTGATGTCTAGGAATTCAAATACATGATATCAAATAACAAAAACTTCAAATAACTTCAAATAATAACTTCATGATAAATCCTCATGCAATCTCAAGCCTCAGCTTCATTGTTACCTGAAACATGTTAATTTTGAAAATATTTTTGGGTCAACAAAAGTTGGTGAGAATTACATAGGTTTTGATAATCGAATAAAAATGTTGTACAATTCAAGTGTCATGGCAAGTCTAGTCCATATGTGAAAACATACTAGAAGTAAATCGAGTGCATAATCAACCCTTGTGACTGTTATAATGTGGTACATCCCATACGCTCATGGTTCACTCGAATATGTTATGCGATAACAAACACCCACGCTACCTTTGTAGGAGGCACGTATCCGGGTGGGATTGTCAGTCCAATAGATCTATCAATGTATACCGTCGGCTGATCAATGTTAATGATTATGCTAGAATTGTGCTTACCCTAGTCATGTTCAAGACATAATGCAACATAGAAAAACACATAGACACTTTGATGATTGAATTTCATATAGAATGTTGTAACATGTTTCACCCCAAAAACGGTGATAAATAGAAAAGGGGCTATGTAAAACTCACCTTAGCAAAATGTTATATCTCTTGAAAAATAGAATAGTGGTGTTGCCTAAATATGCCAAGTATTACCATATACATAAGGTAATAAATATGTCTAAGTCTATCTAGTCTACCAATATATATTCTAGGGCTTCGAATTGGAGATAAGTGCTCGTTTGATTAATAATTAAAATGTTTGATAATTGAGAGAAATTTAATAAATAAATAAACAAAAATCTTTTTATAAAATTTGAATCAAAGATGGTCACAATAATGAGTTTAAAGTATAAAAATAATTTTTATAAAATAATTTTCTTAAAAATAGAATGTTAAATCTATTTATTTCAAATTGTCAAAATTTAACTTTAATATTTAAAAATAATAAAATTAAAGAATTATTAGATTAAAAATTATATTTCTGTTCCAAGTAATCAGAAAATATACAGTGCGCTTTTGGTAGTTTCGAGCCGGGGGTCTCTCTGGAAGCAGCCTCTCTATCTTTAAAGATAGGGGTAAGGTTTGCCTACATCTTACCCTCCCCAGACCCTACTAATAGCGTTGCTATTTCGTGGGATTCCCTGGGTTTGGTGGTTGTTGTTGTTGTTGTTGTTGTTCCAAGTAATCAGAAATAATTTATATAAAATTTTGGTGCAAAAATATTAAAAAATGAATTTATTATGATTTATTTATGATTAAAACTAACAAAAACTGATTAAAAATATTAAATAAATGATTTTTCAGAAATAAAAATCATTTTAGAAAAGTTTATTGTTATAAAAACTCAGAATAATTTTTGTGGAAATTTATAAAATTGTTTTGATATTTTTATAGAATTATATAAATAAAATAGAATAAGCTTGGATTATTTATTATATATATTAAATAAATAAATTTTTGAAAACTAAAAATTGTATGTTAAACTTTTTCATTAGATTAACACAAAATAATTTTTTGTAGAATTTTTAAAAGTGTTTTAGTATTTTAAAATGAATTTTTAAAATACAAGTAATTATATTTAAAGCTTGATTGTTTTTAAACAAAACAAAATAAAAAGAAAAGAATATTGTGGCTACTGTGGTTCGAACCTGCGTGGGCCGGTTCAAGGACACCAGGCACAACCACTTGGTCTAGACCAGTGGTTGTGTTTGGTTTCCGTTTGTTTAAAATTTATAACCAAATTCAACATTGTGTTCTTCCCCAATTGAATCATACGTGCCCTAGTTTTTCCAATTGGACAATTCACACAACAATAACCCAATTAACCTTAGGGTTATTGTTGTGTGTATGCTGAAGATCAAATCCCACATAAAAAATGTTACTTACAAAGATGAATTGATTACGAACGATCAGTCAAAGCTCAAAGTCAAACTCGAACAAAAAGACTCAAGATCAGTGGAAAGATTTAGAAATTGGGGGTTGAGAAAGAGTGTTCGGCGAGTTGTGATTGTCCAGTGATGCTCAATTTATAGTGTGGTGGTCTGGATCATCGAATTGGTATGTTTGACCTCAACTTTAATGAGTGACGCGTACATGATCATAATTGGTATGATTTAAATGATAACTGAACGTGTGTTGACTCGTGATGGACCGGTAATCACGATAACATGCCAATCCATGATCAATTACGCGTTAATTGGTTTGATTTTTGGTAAGTCGTGGTCACAGTTGACTTTCCAAGTCAACTGGGAAGATCTTGAACTCGTGATATAATTATAACGTGTTGGGTTTAAAACAATAAGTTGGTGTAGAGCAGTTGGTTGAGACGTGTGTGTTAAGTGGCCCGGCTTGGGTGCGGGTTCGAATCCCGGCCCAAGCTTCAATTTTTTGACATTTTCCTTATATATATATATGTATATTATGTATAATTATTATAGTATTAGGGTTCCAAAAATGCCACAATAATAATTAAACGCGAACAATAATAATGGAACTTGACGTTTTTATTCATGATAAAATGTAACGTACAAGTTATAAATGCGTAATGTTACAGTCTCCCCTACTTTTAGGAACTTCGTCCCGAAGTTGGAGTTGGAGAGTCTGGTGGAAAAAGATGTGGGTACTTAGACTTCATCTGGTCTTTACGTTCCCAAGTGAACTCCGGACCTCGTTTAGATTCCCAACGAACCTTAACGATCGGAATGCGACTGCGCTTGAGTTTCTTGACTCCAGTATCAACGATCTCGATGAGTTTCTCGATAATGTGCATAGTTTCATCGATTTGCACATCTTCAAGAGGAACATGGAGGTTCTCATCTGCTAAGCATTTCTTGAGATTCGAAATATGAAAGGTCGGGTGAACATTGCTTAGCTCAGGTGGAAGATCAAGTTTGTAAGCCACTTTTCCAATCCTGTCAAGAATTTTGAATGGGCCTACGTATCGAGGAGCTAGTTTCCCCTTTCTACCGAAACGAATCACTCCTTTCCAATGGGATACCTTAAGAAGTACAAGGTCCCCAACTTGAAATTCCAAGGGTTTACGACGTTTATCAGCATAACTCTTCTGACGACTTCTAGCCTTGAGAAGATTATCCTGAATGAGTTCGATTTTGTCTGTGGTTTCCTGGATTAGTTCGGGTCCAGTGATACGGGCTTCACCAACCTCAGTTCAACAGACAGGTGAACTGTTGATGCGTTTTGCGACTAATGATTGGATAACTAACATATGTTAAGATTTGTTAATATGGGCGAAGGTAGAAAGATATGGGCGAAGGTAGAAGTAGACTGGGCGAAGGTACAAGGTTCTGATCAGAAGAAACACATTCGTACCCTAGTAGTGGGCGAATGTGGAAAAGTTCCACATTCGACCAGTGCTAGTGGGCGAATGTGCAGCATCTATATATAGGTTTTGAGTTTTTGTGAATGTAATAGAGTTGTCAATTGTGTATGTGTTCAGGTCAGGTTCCAGGTCATTTTGTGAAAGTGTATGTTTGATCTAGATTAACGTGTAAGTCGTTGTAAAAGCTTATTTGACAAAAGTTAATCTATGAAAAGATGTTGAAAATGATCTTGATTGTGTTTTGATTAGAGTTTTATCAATTTGTTCAGAACTAGGGTTTCCGCACCTGGTTTTGTGACTTGTATGATCATATTATCCTGTTTTAGTTAAAATCTTTCGCTTACAAAGTGGTATCAGAGCCATACGGATCATACAACAACAAATTTGATAAACTCAGAGCTGATTTGGACATGTTTTTGATCAAAATACATCTGTTTTTGCATAAACATGGTTTTTGAGTGTTTTTGATTGATTTAGAGTTGAATTAGTGGTTAAAATCAAGTTTTCCAAGAATTAAAGTTGCTCCAAATCAATTCCGAAGCATAACCTGATTAAGATCATTCAAATCCACAAACTTTAGAAAATCAGAGATCAAAATAACCGTTTTTCAAAGTGTAACCGTTTTTCAAAGTGTGATCTGGGCAAAATGGGCGAACCTGGAATTTGAGTGGTCGAACCTGAGTGTATTTGGGCGAACCTGAAATTTCTTGTTGAAATTTTCACTTTCGGGTAAATCTTTCCACATTCGACCGGTATATTTTGGGCGAAAGTGGAATTGTGTTAGTTTGTTTTACTTTCTGGTGACTATCTACATTCGAGTGTTACTGTTTGGGCGAACCTAGAATCAGAAGGGACGAAAGTGATACATTTCGGACGAATGTAGGATCATTTTGGGCGAACCTAGGATTTACTTTGGAAAATTTTCTAAGTGTTGAAGTTTTCTAAGTTCGTGATCATGTGGAATTTTCCGACTACACCGAGACCAGCAATGACACAACCACAACAGCAAGTGATGGACCCATGGACAGTGGCAGCACAAAAGACGAGCACACAGTCTTCGCAACCGATAAACTACATGGCGATGACGAGCTCGATGCCTCAAAATGTAGCACCTCCAGCACCACAACATGACTACTGGGGAGTAGCAGCGGCGGTGGTAAACACTCAAACTACTAATGCTATTTCTACTTTGATTAACGATTTGTCTTCAGGTAGCGGGAATAGGCCACCGAAGCTCATGGACATATCAGAATACAATCAGTGGCAGAACAAGTTCAAGATTCATTTAGAAGGCATGGGAGTGGAAGGAGCAGAGGCATGGAGCATGATTGCTAAAGGTTACACAGCACCGATTTTGGAGAATACAGGTGAAATGATTCCTTTGGAAAGCTTAACTGAGGATGAGAAGAAGAAATATGTGGTGGAAAAGAAAGCCTTTTCCCAATTGACTCAGGCAATCACAAATGATCTGCTGCATCAATTTGGAACTTGTACAACCTCTAAGCAATTGTGGGATGTGCTTAAGAGGAGACATGATGGGAACGAGAAAACGAGAAGTTTGAGGATGGATGAACTGAGAAAGGATTTTGAGAATTTTTCTTATATTGGGAATGAAACTTTAAAAGAATTAACTCCTAGATATAGTCATTTGCTAACCGAATTGTCTAGTTATGGTATACAGATTCCTATGAAGAATTTGGTGGATAAGTTTGCAGATGCTCTACCACCTTACTGGGATCAGCATGTGGAAGTTCTCAGGGAGAAGGACGCATATCAATATTGGACTATTCAAGAGTTTATCCAGAAGCTGGAAAACAAGGAAATGGAAGAGAAGAGGAAAGCTAGAAGAGCACAGGTTCCTCAGAATCCTAGCTTATACTTTGGAGGTACTTCAGTTCCTGTGAGTAATTCAAGTTCAGGAGGGATAGTTGCACCACATGTTGCATGCATTTCCAATGTTATGGAATCACCAAAACCTACCATCAATTACATGGCACAAACTTCATCTTACTCACAACCATCATACACACAACCACCACCACAACAACAATACAACAATTCCTACATTTCACCATTTTCCCCAATGCAACAAGCAGGTTTCTATACTGCTAGCCAATCTCAACAACTAATGAACCAAGTTACTCAACCTAATCAACAACAAGTGGTTTTGGAGACTTCTAACTTGGGCAATGTGACTGTGGAAATTGCTCAACAACATATTGCACTAGTCTCAGCAATGGTTTCATCCTACAATGGACTTGTTGCTAGTCAAATTGGGAATAACAACTTAACCAATGAGGACTATGCACAGATCGACAAGGAAGAGATGGAACTCATTGATATACAATGGGCTTTTGCAAGTATCATGAGAAGAGCAACGGAGTTTATAGAAAGGACAGGTCGAACAGATTTGGGAACTTCTCCTAACACAACCTACGGGTTCAACAAGGAGAAAGTTACTTGTTTTAACTGTGGAGAAAGAGGTCACTTCAAACGTGAATGCACCCAACCACCAAAACAAGGTAATAGAAACCCATTCAATGCAACCTATCAGAATCGTCAACAACAAAATCAAAACCGAGTTTCTTACCAAAACAACAACAATTACCAAAACCGTCAAAACAACTCTAACAACAACCAAAACAGACAACCTAACACATCAAACCAGATCCAAAACCAAACTCCTAACAACTCTAACCGAACAGTTATACCAATCACTACACCAAATGAGACACAACAGAACACGAGTCAGAATCAAGCACTGATGACTCAACAAGATGAAAGGTTTGATTGGTCGGGATTGCAGATAGGAGTGGAGGAAATCACTACTGGTGGAAATGTGGCTTGCGTTGCTTGCAAGGTTGATATTGAAGAGTCAGTGATGGAGGAAGAAAAGAAAGAAACTGAGGAGTGTGATAGTGATGATTCTGAGACTGAGATGGATGTGGAGAATGAACCTGTTGAGGTTAAGGCTGAGGAAACTCATTCTGGAATGGTGATTGATACAGTTTTTGATGTTCCTGAGGAATGTAGATCAGTTTATTCAGATTCAGACAGTGAATCGGACACAGAGGCAAGTGTTGATTCTTTAGATGATGACATTGATCAGTTGTTAGCAGAAGCTGATTTTCTGATGACGAGGAAGTCGTGCATTACTGATGATGCTTTTACCAAGATTGATTATTCCAAGTTTTTCACTGGAAAGGAAGCTCATTTCGCGTTAATGGCCATGACTGAACCGCCAAGACCTGTAAGTTCTGAATCTAGTACTGATGTTAGGAGTGATAAATATTGTGGAACATGTGATAGATTGACTGAGGAGAATAAACAACTCCGAATTCAACGTGATAGTGCTATCATAAACAGTCAATCTACTCGCAAAGAGTTGAATGCTTTCAACAAAGTATTAGATGGCTATAAAAAGGACATTTCCGACTTGAAAAATACTTTATCATTGAAACAATTGGCAATTAACAACTATATCAATGAAATTGAAAATACCAAGTTGGAAATGGCAGCCATAAAATGCTTTGCTGAGAAAGTAAACAAAAAGTTGGAAAGTTATAAGCATATTGCTTATGTGGTAGACCATATCATTGATGATAACACCACCAATTACAAGTCTGTACCATCTCCGGTTCTTTTTGAAAATCATAACTATCACCAAGTTATACCGGAGAGCTCGGTAAAATCAGACTCATCATCGGAAATGGAATCTAATACCTCGAGTATTGGTGATCCTCATTCCGATGTGAGACCGATTTTAGGCTTGAATGATGAGGGTGTTTATGCTGAAAGTGTGGATTCAGACTCAGATAATGATGATACTGGTAGTGACCAAACTGTTAATGCATGTGAGATTCCAAAAGAAAATCACATCATTACTACTGAACCAGTGTCACCATCTCAACATGTGCATCCGATGGCAACTGCTCATCGTGAGAAAAAGTCTGAAAAGAATGAGATTAGAAAGGATCTTGAGAATGAACCAAGTGACAAACCTGTCAAGGTGTTTTATCGGATGGAAGGATCCGATAAAATCATCTCTGATGAGGAATTTCCAATCAAAAATGCTAACTATGCTAAAATTGAAAAGATTTGGCAAGAAAGCACTATTTGGTTCCCAAAACATGAGAGAACAAACGAAATTCCACCAGAAATTTTAAAGAAATTGTTTTTGGATGTTCCTCAAGAACCAAAGGTCCATGTCACAGAGTTCATTCGACCAAATGACAAAGCAAATGGTTTTCATGAGCCCACTTACTCAAAAGGACCACTTCCTGAGAGTTTGAGGAATCAACAGTATAATGATCAATATCCTGTTAGATCATTTGCTCCACCAAATGCTCATTATGTTTTTGAAGAGTATCGCAAATGCTTTAAATGTGGGGAACGTGGGCATTTACTTGCTCAGTGTCCATATGTAAGGCATAAAAGACATGAGGTTGAAGTTAGAAATTCCATGAGAAAACCGATTGATCATTATGTTCCACCACATAGACGAGTTGTTCCTCAACAACAACAGTTTTATAATAAAAACAATTTTCATCAAATGAGGAACAATCGTCCAATTCAATATGATCAAAGAAATCGGATTGCTATGGAACAATCATGGAGAAAGCCTGTGGTGAATGCAACAATTGATAGGCAAAAGGTTCCACAAAAACCGATTGTCAAATCAAATGTTGGACCTAAGTCTGTTAACTCAGATAAGGTAGCCAAGAAAGTTACTTTTGCTAACAATGTTCAGAAACCGATTGAGAAACCAAAATGTCAAATTCGCATTCTTAAAAGATCTGAACAATCTTGGTCACCCAATGGTACTCCAGGAGCTTCTACTTCAAAGGTAAGTGAGAAAAAGGAAAATGTTTTGAACAATCAGAAAAAGATTGATCCAAAACAAAAAGTTGTTGAAAAGGTTAATGAGGATGTTTCTTTGAAATCTGATGTTCAAAGGCCCAAGACTCAGGCTTGGGTCCCCCGAAAGAACTAAATGATTTACTTTTTGTGTGCAGGGAGCTTCAGCTGGCCCTATTAGCAGTCTATGGATTGTTGATAGTGGAGCTTCAGGCCACATGACAGGGGATCTCGCATTGCTGTTCGACGTGAAAAACATCAATGGAGGGTATGTCGCTTTCACGGGTAATAAAGGTGGATATATCACAATGGAGGGAAGCGTGAGTAATGGGATAGTGACTTTCGAGCGGATATCTTATGTGAAGCAAATAGACTATAATCTGCTGAGTGTCAGTCAAATATGTGATAAACAATTTTCTGTGCATTTTGATGACAAATCCTGTTATATTCTCAAACCGGGCTTCAAAATTCCAAAGGAGTGGGTAATGTTGATGGCACCTCGCGTCAACAATCTCTATATTCTTGATATGTCCAAGGCGATGACATCACAGGGGCAAATAACATGTTTTCTATCCAAAGAGACTGAGAAAGAATCGATTATGTGGCACCGCAGAATGGGGCACATTCATCTGAGAAAAATGAATCAACTTGTGAGAAATGGGCTTGTCGATGGAGTAAACGTGAAACATTTCCATCTGAACGACAAGTGTGTAAGTTGTATGAAGGGGAAGCAACACAAACAGTCCCATAAAGTGAAGAAAGTTAACTCTGTAGAGATGCCGCTTGAGCGATTGCACATGGACCTATTCGGACCAGTCAAGCGCAAAAGTCATCTTGGAGAGCTTTATTGTTTAGTTGTCACTGATGACTATTCAAGATTTTCATGGGTGATTTGTTTGAAGAACAAAAGTGACACCTTTACCAACCTACAAGTTCTGTTCACTCGATTGGAGAATATCTACAATTTGAAGATAAAAAGAATCAGGAGTGACAACGGGACGGAGTTAAAAAACGCTAAGATGGATGAACTTTGTGAAAGCAAAGGGATACATCATGAATATTCGGCTCCGTATACCCCACAGCAGAACGGTGTTGCTGAACGAAAGAATAGGACTCTAATTGAAGCGGCTAGAACAATGCTCACTGATTCAAATCTTCCGGTAATGTTCTGGAATGAGGCGATTTATGCAGCAAATTATACATTAAATCGGGTTCTAACAGTGAAGAAGTTTGGAAAAACATCTTATGAACTGTTACACCGACGAAAGCCCAACTTAGAGTATCTAGAACCTTTCGGGGCGCCATGCACGATGTTGAATCCAAGTGAGAAGTTTAGTCCTAAAGCTGAGGAGGGATATTTTGTTGGATATGCAACCCCGCTCAAACGGGTATTCAACAAGCGAACTCGTCAAGTGGAGGATTGGGCTAACGTGGAAGTTCAATGATACACTCAAAATTTGCAAGGCACGGTCCTGATTGGATGTTTGATTACAAAGATTTCTTTGAATCATTCAACCTAGATAGCTTGGTTGAAGAAGCTGTTATCAGATTACTTTACGAGTGTGAAAACGCGGCGACTTCACCGTTGGTGCGTCCAATCACCGTGAACCCCCTACCAGCTTCTAATGATACCAGTGCTCCTATACAAGAGGAAGAGGTGTTTCAAGAGGTTTCAACTTCATTAGACACTTCAGAATCTGAAGATGAACAATTTGAAGAAGCCGTTCTTGAACATGCAGAAGAATTAGAGGCGCAACCAGTGAACCCAACTCCAAATCCAAATGTTGCTTCATCATCAAACACGGGTCATGATCTGGATGCTGTAGAAAACTTGACTGCTCAGACGGGAGTTATTGTACCTGTTAATCCGGAATCTCGGATTCATCGTATTCACCCGCTGGAGCAAGTTATCGGTGATCCTGGAAGTGGTGTTATGACCAGAGGGCAGCTGAAAAGCGTTAACTCGCCAGAGAGTTTTGGTGCTTTAGCATTATATGCCAAAATTCAAAAATCTGGTAGTCAAAATGATTGGTCGTTTGCATGTTATGTGTCGCAGGTAGAGCCAAGGACATACAAGGACGCTTTGAATGAAGATGCCTGGGTTGAGGCAATGCAGGAAGAGTTATTACAATTCCAGAAATTGGGAGTTTGGACGCTCACGGATTTGCCGCCGGGAAGGAAGAAAATAGGCACTAAATGGGTGTTTAAGTGCAAAAAGGATGATCGTGGGGTTATTGTTCGCAACAAAGCCAGATTGGTCGTGCAGGGTTTCCATCAAATCGAAGGAATTGATTACAACGAAATCTATGCACCAGTAGCACGGATTGAAGCTATTCGGATGTTCCTCGCGTTTGCTTCATACAAGAAATTCAAAGTCTATCAAATGGACGTCAAGAGCGCATTTTTGTACGGGAAAGTCAAGGAGGAGGTTATGTCGGGCAGCCACCAGGCTTTGAGGACCCAATCCACCGGGATAAGGTCTACGTGCTGAACAAAGCTTTATATGGTTTGCACCAGGCTCCAAGACAGTGGTACGAGGAGCTAAGTACATACCTCATCTCCAAAGGATTCAAGCGCGGCCTCGTCGATTGTACCCTCTTCACGAAAAAGACGGGAGATGATTTGCTTCTTGTACAGATTTACGTTGATGATATTATATTTGGTTCAACTAACGAACTTTTATGCAGGGAATTCGAAACTGTCATGCAAGAAAAGTTTGAAATGAGCGCAATGGGGGAGATGCAGTTTTTCCTCGGCTTGCAGGTGGACCAAAGACCCGACGGGATCTTCATTCACCAGACGAAATACGTATCCGACATCTTGAGCCGATTCCAGATGGAGGACTCTAAGCCGATGGATACCCCGATTCAACCCAATCACGGGATTGGAGTAGACGTTAAGGGGGAGCTGACAGACCCATTTACATACAGAGCAATCATCGGATCTCTGATGTATTTGACAGCGTCTCGACCAGATATTATGTATGCAACGTGTCTCTGTGCTCGCTATCAATCGAAGCCGAAACAAAGTCATCTGACGGCGGTCAAGCGTATCCTTCGATATCTGAAGGGTTGTCCATCAAAAGGACTTTGGTACCCTAATGATGATGATTTTGATTTTATTGCTTTTAGTGATGCTGATTGGGGCGGCTGTGACAAAGATAGCAAATCTACTACAGCCGGTTGCCAGTTTTTAGGGAGCAGGTTAATCACCTGGCAATGCAAGAAACAGACTTCCGTGGCACTGTCTACCTGTGAAGCTGAGTACATTGCAGCCTCAAGTTGCTGTTCGCAAGTACTCTGGATCCAACAACAGATGGTGGATTACGGTTTGCAGTTTCTTAAAACCCCTATACACTGTGACAACGAAGCCGCAATTGCATTAACTAAAAATACTGAAAATCATTCTAAAGCGAAACATATCCGGATTAAATATCATTTTATCCGTGATTGTTACGCTAAGGAATTGATAGATATGGTCAAAATCCATACTGACTACCAACGTGCAGATTTGTTTACAAAAGCTTTTGACAGATCCCGCTTTGAATATCTTTTAAAAGTAAACAATATAAAGGAAAAACAGGACTAATCGGCACCTCGGTTTATCGCTTTTTAGTTTCAATTTTAGTTTTTAACTTTTTGCTAATTGGGAATTTCTCTTTGCTAATTGGGAATTTCTCTTTACTATCATAATCCTCAAAGAAGTTGATGCTTTCAAGAGGATTGTTTAATCCTCAAAGAAGTTGATGCTTTCAAGTGGATTGTTTCTTTCAAATATTTTGTTTTGTTTTTCAGAAAAAAAATTAAAAACCCAAATATATGTTCTTTATTTTAGGGGGAGTCGTTTTATCAGAAAAACCAAAAACATTGAAAAATTTTCAAAAGACCTAAAAATTAGAAAAACCAAAATGATTTCCTGGATAAAATGAGGAAATGATAGTACATCAGTAGGGATTTGACACAGGCTAAAGAATTGTATAGTATAATGCGACGTATGTTGATTACGTGTGATATGCTGATAGGCTTCGTAGACTAAATATTGCGTGCATTAGTGATACAAACATAACAAACTACGCGTTTGTGGCTGAACACCTCATGGGCATATGGTCTTAGTACCGTAATTTCGTTTGATAGGATTGCCAAAATCTGAGGTTTCGGGTCGTTATGTTATTGTTATCCGGGATATTCTGATTAAACTTCTGTCGTATTGATTTACGGACCTAGTTTCATCAGAATATTTGCAAAAGAGCATATTGCCAAAACCGAAAGTTACCGAATTGAGGAACTTTATGTTTTATTGATCAAAGATCATTATTACATCGTATTGACTTTCTGATGCAAATCAGTGGTTAATATCAGCCTCAACCTAATGTATACGCACATGTTACTTTGCTGCATTTATTTGCTGACCTGTACACCTCTGTGCTATATACTTTGTAAACTTTACGGATAACTCTGGCATAATCACGCGTTACGATGAAGCTTTGTGCAATTACTTGATACGGGAGTATGTCGTGTGTGTGGGAACCACAATGTGTTAGTCTAAAACACCTAACTCGTATCATTTTAAAGCATTGCGTAATTGTCTGCATGTGAGCTTATGTGGACAACAATATCAGCAATTGCCGTGTCACATTTTGTTTTTTAATGATAATATTAAAACAGATCAACGCTGTGCTCAGATTTCTCAGTAAACTGATATGATCCTCTTACCGGATATCACAAAATGTTTACTGCTTTCATTTACTTTGATGCATTTTACTTTGTTGCATTTTACTTTTATTGTCAAAAAGATACAAAATCCAAAAAGATTTTAGGTGTGTTTTGCTAAAATTTCAGAAAAACCAAAAATATTTGCATTTCTGCTTTATTTTTGATAACCGGGGATGCTTGATGGTCAATTTCTGAGATTTGATAACACCATCTGGGCTTTGTGTCATTCAAAATGTGAAAATTTGAGTTTTGGAAGTTTAACAGATTGAAAAATGTTGAACGGGATTCGAATTCGTGTTTTGGCGAAATTTTCAGATTTTTCCATTTCACATTCGCCCCTTAATTGGGTCGAATGTGGAAAAATCTCACTCTCGACCGTTTATGTTTGGACGAATGTGGGTCATTTTCACCTCCGGGTATAATTTCCACCTTCGGGTGACAAGTTTCACATTCGGGTCATTAAATTGGGGCGAATGTGGAATCACCTCACATTCGACCATCTAAAACGGGCGAACGTGGACTCTATATATAAGCCATTCCAGGTTCGAGCCTTCATTCACAAAATTTTTCAAAATTTCTAAGATACCAGACCTTGTTGCTGTGATTTCTTTTGATTGTGATTTTCATTTCCTATACATTCCTGATCATTTCTATATAAATTTTACAGGTATTGGACTCAAATTCAGATCAGAATCATCGTTTTTCTATTCGGACCTAGGGTTTTACATTTTAGGGTCTTAGAGTCTGTTTTGATGCTTGATTTTGATTCTCATTCAATCTTCATCAGTTTTAGGGGGAGATAATATGAGGAATTAGGATAATAACAATGTTTAGATGATTGATTGATCGATTGAAGCTTATAAACCCTAATTCCACTTTAAAACTAATGAAAATTGAATAATCATTACAATTGATGGTACACGAGTGTTGATCGGCCATTGTAGGACACATTTGGATCAAAATGATATGTTAAAAACAACTTTGGCAAATTTTTAAATTTTAGGGATGAACATGTTTCACATTCGGGTCAACAAAACGGGCGAATGTGAATTATTGTGGACGAATGTATCTTTAAACGGGCGAATGTGTCTTAATCCCAATACTTTTTCATGTTCGTCCAAAATATTCTACATTCGACCAGATATATTCACATTTGTCCAGTCCAAAAGGGGCGAATGTAGAACCTTTAAAACTTTAAAATTTTTAAATTTTTGTCGTTTTTGCATTTTGACGTGTTTTTCTGTTTTTGATGTGCAGATGGCTGATCAATCCGAAAATGTTGAAGCACCAGTTGAAAATGTTGAAGGTCCAGCAGAGAATGTTGTTCCAGATCCGGTGCAACAGGCTGAAGCATCTGTTCCGAGCAGTTGGCCATTCGAGCGATCTCACAACTGTTGTGCATATCTTGGTGACGTGGAGAAAAATACAGAGTTCACCAGGATCATAGAGTTCTTGAAGAGGAGCAGAATTGTACATGCATTAGCCACACCGACGATCATATATAGAGACATTATTGAAGATTTCTACCAAAATGCGAAGTATGACTTCTGGGAGAATCAGACGATTATCAAGAGCAAGATTCAAGATATGGAGATGTTTTTGACGGAGTCTGATATACGGGAAGCACTGCAGATCAAGTTTGAAGTCAGTGAAGATCCCAGAGAGTTATCATGGACTGAGCAGAAAGCGTGTTTCTTACGGATGAAGTACAAAGGTCCGATCACTGATGGATCTATGTATAAAGGGAAGCTGAGTGTGCAGTTCAAGTACTTTGCACATGTCATTATTCATGTATTTGGATGTGTGAGCGGTGGATATGACGTTATGAGAAGAAGTTTGAGTTCGTTAATGGTTGCGTTGACTCTCAACAAACCATTTAACGTATCTGGTATGATTCTAGACCATATGCTGGAGATGCTGAAAGGTATGAAGAACAAGAAGTTCATGCTATATCCGAGATTTCTGATGATGATCTTTGACCACAAGTATCCAGAGTTGAAGAAGGATCCGACTATGATCCTAGGTCAAGATCACATGAATATTCGTACTTTGGTGAGAATGAAAGGATACAAAGGTGTGCCAGACAATGAAAAGCCACCTCACAGGAGATTATTTGGAGCTTTGGCTAGTCAGGATTACACTGATCCTAGCAAGAACAGAGCGAGACATGATGATAGTGATTCGGATAATGATGATCCTTTAGTGTATGTTGATGCAAGCACTAAGAGGAAGAGACAAGTAGTCAATCCTGGAGCCAAAGGGAAGGGCAAAGGAAAGACTGATCAGGGAAGCTCAAAGCAACAGGCGGTTAGACAAAAATCAACAGCAAAGAAAGGTTCAGGTTTGGTGGATGAAGAGTCAGTTGATTCAGAGGAGACTGAGGTAGACGAGCAGTGGGATTCTGTTGCTGAAAACGTTAGGGCCACCAAACGTAAGGCCACTATGGTTGGTGAGTCTGAATCTTTGAACATATCGATTGAAGAAGCTGAGAAAAGAAAGAAATCAGTGAATGTTGAAGATGAAAGTCTAGGTGTTGACTTGGCAGAGTTGAGTGTTGGAGAGACTGTGGTTGTAAACCTGCCCAAAGCCAAGCATAAGACTATGTCAAAGAAGACAAGTACTAAACAGTTGATGGAGAAAGAGTTAGCTCAATTGTTGAAAGGGAAAAGAGTGCCCGATGCTGGTACATCATCAAAGCTATCTTCACCTGTCGCTAAGAAGCAAAAGAAATCCAAAGAGGCAGAACCAATATCAGCTGATCAACTTAATGTTGCACTGGACAATGTACTTGACATGTTCAGAAAGCCTCAGAAAGAAAAAGAAGTTGAGCCATCCAAATCCAAATCCAAGAGAGTCACTGTAGATGATGATGTGATGAAACAGGTGAACAGGAAAATGGATGATATGATGAAAATGATTGTAGCTCAACAAGCTGAGATAGTCAAGTTTAAGCAAAATGAAGAGAAAATGCTTCAGATTGTGGTTGCTTCTAAATCTAATCAAGATGAGATCAATGAGAAGGTAAAGATGCTTGAAGCAAAGAATGAAAAGCTTGAAGGAAAGTGTGCAAGAAACAAGAACAGAAT
Organism: Ambrosia trifida; assembly: GCA_028751855.1. Taxonomy (NCBI): domain Eukaryota; kingdom Viridiplantae; phylum Streptophyta; class Magnoliopsida; order Asterales; family Asteraceae; genus Ambrosia; species Ambrosia trifida. Next base: position 150,356,015 of record CM054122.1, read on the forward strand.
TAAGTTGATTAAAGCAGACAACAAAGAACTAAGGGCTGAGAATAAACGCCTTAGTGATTTGATTGATGATCTATATAATACTGCACCCAAGTTGAAGGAGGGTGAAGAAGATAAAGAAGATGAAGAAGAGAAAGTTGATTATGAGGATTCTGAATCGGATGAAGAGAAAGATGATGATGATGATGATGATGAGTCAGATAAAAATGATGATGAGGATGATAATGATGATGATGATGATGATGCTGAAGGGTCTGGGAGACAGAGAGAGGATGATAGTGAGAGTGATGATGATGATGATGGAGGTGATGATACTTCAAAGTTTACATTTGAAGAACGTACATCCAAAAAGAAGAGTACTGGAGAATCAAGTTCTAAGAAGAAGAAAGGTGAGAACGTTGATTCAGATGAAAGTATCTTCTGGAATGAGAAGGTGAGGTCTTTATCTGATGATGCTAAACAATTGTACAAAGATATGTTGGAGAAAAGAGAATGGACCATTGAGTTCACAGGATGCTTTACTGAAATATTCCAAACTGATGATATGCGATATGAATTGGAATATGAAGATCCTGATCTTGAGGAAGGAGAATTACCTGCATCTGTGGCAAAGGAAATTCTAGATGGTCTTGCACAGAGGGTAGGGAAGACTTTTGAGGAGTTTTTAGTGGACGAGTCGATTCCAGATATTCCTGAAAAGGATATTGGAAGTCATTCAGATGATAAGCAGACTCCTGAGAACGATGAAGTGGAGATGGAAGATATAACTCATGAAGAGTTTCCTCAGTACTTCAGACAAACTGATGAAGAAGAGGTATTTCCTGATTTTACTGAGGTACCAAACAATTCAGCGAAGCAGAAAGCTCAGCAGAGAAGTGCAGAGTTTGTTGAGAAAGTATTTGGTGTTGATAAGCAAGGACCTTCAAATCAGTCTGATGAATTGAAGAGTTATTTGAGAAAATTGAGGGAAATAGATGAGAACCGACCAAAGCCTGAAGCTCAAGGTAACTTTTATAGATTTCACAATGCCAAGTTCAAAGGCAGAGCTCTCGGGTGGACATACTTAGGCAGGCTGAAGTGCATAGCTGCTAAATGGGAAACAGGAATCTTGAACTTCAATAGATTCTGTGATTTGCTTACTCTACCGTACTGGGCGGTCAGAGATTTATGTAGATTCCCAATGTCAGGTGCAGAAGTGAATGGTTCGCATGTTGGTTGGTGCGCAGATAGATTGGTTTGGGAAAGTCGAACAAGATGGAAAAGATTCCAGCCTCAATATCCCCGAAGAAAAGTTCATAGGGATATTGATCCTCAAACCAATATGAAGCGAGTAACTTTGATCTACAAAGCACCTGAAGTAATGAGAAAAATACCGTTGATGCCTATGCCACAACACTTCAGTGCTGATTTTATTTTCTGGTATTATGATTGGAGAAAGGCTGAAGCGGTGATTGTGTTGAGAGATGGGAAGGATAAATACAAGCATGTTCATGTATTTGATCCTATGTGGTTGATTAATTGCACGTTTGAAGACATCATCATGCTTTTCTACAATCCGATTTACTTTGAACCGAAAGACGCTGCTCAAGCAAGAAAATATACTCAAGTGGTTGGAGTTTGTTTTGCTTATGACATTAATGCAGGAAGCAATTTGGAGAATAAGCTTGGTAAGAAGGTGAAGATAGCGAATGTGTCTAAACCAGTGAAGAGAACATTTGAGCCTCCAATGACTACTGAGCAGAAGAAACAGCTCAGAATCAAGTTGATGAACAAAACAATGGACCAACAGAGAAAACTATCCAATCAATAGTCGAGGGGGAGTTTGTTGATGCGTTTTGCGACTAATGATTGGATAACTAACATATGTTAAGATTTGTTAATATGGGCGAAGGTAGAAAGATATGGGCGAAGGTAGAAGTAGACTGGGCGAAGGTACAAGGTTCTGATCAGAAGAAACACATTCGTACCCTAGTAGTGGGCGAATGTGGAAAAGTTCCACATTCGACCAGTGCTAGTGGGCGAATGTGCAGCATCTATATATAGGTTTTGAGTTTTTGTGAATGTAATAGAGTTGTCATTTGTGTATGTGTTCAGGTCAGGTTCCAGGTCATTTTGTGAAAGTGTATGTTTGATCTAGATTAACGTGTAAGTCGTTGTAAAAGCTTATTTGACAAAAGTTAATCTATGAAAAGATGTTGAAAATGATCTTGATTGTGTTTTGATTAGAGTTTTATCAATTTGTTCAGAACTAGGGTTTCCGCACCTGGTTTTGTGACTTGTATGATCATATTATCCTGTTTTAGTTAAAATCTTTCGCTTACATGAACGACATTTACGACCATAGAGTGCCTCGAAAGGAGCCATGTTGATGCTGGCATGATAACTGTTGTTGTATGAAAACTTGACCAAAGGGAGATGAGAATCCCATGCGCCACCAAAATCGATGACACATGCCCTGAGCATATCCTCAAGTGTTTGGATGGTCCGGTCAGTCTGACCATCTGTTTGAGGGTGATAAGCAGTACTCAGGTTCAACCTGGTACCCAAAGCATCTTGTAAAGAATCCCAAAAGTGAGAGGTGAAACGACCATCACGAGCAGAGATAATGTCCAAAGGTATACCATGACGACATACGATTTCACTTACGTACATCCTTGCCAACCTTTCCACATAATACTTCTCATGAATAGGTAAGAAGTGGGCTGACTTGGTCAAACGATCGACGATTACCCAAATGCTGTCAAAACCTTTGGGTGTACGAGGGAGTTTGGTGATGAAGTCCATAGCTATGCTCTCCCATTTCCATACAGGAATTTCTGGTTGTTCGAGCATACCAGATGGTCGTTGGTGTTCAGCCTTGACCTTTGAACAAGTGAGGCATTTTGCAACGAAAAGAGCAATGTCTTTCTTCATACCAGGCCACCAATAAGAATAACGGAGATCTTGGTACATCTTGTCAGCTCCAGGATGAATAGAATAACGAGACTTATGAGCCTCGTTCATGAGAAAGGTACGAAGATCATCACGGTCAGGGATCCAAAGTCGATTAAGAAAATAGATTAGCCCATCTGGTTTGGTTTCAAGTTGAGTCTCAGCACCACAAGACATTTCGTCGTACATGTTACCTTGGGTGACTGAAGTATGTTGAGCCTGGAGGATGCGATCCTGAAGATCAGTACGAACTCTCGCACATTGAAGTTTGATACGCTCTTTACGACTAAGTGCGTCAGCCACAACATTCGCTTTGCCAGGATGATAGCGAATTTCGCAATCGTAGTCGTTAAGTAACTCAACCCAACGTCGTTGCCTCATGTTAAGATTTTTCTGGTCGAAGACATGTTGGAGACTTTTGTGGTCTGTGAACACCACACATTTGGTCCCATAAAGATAGTGTCTCCAAATCTTAAGAGCAAAGACGACAGCTCCCAATTCAAGATCATGGGTGGTATAATTCTTTTCGTGAGTCTTGAGTTGTCTAGACGCATAAGCAATAACCTTTCCTCGTTGCATGAGAACACAACCAAGACCTTGGTTTGATGCATCACAATAGACTACGAAATCATCATTACCATCAGGTAGAGACAGGATAGGAGCTTCACAGAGTTTCAACTTAAGAGTTTCAAATGCTTCCTCTTGCTTTGGTCCCCACTCATAGGGTTTACCCTTGTGAGTTAAGGTAGTGAGAGGAACAACGATCTTAGAGAAGTTGGCAATGAATCGACGATAATAACCAGCCAAACCAAGGAAACAACGGACTTCTGTTGGAGTTTTAGGAACACTCCAATTCTTCACAGCTTCGATCTTTGCAGGATCAACATGAATTCCGTTCATATCAATGACATGTCCCAAAAATTGAACTTCCTTAAGCCAAAATTCACATTTCGAGAACTTGGCATACAGTTGTTCTTTCTTTAGGAGACCCAAGATGGAGTGAAGATGTTGTTGTGATCGGATTTTGATTTAGAGTAAATCAAAATATCATCGATGAAGACGATCACAAATTTGTCGAGGTAGGGTCTACAAACTCGATTCATTAAATCCATAAACACTGCGGGAGCGTTGGTCAATCCAAAAGGCATGACCATGAATTCATAGTGACCATAACGTGTATGAAAGGCTGTCTTGGGAATGTCTTCATCGTGGACTCTAAGCTGATGATAACCAGAACGAAGATCAATCTTCGAGAAGTGGGTTGCTCCTTGAAGTTGATCGAAGAGATCGTCAATCCTAGGCAATGGATAACGATTCTTGATGGTGAGCTTGTTGAGTTCGCGATAGTCGATACACATCCTGAGAGATCCATCTTTAACGAACAAGACAGGGGCTCCCCATGGAGAAGAACTGGGGCGAATGAAACCTTTATCAGAAAGTTCATGTAGTTGACTGGCAAGTTCTTGCATCTCAGAAGGTGCAAGACGATAAGGAGCTTTAGCGACAGGATTAGCACCAGGAACAAGATCAATTCTAAATTCCACTTGTCGAGCAGGAGGCAAACCAGGTAAATCCTCTGGGAAGACTTCAGGATAGTCCCGAATGATTGGAATGTCTTGGATACTTTTGCCTTTGTCCTTCTTTTCTATCACGTTAGCTAAGAAGGCTGTATACCCCTTTCGTAAGTAATTTTGGGCAGTAGTACAAGACATGAGCTTAAGCTCGCCACAAGGCTTCTCACCATAGATCTTCAAAATCTCACCAGGTTCGAGAGGAATGCGTATGACTTTCTCAAAACATAGAATTTCAGCACGATGGGTTGACAACCAGTCCATGCCTACTATGACATCAAAACTTCCAAGATGCATAGGGATGAGATCGATAGAGAAAGTATGTTCGTCGAGGTTCAACACACAGTTACGAATGATAGAGTCGATCGAGATAGACTTCCCATTAGCTACCTCTACTACTAAAGGTTCCTCTAGGTTAGTTTGGGGTAAGTTAAGTAAAGGTTCAAACTTCAGTGATACAAATGACTTATCAGCTCCCGAATCAAATAATATGGATGCATAGTGGTTATTAATGAGAAACGTACCATTCACCACCTCGTTATTGTCACGGGCCTGGTTAGCATTGAGATTGTAGGCGCGACCTCGAGCACCTTGGTTCTGGTTGCGGTTGCGGTTTTGATTCTGGTTCTGGTTCTGGTTTTGGTTACGATTGGGGCAATTGTTGATATAGTGATCAGGGCTGCCACACTCGTAGCACTGACCACGAGCAGGCCTGTTGTTTTGTTGGTTAGGAGCTGGGGCATTGTTGTTTTGGGCAGCAGGAGGAGTTCGGCAGATGTTCACAAGGTGACCATACCTTTGACACTTAGTACAAAAGCGACATGGCACCTGTGCTGGATGATGGTACTTGCAAGTGTTGCACAAGGGGTGAGGTCCGGTGTATGGTTTCTTGGCTGGGTTTTGTGCTGTAGGTGGGGTGGTAGCAACCATGTAGTTCCTAGCCTTGCGCTTCTTGTTGCTTGAGGTCTCGGGCTTAACCTCAATAGCGGGCTGAGGAGTGTCTTTTGCAGCTGTCTTCTTAGTGCCCTTGCGGAAGAGAGTACCGTTCTTCACATGATTATCAGTAAGAGTAGCCGCCAGACGTTTGGCTTCTTCCAAGGTGGCAGGATTCCTTCCCCACACCGTGTCCTGGATTTGCATGGGTAGACCACCGATATACTTCTCGATGGCTACAGGCAGGGGAGTGACTTTGTGGGGCAACAATAAGCTAAGCTCGTGAAAGCGGGTATTGTAGGCAAGGTTTTCCCCACTATCTTGAGCAAGGGTATGGAACTCATCTTCTAACTTCTTAACCTCGTTGTGAGGACAAAACTCTTCCTTCATAACCTCCTTGACTTGATCCCATGTCATAGCAAGAGCAACTTCGGCCCCACGGGTGCGCTTTTCCTCATTCCACCAAGTGAGTGCTCGTTTGTGGAGAACACTCATGGCGTAACGAATCTTAAAGTTGTCGGGGCATTCACTGTTGATGAAGGTATTCTTGTAACACCCCAACCGATGGCGGAAACATCGGGATGTCACGTATTGATGATTGTTCAGTAGCTCATGGTGAATAATAAATTCCATTAAATGATTTAGATGAATTACATACAATAGTTCTAGAATTTGTACATCAAATTGAATAAAACTATACACATATCTTCAAGCATCAATTCATATCTTCAAGCAAATAGAACCTGAAACATGTTAAGTTGAAAATGTTTTGGGTCAACAAAAGTTGGTGAGAATTACATAGGTTTTTGATAATTGAATAAAAATGTTGTGCAATTCATGTGTCATGTCAATCTAGTCCATATGTGAGAACATACTAGAAATAAATCGAGTGCATAACCAAACCTGATGACTGTTATAATGTGGTACCTCCCATACGCTCATGGTTCACCTAAATATGTTATACGATAACAAACACCCACGCTACCTTTGTAGGAGGCACGTATCCGGGTGGGATTGTCAGTCCAATAGATCTATCAATGTATACCGTCGGCTTGTACGGAGTTAATGATTATGCTAGAATGGTGCTTACTCTAATCATGCTCAAGACATAATGCAACATAGAAAACACATAGACACATTGATGATTGAATTGCATAAATGATGTTGTAACATGTTTCACCTCAAAAATGGTGATAAATAGAAAAGGGGCTATGTAAAACTCACCTTAGGAAAATGTTATGTCTCGTAAAAAAAATAGAATAATGTGTTGTGAATGTATGCGAGGCGAATCCCAAAGACTCAACAACGTAGCTAGTCCAAATTGAAGAAAACGAAAAAGAAAGAATATCAAGCTTCCAATTCGCCAATTACAAGAGCTTATAATCAAAGCTTCAATTGTAGAAGTAATAGACTATAGAAGAAGGGTATGAGGGAAAGTTTAATCAGATTGAAACGATCGATTTAGAGGTGCAAAGTATAATGGGTCATAGGTGGGTTTTTATACTAGTTTTGGATTCAATTAGCCATTAAAATTGGTTAACACCATAAAGTAAGGTTTTATGATGAATTGACTATTTGACTAAGACTTTGACTGTTTGACTAAGACTTTGACTAGGACTTTGACTATTTGACTCAAGGCTTTATTTAAAAAAAAAAAAAAAAAAAAAAAATCTTGTATGTGAAAAAAAAAGAATTTAGAATCATATTATTATTATTATTATTATTTATATACATTTATGTATGTATATAAGTTGTGAGTTAGGATAAATAAAGACTTAGGCACATTTGTATAATATTAATGATAAAGGTGTAATAATATATATATATATATATATAAGGGCTTTTTATGTATTAAAATTTTGGGGAAAATTTTGCGATGTTACAGTCTCCCCTACTTTTAGGAACTTCGTCCCGAAGTTAAAAGAAAAACACCAGGTATACAATTGGTCGACTACCGAAAACCTTGATAAAATTTCTCACTACCTTAACGTACCTGTAAATTCATGATTACGTTCCGGACCGTAATTACCAATTTACCTTACATTAGGGTTTCGTGTCCTTTTATGACTTTACCGATTGTTAAGCAGGCCTGATAGTCTCCGCCAGTCGTTCAGGTGGTAGGGCCTCTCCCGACTGTTGGAATGACATGATGACCTCTACCAATAGTTAAGCTGGTTGTTTGGTAGTCAACTAACTGTTGTACAAGTAAGCAAGTATGATCATAGATATAGTAGTTAGTTCATATTCAAACAAGCATGCACACAGATGTTATGATAATACTTGAATTTATAAAATGTCAATACATGGAATTAAAGAGAAAAATAGACATCATTCAGATAGTAGAGTTTGCTGTTAAGTAGTTGGAGGGTCTTGGTCTCGGTTTAGTTTAGGGCATCGGTTACGGTAGTGATTTGGGTTTCCACATTCATAACATTGACCATAGTTGAAATTACTAGGACGATTAGGATTAGTAACCTGAGCAGGGTTGTGGATAATCGCAGCCAGTCGGGCATCAACACCTTTGTTGTTTTTGTTGTTGTTGTGGTTGGTGTTGTGGTTGTTGTTACTTTCCTCTTGGTTTTCACCACTGTTATTGCGAGTGCTACGACGTGGAGACATGATCCGTAAGGGACACAATGAAGGTTCAATGTGGCATGAAATGAATGAGGTTATACAAGGAGTGTAATCACTTATTCATTAATTAAAACGAATAAACGAAAACGTTGACTTATCAAAGATTCTAGATTCTAATAACATATGAAGACATGCTTTAGCCTATAAGTGAACACTCATCCCGAGAATTCCCAGGTAGGCATCCGGGTCCCTCGTCTGATTGGGATATATGCGCAATGCCAGCCTAGACAGAAGACTCAGAATACAGGCGTTCACCCTTCCAGATTGCACGTGTTCGTTATTAAAATATAGAACTTCGACGAGATCTCAAGGGGGTTCAGGTTAAAACCTGAGGAATTTGTCCTATTAGTCTAAGAGTGGATCCAGTGATGGAGAGCAACCTTCTTGTAGGGATGAAAGTAGAGATAAGAAGTAGGAGGGAGATAGAGTATAGCAAGTAAAAGAAGCAAGTACTTGTTAAATCCTATGGTTATAGACTAGATTATTTTTCTAATAACCTAATTCCCTATAACCATGGCTCTGATACCAATCTATAACACCCCAACCGATGGCGGAAACATCGGGATGTCACGTATTGATGATTGTTCAGTAGCTCATGGTGAATAATAAATTCCATTAAATGATTTAGATGAATTACATACAATAGTTCTAGAATTTGTACATCAAATTGAATAAAACTATACACATATCTTCAAGCATCAATTCATATCTTCAAGCAAATAGAACCTGAAACATGTTAAGTTGAAAATGTTTTGGGTCAACAAAAGTTGGTGAGAATTACATAGGTTTTTGATAATTGAATAAAAATGTTGTGCAATTCATGTGTCATGTCAATCTAGTCCATATGTGAGAACATACTAGAAATAAATCGAGTGCATAACCAAACCTGATGACTGTTATAATGTGGTACCTCCCATACGCTCATGGTTCACCTAAATATGTTATACGATAACAAACACCCACGCTACCTTTGTAGGAGGCACGTATCCGGGTGCGATTGTCAGTCCAATAGATCTATCAATGTATACCGTCGGCTTGTACGGAGTTAATGATTATGCTAGAATGGTGCTTACTCTAATCATGCTCAAGACATAATGCAACATAGAAAACACATAGACACATTGATGATTGAATTGCATAAATGATGTTGTAACATGTTTCACCTCAAAAATGGTGATAAATAGAAAAGGGGCTATGTAAAACTCACCTTAGGAAAATGTTATGTCTCGTAAAAAAAATAGAATAATGTGTTGTGAATGTATGCGAGGCGAATCCCAAAGACTCAACAACGTAGCTAGTCCAAATTGAAGAAAACGAAAAAGAAAGAATATCAAGCTTCCAATTCGCCAATTACAAGAGCTTATAATCAAAGCTTCAATTGTAGAAGTAATAGACTATAGAAGAAGGGTATGAGGGAAAGTTTAATCAGATTGAAACGATCGATTTAGAGGTGCAAAGTATAATGGGTCATAGGTGGGTTTTTATACTAGTTTTGGATTCAATTAGCCATTAAAATTGGTTAACACCATAAAGTAAGGTTTTATGATGAATTGACTATTTGACTAAGACTTTGACTGTTTGACTAAGACTTTGACTAGGACTTTGACTATTTGACTCAAGGCTTTATTTAAAAAAAAAAAAAAAAAAAAAAATCTTGTATGTGAAAAAAAAAGAATTTAGAATCATATTATTATTATTATTATTATTTATATACATTTATGTATGTATATAAGTTGTGAGTTAGGATAAATAAAGACTTAGGCACATTTGTATAATATTAATGATAAAGGTGTAATAATATATATATATATATATAAGGGCTTTTTATGTATTAAAATTTTGGGGAAAATTTTGCGATGTTACAATTCTCAATACCCTCAAACCATTGTAGGAGTCCTGTAGCTCCTTCTTCTCCACTGAACTTTGGGGGATTACAGGAATTAAAGTGCTTAAGAGTACAGGCTAGGAGACCATTCCCGTTCCCGTTGTGGTTTCCATTTCCATTACCTTTGCCGTTACCGTTCCCGTTGCCGTTCATCTGGATGACTTGAGCTAGTAAATTGGGAACCAGAGTCGCGATTTGTTGCGCCATTTGTTGAGAAATGATCGCAGCCAGTTGGGCATCGACACCATTATTGTTGTTGTTATTGTTGTTGTTGTGGTTAGCGTCATGGTTGTTGCTATTCACTTCATCTTGATTGTCACCACTGTTAAGGCGAGTGCTGCGATGTGGAGGCATGATCTGTAAGAGACACAATGAAATGAATGAGGTTATATAAGGAATGTAATCATGTATTCATTAATTAAAACGAATAAACGAAAACGTTGACTTATCAAAGATTCTAGATTCTAATAACATATGAAGACATGCTTTAGCCTATAAGTGAACACTCATCCCGAGAATTCCCAGGTAGGCATCCGGGTCCCTCGTCTGATTGGGATATATGCGCAATGCCAGCCTAGATAGAAGACTCAGAATACAGGCGTTCACCCTTCCAAATTGCACGTGTTTGTTATTAAAATCCAGAACTTCGACGAGATCTCAAGGGGGTTCAGGTTAAACCTGAGGATTTTGTCCTATTAATCTAATGGTGGATCAGGATTGCAGCAGACGAATAAGAGTAGTCACTTGTAGGTAGGGCTGGCAAATCGTGTCCCTAACAGGTTAACAGGTCTCTGACGCGCGCGAACAATCAAGTTCTAAACATGAACACGACTCGTTTAACTCATTTATATCTCATGTTTATAACACAGTTTTATGTTTTATGTACCAAAAAAGGGAAATGAAAGATTTTTGCCTCTTAATTCTAAGTATTAAAAAAAGTCAAAAAATCAAATAGTGTACTTTTCAGTCAAACAGGTCTTATCGTGTCTTAACAGGTTACCCATTGCCAGCCCTACTTGTAGGCTTAGGGTTGTATAGGATAGGGATAAGATTAAGGAGGCAATTTGGGATTTCAAGTAAGAGAAGCAAGTACTGTTTAAGTCCCTAAGGTTATAGTCTAGATTATTTTCTAATAACCTAATTCCCTATAACCAAGGCTCTGATACCAATCTGTAACACCCCAACCGATGGCGGAAACATCGGGATGTCACGTATTGATGATTGTTTCAGTAGCACATGGTATAAATTGAATTTTAAATAATTTATTCAAAACATAAATATCCAAAATAAAGTGATGTCTAGGAATTCAAATACATGATATCAAATAACAAAAACTTCAAATAACTTCAAATAATAACTTCATGATAAATCCTCATGCAATCTCAAGCCTCAGCTTCATTGTTACCTGAAACATGTTAATTTTGAAAATATTTTTGGGTCAACAAAAGTTGGTGAGAATTACATAGGTTTTGATAATCGAATAAAAATGTTGTACAATTCAAGTGTCATGGCAAGTCTAGTCCATATGTGAAAACATACTAGAAGTAAATCGAGTGCAAAATCAACCCTTGTGACTGTTATAATGTGGTACATCCCATACGCTCATGGTTCACTCGAATATGTTATGCGATAACAAACACCCACGCTACCTTTGTAGGAGGCACGTATCCGGGTGGGATTGTCAGTCCAATAGATCTATCAATGTATACCGTCGGCTGATCAATGTTAATGATTATGCTAGAATTGTGCTTACCCTAGTCATGTTCAAGACATAATGCAACATAGAAAAACACATAGACACTTTGATGATTGAATTGCATATAGAATGTTGTAACATGTTTCACCCCAAAAACGGTGATAGATAGAAAAGGGGCTATGTAAAACTCACCTTAGCAAAATGTTATATCTCTTGAAAAATAGAATAGTGGTGTTGCCCAAATATGCCAAGTATTACCATATACATAAGGTAATAAATATGTCTAAGTCTATCTAGTCTACCAATATATATTCTAGGGCTTCGAATTGGGGATAAGTGCTCGTTTGATTAATAATTAAAATGTTTGATAATTGAGAGAAATTTAATAAATAAATAAACAAAAATCTTTTTATAAAATTTGAATCAAAGATGGTCACAATAATGAGTTTAAAGTATAAAAATAATTTTTATAAAATTATTTTCTTAAAAATAGAATATTAAATCTATTTATTTCAAATTGTCAAAATTTAACTTTAATATTTAAAAATACTAAAATTAAAGAATTATTAGATTAAAAATTATATTTCTGTTCCAAGTAATCAGAAATAATTTATATAAAATTTTGGTGAAAAATATTAAAAAATGAATTTATTATGATTTATTTATGATTAAAACTAACAAAAATTGATTAAAAATATTAAATAAATGATTTTTCAGAAATAAAAATCATTTCAGAAAATTTTATTGTTATAAAAACTCAGAAAAATTTTTGTGGAAATTTATAAAATTGTTTTGATATTTTTATAGAATTATATAAATAAAATAGAATAAGCTTGGATTATTTATTATATATATTAAATAAATAAATTTTTGAAAACTAAAAATTGTATGTTAAACTTTTTCATTAGATTAACACAAAATAATTTTTTGTAGAATTTTTAAAAGTGTTTTAGTATTTTAAAATGAATTTTTAAAATACAAGTAATTATATTTAAAGCTTGATTGTTTTTTTAAACAAAACAAAACAAAAAGAAAAGAATATTGTTGCTGCTGTGGTTCGAACCCGCGTGGGCCGGTTCAAGGACACCAGGCACAACCACTTGGTCTAGACCAGTGGTTGTGTTTGGTTTCCGTTTGTTTAAAATTTATAACCAAATTCAACATCGTGTTCTTCCCCAATTGAATCATACGTGCCCTAGTTTTTCCAATTGGACAATTCACACAACAATAACCCAATTAACCTTAGGGTTATTGTTGTGTGTATGCCGAAGATCAAATCCCACATAAAAAATGTTACTTACAAAGATGAATTGATTACGAACGATCAGTCAAAGCTCAAAGTCAAACTCGAACAAAAAGACTCAAGATCAGTGGAAAGATTTAGAAATTGGGGGTTGAGAAAGAGTGTTCGGCGAGTTGTGATTGTCCAGTGATGCTCAATTTATAGTGTGGTGGTCTGGATCATCGAATTGGTATGTTTGACCTCAACTTTAATGAGTGACGCGTACATGATCATAATTGGTATGATTTAAATGATAATTGAACGTGTGTTGACTCGTGATGGACCGGTAATCACAATAACATGCCAATCCATGATCAATTACGCGTTAATTGGTTTGATTTTTGGTAAGTCGTGGTCACAGTTGACTTTCCAAGTCAACTGGGAAGATCTTGAACTCGTGACATAATTATAACGTGTTGGGTTTAAAACAATAAGTTGGTGTAGAGCAGTTGGTTGAGACGTGTGTGTTAAGTGGCCCGGCTTGGGCGCGGGTTCGAATCCCGGCCCAAGCTTCAATTTTTTTGACATTTTCTTATATATATATATGTATATTATGTATAATTATTATAGTATTAGGGTTCCAAAAATGCCACAATAATAATTAAACGCGAACAATAATAATGGAACTTGACGTTTTTATTCATGATAAAATGTAACGTACAAGTTATAAATGCGTAATGTTACAACGAACTCTTGACGTAAATGCGGACAAAGACGTTCCCCGCCTTCCCCCCCTTCAGAGACAAGGCACGGAACGTCAAAGTCTGCGGACTTTTGACGTAACGCGGAGAAGGACGTTCCCCCCTTAATCAACGGAAAGAAAACACGAACAGAAGAGCTATCATCCGCGACTCGCTTTTAATTCAGTCCAGCGCTCCACCTCCTCTCGAATCAAGAATAGGAGAAGCCCTAGACTAGGGGGACTTGAAGGGATAGGGAGCCTAATCCAGGCGGACGCGGCCTCCCTATCCCCGCCTAACAGAAGATCCGCGAAAATGGGCGCACAGCAAAGTCTCGGCGGAAAGGACTTGGGTTGCAACACTACGCATCGGTGTCAAGCACGCGCGCGTCTACCAACGCGCGGGCTGCTTCATACCACAGACATTCCAAGCACGATGTACGGAAGATCAAGAGTCAGTAATCTGCCTGCAGAGGATCACAGACACCATCAATTAGATAAGGACACGTGTCCGCAGCTGCTCAACTACCACTGAGGTTCAACAGTGACGTGACTGGTTCCATGCTTCCACCATGCTGCCACTACTGTTCTGACTAGGCATGCTCACCTTCAGTCAGAGGCCACATCAGACGCCGGCAGGTGAGTCAACCATACTGATCCAGAATAACATACCGACAAGGACCAGTCACAGGCCGCCACGTGTCCTTCGGTAAGATCACCGCTGACGTCATCTACAGTGGACGTCCTTTTCCCGCCTTTCTCAGACGCCAAAGAGAGTTGGGCCGGGCCAAGGCCCAAAGACCACAAGACTCGTCGTGGGCTTCTTCTCAAGCCCACGACCTCCATTATAAATAGAAGACATCAACTCCCTTCAAAGGGACCGATAATTAATCACTTGTAACTGAGAGCTAGGATTACTCATATACTTTGTACTCTCTCAAGCAATAATATCCTCGGCTCCTTACAGTGGACGGAGGTCAAGCTTGGCCGAACCACTTACGTCTTTGTGTTCTTGCTTTACTTACTCACCACACACTCACTCACATTACATTCTAGGGTTAATCCAAAGGTTTGGGTAAAGGAACGTACGTATAGTAACATAGGTATAACCCCTCGGTGATTAGTGATAACCCCCGAGTCGCCTATTGTTTCTTCATCACCAATGAACAATGAAGAGGAAACTTGAAACGATGAAGAATCTGGTACCTCCGTTGTTATATGAGTTGTGTCATAAATCCAAATACGGGTACAACTTCTGAACAATTAAATAGGAAAAAGAAAGCCTTTTAACTCAAAAGCTAAAATAATACTAAAAAAACCGGAAATAACCAAAAACCGTACTAAAAAATTGATTCACACAACATTCAATTTAGCAAGCAAAAAACCTTACCTGGCAATCTTTTCGTTCGACTCCAACAAAGAAAGCCAAGAGCTGCTTGAATATGAAACAACCCATTTCTGAAATATACTCACACAGATAACTAATAATCAGCAGCAACAGAATTAGATATACATAATTACATTTTTCAAATCGGAAAGTTTATGCTACCATGACTTCAACTTTGGTGCGCTGAAATGCCATTTCTGACATGAGATCGTGGACTATGGGATTCTGCTCAATACCTTCCATTGACATTCCAACACCAACATAAGAGAACACAACATCAGAGTAAAAGCATAATTTTAATAATTACAGAAAATTATAACTTTTGAACATTTTTATTTTATGGATGTAAAAGCAACAGCTAATATAAACACTTGATTTACCATTGTTGAATTCTTGCTAACACGGGCTTCAACAGGTTTAGATCCTACAGAATCTAAAACACCATACATCTCAACGTTTCCTGCAAAATTATGCAGCATGCACGTGTGTAATAGAGATAGTAGCTCATATAAGAAAAAAAAAAACAACAATAGGCCCAAGATGTTAACCATTAATATGCCAAGAAGCTACATGCTGATCTGTCAAGAAAATGATAAAAGAAAGTAACTTTCCAGATGTAAGGGACACCATAGAACTGATTTGAAGTTGTCCAACAAATCAGGTTTTTCAAACACATGAAATCCAAACAAACAAAAACGATTATTGCCCTGAACCGTAGAAGATAGAAGAAATCGTAGGGTTTGAAGGAGAAGAAATCGTAGAAGCTAAATGAGAAAGTATTTAATTAGTAGTTTCAAAAGAGAGAATTTTGATCGGCAAACATTGAAACCTAAATCTGAATATTTACTAAACATAATCAACAACACACAATACATAAACATTCAAAGGTAAATCATATATACATATGAACCCTAGAACAATAACACGAAAAAAAATACAGAGAAAACAGAGAGATGAAAAACGATCGATTGACATAAGAATGGAAGAGAGAAAACCTTGGAGAGGAGATGAAGAACACGGTAAAGGATGTCTGATTCGAATGATCGCCCTTGATTAGGGTTGTTGGCTTGAAGGAGGTTACGATGGAAATTGGGATTTAGGGTTATGTTCAGTGTTTTTTGGCTTTTATCTTTTATTGATTTTAAAAAAACGAAAATTTTAAAAATTCTCACCTCTTGCCATGTGGCACAATGTGGGAATAGAAGAAATTGAGGTGCAATGTGGGAGTGTCATGTGTCCCACATTGCTTTCGTTATCGGTGATGGTAAACCTTTTTAACCGTTCATTGAGATATTTATCATGTACTTTGACACCGATGCAACATACATGTACACATTTTAAGTTAAATATGTAATTCATAATTAATTTTTTTCTATCTAAGAAATGTAGTTTATACAACAATTACAACTAATCCATACCCTTTTACATACATACAAACATAAATCATTACATATAAGTTCTTGTCATCCTTCATCATTGAGTATACACAAAGTAAATCAAATCAAACCAAACATATATCTACAAAATCACGTTACTGTAACCTTTTTTCCTAAAAAGAATTGACTTTCCAAAAAAAAATTTATTTGATTAGAATTATAATAAAATTAGATATTTAAAGTGGGCAACTATGTAACGAGAGGGTGGCGCTCCGGCATGTAGCCTTGTATTGGGAAATTGAAATTGGTCCTTCGTAGGTAGTGAGTTTTGTTTTCAAACGTTTGGTCTAGACATGAAACATACTTTTTAATTTAATTTTTAACTACTTGTATAAAATGGAGAAGGCAGGGGCTGCTGAAGGTCGAGTAGTCGATTCTTGGGCACGGCGCCCCGCAAGGGTGGTTGCCACACAGTTGTTCGCCGATAAAAAAAAAACTAGTTGTATAAAATCACGCGCGTTGCGCGTTTTACAATCGAGATTTAGATGAGGTGTTGATCAATCAAGGAATTATACAATTGAGATTCCATTTTGGTTGTAAACGTTAAAAAAATAAAGAAATCTACACATAAGGTAACACATGAAATTTGTAACGAAATTAGATAATATTATGTTATTTATATTAATAGTATATAATATAATAAAGTTTTTGAATAAAATAATAATATAGTTAATTAATAAAATAATATAAATAAAATAATATATAGTAAAATAATAATATAGTTAATTGAATAAAATATTATTATAATTACTATGAATAAAATATTATTATAATTACTATTCATTTGAGATCACTATTCATTTAAGTAGATCTATTAATATATTGTAATTTAATAACCATCACACACTAAGGGTGTGTTTGAGGTTGCGTTTTGAAATAGATTTTTAAATTATTGCGTTTTGAAAACGCGAATAATCAGTTTTTAGTGTTTGGGGCTGAGTTTTGAAATGAATTTTTTGGCTACCAAAACACAATAATCTAAAAGCAGCTTCACCCCTGCTTTCCAAAACGCAGAAGCTGTTTTGAAAAATCAAATCAAACACCCTCTAAATCCTTCTCTCCATATATTTATATTTGTTTTGCAGTAAAAAAACCTTAATCCCTCTCATTGACTCTCTCACTAATCTTTTGTTTTCTCTTTATAGAATTCATTCAACCTCACTTTCTGTCTCGCCACCACCAACTACCACAACAAACACCTACACCATCATTGTCGCACCATTTCACCATCATCAGCCGACAATTGGACCATCAAACCACAATAAAGGCAAAAAACAAAGCTAGGGTTATACAACAAAAACCACTCAGATCTACATATAAGCAAAAAAGCTAGGGTTTATCATAAATCAAAGATGACTAAAGAAAAAATAAGCCTAATAAATTCAGATCTACATATCATCAAAAGAACGAAGCTCAAATGCGAAGTTCTTCATCACCAACAAAGCATGGTGCAACACCACCATGGCTGCAACAGAAGCTGTCATGCCAAGTAGCAGCCACCATCATTGTCGGCTAAAACCATCAATAAAGAGAGACAAAACACCTAACACAAAACACCAGCTCACTGGGTTTAACAAAACAAGCGCTGCCATAGCTCCAGTAATGTCATCATCAAACCGTGTCCATTGTTAGACGGCAAGGTGGTAGAGATGGATGGTCATGTCGGTGGTTCTTGACTATTCACATAGAGAAGCCTAATGATAATTCTTTAGAAAGAGAATGAAGTAATGAAAGTAGGAATATGTGTATTTCAGGGAAACATAAATGAAGGAGGGGATAACACGTATCTACCATGTTTAAACACGTTTCACCCAAAATATGTAAAACAGTAAAAAGGGGCTATGTAAACTCTTCTTGGATAGTCGATAATAACACCAAAATGACGTTTATGTTGTCAAGAATTCCCGAGGAATTATCCTAGTTCAAATAATTTGATAGCAATATGTTCGGGACTTAAATGTGTCTATGATGTCTAAGTCTAAGGTGTGGTTCTAATTTGGGGACAGATGTTTGTTTGAAATAATTTACAATTTTTAAATATTTGTAAATCGATATCGAATAAATATTTATCGTAATGAAATAATGTGAATATTTGTATGAATTTTGATATTAAAGGTTAATATTGATTGATATAACATAAAAATAATTTTGTAACATCATTTCTATATATGTTTTGTTTTTAAAATAAAACAATTTATTGATTAAAGTAAATAATTACTTTAATTAAGTCTAAAATATAAATTTTCAACTTTTCTACAAATATAATTTATTATTATTATTATTATTATTATTATTATTATTATTATTATTATTTCTGTTTTAAAATGTTGAGAGTAATTTTTGTGAAATTTTGGTATAAAAATGATTAAAACGAATTTATAATGATTTAAACAAAAATAATGGTTTTAAAAATGATCTAATAATTCTTATTAGATTAAAAGAAAACAAAAATACATTATACAAAATTTAAAACAAACTGATTCGGTATTTTATATATATATATATATATATATATATATATATTAGTAATTGATTAAAAAAGTATATAGGCTAAGGGGTTCACCCGGATTCAAACCCGGGACCTCCCAAGCCAAAGACTTACACGTATCATGGTTACCAACTGATCTGAAAATTGATTACCGATAATTCCAGATCCTATAATATTTTAGACAGTTGAGTGATAAAAGATTTTATAATAAAATGAAAATAAAGTGGGTGAGACGGACTCTAACCCAGGACCATACTCGGTCCTCCACTGAGGTACACAATCCAAAAACCATCTGATCTACATTAGGTTTGGTTATTTTCTTGTTTTTGAATTATACTTAAAACGTAGTTGTCTGGTTCATCTTCCCCATTTTAAACCATAGAAAACCCTAGGTTATTGATCAATTCAATTACAAAACAATAATCAAAATCACTGGAGGGTTATTGATTGGAAACGAAAGACAAACATAATGCAAGATTAAAACTTGACTTACAAGCCGCAGAGCGATCCAAATAACAAGTCAAACAAGCTTCAATACACACAAATGGGCGATTTGGAGTGAATTTCAATGATGAGGTTTTGTTTTTCGGTGGTCTTAGAGCAGAAAATTGGGTTCAATTTATACTGAAATCGTTGGATGGAAGGTTTTTAATATTTCGACTATGGCTCGGTCAAACCGAGTTATTCCAGCTCGTAATGAGTTGTAATCGGGCAATTAAATGTGTTAGAAGGACGCAAAATCAGTTGTCAATTACATTATGATCAAAATCGTTTCTAAAAATGGATCGAAATTAGCCTCTTTTAATTACCTACATCATCATCATCATCATCATCATCATCATCATCATCATCATCATCATCATACTTAGTTAATCCCACCAATAGCAAAAGCTAAGGTAGGGTCTGAGGAGAGTAAGATTTAGACAGCCTTACCTCTATCCCGTGGGAATAGAGAGGTTGCTTCCAGTGAGACCCCCGGCTCAATAGTGGTTTTGTATCAAGCCTTAGACATAAGGCACATAACACTTAGCAATCGAGACAAACCCGATTGGTGCATGCACCCTTTGTCTTTAGGCTATCAACGTCACCACCTGATGCATGATTAACCGTCCGTCATTTTTAACGTTATTTTCACGAAATTAGTAAAATAACATTAAAATTAGTGTAACTTTACTTTTGCCCAGAGGGCCACACATATATACATTATATGCGCACAGCCGTTAGCGGGGCTTTTAACACTAGTAATCGTTATTATTATTACTTTAACTTAACATCTTAAACAAATCTCACCCGTCACTAAAGTAAAATATTAAATTTAAAGAAGTTATGACCTCGAACGTCACTGCATGCTTTGAGCGTATAAGCTCTCAATGAGGGTATTACTCTACAGTTATGTTCAATTGAAAACCACTTTACTTGTATCCAACTTTTTTTTTTTTTACTACATTTATTTTTCAAATTTAAAGTGTATATTTTTATGATAAAGTGTTTTGTAAAAAGTATATTAACATAAATAGAATAAGAAGAACTTTTGGGTTTCGATCTAAATGAATCAATGTATGAGATTAAAAGGGGGAATATGTACGTTGGATCTTCTAAAAGAGATGGAGAATGACAAAATAGGCATAACCTACAATTGTTGAATTCTACCCTCATTTTTAAATACATATAACTTTTTTCATACGACATTATTTAAAAAAAAAATACACCATAAAAAATAAGCTTTTTATCATTTTTCATTTGCATACCCTATTTCTATATCTAAAAAAAAATTTGCTGGTTGACAACTTGCGTTTTATCACGAGTTTTTTTTATCAGGTATAATATGCATCTTTTTATCAAGTTATAATTTGCATATTTTTATCAAGGTATTATTTTGTGTTTTATAGGTATAACTTGCGTTTTATCAGGTATTATTTGCGTTTTATGATAAAACGCAAGTATACCCTCAAAAAGATGCAAGCGATCAACCTAGGGAAAAGATAATTTAAAAAAAAAAAACTATAGCAATGAAGTATGTAAATGAAAGAGGATAAAAGCTTGTTTTTATAGTGTTTTTTTAAATAATGTGACATGAAAAGGTTATGACCGTTTAAAAAATAAAAACAAAATTTAAAAAAGTCAACAATTATAATGATGGAGAATAATAGTCTTTTGGATAATGCCATGCCTCTTAGTCATATGGTTCTTTTTAGAATAGCCAAATCTTTATTAGACTTTCCTTCAAAACACAACTTTGAAAAATACTACGTATCAATAATTGTACTTTTTTCAAATAGTATGTAAAATGTAAATATCTTGTTGGCGTTTTCCAAACAATCATTAAGACCGGAAACTTTCTTAGGGGTTGTTTGGTAAGATTTGTCTGATTAAGTGTTGAATCATTAAAAGAGTCTAAATGATTAAGAGACACTAAACCAGTAATATTGTTTGGTTAAACAACTGAATAACTTTATAGAATGACTATTTTACCCCTTACACTGATTTTTTAAAATTATAATAAACTAATTAAAAAACCTTTTATATACACACAACACCACTCATAGTGTCACACCACCCACTAGGGGTGGTAAATTGTGTATACTCTACCTGTTAAGACACGAACTCAAAAGATGTAGACACAAACATAACATGATAACTTATCGTGTCATTCTTTCCATACCCGAACATGAACCTGTTTATATCTAGTTAACACGATAATACCAGTTTATTCCAAGTTAACACGATACGCACGATAATACGTGTTTATACCAGGTTAATACGATAATATGCGAACAAGTTTTCTAAATCCGACACGTTAAATGGGTACCATCTAGCATTAACAAGGTAGAATTCCACCTAGTAAAAATGTATAACTCTAATACTCCATCCCCACAACTTATATTTTTTTTTAAAAAAAAAAATCCTTAACATATCTTAACGGGTACTAAACAGGTAAACAAGTATGTAAGGGGGGACAGGGCGCCACCCGAATTGGTCACGGGTACCCACTACCAGCACGGTAACACCGCCGCCACCCATACTGGTAGGGTCCCGTGGAACGTTTTGCTGATTGTATCTACCGTGCTGGTAACCGTATTTTAATTTTTTTTTTTTTTGAATTAAATTAAATCAGTTTTTTACTATAAACCATGTGTGTATCCTTTTTTTGTATTTGTATTTTATAACCGTGTGTTTTAAAAATTAACAAAAATAAACTAAAACAATATTAAATAACAAAAAAACATAAACATAATTCATTAAATATTTAAACATTAATCAAAATACATAAAAACATAAAAAATAACACTTAAAGCTCGCGCAGGAGGTATCACGCCTCGATATGGTAAACGTGTCGCGGTAATAACCCGCATAGGTTGCATGGGTCATCTCCACAGCAATCTCCTCCACAATGCCCTGGTGGCGGCTCATTGTGCGCTCGTACAATGTTGTCCACGATCACACTTAGACATTTAGATCGGCCCATTTTCTTTGTAGACTCTCGATTGTGCGGCTACTTGGGCCGACCTATTGATTGAAGTCACCCAACACACAGTCCCAGAACTGTGTCCCTGGAACCCAACCATGGGCGGCGTTGGCGCTGCAAGGATGGGCCGACCTATTGATTGAAGTCACCCAACACACAGTCCCAGAACTGTGTGTCCCTGGAACCCAACCATGGGCGGCGTTGGCGCTGCAAGGATGGGTCGTTTTGTGCGTCTATGACGCACACAACCAAGGCGATTTCTTCGTTCTCTGTCCAACGGGTCATGCTGATGTTGTGTGGTGGGGATGTTATTGATATTGTGTTGATTTGAATTGTGTTTTCACCACCGTCATATGGTGGTTTTTATAGTAAAAAATCCAACTGTATTGAATGTAAAATTAAATATAATCTGACGGTTAGATTAGACCGATATTAATGGAAATAAATATATTTGACCGTGTTAGATGAAGACGGTTGAAATTAACTCGTGATGACGGTTTGGTGTTAAAACCGTGTGAATTTTTTTTAAAAAAATTTATATTTGTATTTAAATTAAAAAAATAAAAAAAAGAATCAGTGGAGTGTTACCTTCAAAAAAGTGTTTCAATGAAGGAAATGAGTGAAATAATGTGACAGTGCATAATTGGTTAAAATCAGTGAAGTGGAAACAAAGTCTTACAAGCGCCCATTCCCCCCTAACATGTTTAGACACAAAAATAAACAGATATTTCGTGTATAATTAATTAGTAAAATATTTCGTGTCTGCCTGTTTAAAACGAAAAACATGTTAAGATCGTATCTCTACATATTAAAATCGTTTATGTTTGTGTAGGGTATTTGTATTCTTGTTTAAAATTTCACCCACCCACCCACCCACCTTTTCCTCTTCTCCCTTCTTTCTTCTTCCTTTTCTTTTGAACGAAATTTCCATGTTCTCAACCGGTAAAACAACCCCACTTACATAAAAAAAAAAAAAAAAGTATAAATGATCGCTTTTTTTATGCTCAATTTCTGCTATTTCCTAACAACATCTTCTTGCACAAATTCCTCCCTAAATGACACCAGCTACAGCTTCCATGGTCAGTTCACACTTTCACCGTTTCGTTTTTTTTTTTATAATTCATTTTGCTAATATGTTAATCATGTAGATTTCATTGTTATACAAGTAGTTGTGATTCGTTTTTAACTCATTTCCCCACTTTGGATAATCTTAAGATCTACACTACGTTGATGATGTATGTATGTTCAAATTAATTTTTTTTTTTTTTTTTTACATAAACAAATAGAAAGTCATTTAACTGTCTCGATCCAATTACGAAAGTTACATCATAATAGCAGGTAGACGGGCAACAAGCTGCGCCGCCACCCCTTTTTGAATTGCAAACCCTAGTCTACTAAAGACAAAACCTTGCCCCCTGGGGATGAAACATTGCTGTGGACGACCCGTTGGACCCTGGTCAAATTAATTATTTTGCTAATTAATTATACCCGACTCTTATCATTAAATCTCCATGTTTAATTATATTCCTACTTGTTAATAACTTTTAGGTATTGACTTAGGTGTTGACTATAAATAAACCTGCTTTTAACTTTTAGTAAGGGTGCAAACGAGCCTCGCGAGCTACTTGAGCTCGGCTCGGTAAAAAAATCGAAACGAGCTGAGCCGTATCAAACTCGATCCTAAAGAAGCTCGTTTATTTATCGAGTATGGCATGTGAAGCTCACCAATATTAGTTTTATCAATATTTTCCCCTCATTTAAAGTTATTTAGTAAGCGATCCCGAGCCTGGGCTCGGCTTGCTTGCACCCCTTACTTTTAATCTCTTTTTTTTTATTGCCCGTTCGAAATCTACTATTTTGTGTCGCTTGGTATATTGTTGTTCATTTGTATTACCTAATTATGGTGAGATCTGCAGATGTTGCCATATGCATCATCATCTTCAACATCAATATCACAGGGTTATGATGTTTTCATGAGCTTCCGAGGGGAGGACACTCGTATGGGTTTCACCAGCCACTTATATGATGCCTTAACTCGAAATGACATTATAACCTACAAAGATGACAAGACACTTGAGATTGGGAAGCCCATTGCTTCCGAGCTCCTAGAAGCTATAGAAACATCAAAAATTGCTGTTGTGGTTTTATCCAGCCATTTTGCAACATCAAAATGGTGTTTGGACGAAATTGCAAAGATTGTTGATTGCATGAAACAAGGCAAGCTTATTGTTATTCCTGTTTTTTACCACGTGGCTCCTTCTGATGTGCGGCATCAGCGCAAATCTTTTGAACAAGCATTTTCCGATCATGAAGTCGATCCTCAACTTGCAGAAAAGGTGAAAATATGGAGAGCTTCTTTCAAACAAGTGGGGGCTCTCTCAGGATTGCATGTGACAGAACACAGGTAGAAGTCTTACTACCTTCTTTTTTTTCAATCATAACTGACATGATTCTTCTAGTGACCTACTCATGTCTGGTTATCTCCAGTGATGAAGCGGAAGTTGTAAGTAAAATTGTGAGCAGAATCTTGAGGGACTTGCCTGATACAATGCCAATAGATCTTTCCAATAGTCTAGTGGGAATTGAGTCAAGAGTGGATGAAGTGAAAGGAATGCTGAAAATGGAGTCTAATGAAGTTCTTTTTATAGGTATTTGTGGGATGAGTGGAATTGGTAAGACTACTCTGGCTGAAGCCGTCTATAAGGACATTAAAAGGAAGTTTGATAAAAGTAGTATAATTGAAAACATAAAGGACATCTCCAAACAAAATGATAGTACTGATCTCTGCAAGTTACAACAGAAACTCCTAAATGACATTTTAAATGCGAAAAGTATCCGTGTTCAAAGTGTTATCCATGGACAAACTTTGTTGGGGACAAAGCTACGTGGTTTCAAAGTTATCATCGTATTGGATGATGTTAATCATGTTGACCAGTTGACCTATTTAGCTGGAGGGCTTGAGTGGTTTGGACCTGGCAGCAGAATCATAGTAACCACAACAAACAGAGACTTGCTAAGTTACTATAAAATGAGTGAAGTATATTTTTGTGAAGAAATGAAGGGGGATGAAGCTCGTAGTCTCTTTTGTCAATCAGCCTTCAAGCAAAGCCATCCTGCACATGGTTACGAAAAGTTGTCTGATGATATTGTGAAGCTTGCTGGTGGTCTTCCGTTAGCTCTTAATGTTTATGGTTCTCTATTATGCGGGAAGGATGAAAACTATTGGAAAGGAATGTTGGAGAAACTTAGAGAATATCCAGAGAAAGAAATTCTTGGAAGACTTGAAGCAGTCTATGCAAGACTGGATAGAGATCAGCGTTATACCTTCATATATATTGCATGTTTCTTGAAAGGGAGACACAAAGATTTGGTAAATGATATACTTTCCAGTATTGGTTTGCACCCTGAGTGTGCAATTACTGATCTTATAAATAAGTGTGTCATAACTATCAATCTTGAAGATAATGTGTGGATGCATGATCTGTTGCAACAAATGTGTTGGGAAATTATTTGCAGGGAATCAGATTCGAAGCACATTATCGCAATCCAGTCTCGTAAAGATGTTGTAGATGTACTCTCATGCAACCTAAAGGTTGGTTTGATGGCTTTCTAGAAAAAAAATTTAACCTTAAACAATCAGGGAGATAATCATATCATATTTAGTAGTCCATCTCTGATTTCTCAAATTAAGATGTGACACACCAACTAGCAAAGTCTTGAAGTCGATAACCAGGAGAAATAATTATACTACTAATACTAACTGTTGTGCTTGTTTATACCAGGGAACGCAAAGTCTTGAAGTCATTAACCTGGAGCCATATAACGGGGAACTGAATGATTGCTTCAAAGTTGATCCTACGTGTTTCAGAAAAATGACGAAACTAAAATTTCTTAGAATTAGTAACATAGACTTCCCTGAAGGACTTATGCATCTTTCCAATAATTTAAGAATTCTTGAATGGTCTGGATGTTCCTTGAAGTCTTTGCCTTCAATGTTTGAACCAAAACACATCTTTGAACTTCGTATGTGTTCTAGCCAACTTCAAACACTTTGGAAGAAAGATGTAGTAAGTAATTGTCTGTATATCTCATTAACAGTTTTTCAATCATGATTTGCAAGGTAGGAATCTCACACTTTCCCTTTCTTACAACAGGAGCTGCCTAATTTGAGATCTATTAACCTTAGTTTCTCAAAGGATTTGACTGAAATCCCGGATTTGGCATCAGCATCGAATCTTGTCAAACTAAATCTTGAAGGCTGCACGAAGTTGACAAGGTTACACACGTCAATTCTTCTCCAACAACAACTACGCTACTTGAATCTCAAAGGGTGTACATCTCTTGAAAGCCTTGGAAGCAGTCGTATGGAAATGGAAGCTCTTGAGTCACTTCTTCTCTCTGGATGCTCAAAACTTGAAGATATTCCTGAGTTTGGAGAGAACATGAAGCGCTTGGAGCATCTGTATGTCGATGGAACCAGAATCAAGAAATTACCAGAAAACTTGGGGGAAATGTGTGATTTAAGGAATCTTGATGCAAGTGGAACATTTATTGAAGAGCTTCCATCTTCTATTTATCGCTTAAAGAAACTAAGACTCTTGCATGTAAATAGATGCCCACTGTCATTCAACACGAGATGCTTTTTAAACCCCAGTTTGGATACATTATCATCAGGTTTAAAAGATGTTAATCTAAGTTATTGCAATCTATCTGTGGTTCCTGATGGTATTGGCTTGTTGCATCACCTGATAGCCTTGGACCTATCTGGAAATGAATTTGTTTCGCTGCCAGCAAGTATTTGTCAGCTTTCAAAACTGAGGATGCTTTGTTTGAATAACTGCAAGAGGCTACAATCACTACCAAAACTTTCACTAGTAGATGAGGACATGGATTATGGACCTCGAAGTAGATTCAATTACTATATTTCTGCAAAAGGGGTTGAGGTATCTGAATTTCATGCATCAAGCTACAACAATTGTCCAACAGTATCATGTTTGAACTGTCCTACACTGGAAGTGAACAAAAATGGCAGTTATCTTGCCCAAAATATATTAAATAGTTACCTTAAGGTGTGTCCATCTCTCTCTCTCTCTCTATATATATATATATATATATATATATATAGGGTCAAGATCCTGTACAAATAGTGTTTTTTGTGAGAAGTGTAAGAAGCAATGGAAACTTGACAAGTGGCAATATTAATTATCTTGCAACAAGGGTAGATTAGTCCATTTAGCCTCTAATTATAATTTTTTCATTTAATTATTTTTAGAAATTGATATGCATTTAATTACATTTCCATTATTTATGGAAGATTATCTCTCCTCTTTAATACATTGTGTCATACGTGTGAAATCATGTTCGTTATTCTTAAAACACCAAAAAAATGTAAAACACACTAGCGTACAACCTATGCGCATAAAACACAACATGATAATCATGATAAGATAAAACACAACATCCACAACCAATCGAAAATCAAAGAACCTATAAACAATCCTGAATTTTACAAACATAAAACATATCACAAATATGGAACAAATAAAACACCATGTTATAAACCCGACTAATACACAAAGAATATAAAACACAAAAGGATGCTGATAAAACACAACATACTATAGATTAATAGTAAAACACCATATTGAGAGTTGCATCACGTTCTTGTCCACCAGAACCTTTTATTAAACCACGCTCCCTTCCGACATCATCCAATTATAATCGTTGAACATAAAACACCAGAACATAAAAAATAAACATCACAATCTTGATCCTGTCGAGACTTATTTTATGTTTTGAAAATGGATTTTAAAAAATAAAGATGATAATGATGATTAACAGAATGATTGTAAAGACTTTAAGGATCTTTATGGATTTTGTCTTCATATGAAACATTCTTTAATTATTTAGTAACAGAAAAAAAAGGATCGCTGCAACATTAAGTTTTCAGCGAGAGAGAGAAAGGGGAACGAGATTTCAGGAGGAGATGGAATTGTTTCCATCTTTTAAGCATACACAATAACTATCATAAACATACAAAAGTACTATAATACCCCCATTAGGAATAATTAATCAATTAACTTTATAACCCTGGGTTTTCAAGGGTTTGCCCAAAACGCTTAAAAACATGTATTTTACATTGGTTATTTTTTTCAAAAAAAATAATGTTTTTTTACATGGGTTTTCAAGGGTTTTCTCAACTTAACTTAAGAGGGTTTTCATTTTATACTTTACCAAGAAAACCGGACTTCCCACGTTTTTTTATTTTTTTAAAATTTTAGAGCATGTAATATACATGTTTTTAAGGATTGGTTCATTAGTGCAATCCATGTCAATGATCTGTTCAGAATAATTTTAGGTTCTCCTTTTCTTAAGTGCATCGATTTTGTTGAGGTTTCAAGCTTCAAATCATAAATAGAAAAAACTCACCTACATAAATATGTTACTGCTTAAAATCCACACTTCATTCAATATCATAATACGTACATATATAGACCCACTACTTGCATAAGCAAAATGACCCATGACTTACAAAATCACTAAAAAACACGTGACTACTTAACTAAGCTTATGACCAATACCCGTTTACCTTACTTTGACCTGTACTCATCAAGATTAACCTATGTCTTAGTTTCAGTTATGTTGTTTTCCCCAGAAAAGATTATAGTTCTTTGATCCATCTTTCTGCAATGAGGATGTTAATTTTGATTTGGTGCAGAAACTTACGAATAGTATGATCGAATCTATTTGAACTGGAAGGCTTCAGTTCTGTTAAAAACTTGTTTGATTGATTGCAGCTTTCAATGGTGATCGAATAATCTAATCCTTTTGATTATTGATTATTCAATCTGTAATCTCGATCTTGGTTGATGTCTTGGCTCTGATACCACTTTAATGGCATTTAGAACCTTGAAGTGATGATTATCGAATACAGATAAACTTTTAATGCAGTGGACGAACACGGATTTGAAAAAGAATAGACATGAAACGGGTCAAGAGGATCTGATAAGAAAGAAACATAATTTATAGATGTACAACACATACAACACAACTTATTTGTTTACATCTGACTCCTATATATACATATTGAATAGACACTTTCATCCATCACACCCTTTCAAAGTGGTAGTTAGAAAACAAGTGCTGGTTGGAATAACCTATAATACTACTTATGATAACTTAATACAAGTTAATAACGCTATATAATAAGTGTAAACTATTTAGTCTAGATTACACTTTCAACGACTACAGATTAATTCAATGCAAAGTAGAAAACTAATGATAATTTCATATTCAAGAAATATGCCATGTCAAACTATTATTAAATAGTTAATCTTATCGTATTTTCAGTTATGGACTGAATATTGGATGATACCACAAGCTGTATTTGAGATAGTTGGTGCTGGAAGTAAGATTCCGTCCATATTTATGGAGCCAGGTTCGGAGGGTTTGATTCATCGAGGGCCATGGATTGGAGTTGCTATATGTGCTGTGATTTCTGTCCACCATGTTGATGGCTATATGGATGCTAACCACATGGTTACAGCTGATATTCAACTTGGGCAAAGACATTGGAAAATTCCCGTCTCCATAAACTTCATGGTGGCAGAGTCAGAGACACAGTTACTTTTATATTGCACAGAAGTTGACGATCTTCAAAGAATTGTAGATTCAAGTCAAATGAGCCATTTTAGTGTTTCTTTTAGCGTGGACCCAGGTCAGTCACATGAATATGATGTCTTTGGGGTCATAAGGAACACATAATATTTGAACTATAGATGTTATACCTACACTAGATGACTTTGAGTTAATTTATTGCAGATAGTAATTTACACATAACCAACTTTGGTGTCTATTTTATACACGAGGAAGACATAATGCGTATGAAGCGATATGAGCTTGAATCAGTATATGGACAGCGTAGTAGCTATTACAGATTCTATGTGGATGCTTGTGAAGGTGATAAGAATCTCCATCACCATATTTGTAAGATAATAAATTACGTTGCTAAATATGGAAAATATTTTTCCTTGGATGGCATCTATCAAATCACTAAAGGACTGCTTGAAACCAATAAAGAATTTTACGCAGTCTTAAGTAAATATAGAGAATGGGAGTATAAAGAGTATGTTTATTGTTACTATGTAATGAGCCTTGGAGCTTCCGTACTGTACAAGGATTTCGTACGGTCAGTGAAAGACATAAATGATGGGTGGTTGAGTGTAAAGTTGGCACTGGAGCAAATTGTGGTCAAAAGGAGATCCGGCAAATTGAGTTATGAAGAGATGATGCAGCAGCTCAGTGATCTCAAAGCTACACAGAGTATTTGATTTTCTGATAAATTTATCAGACTATTTTTGTCTCTTTGCAGTAGAGCATTTGATATTGTTCATTACATCGAAAAAGAGATCTCTTACAAATCCAAGTTTCAGCCAGAGAATATATTGCAGAACAAGAAGATGAATGGAATGAAGGTGTTGGCTAAAAAAACAAGCATCGCAATTGCAGGTGTTTTCTGTATGATGGCTGTCTATTTGGGTGCTTCTGTACGTTAGCATTTTTTCATAGTAAGAAACAATATTTCATGGAAGATGGATGGTTTAAA
This sequence comes from Ambrosia trifida, assembly GCA_028751855.1. Classification (NCBI taxonomy): domain Eukaryota; kingdom Viridiplantae; phylum Streptophyta; class Magnoliopsida; order Asterales; family Asteraceae; genus Ambrosia; species Ambrosia trifida. The sequence goes on from CM054122.1 coordinate 150,387,005, forward strand.
ATGAAGGCACATTATAAACGTGAGTTTCAAATGTTTGAATTTTATTACAACAATTGTCTTCTACAAGAGCTGAGGATGAAGATGGCTGATCGTAGTTGTATTACCCAAAAGAAGAAGAAGGAGATGGTGAGTGTAATTCATAACCTACAGACGAGCATCAATGAGTTGTCATCTTTCATTCAAAAAATGAGTAGGCATGCTGACCAATATGGTAATAATATAAGGAAGGCGAGGAAGCACATTAAATCTTTTACTCGACTTTCAAAAGATGATGATATTATATCCATGTTGCCGTTATTTGATTAATCTGCGTGGTTGGGCCGCTGCTGCTCTTAGGGTTGGCTTGTTATGTTTGTAGTTTCAGTGTTTCTAGTGAGCTGTTTTGTTTTGTTTGTTGTTGCTGCTGCTGGTTAGGGGTCCCTTTTGTTTTTTTTTTTTTTTTTTTGGGTTCGGATTGTCTAGCATCTTGCTGAGTTGTTCTTTTTGGCTTTGATTCATTTAAGGTTATGTTACGTTTGTGGTTCATAAAAAAGAAGTGAGATGTACCTTTCTATTATAATCTTGTTTTGGATAACAAATATGGTTTCTAGTTTACTAATGAAGTTTCACATATGTAGCTTGATATTAGTGATGACAATAATAGTGTATTTTTAGTTGAAACTGAAATTTAAAGTTATGTAATATTGAATTTAGCAAAATGGACTGTAGGTAATAATAGCTTAAAATAGCAATTTCCAACCCTGTTTTGACAACTTAGCTTCATTGTTGGTTTCAGGCCAAATCATCATCATCATACTCAGTTAATCTCACATATAGTAAAGTTAAGGTAGGGTCTGAGGAGGGTAAGATGTAGACAGCCTTACCTCTACCCCTAAGAATAGAGAGGCTGCTTCCAGTGAGACCCCCGGCTCGATGTGGTTTGGTATCAAGCCTTGGACATAAGACACAAAACACTTAGCAATCGCGACAACCTCGATTGGTGCATGTACCCCTTTGTCTTTTGGCTATCCACGCTACCACATGATGCATGATTAACCGTCTGTTGTTTTTAATGTTATTTTCACGAAATTAGTAAAATAACATTAAAACTAATGCAACTTTACTTTTGCTCCCCAAGGGCCACACATATATACATTATATGCACACATCGTATGTGGGGCTTTCCAGTAAAGAGGAGAATACTGAGAAGATAAATAATGTAAAGATCTGTCATTGAAAGGCTTACACACACTACCGGTATGTTAGGCAAAAACAAGCTGGTCACTGAAAGCTAGAAGTTGATAGCTGGTAGGTGTAGTTTTTTAAATATATATTGGTGTGTAACAGAGTAGCTGTATCTTTTAATAAAATGATCAAAATAGGCATAATTAAAAGTTTGAATGCATTTTTTAATGCTAAAAAGGGTATTTGTGTCATTTTGCTCATTAAAAATTTGTAGCTATTAGGAGTTTTTTATTAAACGCTAGTACTAGTAGCGTTTCAGTATAAAGTTTTTTCTCCTAACCTAAAAGCTTTAAGCTTCTTTAACCAAATACAACTTTTTATTGGGAATATTCATGAACTCACCATAATGTCTAATGTCCCCTTTAAGAATGTGTCACAGGTAGTGATGGCTAGTCATTCTGCATGTTGTTTATCTTGAGACTTGGAACTACGTGACTAGCGGAATAGACTATGGTAGTTCGTGTGGTTTGATGGAAAACATATATTTCTAGATCTGGTTCATCTTGTACTTTTAAGCTTCCAACTTTTGTATCCTACAGTTTTTGTTAATAAAGTTTGGTAGCCTGAATAGTCAATAAGAGGTTACATCTTAATGGTCATAGTCTCTAAATGGTTAAGATCCAGTCTTAAATATAAATGGTTAAGAGATAGCATTTTAATGGTTGCCTCTTAATCATTCAGACTTAAGGTTACCTCTTAACCATTCAGAGGTTATAGACCATTAAGGGGCTGTTTGGCATGGTCTGAATGGACCTCTGAATGAGGAAAAGGTCTGACCGAATAAGAGGTAGCGGGATTCAGACCGTTTGGCGCGCGTCTGAATGGAGCGAGGGTCTGAATGGAGGTCTGAGCGATTCAGAGATGGCGACAAGTCTGAACCATCCAGAGGTGACTGTTGTGTGTGTTGTTGCTGTTCGAAAACGGAAAAAAACGCGACCCAAGCCCCTTCCTCCTCTCCTCCTCCGACTTCCGACCTCTGACACCGGCGCCGCCCTTATCGCCCTTCAAATTACCCCAAACAAACAGCCCCTTAACCAAGACCATCTTCCTCAAAACCCACGATCACCGCCTTAAATCCCTTGCTCCGATCACCGCCTTGAATCCTTGCTCCGATCACCGCCTTGTGTGTAAGAAAAAGAAATAGAAGCACAGGTGTGTGTTTGTTTGAGTCAAAGGAAAAAGATAGAAAAGATTCTTTCTGTTGCTTCGTTCAAAGAAAGAAAAGAAGAACATAATAATATGGTGAGAGAGATGAGAGAGGAGAGAGAGAGAGAGTGCATTGGTGTTTGTGAGGGTTAAAAAGAAGGGGGGTTGGGTAAGGGTATGTGTAGTGGTGGATAGTTATGTTGGGGTTATAGGATTAAAATATTAAAAAGTAATAGAAAAGGTGTTATGTTGGGGTTATGAAAAAAGAGGGTGTAGTGGGAAGGAGGGTTATGTTGGGGTTATAAATGATTGGTAATGATTGGTTAATTATTGTTTTTTATTTAAATAAGAATATATTAAATACCTAATAATAATAAAAAAATAATAATAATAATAATAAAAGAAATTTATTAAGTTAAAAAACAATAATAAAAAAATAAGATTTACTATTAAAAATAATATTAATTAAAATAAAAAATAATAACCCACCCCACCTACCCCTTCCCCACCTACTTCTTCTTCTCCATCATCTTCTTCCTCATTTCTTCACTTCTTCTTCTTCTTCATTTCTTCCCTTCTTCTTCTTCTTCTTCCTCCTCCTCTTCACTTCTTTCTCTTCCTCTTCACACACACAAACACAACAATAATAATAATAATATTAATAATAATAATAATAATAATAATAAACCCTTAACCCCAATGCACAACGCCCGTTATGGAGAAGACCAAATCACCCCAAAACGCCCCATAGCGCCACTCGGGGCGGTGTTCCCGGCGTTTTGGAGCCCCAAAACGCCCCATAACGTTAGCCACTACACATACTCTAATAACTAATAAAGGATGTGATTTTTTTATTAAGTGTTGAGGTGTCCAACCAAACACTATTTAATAATTCAGCACTTAACCATTCAGACCTCTTAACTATTCAGACCTCTTATTGAATCAGCACTTAACATTGCCAAACAGCCCCTAAGAGGTTCATAGTCTCTGAATGGTCATTAAGAGGCTACCAAACATCCCTATCTCGGTGTGTTGTCGTAGTTATCAAAACCAAAGGTTTTAGCGAATTAGATACTCGGAGGGAAATCTAGGTTCAACCTTTAAGATTAGGCCCGCTTAAGCAAGCTATATATGGATACTAGTTTTTATCCCGGAAGCGTCCCGGGTTGAAATATTTAATATAACATAATAAAATTTATTATTATTATTATTATTATTATTATTATTTTAAACAAATCTCTGCCATAAGTTATCATATTCAAATATTAAAAAAACGAATCTCTGCGCCGGGGTATAAATTTAGTGCCATTACAAATGAATTCGGAAGTTTGTAATCGATCATTCTAAAAAGAACTAACATGAAATAAGAAAAAAAAAAGTTAATTATTGAAATATCGAACGCATTAGTCTAAGGGTTATATGATGCGTTAAAAATTCATGGGTATATGATCGGGTATGTAGTTCGGGTATTTGGGTATGTTGTTCCGGGTAATCGGGTCGGGTATCACCTAATCCCAGACCCGACCCAAACCCACAATTTTTTTTAAACTAATCCCAAACCCGACACAATACCTGTCGGGTTACAAAAAATAGTCATTTTTTCTTCGATTTTTATATAGCACTATGGTACTCGTTGGAAAGATAATAAAACGCTCGTTAATTTGGTGTAAATTTTTTCTTTAAAAAATCTCGTATATAAAAGATATTAACGTTTAAAAGTTATGGGAGGAAACACGAGAGATAAAATAATAAAGGTTTAATATTTAGATTTATTAGATTAGGTATTTAATAGATTAGGTTAAAGATTATAATAGATTAGGTTAAATCATATTTATTTCTTTTTTTTAATTGGTTTAAAGTTGCCGCATCACATCCTATGTGGCATCTCTCAAAGAAGAGATTGCATAAGAGTATGACATGTAGGATTAATCCCTTTGCAATATATATATATATATATATATATATATATATATATATATATATATATACTAGCTGATTACCCCGGGAAGGTCCCGGGGTTGAAAAATTTAATATGATTTAATAAAAAATGATAAAAAAATGATAAAAGAAGAAAACTCAAATCACGAAAAGCGTAAATAAGTTAAACATAATTAATCTTAGTTAAAAAACATTTATTTAAAAAGTTAAAAAAATAAAAAGCATAAACCATATTAAATATAATACAGTATTAAAAGGATAACCTTCAACATATAATCATCTTCACGTAATTTAAAATATGTTACAATTTGACTTTGACTTATATAGATGTAGAATTCATGATGGGGGTTGAAAAATATAACAATTCTAATAATATTAATACTAATAGTAATAATTATTACTCTTGTAATTAAATAAATAAAAAAATAACCTTGTTATAAGGTGACACCATGTGGTGCAGTGTTGCGTGATTCGTTCTCCTAACTTCTCTTGATGAAGTATACCTATCCATCTTTAGAAGAGTAAAATTTCAATGATAGCATGGCGATTGGGCTGAATTTCAACATCGTAGATAAGAACTTGGTTTAAAAGAAAAAAACATGATTAATGAATAACCTGAACACTTTGTGTTTTTTTTTTTTTTTTTCTGTATGAACATAACCCCACAAAAAATAGTCGTTTTTTTCTCCGTTTTTTATATAGCACTATGGTACTCGTTGGAAAGATAATAAAACGCTCGTTAATTTGGTGTAATTTTTTTATTTAAAAAATCTCGAATATAAAAGATATTAACGTTTAAAAATTATGAGAGGAACATAAGAGAGAAAATTTTAAATTTGTTTTTAAATTCTTTTTTCCTAAAATAACTCAATTTAATTTTAGTAATTGAGAATTGAGAGATAGAGAGATAAATTTAGAGTTTTATGTTTATTTTTTTTTAATTAAAAAAGGAAATAATTCAAAAAACATTAAAATCTTTCAATTATGATGCCACATGGCAGTTTCATGGAGAGGAAGAAGGCACCATTGCACGTCACGTCAGCAATGTTCAATTCTTTTATATATTAATAGATTAATAGATTAATAGATATATGACATGTAGGATTAATCCCTTTGCAATATATATATATATATATATATATATATATATATATATATAGGGTAGGGTTCAATTGAGAACCAACCCTTAGTTAGGAACTTTAGGAACCAATCTCATCCATCCATCTTCAATGGCATGATGGTAAATATGTTAAACATTAATTAACTTTTTAATTAAATCAAGGGGTAATATTGTCTTTTGGTATGTGAGTATTAATAGGTTATTTAGTATACATTGTAACTAACAAAAACCACAACTAATATCATTTGTGCGTACAAAAAAATTATACTGTACGATAAACATTAAACAACTATACGTTAGTGTATATTCATATTCCAACAATTATACATCAGTGTATATTCCAATCATTGCTACAAAAACATTATACTGTACGATAACATTAAAACAACTATACGTTAGTGTATATTCATATTCCAACAATTATACATCAGTGTATATTCCAATCATTGCTACAAAAAACATTATACTGTACGATAAACATTAAACAACTATACGTCAGTGTATATTCATATTCCAACAATTATACATCAGTGTATATTCCAATCATTGCTACAAAAACATTATACTGTACGATAACATTAAAACAACTATACGTCAGTGTATATTCATATTCCATGCACTCACACGAACTGATAGGTTGGTCTTATCAAGAGTAACCTGAAACAAAGAAAAAGGTTGTTTAGCATATACATCAGTGTATACATACAATATACATCAGACCCCAATAAAATTGATGCTATAGAACAGTGTTTAGTATCGTCATATTCAAACAATTATACATCGGTGTATAGTCCAATCATTGCTACAAAAAACATTTTACTGTACGATAACATTAAACAACTATACGTCAGTGTATATTCATATTCCAACAATTATACATCAGTGTATAGTCCAATTAGTACTACAAAAACATTGTACTGTACCATAATATTCAACAAATATACGTCAGTGTATATTCATATTCCAACAATTATACATCAGTGTATAGATGAATGTTAGTGTATCTGTACGCTTCAACATGATCTGAATTATACATCGGTGTATACTTCCAAAAACTAAACTAATATACGACAGTGAATAATTGTATAACTCTTTGTACGTATGAAAACTGCTATAACGCAACATGATCTGAATTATACATCGGTGTATAATTCCAAAACTTTGTACGTACGAAAAATTTTTGCACGTAAAAAAAACTGCTCTGCAAACTGGAACCCTAATTGCGAACAAAAAAAATTTAAAAAACTAAAAAAACATTACACAAATACCTTGATTCTCTGCAAACTGAAACCCTAATTGCGATCAATCTATAACACCTCGTACGAGAAGGGTCTCGAAGGTTTATACAGTAAGCGATCAGCAAGAGCTTTGCAGGGGTAAACATTGACAGGTCATCCCAAAATGGATCCGGGTCGCTATGGTCTTCAGCATGGATGGGAAAATAAGAGCGTAATTGTGGTTTCTTTATTTAATGACATATATGGGATCATATACGAATACAAAGATATTAGGGCTATTTGTGACTGTGAGATAAAGCCATGGGACACTGAGGATATGGAATCGATTTGCCTTCTACTTCCATCCTTATACACTTGATTGAGATTGATGAAGATTTGGGATATAGTTTTGATAACTGATTATCGGAATTGGGGAATATATAGGGGAGCATTTTTTTTTAAATTAAAATATAAAACATAATTGTTCAATTACCATCCTACCCTTAGATCAAGATTAAAAGATGAATGGCTCAGATTGATTCCTAAGTTTCTAACTAGTACCTTGGTTCCTAAATGATCTTTTTCCTATATATATATATATATATATATATATATATATATATATATTAGATATAGATATGCTATTACCGATAATTCACTCCTAATTAAATTATACATCACTCATCACCGGCTGCAACTTCTTTCCATGGTCAGTTTTCATCACCCTCAATATCTCTATTTAAATTATATGTTATTCGTTTTAGTAACAACTCTTTTCCAATCCAGTAATGCCTCAAAACAAACTTTCAAATCAATAATCAGTTATGTATACTCAACTTGTTTGTCGTCTATGAAACCCAGTCCCTAATCTTCTTCCAAACTATATATATATATATATATGATTGCTTTAACATCAAAAGGTGATTGAGACCTTGGAACTTTCCATGATAATAATAAGATTGTTATGTTTTTGAACTTTTGCGTTTGCGCACCAACTGTTTGACGAAATGCTTCATAGAGTTCTAGCAACCCATTTCAAACTGTCTATGTATCTGCTTGTTAGTTAGTATAATAATGAAGTCAAAATATTCCTATTAACTTCAACTGAACTGGATGCTTTCATTAGGGTATAAGATGGATTGTTAATTGTTTTACGATTGCTTATCGGAGTTCAGGTAGTTTATAGATGGCTGTAAAAAGCTCTCTATAAACCTCCTTTTAATTTGCCTTTTTATGTATTGTGTCCAAAATCTACTATTTTCCATCCGTTACTGTATCATAATTATGGCTAGCTGTTGATGCCATATGGATCATTATCTTCAACAACAATATCACAGGGTTATGATGTTTTCATGAGCTTCCGACGGAAGGACACTCGCATGGGTTTCACTAGCCACTTATATGATGCCTTAACTCGAAATGACATTAGAATCTATAAAGATGACATGACACTTGAGATTGGGAGGCCCATTGCTTCCGATTTCGAAAAGACCATAGAAACGTCAAGAATTGCCATTGTGGACATGTCCAGCAATTTTCCATATGGCCTCTTCTGTCGTGTGGCAGCGAAGCAACAGTTTTGTACAAGGATCTGCCGATCATGAAGCTTATTCTGAAGTTGCACCACAAAAGGTGGAAATATGAAAAGCTTCTTTAATAGAAGTGGGGGCTCACTCTGGATTGTATGCGTCACAAAACTGGTACAGCCTTTTTCACATTATAATTGTTAAGTTATTTTGCCATGTTGGATGTGTAGTTTAAAAGTCTAGGTAGTCGCCGATATCTAGTAAACATCATTTGTTTAAAATAAAAAATATTTCTAAATTATTTTATTACTGTGTTCATCAATTTTTGAAATGTATTTAAATTAATTCCTTCCACATTTGTTGGGTCAATAGTCATCAATTGTTTCTCAATCAGTTTGTAAATATCTTCTTGGCATTTTGCAAACAAGTCATAATCAAGGCCCCAAAGCTTTTATAGTCTTCTGAACGAAACTTCCATGTTATCAATCAGCAATCCAACCCCAGCCACATAAAAAGCAGAGTAATTATCACTTTAATTTTCCAACTCTGCTATTTCCTACACATCTTGTACGATTTCCTCCCACCGGTGGCACAAGCTACAACTTCCATGGTCAGTTTTCACCATCAGTTGCTTCTTTTTTTTTTTTTTTTTAATTAATTTTCTATATTGTTCGTTTATGTATGATTGTGAAAGTAGTAGCGAGTAGATTTTAACTAATTTGTCTCTTTTGATAACTGTGAAGACTGAAGATCTATGACAGACATATTAGGATCTGTTTGTTTACCGGTTGCTTATAGGAGTTCACGTAGTTTAAACTGGAATTGACATAGGTTTTGACTGACTATAAACAAACCTGCATTTAATCTGTTTATTTTTTTACTGTCTGTCCAAAATCTACTATTTTGTGTCACTTGGTATAATATTGTCCATTTGTGTATTTAATTATGATGAGATCTGCAGATGCTGCCACATGCGTCATCATCTTCAACATCAATATCACAGGGTTATGATGTTTTCATGAGTTTTCGCGGGGAGGATACTCGTATGGGTTTCACCAGCCACTTATATGATGCCTTAACTCGAAATGACATTATAACCTACAAAGATGACAAGACACTTGAGATTGGGAAGCCCATTGCTTCCGAGCTCCTAGAGGCTATAGAAACATCAAAAATTGCTGTTGTGGTTTTATCCAGCCATTTTGCAACATCAAAATGGTGTTTGGAGGAAATCGCAAAGATTGTTGATTGCATGAAACAAGGCAAGCTGATTGTTATTCCTGTTTTTTACCACGTGGCTCCTTCTGATGTGCGGCATCAACGCAAATCTTTTGAACAAGCGTTTTCCGATCATGAAGTCGATCCTCAACTTGCAGAAAAGGTGAAAATATGGAGAGCTTCTTTCAAAGAAGTGGGGGCTCTCTCAGGATTGCATGTGTCACAACACAGGTAGAAGTCTTACTAGCTTCTTTTTTTTTCAATCATAACTGGCATGATTCTTCTAGTGACCCACTCATGTCTGGTTATCTGCAGTGATGAAGCGCAAGTCGTAAGTAAAATTGTGAGCAAAATCTTAAGGGACTTGCCTGATACAATGCCAATAGATCTTCCTAGTAGTCTAGTGGGAATCGAGTCACGTGTGAATGAAGTAAAAGAAATGATGACAATGGACTCTAGTGAAGTTCGTTTTATAGGGATTTGTGGGATGAGTGGAATCGGTAAGACTACTCTAGCTGAGGCCGTCTATAAGGACATTAAAAGGAAGTTTGATAAAAGTAGTATAATTGAAAACATAAAGGACATCTCCAAACAAAATGATAGTACTGATCTCTGCAAGTTACAACAGAAACTCCTAGATGACATTTTAAATGCGAAAAGTATCCGTGTTCAAAGTGTTATCCATGGACAAACTTTGTTGGGGACAAAGCTACGTGGTTTCAAAGTTATCATCGTATTGGATGATGTTAATCATGTTGACCAGTTGACCTATTTAGCTGGAGGGCTTGAGTGGTTTGGACCTGGCAGCAGAATCATAGTAACCACAACAAACAGAGACTTGCTAAGTTACTATAAAATGAGTGAAGTATATTTTTGTGAAGAAATGAAAGGTGATGAAGCTCGTAGTCTCTTTTGTCAATCAGCCTTCAAGCAAAGCCATCCTGCACATGGTTACGAAAAGTTGTCTGATGATATTGTGAAGCTTGCTGGTGGTCTTCCGTTAGCTCTTAATGTTTATGGTTCTCTATTATGCGGGAAGGATGAAAACTATTGGAAAGGAATGCTTGAGAAACTTAGAGAATATCCAGAGAAAGAAATTCTTGGAAGACTTGAAGTAGTCTATGCAAGACTGGATAGAGATCAGCGTTATACCTTCATATATATTGCATGTTTCTTGAAAGGGAGACACAAAGATTTGGTAAATGATATACTTTCCAGTATTGGTTTGCACTCTGAGTGTTCAATTACTGATCTTATAAACAAGTGTCTCATAACTATCAATCTTGAAGATAATGTGTGGATGCATGATCTGTTGCAACAAATGTGTTGGGAAATTATTCGCAGGGAATCAGATTGGAAGCACAATATTGCAATCAAGTCTCATAAAGATGTTGTAGATGTACTCTCATGCAACCTAAAGGTTTGTTGTGCTTGTTTAAGATGTGACACACCAACAAGCAGAGGGAGAAGTAATTATACTAACTGTTGTGCTTGTTTATACCAGGGAACGCAAAGTCTTGAAGTCATTAACCAGGAGCCATATAACGGGGAACTGAATGATTGCTTCAAAGTTGATCCTACGTGTTTCAGAAAAATGACGAAACTAAAATTTCTTAGAATTAGTAACATAGACTTCCCTGAAGGACTTATGTATCTTTCTAATGATTTAAGAATTCTTGAATGGTCTGGATGTTCCTTGAAGTCTTTGCCTTCAATGTTTGAACTAAAACACATCTTTGAACTTCGTATGTGTTCTAGCCAACTTCAAACACTTTGGAAGAAAGATGTAGTAAGTAATTGTCTGTATATCTCATTAACAGTTTTTCAATCATGATTTGCAAGGTAGGAATCTCACACTTTCCCTTTCTTACAACAGGAGCTGCCTAATTTGAGATCTATAAACCTCAGTTTCTCAAAGAATTTGACCGAACTTCCAGACTTGACATCAGCATCAAATCTTGTGAAACTAAATCTTGAAGGCTGCACAAACTTAACAAGTCTACATCCATCAGTTGTTATCCAGAAACGACTACGTTACTTGAATCTTAAGGGGTGTACATGTCTTGAAAGCCTTGGCACAACCGCTATGGAAATGGAAGCACTTGAGGCACTTCTTCTTTCTGGCTGCTCAAAACTTGAATACATTCCTGAGTTTGGAAAAAACATGAAGCGCTTGGAGCATCTCTATGTGGATGGAACTAGAATCAAGAAATTACCAGAAAACTTGGGGGAAATGCGTGATTTAAGATATCTTGATGCTAGTCAAACCTCAATTGAAGAGGTTCCACCTTCTATTTGGTGTTTAAGAAAACTAAGACTCCTGCATGCGAATAGATGTTGGCTGTCATTCAAAACGGGATGCTTCTTAAACCTTAGTTCAGATACATTGTCATCGGGTTTAAAAGAAGTTGATCTAAGTTATTGCAATCTATCTCTAGTTCCTGATGATATTGGTTTGTTAAGTCACTTAATAACTTTGGATCTATCTGGAAATGATTTTGTTTCTCTGCCAGCAAGTATTGGTCTCCTTTCAAAACTGAGAATGCTTTGTTTGAATAACTGCAAGAGGCTTCAGTCATTACCAAAACTTTCATTGGTAGACGAGGACATGGATTATGGACCTCGAAATAGATTCAGTTACTATATTTCCAAAGAAGGGGTTGATGTATCTAAATTTCGTGCACCAAACTATAACAATCGTCCAATTGTATTATGTTTAAACTGCCCTGCACTGGCAGTCGACAAACGCGGCAGTGATCTAGCAGAAAAAATATTAAACAATTACCTTGAGGTATGTCAACCCCCCCTACTCTCCCTCCACACACACACACTTACTTTATATTGATTGTTGAAAAATGTAACATCAAGCGCTTTATGTAGTTAAGGAGCAGGAAATATTGGTTGATACCTGAAGCTGTATTTGAGATAATTAGTGCTGGAAGTGAAATGCCACCAGGGTTTGTAGATCCGGGTTATGGTGGTTTGATTCTTGAAGGCCAGTGGATCGGCGTTGCTATATGTGCTGTTATCTCGGTCCACCATGCTTGTGGCTATAATGAATCTAATCACATGGTAACAGCTCATATTTGTCTTGGGGCAAAATATTCGAAAATTCCCGTCCCCATCAACTTCTTAGCATGGCCAAAGACCCAAATTATTCTTTATTGGACGATAGCTGATGATCGTAATAGAATTGCATGTCCAAGTCATTGGGGCATTTTTAATGTTTCATTTGATGTGGAGCCAGGTCAGTGACATTAAATTGATGTCTTTCTGTCAATAAGGAGTAGAGTACTAAAAGATTTTGAATCAATTTATTGCAGATAGTAATTTTCATGTGACCAAAGTTGGTGTCCGCTTTATACGTGAGGAATACATAATGTGCCTGAAGCAACATGAAGATTCTAATATCCGGGCGGGGAATGGAATTTCTAAATATAAGCATTATTACGGATCCTATATAGATATGTGTGAAAATGATACAAACCTCCATCAGCATACTTTTAAGATAGTGAATTTTATTTTTGATTATGGATGTCAACAAGATTCCTTGGATGGTATCTACCAAATTACTAAAGGTCTACATGAAATCAACCAAGAATTTGGTAGTGTTTTTGGTGTGAATGAGAGAGAATGGTGGTACGAAGATTATCTTTATTGTTATTATGTAATAATCCTGGGAACTTCTGTACTTTACAAAGATTTCGTGCAGTCACTGAAAGATGTAAATGATGGGTGGCTGAGTGTAAAATTGGCACTGGAGCAAATTCTGGTCAAAAGTAGAGCTGATGATTACGGTTATGAAGAAATGATACAGCATATCAATGATCTTGAAGCAGCTCACAGTGTTGAATTTTCTAATAATTTTATCACAATGTTTTTATCTATTTGTAGGAGAGTATTTGATTTTTTTCGATCTTACAAACCGCCAGTAGAAATATCACAGAAAAAGCCACCAAAGAACTTATTACTGAGAATACTCCCAAAGAATATATTATCAAGAATGCTCTCAGTGAAGGAGTTTGCAAAAATATCAAGCATCCCAATCACAGGTGTCATGTGTATGATGGCTGTGTATATGGGTGATTTTGAACATCTGAAAAAAATGAAAGACATTGTGAAAAACCCAAAGCCGAGCTTTTTTTGGCGACGTATATTCATAACTTTTACTACAGCGCGAGATTATTTCACTGAGGATGGATGGTTTGTCATGAAAAAGAAACCTAACAGGGAGTTGCATATCTCAGATTTCTCTTACAACGGAATTCTTCTGCAGCAATTGATGAATAAGATGGGTCCGTCTAAATGTTTTACCAAAGAGAACATGGACGAGATGACGTGTGTAATTGATAAGCTTCAAAACAACATAGATAAAGTGTCATCTATCATTCAAAAGATGAGTGCACATGCTGACCAATACAGTCATGATGTAGGGGAGGCGCAGAAGTACGTTAAATCTTTTTCTCGACTGTCGGTAGATGATAATATTATATCCATGTTGCCGTTATTTAATAAAAGTTAGATGTTATTTTCTCTTCTAATCTTGTTTGGGTTGACTGTTATGGTTTTTGGTTTTATGTACTGTAACACCGTGGATGTCACATGTACAATGAAGTTTCACATATGCAGATTGATATCTATAAAGTGCGCTTTTATGTTGTATAACTGGAAGTTTCAATTTTTTGTAATATTGATACATATGCGTCTTTCTACATTCTTTCTTATTGTTGTTTTTTCGCTTTTATTGTTCCCCGTTTGTTTTGATTTGATTTGTTTCGATTTTTCTTGCCACATATCAAATTTAAATAAAAATGTTGTCTTTCGGTTTCTATTTCAAAGGTTAAGTTATCGTAGAGGGGGTAAAATAAATGAGAAGGTTGATAATGATACAAAAAACACAATGAATTACATAATATAACAAAATCATAATGGATCAAAAAATATAACACAAAGTCGAGGAAAAAAGATACAACGACGAAAAAAAAGACACAGTGCCAAAAAAAAAAAGACACGATGATTTTACAAAAAAAAAAAAAATAAAATAAAATCTACAAGTTAAAAATCCAAAGCGAAAACCTAAAAGGTATAGGTGTCAAAAAGTTGTTTGGAAACTGAATATAGTTGTTACACAATGTTTAAAAATTCCTAATACTAACATTTACGAATGTATACAGTTGTAATTCCCTATTGGCTTAAATTTTATACTATTTTATTTTTATTTTAAGCTTTCATTATTTTATTATACATTATACACTAGATTATACCCCGGAAGCGTCCCGGTTTGAGAAATTTAATATAATACATCAATTTTATATATGAAATACACTGATGTATAACTCTAATATTAATATTTAACGTAAAACAATGTACAACTCCAATGCTAACACCTAACCTAAAAGAATGTAGAACTTTAATGTAACTCTACTATTAACACCTATCTTAAAAACTAAACAAATGTACAACTCTAACATACTAATATTGATACCTAATTAAAACAACGTATAACTCTATTAATCTATTCGGCTCTGGTTGAAAAAAAAAAATTCATATTTACTGATTTGAACATAATTAGTGACTTGCCTATACATGATTAATGATTTACCTGAACACTTTGTGTTTTTTTTTCCTGTATGAACAAAACCCCACAAAAAAAAATTCTCCGTTTTTTATATAGCACTATGGTACTCGTTGGAAAGATAATAAAACGCTCGTTAATTTGGTGTAATTTTTTTCTTTAAAAAATCTCGTATATTAAAGATATTAACGTTTAAAAATTATGGGAGGAAACATGAGGGTGAAAAATCTAATTTTGTTTTTAAATTCTTTTTTTCCTAAAATATCTCAATGCCACATGGGATGACATATGGCACACTCAAGGAAGAGAATGCCTCTTTGAGTGTCATGTCATTAAAATGACTTTGGTTTATTATATGTATAGATATATATTATTTTAGGTTATTTTTAGTTTTAAAACCCCAACTAACATTAACATTTGTAATTATGTATTGATCCATATTTTATTTTATTTTAAAATTTTTTATTATATATTATACATACATATACATAGGGTAAGGATAATGTGGAAACTCATTGTTAGAGTGAAAACCTTGGAAACTCTGACTTCCCGAGCTTTTTAGGGCCTGAAAATTTTAGGGCATGTAATATACATGATTTTAAGCATTTTGAGCCAAAAAAAATCAAAAAAGCGCCGATCACTTTTAAAAAAATAATAATAAGTTTTCGGGTAACACATGCTTAAAATGATGTATATTACATACCCTAAAATTTTCATATAAAAAAAAGCTCGGGAAGTTAGAGTTTCCACAGTTTTCACTATAACAAGGGTTTCCAATTTAACCTTATACTATATATATATATATTAGGTTATTTTTAGTTTAAAAACTCGGTGTTACGACACATAATTAATTACCTGCGTATTTTCATAGGCATTTCAGTGTGATTTTTTTCTGCATGGTTGATACCAAATGTACGATCAAGATTTATTAAAATTACTGTGTTTTTGCATCATTATGTTCCGATGTTCAGAGTCAAGATACAACAACAACGAACTGAACACAAGTAGATATTATTTTGGTTAATGTACAGCTCTTCTTTGGTTTTCTTTATCCTTTGTCTTAGTGTGCGATGTTGATCGAACTCTCACTGCGTCCCTGCTGCAACGTCATTTAGATTAAAGCTTGCATTATCTATATAAAACATTAAATACACCATGTAACAAATTAATACTCTTTTTTTTATTCAACCTATTAAAGTTAAAACTAACTTTTAACTCTACACTAAACATGTATACCCAACCGAGTTGCTTGCTTATTTTTTGTTGTTTAGATTAAAGCCTAAACAGCCTACTATTAATTCATCGATATATCAGATAACAAATACATTCTCCCTAGTATCCATTTACGACCCGCCGTGAAACACGGGGTCAAATGCTAGTTTGAAACAAGCTAAAAGATAAATATGTGGCTTCACGGTTGACCCATCGACTGTGGGATTGATCGCAAAAGTCTAGAAGTTGTTTTATGTCTTACTATAAATATACAAGCCTTTGGTAACCTTTTTCATTAGGGCTGTACACGAGTTGAGTTGAGCTGAGCCAGGCTAAGCTCGAGCTCGAGCTCGAACTTAAATGAGCCAGCTCAGCTCTGCTCGTTTTTTTAGTCGAGCTAAAAAGCCGAGCTCGAGCTCGGCTCGTAAATGTTCGAGCCAACTCGTTATTTTTTTATTATAAATATTTATAAAATAAAAAACAAAACAAAAATTAAATAAAATTACACATATACATGTATATTTTTATTTTTCTAAGTTAGGGTTTATTGGATTATGAAGAGGTGAGTGGATAGATAGTATAAGCGGGGCTTTCAAAATTTGAATTTTAAAATTGTGTTTTGAGCCAAAATATATTACTTTCATCTATATATTAATTACACATACACAAGCCTGAGTCGAGCCATTGAGTCGAGCCACGAGTCGAGCCATCGAACCGAGTCACGAGCCGAGCCACAAGCTGAACATATGATTAGCAGAGCGTAAGTAAAACGAGCTTATACGAGTGGCGCTGTGTCTTAAAAGTATGAGGATGTTCTATGGTTTCCAGGTAACCGCTTTTATTTTTTACTAGGTTAGAGTCCCGTGGGGACCCACGGTTCACCCGAAAGTAAAATGAAAAAAAAGTAGGAAAATAAGAATTGTATTATATGATTTGTTTTGGTTACTAAATGTTTAATAATGCAATATGTATGATTTTTGATGTTAAATGCAAAATGTCATCTAACAGTTTAATGTAACGAAATGATGGATATATCGAGTAAGTAAAGTTTAATTTGACAACTGCAAACTACATAGCATACTATCACAATATCACACATTACATCATTTGAGTAATATCTATATTATAATCATAACTAAGCTTAAGCATAGAACACTTATTGTAACACCCCAACCGATGGCGGAAACATCGAGGTGTCACGTATGAATGAGTATACAGTAGCACATGGTAATCCAAATTTTAATTGAAATAAATTTAAATTGCAATATCCAAAAATAGAAATACATAAGAGTTTTAAATGTGGAAATCTAATACATCACACAAGAATCAAGCAAGCATAGACTCCTTATTGTCTTCATAAATCCTCTAATCCTCAAGCATCATTATTACCTGTTGAGTTGTAAAAATGGGGGGGGGGGGTCAACTAGAAGTTGGTGAGAATACATAATCCATGTTAAGCAAATAGTTTAAGTATAAAAGTCTAGCAATTCGTATGTCTATCGTAAATTTAAGTCTACAAGAATAGTATAATATGTTGACATAATCAAACCTCCGACTAGTTTAGGTCCATCTCGTCATCTACGGTTCACCTTAGTAATATGTTGGAACGATAACAATCACCCACGCTACCTATGTAGGAGGTACACGTATCCGAGTGGGATTGTCAATCCAATAGATCTATTATTGAGTATCGCCGGCTTGGCCATAGCTAATGATTATGTAATGTTGAAACTCGTTGAAACTCGTTGAAACTGTTGACTAATTCATGAGACAATAAAGTTTACTACTAGACATGCATGTTGAATTGCTTAAAATGTTGCAAGTATAAAGAATCGCATAAACATGGTTACGTAAACTCACCTTGGTATAGTACTAGGTATTAAGGAATAGTATAAGTGTAGCCTAATAGATTGCCAAGTGTCACCCTATGTATAAGGCAACAAATAAGTCTAAGTCTATCTAGTCTATAAGTATATTCTAGGGTTTCGATTTGGGGATATCCAATTGTTGAATTTATAATAAAATGTTAATTAAATAAGGGGAAATTTGATAATTAAATAATTGAAAGTCTTTTTATAAAATTTGAATTTAGGATGATCACAATAATGCGTTTGAAGTATAAAAATAATTTTTATAAAATTATTTTCTTTAAAATAGATTATTAAATCTATTTATTACAAATAGCCAAAATTTAACTTTAATATTCAAAAAATACTAAAATTAAATAATTATTATTTTAAAAATCATATTTTTGTTCTAAATATTCAGAAATAAATTGTATAAAATTTTGGTGCAAAAATAATAAAAATTGAATTTATTATGATTTAATTATGATTAAAACTAACAAAATTGATTAAAAATATAAAATAAATGATTTTTCAGAATTAAAAATCATTTCAGTAATGTTTATCATTGTACAAACTCAGGATAATTTTTGTGGAAATTTATAAAATTGTTTTGATATTTTAATGGATTTTTATAATTATAATAGTATAAAATTGATTTAATTATTATAAATATTAAATAAACTAATTTCAGAAAACTAAAAATTGTAAATAAAGCTTTTACATCAGATTTGATAAAAATAATTTTTTTAGAATTTATAAAAAGGTTTTAATAATTAAAAATGAATTTACAAGATTTAAGGTATAATATATATTTATAATTGGTTTGTTTTTAAAAAAAAGGAATTAAGTGGAAAAAGGGGCGCCCAAGCCGGGACTCGAACCCGGATGGCTACGGTTGCAAACATCAGTCACAACCACTTGGCCTAGGCCTGTGGTTGTGATTTAACCCTGTTTTAAAAAAATATAAACGCGATGCAGAAACAGTTTTATCCCCAATTCATAAACCACGAACCCTAGATTTTCCAATCAAGCGATTCACACATCAATAACCTGATTAATCTTAGGGTTTTTGATGTGTGAATGCCGATGATCAAAACCCACATAAATTATTAGACTTACAGTGTTGTATCGTGTTCGATTGCTCGGTCAAGTTTAAAAGTCAAACAACGAATCAAGAACAAGAACAGAGTGTTTATTGTGAAGAATTGGAGGTAGAGAAAGGATTATTGGCGAGTTGTAATGCTTCGCAGAGGATCAATTTATATAGTGAATGCATCAGTGATCAATTCGGCAAGGTTGACTAGGCATTAAAGTCCATACGCGTAATCGAGTTTAATTGGTAACAATTGATCAATAATCGTCGTGTATAAAAGTCAGACAAGGCCGATAATCAAGTATGTTTGCCAAATTTGGATCAATCACGATTAATTGGATTGATTAAAGCATACGCGTCCACAGTTGACTTTCCTTAGTCAACTGTGAAGGTTTGAAACCAAGCATATAATTAATACGCGTCTAGGTTTAATCAAGTGTGAAGGCCAGCCCAGCTGGTTAACTCGTTGATGTGTTTGGGCCGGCTTGGGCGCGGGTTCGATTCCCGGCCCAAGCAGTTTTTATTTTTTTTGTTAATAATCAAGCTATCCACAATGCATATCATATATATATAGTATTAGGGTTTCAATAACGCGACAAAAATAATTAAATACGAATATTATAGATAGAACTTGACGTTTTATTAAATACGATGGTGTAACGTACAAGTATAAATACGAAATGTTACAGTCTCCCCTACTTTTAGGAACTTCATCCCGAAGTTGGAGTTGGAGAGTCTGGTGGAAAAAGATGTGGATACTTCGACTTCATCTGGTCTTTACGTTCCCAAGTGAACTCTGGGCCTCGTTTAGATTCCCAACGAACCTTAACGATCGGAATGCGACTGCGCTTGAGTTTCTTGACTCCAGTATCAACAATCTCGACGGGTTTCTCGATAATGTGCATGCTTTCATCAATTTGCACATCCTCAAGAGGAACATGAAGGTTCTCATCCGCTAAGCATTTCTTGAGATTCGAAACATGGAAAGTCGGGTGAACATTGCTTAGCTCAGGTGGAAGATCAAGTTTGTAAGCCACTTTTCCAACTCTGTCAAGAATTTTGAAGGGGCCTACGTATCGAGGAGCTAGTTTTCCCTTTCTACCGAAACGAATTACTCCTTTCCAAGGGGATACCTTAAGTAGTACAAGGTCCCCAACTTGAAATTCCAAGGGTTTACGACGTCTATCAGCATAACTCTTCTGACGACTTCTAGCCTTGAGAAGATTATCCTGAATAAGCTAAATTTTGTCTGTGGTTTCCTGGATTAGTTCGGGTCCAGTAATACGAGCTTCACCAACCTCAGTCCAACAGACAGGTGAACGACATTTCCGACCATAGAGTGCCTCGAAAGGAGCCATGTTAATGCTGGCGTGATAACTGTTGTTGTATGAAAACTCAACCAAAGGAAGATGAGAATCCCATGCGCCAACAAAATCGATGATACATGCCCTGAGCATATCCTCAAGTGTCTGGATGGTCCGTTCAGTCTAACCATCTGTTTGAGGGTGATAAGCAGTACTCAGGTTCAACTTGGTACCCAAAGCATCTTGTAGAGAATCCCAAAAGTGAGAGGTGAAACGACCATCGCGATCAGAGATAATGTCCAAAGGTATACCATGCCGACATACGACTTCACTTACGTACATTTTTGCCAACCTTTCCACCGAATACTTCTCACGAATAGGTAAGAAGTGAGCTGACTTGGTCAAACGATCGACGATTACCCAAATACTGTCAAAGCCTTTGGGTGTACGAGGGAGTTTGGTGATGAAATCCATAGCTATGCTCTCCCATTTCCATACAGGAATCTCTGGTTGTTCAAGCATACCAGATGGTCGTTGATGTTCAGCCTTGACCTTGGAACAAGTGAGGCATTTTGCAACGAAAAGAGCAATGTCTTTCTTCATACCAGGCCACCAATAAGAATAACGGAGATCTTGGTACATCTTGTCGGCTCCAGGATGAACAGAATAACGAGACTTATGAGCCTCGTTCATGAGAAAAGTACGAAGATCATCACGGTCGGGAATCCACAGTCGATTAAGAAAATAGAGAAGACCATCAGGTTTGGTCTCAAGTTGAGTCTCAGCACCATGATGTGCTAAAAGTGGTTTAGTAAAAACTAACTAAATTAACCTAAACTAGACACTCTAAGTTTTAAATTTATAACCTAAGACTCTCTAAACCTAAACCACACAACCGGCAAGTGTACCGGTCAGTGCAGTACAGCTAAAGTAAGTCCGAGTATCGAACCCACGAGACTCTACTAGAAAACGTAAACTAGACTTGATTACTTATCCTAAGTACTGACTTAATAATGTTTTATTGCTTAAAGGGGGGTTTTCTAACAAACTAATTGCAAATAAATAAATAAAACTTAAATAATTGAGGACACAAGCTAGGAACTAAAATTCGGATCAGGTGATGGGAAGGCACTACCTAGGCTAGAATCCTACACATGAATGATAATCTTCTAACGGCTATGGAACTGGTGTGGAACCGGGATCTTAAAATACTAAACATCAAGAATAAACTAGACACCCTCGACCCTTCTCAAGGGGAAACCCTAGAATACTGTTGTGCTGTTAAACCACCGGTTGAGAGGTTACCCTCACAGGCTTACCTACTCGAATCTTAAAGTACCCACTAGACAGTCTACCTCACAGCGCGAAAGTCACAATACACCCAAAAGTGCAAGGGGTAACTACAATATTTCTGATAAGACTTGGCCTACAAGGAATGCTAGGGAAACTAGGAAGATCTTCTCACAAAGCCTCTAGAACTAGCAATTTAACACCCTAGACAGACCAACAATCTCGCACCTCACAGCTATTGAGAATTGGTAGAACACTTAGAATTATCTAACTAACAATTACAACTCCTATGGATAACCTGCAGAATTAACCATAAACTAGTCGCTAACACTCAGTCCGCAACCTAACCCGCATTCATACATGAAAGACATTCACAAAAACGCAAGTGGAGTTTATAAAAAATAATTAAATAAAACTAAATACGCATACACATCAAACCAGAAAATAAAAAGTTCTTTACTTTAAAATTCAACCCACAACCAAAAGTTCCAAGACCAAAAGAAAATAAATCAAACATGTGCAATCATCTTTAACCTAGGTAGCGAAAATGTCTAGCCAATAAAAGTCATGATAAAATCAAAACAATAAAAGCCAGTTAAATTCATGGTGTTCACTACGGGTTAGAATAAATAAATAATAAATATTGAATTAGAACCGACCCGTGCTGGCACCTATCCTTCAACCCTGGACCTTCACCTCTAATAATTCTGCTTCAAAAGTCGATCCTCTCTGTCCTTCGAATTCTCTTCGGCCTTGCGTCCTTCGTTCCTCAATAATTATCCCTTTTGTGCCGCCTCCCAAGAGTTCTATTTATAATATCTCACTCTCCTCGATGATAATATTTCTTGCCCCAAAATAATAATCCCTTTTGTCATGTTATGGGCCTGCTACATCCACCAGTCCATAAATGTTGCTGCCATTTGTTTCTGTCCAAAGAAATTTTTTATGCGGCTCCTTTCTTTTCCATATAATAACGATTTTTTTTACATCATCTCTAGCTCTCCATCCCAAGATCCATTAACCCTATTTTGTTTTATTAGTGGGCTTTAGGCCTTTTGTACAAAAGTCACGTCTGACTTTTTTATTTATTATTATTATTATTATTATTATTATTATTATTATTATATATAGCATTCTAGCTCCATGCTTTTGACTCGGGTGTTCTTGGCTTTACCAAAGTTGCTCATTTATGCTCCAACGTCCATTCGAACACCTACTAAAATATAAAATAAATACATAAGTAATAAAAATGACACAAAACTAATAAAAATATATAAAAACCTATACTAAATAAAATAGACCGGTACAAGCCTAAAACTAATAAAAACACTATCTAAACGACTCGAAAATTATACAAACTTTACACTGGAAATAGATGTATTTTACTATACATCACACCACAAGACATTTCATCGTACATGTTACCTTGGGTGACTGAGGTGTGTTGAGCCTGGAGAATGCGATCTTGAAGATCAGTACGAACTCTCGCACATTGGAGTTTGATACGCTCCTTACGACTAAGTGCGTCAGCAACAACATTCGCCTTGCCGGGATGGTAGCGAATTTCGCAATCATAGTCGTTAAGCAACTCAACCCAACGTCGTTGTCTCATGTTAAGATTCTTTTGGTCGAAGACATGTTGGAGACTTTTGTGGTCCGTGAACACCACACATTTGGTCCCATAAAGATAATGTCTCCAAATCTTGAGTGCAAAGACAACAGCGCCCAATTCAAGATCATGGGTGGTATAATTCTTTTCGTGGGTCTTGAGTTGTCGAGACGCATAAGCAATAACCTTTCCTCGTTGCATGAGAACACAACCAAGCCCTTGGTTCGATGCATCACAGTAGACCACGAAATCATCATTACCATCAGGTAGAGACAAGATAGGAGCTTCACAGAGTTTCAGCTTAAGAGTTTCAAATGCTTCCTCTTGCTTTGGTCCCCACTCATAGGGTTTACCCTTGTGAGTTAAGATAGTGAGAGGAACAGCGATCTTGGAGAAATTGGCGATGAATCGACGATAATAACCAGCCAAACCAAGGAAAGAACGGACTTCAGTTGGAGTTTGAGGAACACTCCAATTTTTCACAGCTTCGATCTTTGCGGGATCTACATGAATCCCATTCATATCAATGACATGTCCGAAAAATTGAACTTCCTTAAGCCAAAATTCACATTTTGAGAACTTGGCATACAGTTGTTCTTTCTTTAGGAGACCCAAGATGGAGTGAAGATGTTGCTCGTGATCGGATTTTGATTTAGAGTAAATCAAAATATCATCGATGAAAACGATCACGAATTTGTCGAGATAGGGTCTACAAACCCGATTCATCAAATCCATAAACACTGCGGGAGCATTAGTTAATCCAAAAGGCATAACCATGAATTCGTAGTGACCATAGCGTGTGCGAAAAGCTGTCTTGGGAATATCTTCATCGTGGACTCTAAGCTGATGATAACCAGAACGGAGATCAATCTTCGAGAAGTGGGTTGCTCCTTGAAGTTGATCGAAGAGATCATCAATCCTAGGCAGTGGATAATGATTCTTGATGGTGAGTTTGTTGAGTTCACGATAGTCAATACACATTCTAAGAGAACCATCCTTCTTTTTAACGAACAAGAAAGGGGCTCCCTATAACAACCGGCAAAAATAAGGTAATTCCGTACAAATTAATTAATATATGATTAACGTAATTAAATGCAATTATGTGTGATTTAATTATCAAGGCCTTAGGAGATAGCAATTTCCAAATAGTGCATAGGAATGCATACGTTTAATGGTAAAACATGATTGGATCATGTGCGAATAAGCTATCCGGTATGGACGTTGGCAATTACCCGGTAATAATTAAATAAACGAAAAGGATCCCGGACACCCAGGATATAAAATAAAGGGTATTTTCATGAAATGTAATAAGTTTTGGAACTCCAAAACCATAAGTGAAAACGTCTTGTACAAATCTCCCGGTAACGAATAAATTGCGCGTACCGCACCCGATACGCGTATAACTCATAATTTCACCCGGCAAAAGCCTAAATAACCAATCAACGCTCAAATTAGACTATATTTAAGGGTTATTAAAGGTATTTTTAATGTCCGAATAACGCGTAATTAAAACCCGAAAAATACCCGAACGACACCCGAACGACGAGGGATTAAACATAACAAATATTGGGTAAATATTTGAAGTTGTGGACCCCACCTAAGCCCATCCAAGGGCCGGCCTAAAGGAGTCTTGAGGTGTCCATGCATGTGTTAATAATAATAAGCTAGTAATCTAGGAGACAAAGCATGCTTTACTAAAGCCAAAAAAAAAAAAAGTGTAAGACATGTAAGTACAAGCATGCAACTTCTTGTCCCTCCCTTACACAATTTTCGGCCCTATGGCCCCATTAATCCAAGACATAATCAAACCCACTACACACTAGTATGCACATGCATGAGAAGGATCTTGTATAAGATTGTGATGAATCTTAAATATTTAGCAAAGATTTGCAAGAAACCTCTCACATCTATACATATATACACGGCACACACACACACTAAAATCCACCAAGAGATCACCCAAGTACACTAAACAATCTTCATTAGATTACTTACAATATTTGAAAGATATGGAAGAATTATAAAAGGAAGACATGTGGTGAATACTTGGATAGCAAAGCAAATATCCTTCTCTTTTCCCTTCCCTTGGCCGTAGGTATTCAAGGAGCACAAAACCCATCTTTCTTTCAAGTTTAACACATTCAAATCACTTCCAAACATCCATCATCAAAACCCCTATTGTGTGTTTCAAGCTTGGAGCTTAACCATTAAGGAAGAACACACTAAACCCCTCTCAAAATCCAAGGTTTTGTCTTCCCTAGCCTTGTGCTAGTAGTAAGCTTCTTAACCTTGTTTTTGATTATTATTATTCATGTATGTGTTCTTAAAAGCAAGTTGTACATGAAGGGTTTAAAAGGGTGGTTTGAACATAATCTTTAATAGGTTTTACATGTGTAAGATGAATGATTAAAGATATGTAATTAAATCATGGATTTGATGATGATAATGTAGTGTTCATGAGAATGTATAAAATCTACACATACATTAAGTAGGGTGATGATTTGAGTATGATTTGTAGAATAAACTTGAATGTGTTAAAAAGTAACTTTAATCATCTTAACATGATCATTTAAGACATAATGAATGATGGAACATGTTAGAAGTTCAAGAATAAAGAAGATGAAAAATTGAAGTTTACTTACTTAGAATATTGATATTTTGATATAATGGGCAAATACATAAAACGCACATACAAGTAGTCTTATATATGAAATATAAGACTAATAGAAGTGTTTTGATACAAAAATAACTTACCAATAAAAAGATGGATCTTCAAAGTCTACTATTTTGAGTGAAAAATGTTAACTTTGGAAGTTAGAGTGGAAAAATGCAACATTTGGAAGTTAAGGGACTAATATGGTAACTTTGAAAGTTAGAGGACTAAAATGGATATTTTAGAAACCATTAGTCCAAAGATGCAATAATGGAAAGTTTGGTGTCAAAAGTATAAGTAATAATTTCCCAAAGATGATTTGGGTAAATACTAGTAGGCACACTTGGGTATTGTGGTATAAAAAGCATATTTTTATAAAAGTGAAAGTTATAAAAGTATGGATTGTATTAATATAAAGATTTTTATAAAATAGAGATTTTATAAAAATGTTAAGCAAACTTGAGAAACTTATACAAAAATGAATACTTTTATATAAATGGGAATATAAAAGTATTGGAAGCATTTTTGTATCTAAGTTAACAAGTTGGGCTAAAATACAAACCTTCCAAGTAACATGGGTTAGAAATGTGGATAATATTTCTATAAAACACATGTTGGGAGAGACTTGGAAAAGTGACTAATCAAACTAAGATATCGAACTAAGACGCGTTAACGAACTGTACACGGACAAAACATGAGAAAAATGCCATTGCGGCAAGGTAAGAAAATATATATTTTTAAGAAGTAAAATATATATGCATCATGGGTGAAAACTAACAAACACTTTCCTAAGTGTTATGGGAATTATTCGTGGGAGAAAAATATAACGTAAACAAGTAAGACGTTAAACAAACGTATATACTTAACAAGAAAAACTACACATTTATATATATGCACGCTCGTCTCGGCAAAATTCTAGTATATCTACTTAATGGGAAGGTAGATATGTGGGAAGGAAAACGAGACGAGTAGACAAGGATATATATATGTGTATGCCGTACCAACAAGAACCTAGTATATTTATTTGAATGGGAAAATAAATATACGGTATGGTGAGTTGAATCGGGTGTTAAGAATATACAATCGAACGACAAGATCTTAGCATATTTGTTTAAATGGGAAAACAAATGTGCGGCAAAGTGAGTCGGGTCGAGTGTTGAAATATATATTATATCGAGCGATGCGATCTTAAGTATAATTATTTAAATGGGAAAATAATTATATGTTAAGTGAAGTCGAGTCGATGATAATAAAGTACAAGTTAAGGAAATATTAACAAGAGTAATATATAACTTGTAACACAAAGGGTAATCTAACGCCAACGGAACCTAGGATACGCGCTTAATTAAACGGGATTTGGAATAACTTGTGGTCGGGAGTTGGGTGTACAACTTGCCAAGGCACATGCACTATAGGAATAGTGACTTATACGTCTAGGACGTTTGTAGGTGCGAGACCCTCTTTGCTATCTGCCTAGTAAGCCAGACAGAGTTTCAGGTGAGTTTCACGGCCCCATTTTACTGTTTTAACTGGGGGAAAGATATGTTGTCAAACGTTGTCACATGTTGAAATGTTTTCAAAGGTTAAAATGTGATAAGTGGTATGATGAGTACTTGAGCAGTGATCGCCACTCGGGGTTGAGTCCTCTCTTCCGTAATCATTAATTCAGGGAAATGAAACCGAAAGAATATTTGAATAGTACTATTGGTGCCTGACAAGGCCCACCCCTAATCGATAGCGTCGATTATGCATTAGGTTATGCCTGGGGTGCATATATTCTGAACTTAAGTCGTTGGGTTCCGAGGAACGACTTGGAGCGGGGCATTATTATTAGTCTTGGTTTGGTTATGGGGCTCAAGGGATTGCTCATCATTGTAGTTTGTAGGAGCTAGCTACTCCTTACAAAGGCCACAAGTTGTGCAGGTTTCGCACATGTTGTAAAAAAACGGAATATCGATCGACAAGATCCTAGTATAATTATTTAATGGGTAAATAATTATACGGTAAAGTGAGTCGAGTCGATGGTTGTGAAAATGTTGCTGTTATCAAACTAAAACCTGTGAACTCACCAATATTTTATATATTGACGTCTTTTTAAACATATCTTTCAGGTAACTAAGTGCTGAATAGATATGGGGCTAGTGCGGTGGAATTCGGGATGTCGGATACTGGTCGGGATTTCATTCACTGTTACCTTCGGGTTGGAACATAAACGGAAATACCCACATTGAAAACTTAATGCTCATCGTTTTAAGTAATGCCTTGTGCAATATTGTAACGAGATACTCATTTCCGACATTCTAATAAATTGATCTTTTCTAATTAAATATAGTTTGTGTTAATCTTGACTTTGATATACTTTCGAGCGTTGCGCCACGTGTTTCCGCCATTGGCGTGGTGTGACAGAAGTGGTATCAGAGCCAAGGTTGTAGCGAACTAGCATTTTTGAAAAATCTAGACTATAACCGGTTTTGGCTCGAAAACGAAGTTTTCAAAAATAAAACACAACGAAATAGTTTCAGAAAAGAAAGAAGATTGTACATGGATCGTACAAGGGGAAATTCCGACCGACTAGCCTTGTGTGTCAATATATGAAGTATTAGAAAATGCGGATAAGATGTTTATGTTGCATAAGAATCCGATTTTCTAAGATTAAGTTAATACATATACGTAGTACGGATATTTTGCCAGTAAGGTTGTTGTGTCACGCTTCACATTAGTCCACACTCCTGCATCGATCACCGGTACCAGCCAAGAGGAAGGATACTGTGGTCTACGAGGAGCCTACCTGCTTGCCTGTAGACGGGATGATCGGAAGGACTAATCTCTATCGCGTTAATGGATATCGCCACGTTGTTTATGATTTAGAGGCGAAACTAGATCAAGTCTTTGTGGTATGAAATCTCGGTTTTGGATCAGGAAGCTCGGAACTAGCGGGCAACAAGATTACCTGGCAACACAAATTATCATTACGGGTGCACACGTAATAATAGTTTGGGGTGCACGGTAACCTTGGTGGGCGCTAGGGCCGGGATTGGTGATCACTCCTTGTCTTAGTTGTTCTTGTCCTTTAGATTCAGTCTTAGTTTTGATTGATCAATGGGTTAAATGGGAGGTCTCGCCGATGTTCCTTGATTTCGATCCTAGCAAACCTAATGAGCTTTCTTCGGCATCACCTTTAAGGTATGAGCACGGAAGAGCTCGAACGTCTACTCATTTGAGCAATCTGACGTAAATCTTCGCATCGGATAGAGACGGGAGACGAAAACTTCCTTGCATAGGAGTTAAATGCCTGGAACGATGCGAGGAATGCTAAACTTGGAACCCAGTGAAGACTTAGGGTGCGTCCCTGCTAGACTAGTGCGTTTAGAGAACGGGACCCTGCGTGGATTAGATATAAGACTCGTGGCCGTGTGCTGCTGTGTTATCATGGTGAATAAGTCATGTTCAATCTAACGCATGCCCAGGTTGTCTTCAAGGGTCGAGTATTTTTCTTTTCCTGTAGGAAGAACAGAATCGAAGTCACGGGATTAGGAAGCTTGATCATTGTTACCCTGAAAGCTCGGTAGCCCTTGTCTGAATCAACAGTATTGGTTGTTCCCATGCAGTCATGGACTGCTGATGAAATCAGCATGCCGCATTGCACAAGTCATGAGTGCTTTGTTAAACTTCGATGGTGTCGAAAGTTTCGGCCACTAATCACGACCGCGGCATCGTTTGCCAGTGTTAGGATGACGGCGTGTAGTAGAACAGCAAGCCCCAGTCGGCATATGGCGATGGACTCACTCGGAAGTGCATACGATTAACTCGTGGGAAGCCACTACTCGATGTATTGAGTATTCAAGTATGGATTAACAACCTTTGCAATAGCGCTGGATCATGTTCGGAAGATGAACTGTGATGGACTCAGCATGTTGGTACTTATGTCATACTACCTTCCTGAGGTGCAAAGGTTATCATAAGATTCCTCTATCTACCTCCTGTTCGTTTTTCAAGGGTTGTTGGTGGTCTCGCTTCAGTCGAGGAATGCCAGAGTAGGCTCGTTACATGTACTGTGCCTGAATCCGTCATAAATCCTAGAAAGTGGAACCACACTTTGGGAATCGTAATCGTAAAAGTGTTCTGTGATTGTCAGAATGTTGCAAGACGCTTTTGCTGACATTGAAATCCCCCCCCCCTCGAAAATCGAATGACGGACTACTGGAAGTGGTCACGTTTATCTGGTAAACTTACCCATGGGACGGAAATCCCATTGCTCTTGTGGCAATAACGTTCGTCACCCTCGTCATGACGACGAGACTAGTAATCTATTAGGGGCGGCAAATGACGCGAAGTGTTTTCCATCAATCCCCATAGATATTGAGACGTTGCGGTGACTTATAAACTAAGGTTGCAAGGCCCATTCGTTGTGGACACGGTGACCTGTCTAATCTCTTGCCGTATTTCGATACTCTCACGGCGTGGCCTATCAGGAAGAAAGTTCACCGGCCTCGCTTGAGTGACAGAGGGGCATTCCAGCTAATTACTATCGGTGCTAGATAGCATGTAAGGAGACCCTAATGAGAAGAATGACTCGGCTGGTTTGCCAGAGTCGGTATCGTTTTCATTTTATCGTGGTGTATCGATAAATCGTGATCCTTCTACCTCTACTTGCTATGCTCGTTGTGACCACTATCCTTGTTATCGGGAAAGATGTAGGTTGGTTTCCAGGTCCTATGGATACCAGTCACCACGCACATAATAGCTTCGACGAGTCTAAGACCCCGGTCGAGCCTGACGTTGTTACTCCTGTTATTGTCCTATGGCTCGAGCAAGTCCTGTTGACGCTATTAAGTGTGTAGCTCTCGCTGAGTTTGTTGTTGTCAGTGGTTTGATAGCACTTATCGGGCTTGATGTCGTTGTTTCTATGTCTGTTGTTGAGTTTATTGTTGTCATTGTCTGTACAGTCCATATTGAGCTTGATGATGTTGCTCTATGGCTCTGCTCGAATTGACGTTGTTGATGTATTTGAGGCTCCTGCAGAAGTGAATGTCATTAACGAAGACGTCTCTATGACCCTTTCCAGGCCGCTATGACCATCTATGTGTCTTTGTGGAGTTTGTTGTTATTAATTCCATTCTCTTTAAGGCTTTCATTGAGCTACTAGTTATCATTCCTTGGGCTCTTAGGAAGCCTAACATTGTCAATGGTTCTCAGGCCTCAGTGGAAACTGTCGATGTTCCTGTTGCCATTGTTGAGTGACTCATAACAAGCCTATGGTCGTTCTCTCCATGAACAATATTGGCTTGAGAAGTCAGCTAAATTATGTGGAACCCGTCATTCCCATTTATGTTATGACGACTGATGCGCCAGCCAATCTAACCAAGTCCTACCATTGAGCCTATGGGGGATAGGCTCGAGGCCGAAGATATGGATGCAAATCCCACCTCCACAAGTGATCTGAGACGCACGGGGATGCGTGCTCACCAGAACGGAATTTTCTGTTGACGTGGACTGTGGATCTTCCATATTGAGCATCATATTGACGGGTGCATTCATGCTGCTGGGTTACCCCCAGCCATAGTACATGCTCGTTATTACATTATAATAGCTGATTGCGTAGTCATGTGGTTGCGCTACATTGCTGATGATGCATTCCTGTTGTTTACTGCTCATGCAGTAGTGTAGCCTTGCCGTCGTATTTCTCTGTGTCGTACGGTTCCTATTGCGGTGTTGCCTTGTCGTCATACTTCTCTGTTGTCGTGTTGCTCCTGCGTGGTGTTCCCTAGTTGATGTGCTTCGTGGATATGTTGCTGACATTGCCATGTTGTTTCTACTATCGTGTTGCTCAGAGGGCGTATTGCTACAGCTGTGGATTACCTCGATGACGTGATGATTTGTCGTTTGCATCGCTCTTGTTTCCCTCGGAATGGAGACATCACCTAAACCCCTCGTGCCGTCATTGTTCTATTTGTTGATTGTGTAGTGCCGACATTGATTATGTAGGATTTCAGGTGTCCAACGGACTTTCTAAAAGTCGTGCTTAGACACTCTAGCCTTAGTGATTACGTGTGTATTCACCTAAAGTCTGAATCTCGTGGTCGTCTGAGTAGGTGACCGAGTCATGTGCCGACCCCTGTATATGCTCACGCATTTCGTGAACGGTACATCTTCGGAATCTGAGGCACCAGTGACGCTATGTCCAGCACTAACCTGTTACGTGCAATTTGGTCGCCCAACGATCGGTTATGCAAATCAATGTCGGGAAGAAACCCTGTGATCTACACGTGACAAGGCGAGACTTGCCTTTGTGATAAGGGATTTCGAATACGTCTCGAACCTGAAGGTATCGAGAATTTATGAGCGATATTATGATCTATACCTTTGGGACTAGCAAGAGTTGAAAGGTTCAATTCATTTATTGCTCACACCAGTGGATTCATTTGGAGTCATACGTACCATACTGATGGTTATGGGAATACCGTCGTGGACCCACCCATGGGCGTGCGTTGGTGAAGTCCCTTGTATATGATTCGGAGGTTTTATGAACCCTGAATCTAGAAGGGCGTGTAGCATTATCTACTCTATAAGGGTACTACCCTATCATTACGAGATGGTCGATCAGCTCGGCCTTTCGATTAAGGTGGTTATTCATTTGATGGTAGGCTTATCTTGCCTTGGTGTCATTGAGTATATTCTTGGAATAGTCGAACTCTTTCGAGCTTGGGTTGATAGTGGTGTTCCCAGTTATACTTTAACTAGCATTACTCACGCTAGAGTAAAATACTCGGTTCTCAACAGACACTGTTGGAGACACCATAGTGATATGAGCTGCCAGGGTAGGGCGTATGGCACCGGACTAATCAGGACGAGCTTGAAGGCTTACATATTCCGCCCATATGTGTGACTACTGAGGCATTGAATGGGATGCCTTATGGGAAGGCTCAGGATTATTACTTGTGGTGCGATATCAGTCGCTCGCTTGTTTAAGTAACGACTTGAGCGCATGAAGCCGTCAAGCCAAATGTGAAATCTATGCTAAATGCAGGCATCTATGACCCGATTTCACCATTTACATAAAAAGATTCCGAAAGGATGGAACCTTCGATGAATGAGGGTTTTGGTTTCAGGACTCCTTTCACTCAGATCTCTGCATAAGATCTGAAGGTCAATGTAAGGGCATGTGGCCTGTATTATTCGGAATTGATTTACTAGGTTGCTATTGACGATAGAACACTAGTGCCCATGAAGCACATATAACAGAACTGGTACTGGATACCCGTGGTTTGGGTAGCTACTGGTGTTCTGTATACTTGTCGCAATGGGGGCCAACGTGTTGTTATGTCATAATAAACCTTATACGTTGTTTATTGCGACAACAATTTATGATGTTTCATGTATCTCTTTTCGGCATAGACCTATGTGCTGGAAGCATCTTGTCGTTGGTGTTTGAGTCGGCTAGTAATCCTCGAGGATTGTGAAATCGTACGGCCCGGGCGCCATGTATACACTGCTTAATGTAAGGGAACTGAGGGGTGAAAGCGACGCAAAAACTTTCGACCTCCATCAGTCCATAATAAGCGTCCTAGTACCATTGACCACAATTACTCAGAGGAAAGCAGCAATTCAGTACCCAAAGGATTCTACGGAAATAAAGTCCCATTTTGAATGTGGTTGTTCGGTCGACAAGAACCTAGTATATTTATCTTAATGGGGAGGTAAATATACGGTAAAGTGAGTCGAGCCGAAGGATAAATAAAATGGGATACCCGACGAGGTTTCCAAGGGGACTTTTATGTGGTGCGGTAAGATCACCTGTTTGACATCACCATGACACCCGAGGTGTCCCGGGGTCAGATGTGACCCAAGTGATGATTGATTGTTGTTTGGAGCCCTCTCATTCCTTACTCACCTATAGCTCTGAGATGAGGCATTTGGATAGCTACCTATACTCTCGGAGAGTCGTGGCTAGGCACCGAATTGCCGACTTACATTATATCGGATTGTAGTAGTCACTCTACCTCAAGTTCGACAAACTTTGTACACAAGCATGGGATACTCGATTTGAGACGAGTATGGCTTGTCATTCTCGAACAAATTGAATGTACTTGACGGAATTATTCCGTGTTGACACAATTGATGTTCGTGGCAGATCGAATCCATGAGCTTCATCACCAAAATTTCCTATGTGATAGGAATTAGCGTCCCAGTGTTCGGGGTGTACTACTCAAAGCCCTTGGAGGGCATACGTGTAAATCTCCAGTGCGTCGATTGACAGACGGAGATAGATACATAACCTGGTTTAGGTTATTCGAGAGATGGCCAGTAGATCTTGCAGATTAAAGACTGTTTGGATAAGATGCGAACCTATTAAGAAGTCATACAGACAAGGCGTAGGCCTTAAGAACTTCGGTCTAATAATAGGTTTTCACTGAGAGTCATACTCCGAGGAGGTGTCAATAAGCTTAGAGTTTGTAGTAGGCCAAGTTCATAAAGATAATGTCTCCAAATCTTGAGTGCAAAGACAACAGCGCCCAATTCAAGATCATGGGTGGTATAATTCTTTTCGTGGGTCTTGAGTTGTCGAGACGCATAAGCAATAACCTTTCCTCGTTGCATGAGAACACAACCAAGCCCTTGGTTCGATGCATCACAGTAGACCACGAAATCATCATTACCATCAGGTAGAGACAAGATAGGAGCTTCACAGAGTTTCAGCTTAAGAGTTTCAAATGCTTCCTCTTGCTTTGGTCCCCACTCATAGGGTTTACCCTTGTGAGTTAAGATAGTGAGAGGAACAGCGATCTTGGAGAAATTGGCGATGAATCGACGATAATAACCAGCCAAACCAAGGAAAGAACGGACTTCAGTTGGAGTTTGAGGAACACTCCAATTTTTCACAGCTTCGATCTTTGCGGGATCTACATGAATCCCATTCATGTCAATGACATGTCCGAAAAATTGAACTTCCTTAAGCCAAAATTCACATTTTGAGAACTTGGCATACAGTTGTTCTTTCTTTAGGAGACCCAAGATGGAGTGAAGATGTTGCTCGTGATCGGATTTTGATTTAGAGTAAATCAAAATATCATCGATGAAAACGATCACGAATTTGTCGAGATAGGGTCTACAAACCCGATTCATCAAATCCATAAACACTGCGGGAGCATTAGTTAATCCAAAAGGCATAACCATGAATTCGTAGTGACCATAGCGTGTGCGAAAAGCTGTCTTGGGAATATCTTCATCGTGGACTCTAAGCTGATGATAACCAGAACGGAGATCAATCTTCGAGAAGTGGGTTGCTCCTTGAAGTTGATCGAAGAGATCATCAATCCTAGGCAGTGGATAATGATTCTTGATGGTGAGTTTGTTGAGTTCACGATAGTCAATACACATTCTAAGAGAACCATCCTTCTTTTTAACGAACAAGAAAGGGGCTCCCTATAACAACCGGCAAAAATAAGGTAATTCCGTACAAATTAATTAATATATGATTAACGTAATTAAATGCAATTATGTGTGATTTAATTATCAAGGCCTTAGGAGATAGCAATTTCCAAATAGTGCATAGGAATGCATACGTTTAATGGTAAAACATGATTGGATCATGTGCGAATAAGCTATCCGGTATGGACGTTGGCAATTACCCGGTAATAATTAAATAAACGAAAAGGATCCCGGACACCCAGGATATAAAATAAAGGGTATTTTCATGAAATGTAATAAGTTTTGGAACTCCAAAACCATAAGTGAAAACGTCTTGTACAAATCTCCCGGTAACGAATAAATTGCGCGTACCGCACCCGATACGCGTATAACTCATAATTTCACCCGGCAAAAGCCTAAATAACCAATCAACGCTCAAATTAGACTATATTTAAGGGTTATTAAAGGTATTTTTAATGTCCGAATAACGCGTAATTAAAACCCGAAAAATACCCGAACGACACCCGAACGACGAGGGATTAAACATAACAAATATTGGGTAAATATTTGAAGTTGTGGACCCCACCTAAGCCCATCCAAGGGCCGGCCTAAAGGAGTCTTGAGGTGTCCATGCATGTGTTAATAATAATAAGCTAGTAATCTAGGAGACAAAGCATGCTTTACTAAAGCCAAAAAAAAAAAAGTGTAAGACATGTAAGTACAAGCATGCAACTTCTTGTCCCTCCCTTACACAATTTTCGGCCCTATGGCCCCATTAATCCAAGACATAATCAAACCCACTACACACTAGTATGCACATGCATGAGAAGGATCTTGTATAAGATTGTGATGAATCTTAAATATTTAGCAAAGATTTGCAAGAAACCTCTCACATCTATACATATATACACGGCACACACACACACTAAAATCCACCAAGAGATCACCCAAGTACACTAAACAATCTTCATTAGATTACTTACAATATTTGAAAGATATGGAAGAATTATAAAAGGAAGACATGTGGTGAATACTTGGATAGCAAAGCAAATATCCTTCTCTTTTCCCTTCCCTTGGCCGTAGGTATTCAAGGAGCACAAAACCCATCTTTCTTTCAAGTTTAACACATTCAAATCACTTCCAAACATCCATCATCAAAACCCCTATTGTGTGTTTCAAGCTTGGAGCTTAACCATTAAGGAAGAACACACTAAACCCCTCTCAAAATCCAAGGTTTTGTCTTCCCTAGCCTTGTGCTAGTAGTAAGCTTCTTAACCTTGTTTTTGATTATTATTATTCATGTATGTGTTCTTAAAAGCAAGTTGTACATGAAGGGTTTAAAAGGGTGGTTTGAACATAATCTTTAATAGGTTTTACATGTGTAAGATGAATGATTAAAGATATGTAATTAAATCATGGATTTGATGATGATAATGTAGTGTTCATGAGAATGTATAAAATCTACACATACATTAAGTAGGATGATGATTTGAGTATGATTTGTAGAATAAACTTGAATGTGTTAAAAAGTAACTTTAATCATCTTAACATGATCATTTAAGATATAATGAATGATGGAACATGTTAGAAGTTCAAGAATAAAGAAGATGAAAAATTGAAGTTTACTTACTTAGAAGATTGATATTTTGATATAATGGGCAAATACATAAAACGCACATACAAGTAGTCTTATATATGAAATATAAGACTAATAGAAGTGTTTTGATACAAAAATAACTTACCAATAAAAAGATGGATCTTCAAAGTCTACTATTTTGAGTGAAAAATGTTAACTTTGGAAGTTAGAGTGGAAAAATGCAACATTTGGAAGTTAAGGGACTAATATGGTAACTTTGAAAGTTAGAGGACTAAAATGGATATTTTAGAAACCATTAGTCCAAAGATGCAATAATGGAAAGTTTGGTGTCAAAAGTATAAGTAATAATTTCCCAAAGATGATTTGGGTAAATACTAGTAGGCACACTTGGGTATTGTGGTATAAAAAGCATATTTTTATAAAAGTGAAAGTTATAAAAGTATGGATTGTATTAATATAAAGATTTTTATAAAATAGAGATTTTATAAAAATGTTAAGCAAACTTGAGAAACTTATACAAAAATGAATACTTTTATATAAATGGGCATATAAAAGTATTGGAAGCATTTTTGTATCTATGTTAACAAGTTGGGCTAAAATACAAACCTTCCAAGTAACATGGGTTAGAAATGTGGATAATATTTCTATAAAACACATGTTGGGAGAGACTTGGAAAAGTGACTAATCAAACTAAGATATCGAACTAAGACGCGTTAACGAACTGTACACGGACAAAACATGAGAAAAATGCCATTGCGGCAAGGTAAGAAAATATATATTTTTAAGAAGTAAAATATATATGCATCATGGGTGAAAACTAACAAACACTTTCCTAAGTGTTATGGGAATTATTCGTGGGAGAAAAATATAACGTAAACAAGTAAGACGTTAAACAAACGTATATACTTAACAAGAAAAACTACACATTTATATATATGCACGCTCGTCTCGGCAAAATTCTAGTATATCTACTTAATGGGAAGGTAGATATGTGGGAAGGAAAACGAGACGAGTAGACAAGGATATATATATGTGTATGCCGTACCAACAAGAACCTAGTATATTTATTTGAATGGGAAAATAAATATACGGTATGGTGAGTTGAATCGGGTGTTAAGAATATACAATCGAACGACAAGATCTTAGCATATTTGTTTAAATGGGAAAACAAATGTGCGGCAAAGTGAGTCGGGTCGAGTGTTGAAATATATATTATATCGAGCGATGCGATCTTAAGTATAATTATTTAAATGGGAAAATAATTATATGTTAAGTGAAGTCGAGTCGATGATAATAAAGTACAAGTTAAGGAAATATTAACAAGAGTAATATATAACTTGTAACACAAAGGGTAATCTAACGCCAACGGAACCTAGGATACGCGCTTAATTAAACGGGATTTGGAATAACTTGTGGTCGGGAGTTGGGTGTACAACTTGCCAAGGCACATGCACTATAGGAATAGTGACTTATACGTCTAGGACGTTTGTAGGTGCGAGACCCTCTTTGCTATCTGCCTAGTAAGCCAGACAGAGTTTCAGGTGAGTTTCACGGCCCCATTTTACTGTTTTAACTGGGGGAAAGATATGTTGTCAAACGTTGTCACATGTTGAAATGTTTTCAAAGGTTAAAATGTGATAAGTGGTATGATGAGTACTTGAGCAGTGATCGCCACTCGGGGTTGAGTCCTCTCTTCCGTAATCATTAATTCAGGGAAATGAAACCGAAAGAATATTTGAATAGTACTATTGGTGCCTGACAAAGCCCACCCCTAATCGATAGCGTCGATTATGCATTAGGTTATGCCTGGGGTGCATATATTCTGAACTTAAGTCGTTGGGTTCCGAGGAACGACTTGGAGCGGGGCATTATTATTAGTCTTGGTTTGGTTATGGGGCTCAAGGGATTGCTCATCATTGTAGTTTGTAGGAGCTAGCTACTCCTTACAAAGGCCACAAGTTGTGCAGGTTTCGCACATGTTGTAAAAAAACGGAATATCGATCGACAAGATCCTAGTATAATTATTTAATGGGAAAATAATTATACGGTAAAGTGAGTCGAGTCGATGGTTGTGAAAATGTTGCTGTTATCAAACTAAAACCTGTGAACTCACCAATATTTTATATATTGACGTCTTTTTAAACATATCTTTCAGGTAACTAAGTGCTGAATAGATATGGGGCTAGTGCGGTGGAATTCGGGATGTCGGATACTGGTCGGGATTTCATTCACTGTTACCTTCGGGTTGGAACATAAACGGAAATACCCACATTGAAAACTTAATGCTCATCGTTTTAAGTAATGCCTTGTGCAATATTGTAACGAGATACTCATTTCCGACATTCTAATAAATTGATCTTTTCTAATTAAATATAGTTTGTGTTAATCTTGACTTTGATATACTTTCGAGCGTTGCGCCACGTGTTTCCGCCATTGGCGTGGTGTGACACTCCCCATGGAGAAGAACTAGGGCGAATGAACCCTTTATCAGAAAGTTCCTGTAATTGACTGGAAAGTTCTTGCATCTCAGAGGGTGCAAGACGATAAGGAGCTTTAGCGACAGGTTGCCTTTGTCCTTCTTCTCTATCACGTTAGCTAAGAAGGCTGTATACCCCTTTCGTAAGTACTTTTGGGCAGTAGTACAAGACATAAGCTTAAGCTCGCCACAGGGTTTCTCACCATAGATCTTCAAAATCTCACCAGATTCGAGAGGAATGCGTATGACTTTCTCGAAGCACAGAATTTCGGCACGATGAGTTGACAACCAGTCCATGCCTAGTATAACATCAAAACTTCCAAGATGCATGGGGATAAGATCGATAGAGAAGGTATGATCGTCGAGGTTCAACAAGCAGTTACGAATAATAGAGTCGATCGAAATAGACTTCCCGTTAGCTACCTATACTACTAAAGGTTCCTCTAGATTAGTGTGGGGTAAGTTAAGTAAAGGTTCAAACTTCAGTGACACAAATGACTTATCAGCTCCCGAATCAAATAATATGGATGCATAATGGTTATTAATGAGGAACGTACCATTCACCACTTCGTTGTTGTCACGAGCCTGGTTAGCGTTGAGATTGTAGGCGCGACCTCGAGCACCTTGGTTCTGGTTGCGGTTCTGGTTTTGGTTTTGGTTTTGGTTTCGGTTTTGGTTTTGGTTACGATTAGGGCAGTTGTTGATGTAGTGATCAGGGCTGCCACACTCGTAGCATTGACCACGAGTAGGCCTGTTGTTTTGTTGGTTGGGAGCTGGGTTGTTTCTGGCTGGGTTGTTTTGGTTGTTTTGGGCAGCAGGGGCTTGACAGGCCGTTTACAGTTATTACACTGGCGGCACGGTCTACCAGGAAGATGATGGAACTGACAGGTGTTGCAAAGAGGGTGAGTCCCGCCATATGGCTTCTTGGCTGGGTTTTGGGCAGTAGGTGGAGTAGCAGCAACCATGTAGTTTCTAGCCTTGCGCTTTTTGTTGCTTGAGGTCTCAGGCTTGACTTCAATTGCAGGCTGTGGAGTGTCTTTGGCAACCGTCTTCTTAGTGCCCTTGCGGAAGAGAGTACCGTTCTTCACGTGATTATCAGTAAGAGTGGCTGCTAGATGCTTGGCCTCTTCCAAAGTTGCAGGATTTCTTCCCCTAACGGTGTCCTGGATTTGCATGGGCAGACCACCGATGTACTTCTCGATGGCTACCGGCAGGGGAGTGACTTTGTGAGGCAACAATAAGCTAAGCTCGTGAAAGCGGGTGTTGTAGGCAAGGTTTTCCCCACTATCTTGAGCTAGGGTGTGGAACTCATCCTCAAGCTTCTTAACTTCATTGCGAGGACAAAACTCTTCCTTCATGACCTCCTTGACTTGGTCCCATGTCATAGCAAGAGCAACTTCGGCTCCACGAGTACGCTTTTCTTCATTCCACCAAGTGAGTGCTCGTTTATGGAGAACACTCATGGCGTAACGAACCTTGAAGTTATCGGGGCACTCACTGTTGATGAAGGTATTCTCAATACCCTCGAACCATTGGAGGAGTCCTGTAGCTCCTTCTTCACCACTAAACTTTGGAGGGTTACAAGAGTTGAAATGTTTAAGGGTGCAGGCTGGGGGTCCATTTCCATTACCATTGCCGTTCCTGTTCCCATTGCCGTTCCCGTTGCTGTGACCGTTCCCATTGCCGTTCATTTGGATGACCTGAGCAAGTAAATTGGGAACCAGAGTTGCGATTTGCTGCGCCATTTGTTGAGAAATGATCGCAGCCAGTTGGGCATCGATACCATTGTTGTTGTGGCTAGGACCTTGGTCATGGTTATGGTTGTCACCACCTTCTTCGTGGTTCTCACCATTGCTGTTGCGAGTGCTGCGACGTGGAGGCATGATCTGTAATAGACACAATGAAATGAATGAGATTATATAAGGAATGTAATCATTTATTCATTAATTAAAACGAATAAACGAAAACGTTGACTTATCAAAGATTCTAAATTCTAATAACATATGAAGACATGCTTTAGCCTATAAGTGAACACTCATCCCGAGAATTCCCAGGTAGGCATCCGGGTCCCTCGTCTGATTGGGATATATGCGCAATGCCAGCCTAGACAGAAGACTCAGAATACAGGCGTTCACCCTTCCAGATTGCACGTGTTCGTTATTAAAATCTAGAACTTCGACGAGATCTCAAGGGGGTTCAGGTCAAACCTGAGGATTTTGTCCTATAAATCTAATGGTGGATCAGGATTGCAGCAGACGAACAAGAGTAGTCACATGTAGGTTTAGGGTTATATGAGGTATAGGATAAGGATAGGATTAGGGAAGCAATTAGGGTTACAAGTAAGAGAAGCAAGTACTGTTTAAGTCCCTAAGGTTATAGTCTAGATTATTTTCTAATAACCTAATTCCCTATAACCAAGGCTCTAATACCAATCTGTAACACCCCAACCGATGGCGGAAACATCGAGGTGTCACGTATGAATGAGTATACAGTAGCACATGGTAATCCAAATTTTAATTGAAATAAATTTAAATTGCAATATCCAAAAATAGAAATACATAAGAGTTTTAAATGTGGAAATCTAATACATCACACAAGAATCAAGCAAGCATAGACTCCTTATTGTCTTCATAAATCCTCTAATCCTCAAGCATCATTATTACCTGTTGAGTTGTAAAAATGGGGGGGGGGGGGGTCAACTAGAAGTTGGTGAGAATACATAATCCATGTTAAGCAAATAGTTTAAGTATAAAAGTCTAGCAATTCGTATGTCTATCGTAAATTTAAGTCTACAAGAATAGTATAATATGTTGACATAATCAAACCTCCGACTAGTTTAGGTCCATCCCGTCATCTACGGTTCACCTTAGTAATATGTTGGAACGATAACAATCACCCACGCTACCTATGTAGGAGGTACACGTATCCGGGTGGGATTGTCAATCCAATAGATCTATTATTGAGTATCGCCGGCTTGGCCATAGCTAATGATTATGTAATGTTGAAACTCGTTGAAACTCGTTGAAACTGTTGACTAATTCATGAGACAATAAAGTTTACTACTAGACATGCATGTTGAATTGCTTAAAATGTTGCAAGTATAAAGAATCGCATAAACATGGTTACGTAAACTCACCTTGGTATAGTATTAGGTATTGAGGAATAGTATAAGTGTAGCCC
The DNA here is from genome assembly GCA_028751855.1 of Ambrosia trifida. Classification (NCBI taxonomy): domain Eukaryota; kingdom Viridiplantae; phylum Streptophyta; class Magnoliopsida; order Asterales; family Asteraceae; genus Ambrosia; species Ambrosia trifida. The sequence goes on from CM054122.1 coordinate 150,429,638, forward strand.
AATAGATTGCCAAGTGTCACCCTATGTATAAGGCAACAAATAAGTCTAAGTCTATCTAGTCTATAAGTATATTCTAGGGTTTCGATTTGGGGATATCCAATTGTTGAATTTATAATAAAATGTTAATTAAATAAGGGGAAATTTGATAATTAAATAATTGAAAGTCTTTTTATAAAATTTGAATTTAGGATGATCACAATAATGCGTTTGAAGTATAAAAATAATTTTTATAAAATTATTTTCTTTAAAATAGATTATTAAATCTATTTATTACAAATAGCCAAAATTTAACTTTAATATTCAAAAAATACTAAAATTAAAGAATTATTATTTTAAAAATCATATTTCTGTTCTAAATATTCAGAAATAAATTGTATAAAATTTTGGTGCAAAAATAATAAAAATTGAATTTATTATGATTTAATTATGATTAAAACTAACAAAATTGATTAAAAATATAAAATAAATGATTTTTCAGAATTAAAAATCATTTCAGTAAAGTTTATCATTGTACAAACTCAGGATAATTTTTGTGGAAATTTATAAAATTGTTTTGATATTTTAATGGATTTTTATAAATATAATAGTATAAAATTGATTTAATTATTATAAATATTAAATAAACTAATTTCAGAAAACTAAAAATTGTAAATAAAGCTTTTACACCAGATTTGATAAAAATAATTTTTTTAGAATTTATAAAAAGGTTTTAATAATTAAAAATGAATTTACAAGATTTAAGGTATAATATATATTTATAATTGGTTTGTTTTTAAAAAAAAAGGAATTAAGTGGAAAAAGGGGCGCCCAAGCCGGGACTCGAACCCGGATGGCTACGGTTGCAAACATCAGTCACAACCACTTGGCCTAGGCCTGTGGTTGTGATTTAACCCTGTTTTAAAAAAATATAAACGCGATGCAGAAACAGTTTTATCCCCAATTCATAAACCACGAACCCTAGATTTTCCAATCAAGCGATTCACACATCAATAACCTGATTAATCTTAGGGTTTTTGATGTGTGAATGCCGATGATCAAAACCCACATAAATTATTAGACTTACAGTGTTGTATCGTGTTCGATTGCTCGGTCAAGTTTAAAAGTCAAACAGCGAATCAAGAACAAGAACAGAGTGTTTATTGTGAAGAATTGGAGGTAGAGAAAGGATTATTGGCGAGTTGTAATGCTTCGCAGAGGATCAATTTATATAGTGAATGCATCAGTAATCAATTCGGCAAGGTTGACTAGGCATTAAAGTCCATACGCGTAATCGAGTTTAATTGGTAACAATTGATCAATAATCGTCGTGTATAAAAGTCAGACAAGGCCGATAATCAAGTATGTTTGCCAAATTTGGATCAATCACGATTAATTGGATTGATTAAAGCATACGCGCCCACAGTTGACTTTCCTTAGTCAACTGTGAAGGTTTGAAACCAAGCATATAATTAATACGCGTCTAGGTTTAATCAAGTGTGAAGGCCAGCCCAGCTGGTTAACTCAATGATGTGTTTGGGCCGGCTTGGGCGCGGGTTCGATTCCCGGCCCAAGCAGTTTTTATTTTTTTTGTTAATAATCAAGCTATCCACAATGCATATCATATATATATAGTATTAGGGTTTCAATAACGCGACAAAAATAATTAAATACGAATATTATAGATAGAACTTGACGTTTTATTAAATACGATGGTGTAACGTACAAGTATAAATACGAAATGTTACACTTATCATTTAGTTGGGGCTTAACGAACTTCAACCAATGGTCCATTTTCATTACTTCAATCAAAATCTTCCAATTCTTGCTCGTTGATAGCTGATTTTTCACCTTCAAAGTTGTTATCATTGTCATCACGATCCTCGGAGTGCAGCTCATTTTCAATAATTTATGAAAACCTCCACCATTGTATTCTATATTTGTGTTCTACATAAAATATAGTTGTTGTAAAGATATGGATACGGTGATAAGTAAATCAAGAAACAATCCTTAACCCACTTACTTGAATGGGTAGCTTAAATTTTCATGTTATCTCTCCAATGGTTCAAACCGATTACATAGCTAAAAAACAACTAATAAGAAAATGGGTCCAATGTCACATGCTGTAATATAAATTTCCTATATTTTATTAAAAAATAGACACCAAAAGAATCAACCCCAGACCCATTTCAACATGTAGCCAAAAGGACCCATTGTACACACACTTTTGGCAACTTTTGACATGTTACAAAAGGTCGCCAAAAAAACGTCATTATTTAAACTGTGTAAATATAGTACTTAACAATTAAAAATCTTAATAAATAACAACAAAATCATAATCAATCATTCAAATCAATGACATTAAAATAATCCACGTCTGAAATTAACTTACCCGTTATATACAAATTATTATTAACATCTTAAAATTAGCACACTTAAAATTAGCACACTTATTGAAATCAAGATGATGATTATCGTTTACTTACAACTGATTAAAGTAAAGTCATAATATCAAAATGAAAGTCGATCAACAATGTTAAAATGAAATTCGTAATATTAGTAACATCAATAAATAAGATTAAAAATCTTAATAACATCAAAATCGTAATCAATCATTCAAATAAATGACATTAAAATCATCCGCGTCTCAAATTGCCTTACCCATTATATACAATTTATTATTGACATCATTAGTAATCATTATTAGTTGTACAGAAAGTAACATTTTGAAAATTTATATTATCATAATTTTGCTGTTAAATTTGGTATGACGATTAAATGATTTTATTATTTGTTAAGGTTTATATAGTATTGTTGTGTCTCGAACAATTCTGCAAAATCGGAAATAATGTGCCTCGATTGACGTGATCGAGTAGGAATATTTATTTATATATTTGAATTATAAAAATGGAAGGATTGGTAATTGACGTGAATTGGTCAACAACGCTTAAAATTAACACAATCAAACTCAAAGACATAAAGTCAAAAAATTGACCTCCATCAAATTAACAAAAACGTAAAAAGTTTTTACTCATATTTGGGCAACAATATTAAAATTAAGGTCGTAATATTAGTAACAACATTGAAAATTATCTTGAATACATTTTATATTTTAGGAAACTATTAAATAGATTTAAATTATATTTATTATTAAAAGAATAATAAAAGTGTAGGAAAATAAATGTACACTCCTATCTTTGGATTATATTTAAATTATAAACTGTTAAATAGATTTAACATTGTTAAATATATTTAAAATAAATGTTTAAAGGAAAGTCGTATATGTTTAAAAGAATATCGTTTCATTTCAATTAATTAAAGGAAAGTCTTTGAATTATAAAAATGGGAAGGATTGGTAATTGGCGTGAATTGGTTAACAATGCTTAAAATTAGCACAATCAAATTCAAAGACATATAGTCAAAGAATTGACCTCCATCAATTTAACAAAAACGTAAAAAGTTTTTACACAGATTCGGTCAACAATAATAACATTAAGGTCGTAATATTAGTAATAGCATTGAAAATTATTTTGAATACATTATATATATTTTAGGAAACTGTTAATTATATTTAAATTATATTTATTATTAAAAGAATAATAAAAGTGTAGGAAAATAAATGTACAGTGATTAACATTAAGGTCGTAATATTAGTAATAGCATTGAAAATTATTTTGAATACATTATATATATTTTAGGAAACTGTTAACTATATTTAAATTATATTTATTATTAAAAGAATAATAAAAGTGTAGGAAAATAAATGTACAGTGTTATCTTCGGATTATATTTAAATTATAAAGTGTAAAATAGATTTAAATAAATGTTTGAAAGAAAGTCGTATATGTTTAAAAAAAATATCGTTTCATCACAATCGATTAAAGGAAAGTTGTAATATCAAAATTAAAGTCGGTCAACAATATTAAAATGAATTTCGTAATATTAGTAATATCAATAAATAAGATTAAAAATCTTAATAAATAACAACCAAATCATAATCAATCAAACAAATCAATGACATTAAAATTATCATAAATAACAACAAAATCATAATTTAAATTTCAAAATCAATGACATCTTGTGGTGCAACCTTAGTAACAAACATTTTGTGCTCGATTGAAAACCATTTGAAGTCACAGTATTCGCCAATGGAAGTATCTTTTGATTGAAGCAAATCAAGTCATCCAATCACAGTAAACCTTTACAAAAGAATTATGTATAGAAAATTTAAAATGTAATAACTAATTATAAAATAAGAATATTGTAAACATAAATGTTGAATATGCAAATAACAAACCTAGCGACTTGTGAAACAAATTCTGCATGTAATATTAGTATTAATATTAATTAGTAATATATTCGTACAAACAGTAATAGAAAATTTTAATTCGGTCAATAAGATATAAATGGGATTAAAATTAAAAATCGAAATATTAGTTTTAGTATTAGTAATATATTCGTAATTTAATTCGGTCAATTCGGTCAATAATAAATAAATGAGCTTAAAAATAGTAATATAAAACAATCAATTATTATTAATGTCATTAAAACTCATAATAAATAACATTAAAAAATGAAAAAATCCTATTAATTGCAGGCAAAACCAATAATAATTCATAAAAATATATTAAACATAATTTCATAGTAACATTAATGTAAATAAATGAGATTAAACAATCGTAATAAATAACATTCAATTCGGTCAATTATTATTGTCAATTAGAATTAGTAATATATTCGGTCAACAATACTATTTTTATGAATAGTAAACTAAAATCATAGTATTAGTATTAGTTAATATTAGTAATTATTAGTAATTAGTAATATATTCGTAAAAATAGTAATACAAAATTTTAATTCGGTCAATAAGATATAAATGGGATTAAAATTAAATATCGTAATATTAGTTTTAGTATTAGTAATATATTCATAATTTAATTCGGTCAATAATAAATAAATCAGTTTAAAATTAAAAATTGTAATATTAGTATTAGTAATATATTCGTAAATTAATTCGGTCAATAATAAATAAATGAGCTTAAAAATCGCAATATATAACATTAAATTCGCTTAACTATTATTAATGCCATTAAAACTCATAATAAATATCATTAAAAAATAAATAAACCCTATTAATTGCAGGCAAGACCAATAATAATTCGAATGAATAGTAATATAAATAATATTAAACATAATTTCATAAAAATAGATTAAACATAATTTCTTATAAATAGATTAAACATAATTTCGTAGTAATATTAATATAAATAAATGAGATTAAAAAATCATAATAAATAACATTCAACTCGGTCAATTATTATTAATGTTAATAAATAATATTAATTCTAACATACTAAAAATATATTAAAAATAATTAAATCTTATTAAACATAAATTCGAAAAAAGTAATATGAATAAATGAGATTAATAATTTTAGTAAATAACATTAAATTCGGTCAATTATTATTAATGTCAATAAATAATATTAAACATCTTAATAAATAACAGTAAAAATGAATAAATATTATTAATTGCAATCAAAACTAATCATAATTTGTAAACATAGTGATATAAATAAATAAGATTATAAATGTTAATAAATAACCACAAAATTGTAATCAATAATTCAAATAAATTACATTACAAACATAAAAAATCGTAATTTTAATTTGAAAATCAATGACTTCTTGTTGTGGAATCTTTGTAACAAACAGCCTGTGCTGGATTGAACACCATTTAAAGACACAAAATTCGCCAATGGAAATATCTTCTAATTGAAACAAACTAAAATCGTAATATTAGTATTAGTGTTAGTATTAGTTAGTATTAGTAATTAGTAATATATTCGTAAAAATAGTAATAGAAAATTTTAATTCAGTCAATAAGATATAAATGGGATTAAAATTAAAAATCGTAATATTAGTTTTAGTATTAGTATTATATTCGTAATTTAATTCGGTCATTTCGGTCAATAATAACAAATAAGCTTAAAAATCGTAATATATATCACTAAATTCAGTCAATTATTATTAATGTTATTAAAACTCATACTGAATAACATTAAAAATGAATAAATTCTATTAATTGCAGACAAGACCAATAATAATTCATAATATTAGTTTTAGTATTAGTAATATATTCGTAATTTAATTCGGTCAATAATAAATAAATGAGCTTAAAAATCGTAATATATAACTCTAAATTCGGTCAATTATTATTAATGTCATTAAAACTCATACTAAATAACATTAAAAAATAAAATAAATCCTATTAATTGCTGGCAAGACCAATAATAATTCATAAGGATAGTTTAAACATAATTTCGTAGTAATATTAATATAAATAAATGAGATTAAAAATTCGTAATAAATAACATTTAATTCGGTCAATTATTATTAATGTCAATTAGTATTAGTAATATATTCGGTCAACAATACTATTTTTACAAATAGTAAAACTAAAATCGTAATATTAAAAATAAATGAGAGTTATTTCGTTCATAAATGAAGGTTAAATTGATTAATAATCAATCATTCATAATAAAAAATAAATGAGGCTTATTATGGTAAATTGAAATTCATATTAATATTAATATAAATTTGGTCAATTATTAAAAGATAGTAATAAATAATATTAAATTCGGTCAATTTTTATTAATGTAAATAAATAACAATAATTCACATTCAAATTTCAGATTAAATGACATTAAATTCGGTTAATTATTATTAATGTAAATAAATAACAATAATTCAGAATTAATGACATTAAATTCGGTCTAATATTACAATAATATTAAACATAATTTCGAAAAACAGTAATATAAATAAATGTGATTAAAAAAAATTCGAAAAATAGTCAATTATTACAATAATATTAAACATAAATTCGAAAAACAGTAATTCAAATAAATTACATTAAAAACATTAAAAATCGTACCAACCAAGATTGTCTTTCGTATGCGGCAACTGTAACGTTCCTGTTGTGTATGTTTTTAGACAACAGAAATTTGTTCATGGCCTTCAGCACAGTCTGGATTGACACATTAAAAACAACATTAAAAAATAAAGAATCATTTTTGAAAAATAAATAGGCATATGTACATGAAAATAACAAATATACCAAAACTGTTGCTGAAGGGTCATGCAATACCTTGAAGAATTGAGAACCATTATGATAAGGCATAATAACGTTTGTGTCTTCGGATCAAATCCTGTTTTTCAAATGTTAAAACATAGCATTACTAAATCCGATCGAATAGTAAATCCGATTCAATATATGTCTAAAAAAACTGTGATGACAATAATAAAATTAACATAAATCTGATTTTACGCAGTCCTTATTATCCCTTTATCACAAATCCGATTGAATATGTGTTTATCACAAATACGTTCATCACAAATCCATTTCATTAGAACATGTGATAAACACAAGAATGATTTCAAATGGTAATTAGATTATGAAATATTAAAAAGAATAAAAAAAAGTAACAATATGAATCGATAGTATCTTTGTTATCCCTTTATCAGAAATCCGATTGAATATAAGTTTATCACAAATCCGTTTCATTAGAACATGTGATAAACACCATAATGCTTTCAAATGGTTATTAGATTAGGAAATCTTAAAAAGATTTAAAAAATAACAATAGGAATTGATAGTATCTTTGTTATCACTTTATAATAAATCCGATTGAATATGTGTTTATCACAAATCCGTTTATCACAAATCCGTTTCATTAGAACATGTGTTTAAGAAGAATGATTTCCACGTAAAAGAATAAGAATTTTCATTCGGTTTGATTTGTTCTTAATAATGTTAACAATAAAAAAAAGTCAAAATAATAATAGGAATCAACATTAGAAGAGTAGTATGGATGTTTACCTTTAATCAGTTGTGGATAATCAACAAATGATGCAAGGTGAAGAAGAAAGATTGAAAGATTTGTTAGGAATTAGGAAGAATAGGAGAGTTTTGATATGGAGAATGAAAAAAAAAATAAAAGAAAAAGGTTTTTATAGTCATAATTTGGAGCTCCATATTAGTTGTTGGATCATAAAGGCCCTCTCTAAGGCCTTGATTCAACCCAAGTAACCTCAATTATTATATAGATAGAATAGATGATAGTTTTGGAATCTGTTTACAAGGATTTATAATTTATCTATAATCTATAATATATATATATATATATATATATATATATATATATATATATATATATATATATATATATTTATAAAGGAGGAGTGATGGCCAACATGGTCATTTTCATTTCCATACAACTTAAGATGCAACATGTACAACATATTTAAGCATGAAATTTAAGGGTATAATAGGCATAGGTGTGACAATTAAGATACTTAGAGGGGCAATGTAGACATTTTACCCACGTCATACTTTACAACATTAAAACACTTTTACAATACTACCATCCTTCTTCCGTCCCTACCCTCGCAAACATCCTTTGCCTTATGGTTTTCCTTCTTCATCATCAATGTTACCCATGAATGTTTCATTCAAGAAGATGTTGGAAATTACAAAAATTTAATAACATGATGAATGAAATTTAATTAAATTTAGTGAAATTATTAATGAGACTCTTGAGTATAGTTCTTTATTTCACTTTATTAGAGTTTATGGCTCTAATTAAGTTAGTCTCTTCACTTATCCTTAGGTCTTGTATACATAGAAGACTTTGTGCCTCATTTAAAAGACTAGAAAAAAATACAAGAAAAATAAAGAAGAGGATTCATAAAAGAATTCTTGAAGAAGAAGAAAAACTTGACCCATATGTTAGGAACTTAAGAGATAAGTTTTTCTATACTTGATTCCACCACATTTCCATTATTATTTGTTCCACAAGTTTTAACACCATGATTAAAAAGCATTTATGTGCTTCTCATAGTTTCTCTACTTAATGTTGGTTATGTTTCAACAAACCTCTATATTTGTGGGTGTGTGTGTGTGTATGTTTATACATATAAACCAAAAGTAGCTACGCTTTAGGAAGTTAAGCTAGAATTTGCATGTAGTGGTTAATTTAATCTTTACTCATATCTTATGTCGCTAATTTGATTCTTCATATCAACTTTAGTTGGTGATCAGATTTACTTATGCCATTTTTTTAATGTAGGAGGTAGTATAGTCCAAACAGTGCTTCAAGTTCTCCGGTATGCTTTTTTATTTTGATTTTTTTCATGGGCCTTTATGAATGCCTTGAGTCCATAATCAGGCTTATTATCCAATCTGAGAATTAGTTTTATTAGTTGACAGTTTGACCCTATTTTGTCTATGATACACTCATTGCAACAAAAAGTTAATGTGTGTGCTTTGCAGGTTGTTTGGCACGATGATATCGATCTAGACAATATGACATACGAGGTTTGCTATTTAGTGTTCATTGGTTAATGTTAATGTAAAGGTTTTCTTAATAAATTACAGCAAGAACGGATTTAAAATACCCTTGTTTAATTCGTGCAGGAATTACTTGATTTAGGCGAGGCTATTTGGACCGAGAGTCGGGGTCTTTCTGAAGATCTTATTAATTCACTTCCAACTACAAGATACAATTCGGGCGACTTCTTTTTGAGGAAAAAAAATCTGGAGAGAGGTAAGTTTTGGTTAAAAAATAAAATTTATTTATGTTTCTGTTTGTTTCTTTCTCTATTATATTTATGAATCATTATAGTTTGATTATTAAATAGAATGAATGTGTGACAAAAGGTGGATGTTGGTACACTAAACTTACCAAATTTATTGACTACATATAGGGAAAAGATCAAGACACCAACAATCAACATGTCTGTTTCTTTGTGAAAAAGAATTTTTAAAATGATGTTAGGCAAGTTATTAAGATGTGTTACTATTACTCTGTACAAGATTCTTTTCATTTGAGTCATTTGACTCCATATGTTGTGCTGCTAATCTGCTATTACTCTTGCAATAATGAGATATTAGTGATGTTTATTTCTTACCAGCATACTCAGTTAATATTCGGGCGAACCTTGGAGCAATGTCCATGACAGATTTAGAAGTTTTTCTCCTTGTGTCCTATGGACAACATCCACAAGCTGCAACACCCGTTGTAGTGGATTAAAGGAGAAATCCTAAAATGTTCATCTTCTCCAAATTTTGACGCTATGTGTAATGTTATGCAACACCAGTTGTAATGGATTGAAGTTCATACTTGTCAATTTGTATTGATTAACAATGCACTTGTATCAAGTGTTTAAAACGATATATTTACACTATACCCAGAATGTAACACACATTGATTAGGTATGATATATTTTCTCCATGTTACGACGTAACCATCTACCCAGAATGTCTAATGGGTAAAAAAGAGGCTGACCCAATCCAATTGCCTCACTTGCACTATCAAATAAATGTAACAAGTAATACTATGCTTCAACCAAAGCTGCTAAGCACCAGCCAAAATTTGAGTGATACCACTCAATGGTAGTACATCGACAATCACCCTTCCCTTGGAACTTTAAGAAAACATGGCCCCACCTGAAATGGACAAAATCATGCCCATTATTTCCTACAGTTACGATTTGCATAAGAACCATTCCTTTACTAAACGTTACTTCTTTTCATTCCTTACTCACAAGAATTCATTACGTAAGTATTCCACACAAGGCACATAACCAAACATAAAACGAAACGTTGAAAAAACAAAGTGCTGCAAAACGTGAAACCAGTCGCGCAACGTGCAGGAAAAGAAGCATAAATACCCGCTGCAACGCGCGGGCCTTCCTACTAGTAATACATAATATTTTTGCATGCATTTGTATTATTGCATGAGATGCATCTTTGGTGTGGATGTAAGGCTTTATAAGAACTCTCACTTCCCATATCGACCTTTGTATTTTTTTTTCTCTTACATGATGCAAACATGTTAGTCACGTAAGGACACATTTTTCGCGAAGGAAGCGACCAGCGAGAGTGACAATGTTAACGAGAAACAGTAGATGAGTTTCAAACAACCACACATAGAGCGTGGATTGAAGAGAAGCAAACCAGGTAGAAACCAATCTCTTATTTAAGATGCATGCAAGCTGATCGACTATAAAAACATATCCAACTTAGAGTACGTAATCGGATAAAATGCAGTTTAACTCACATGTTGCTTGAGTGACACCCAAACATGGTGCTCCAATGTCACAATGGGTGGACAATCGATCAACGTAATTTTTGAGGCATATACACAAAATGCACTGAGCTAATGCCTGCTATAGTAATCGTGTACTGACTGGGATAAGCCCCAAGGAGGCAAGGATAATACTAGCACAAAAGGAAAGGAAATCCAAGTCCAAACCTAACAATTGGGTTGGACTCCTTATTTGGACTAACCCGACAAAATCTCTCCTATGGGCTAACATAGGTCCATCAAAAAATACCAAACAAATTGCATGTTATGTTGGCCCAACATTAACCCCAAGTTCCCCAATCAGATATATAATTCAAGCCCAAAACAATTCAAGCTTGCAAATTTGGACATCAAGCATCTTTTGGGCTTGTTTTCAATGAAATCTTCTGTTGAACTCGAGCAACCCAAGCAAACTCATGTCTAGAGGTGCACATTCCGTTTTTTTACAACCCGAACCAGTTTGGGCTTTTACCGGTTCCTTCCCGAGCCGGTTTCGGGTTGAAACCAGTTCGGTTTTGTCTCGGTTTCGTCGGTTTGAAAGACCGGTTTCGGTTCGATTCTGTTTTGGTTATTAATCAGTTTTGGCACGCATGATTAGAATAAAAAGGCCAATAAGAAAAAAAATAAACATAAAAATACAACTTTTATTATTTTTAAGGTTTTGGAAACAAGAAACTAAAAAAATGAAATACAAAAAACATAATTCCAAACACTACAATCATTTTTTATTAATCTTCGTCAGAACTACTTATGTGCATCGACGCATCGGCGAGTGATTCGTCCGATAAGGGTTCACTTAGTCCATCTTACACCTCTTCATCATGTATTCGTTCTTCAATTTCCATTTGGTCTTCAAGAAATGTTTTATGTTGTACTCGATCCATCATGTCCAAATGATCTTTTAAACATATGCACATCTCCAACGGATGAGTTAGTCTTGTTCTTCGTATCGATAGCACCCTGCCACTAAGAGAAAAAGCCGATTCCGAAGCTACCGTAGAAGCTTGGAAATTTCGTAGATCACGGGCCATAGTGGAAAGGATAGGAAATTCAGATTGCTTTCCTTTCCACCAAGCCAATATATCAAAATTTTCAAAGTTGGTGTTTGACATAGTCGAAGTAAATTTCGAGCCTTTAAACCTTCCAAGCAAGGACGAAGGATTTAAAGGGCCAGGGGTGGCCCTGGCCCCCCCTGTTTTTTGGGGCAGTAGTGAAAATTTGCGATTTTCATACGTAAATTGAGTCAGGGTTGAGTCCGGCCCCCGCCGATTTGCCACTACCGATCAAAAAAAATTGAGTCCGGCCCCCTCCGATTCGAGAACCAAGCTTCGCCCTTGCTTCCAAGCTCACTATTTGGGGCCCCACCCCTTTGTTTTTTAGCCATTTGTCTTTTCATAATATTAAACAAATTAATTTTAAGGTTATCCCGGCTCGAGCTACCCCAATTCCTTCCCCTTCAATTGATCCCATGTGCATTTGTGTGAATAAGTTTGAACCATATTTTTTTAAATAAGTATCATACAATGCTTGCAAATCATTATCGAAAATAGTGTTCATGCTGCTTGCCCAATTTGGTTTTGTTAAATACAAACGTAAAGCCAAACTTATGTCATCATTATAGTATAACCATCCGTAACATTTAAGCACAGGTTTGAAGCTAAGACACACATAAAACCTGGTATTTCTTCAAAATATTTTAGAAAATTTTCAATCATTGGGGGTATCGTATCCTCAAACAAATCATTTTTTCATCAAAATTATATATTGCTTGAACCATTAAATAAAATTCTTGCATCACTTCCGAAGTAGTTGGAAAATAAATCCCTGATACTTTTGTAGTGACGCTTTTAAAAACCTCAAGAAATTTCGTAAGTTGTGCAATTCAATCCCAACCCTCATTAGGAAACAATTTATCTCGATCACGTCTAGAAAGCCTATCAAGAAAATGTTTTAAAGTTTCTCTTTGTTTCAAAACCCTTTCGAACATTGAAAAAGAGGAATTCCACCTAGTCGACACGTCCTAATTCAGACCTAAGAAGGCATGATTCGTGTCCATACAATATTTTTTATATTTCTAGAAACAGTCATGACTTGATTTAAAAACTTCAAGTAATATAAATCTAAAACCTTTTTTTAATCTTCAATGGGAACTCCGAGTCCATCTTGCACAACTAAGTTAATAATGTGTGCAACACATCGTGTATGGAAGAAAGTCCCTTTGCAAATCGGGTTATATTTTAACTTTAGTTTTTCAACGGTGACATTATTGTTTGACAAAAAGATAAGTCAACATGTGTTTAGAATGAGAAAAAACTAAGAAACGACTAAACCGAATGATGAACACCCGAGGAAGTCGATCCCCTAGCTTCAAATCTCGAACCTTGCCCTTTCCTTGCCTTAGAATCACCTCTCAGCTATCTTTTCGTCCAAAAGTGCAGAATGAGGCAAAACTTTGTGAACTAGCTAGGGTTTAATATTTGGACTTGGGCTTGTGTTTAACTCTCGGGCTTACTGGAACACGCCTCAACCCACCATGTCAATAAAAAAGCCTGTCGACCCGCCTGCTTTTGCTGCTCTCGCAAGCTTGCGTCCGAAGGCTACTCCGCCTTCAAAAGTCACCTCTCAAAACGTCCTCACTTTACCTTCACTCTGATACCAAGTGTTGGTTCAGGCTCTAGTTAATGCACACAAACACACACTTGAACCAATCCCACATCAGTCACACGAAAATGAAATCTTTTTGCCAATAATGTGTACATTTAAATGAACCAAAGATGCTTAACATCGATAGATGACTTTGGATCAATTTATTGCAGATAGTAATTTACAGGTGACCAAATTTGGTATCTGCTTTATAGATAAGGTATATATATTGTGCCTGAAGCAACATCGAGACTTTATGATCAATGTGTGGTGTGGTGTTTTATTATTGGACCCGGAGAGATATCCTATCATTTTAGAGGCTTTCAATTTTTTTTCATGCATGAATTGAATCAACATATTCATAAGATAAGTGATTTCATTTTTTATCATTTAAGACAACAAGGTTGAAGGTTCCTTGAATGCTAACTACCAAATCACTAAAGGTGTGCATGAAATCAACCAAGAATGTATCAAAGACTTAAAGGATTTTGCAACTAATACTTATTATTACTATGTAATGAGCCTTAGAGCTTCCGTACCGCACAAGGATTTTCATACGATTAGTGAAAGACATAAACGATGAGTTGTTGAGTGTAAAGTTATAACTGGAGCAAATTTTGAGTAGAGCTGATAGTTATAGTTACAAAGAGATGGTACAATAGCTCCATGATCTTGAAGCACTTAAAAGTTAAAACTGTTGGACTTTCTAAAATTTATCAAAATGCTTGAGCTTATTTTTATTCGAACAGTTGATATTATGTTTAGCTTTGTCCGATATTCCAAGTTTTCATCGGTGGCAAAGGTGATGGCTAAACCAGTAATCGTCGCGTATACGAGTGATTTTGAACTACTAGAAGCTACGAAATAAACAAATACGAGTTCTATGTATCTACGTCTGATCCGAGCTTTTAGGGATAAGTAACAATGTTGACCAACATAGTCACAATTTAAAGAAGGCAAAGAAGCACATTTTTCTCTTTTTCTCCGCGTTCAACATAGTCACGATTTAAATGGGGTTTTGATGTTTTTTGGTTTTTGTTTTAATTTTATTTTATGTTGTAACTTTTTTAACGATAAGATACATAAGCCTCTATCAGGTAAGCTTAGGGATGGCAAAAAAACCCGAGCCCGACGGGTATACCCGAAACCCGAAGCATTTGGGACGGGTATATCCGATACCCGACGGGTATGGGACGGGTTTGGTATTGGAAAAAAAATATTTCGCGGGTATGGGACGGGTATGGTATTAGACGATACCCGACCCGATTACCCGAAACTAAATACCCGTTTACCCGAAACATATACCCGCTAATTTTTAAGTTATATATATATTTTTCTTCACTTAATGTTCATTTTAATAGATTCATTATTGAAAAAATTATAGTTTAATGACATTATTATTTATATTTATATGCTACAAAATATAAAAATATTTCTTGAGATACATATTATAATATATATTTTTATTCTAAATATTTCAAATATTAGAATGGTGATGATCATACGGATGTTATTAATTACAATTTAATATATTATAGATTTCTAAAACATAAAACACCAAAAAAAGTAAAAAAATATATATACATGAAAATCCCAACGGGCAAACCCGAAACCCGCGGGTATGCTCTATACCCGACGGGTAATACCCGGCAAAAACCCGACGGGTAATGGGACGGGTATGGGATGAGATTTTATAACCGGGTATGGATATGGTATTAGCCAAACCCGACCCATACCCGACCCGTTGCCATCCCTAGGTAAGCTGTAACTAGTATTTAAGTTATGCAATATTAAAACGAGGTTAATTAACGAGTCAAAATGAGTAATTTTGAGACCACATTAAGCCAGTTTATTTTCCAAAAAAATAACCAATATATGCCGTCTTTGGTCATGTGCGAAAGGCACAATTGCACACGGCCTGTTACCGTGGAGGCCCAAATTAAAACAAAAGCAAAAAACATCAAAACCCCATCTAACCCAATCAAAAAAATAAAATAAAAAATTAAACATCTAACTTTTAAACCTAAGGGGGACGAGGCACAACCAGAAATGCTCACGGGTACCCCACCGCCGGTGGTGCTGGTAGTGGATCCATGGAGGGTTTTCGTGAGATTGTTAACGGATGGGTACCCGTGAGTTTGTTTCTCCCAATTTTGTTTTTTCCTCTATTTTATTTCTAGTGGAGTATTACCTCTAAAAAACTGTTTTAGTGGTGAAGTGATGTGAGACTGATACAAATTAGTAAAGTAGAAAAAAACCAAGTGAGCGTCCTCTGATAACTAAATAAAACAGTAGAGAAAAATTTCGTTGTGGTGTTTAGATAGTCATCACCAGCTGCAACTTCTTTCCATGGTCAGTTTTCATCACACTCAACATCTCTATTTACGCTACTTCTTATTTTATTGATGTATATTTATTTATATATGTTTGTTTGTTAAATTATATGTTATTCGTTTTAGTAACCACTCTTTTTCAATCCAGTAATGCCTCAAAACAAACTTTCAAATCAATAATCAGTTATGTATACTCAACTTGTTTGTCGTCTATGAAACCCAGTCCCTAATCTTCTTCCAAACTATATATATATATATATGATTGCTTTAACATCAAAAGGTGATTGAGACCTTGGAACTTTCCATGATAATAATAAGATTGTTATGTTTTTGAACTTTTGCGTTTGCGCACCAACTGTTTGACGAAATGCTTCATAGAGTTCTAGCAACCCATTTCAAACTGTCTATGTATCTGCTTGTTAGTTAGTATAATAATGAAGTCAAAATATTCCTATTAACTTCAACTGAACTGGATGCTTTCATTAGGGTATAAGATGGATTGTTAATTGTTTTACGATTGCTTATCGGAGTTCAGGTAGTTTATAGATGGCTGTAAAAAGCTCTCTATAAACCTCCTTTTAATTTGCCTTTTTATGTATTGTGTCCAAAATCTACTATTTTCCATCCGTTACTGTATCATAATTATGGCTAGCTGTTGATGCCATATGGATCATTATCTTCAACAACAATATCACAGGGTTATGATGTTTTCATGAGCTTCCGACGGAAGGACACTCGCATGGGTTTCACTAGCCACTTATATGATGCCTTAACTCGAAATGACATTAGAATCTATAAAGATGACATGACACTTGAGATTGGGAGGCCCATTGCTTCCGATTTCGAAAAGACCATAGAAACGTCAAGAATTGCCATTGTGGACATGTCCAGCAATTTTCCATATGGCCTCTTCTGTCGTGTGGCAGCGAAGCAACAGTTTTGTACAAGGATCTGCCGATCATGAAGCTTATTCTGAAGTTGCACCACAAAAGGTGGAAATATGAAAAGCTTCTTTAATAGAAGTGGGGGCTCACTCTGGATTGTATGCGTCACAAAACTGGTACAGCCTTTTTCACATTATAATTGTTAAGTTATTTTGCCATGTTGGATGTGTAGTTTAAAAGTCTAGGTAGTCGCCGATATCTAGTAAACATCATTTGTTTAAAATAAAAAATATTTCTAAATTATTTTATTACTGTGTTCATCAATTTTTGAAATGTATTTAAATTAATTCCTTCCACATTTGTTGGGTCAATAGTCATCAATTGTTTCTCAATCAGTTTGTAAATATCTTCTTGGCATTTTGCAAACAAGTCATAATCAAGGCCCCAAAGCTTTTATAGTCTTCTGAACGAAACTTCCATGTTATCAATCAGCAATCCAACCCCAGCCACATAAAAAGCAGAGTAATTATCACTTTAATTTTCCAACTCTGCTATTTCCTACACATCTTGTACGATTTCCTCCCACCGGTGGCACAAGCTACAACTTCCATGGTCAGTTTTCACCATCAGTTGCTTCTTTTTTTTTTTTTTTTTTTATTAATTTTCTATATTGTTCGTTTATGTATGATTGTGAAAGTAGTAGCGAGTAGATTTTAACTAATTTGTCTCTTTTGATAACTGTGAAGACTGAAGATCTATGACAGACATATTAGGATCTGTTTGTTTACCGGTTGCTTATAGGAGTTCACGTAGTTTAAACTGGAATTGACATAGGTTTTGACTGACTATAAACAAACCTGCATTTAATCTGTTTATTTTTTTACTGTCTGTCCAAAATCTACTATTTTGTGTCACTTGGTATAATATTGTCCATTTGTGTATCTAATTATGATGAGATCTGCAGATGCTGCCACATGCGTCATCATCTTCAACATCAATATCACAGGGTTATGATGTTTTCATGAGTTTTCGCGGGGAGGATACTCGTATGGGTTTCACCAGCCATTTATATGATGCCTTAACTCGAAATGACATAATAACCTACAAAGATGACAAGACACTTGAGA
This sequence comes from Ambrosia trifida, assembly GCA_028751855.1. NCBI lineage: Eukaryota > Viridiplantae > Streptophyta > Magnoliopsida > Asterales > Asteraceae > Ambrosia > Ambrosia trifida. The sequence continues at coordinate 150,447,750 of CM054122.1, forward strand.
TTGGGAAGCCCATTGCTTCCGAGCTCCTAGAGGCTATAGAAACATCAAAAATTGCTGTTGTGGTTTTATCCAGCCATTTTGCAACATCAAAATGGTGTTTGGAGGAAATCGCAAAGATTGTTGATTGCATGAAACAAGGCAAGCTGATTGTTATTCCTGTTTTTTACCACGTGGCTCCTTCTGATGTGCGGCATCAACGCAAATCTTTTGAACAAGCATTTTCCGATCATGAAGTCGATCCTCAACTTGCAGAAAAGGTGAAAATATGGAGAGCTTCTTTCAAAGAAGTGGGGGCTCTCTCAGGATTGCATGTGACAGAACACAGGTAGAAGTCTTACTAGCTTCTTTTTTTTCAATCATAACTGACATGATTCTTCTAGTGACCTACTCATGTCTGGTTATCTGCAGTGATGAAGCGGAAGTCGTAAGTAAAATTGTGAGCAGAATCTTGAGGGACTTGCCTGATACAATGCCAATAGATCTTTCCAATAGTCTAGTGGGAATTAAGTCAAGAGTGGATGAAGTGAAAGGAATACTGAAAATGGAGTCTAATGAAGTTCTTTTTATAGGGTTTTGTGGGATGAGTGGAATCGGTAAGACTACTCTAGCTGAAGCTGTCTATAAGGACATTAAACATAAGTTTACAAAATGTAGTATCATTGAAAACATCAAGGACATTTCCAAACAAAATGATAGCATTGATCTATGCAAATTACAACAGAAACTCCTTGATGATATTTTAATGGAGAAAAGCATCCGTGTTCAAAATGTCATTCATGGACAAACTCTATTGGGCACAAAGCTGCGTGGTTTAAAAGTTATAATTGTATTGGATGATGTGAATCATGTTGACCAGTTGACCTATTTAGCTGGGGGGCTTGAATGGTTTGGACCTGGCAGCAGAATCATAGTAACCACAACAAACAGTGACTTGTTGAATTACTATAAAATGAGTGAAATATATCTTTGTGAAGAAATGAAAAGTGATGAAGCTCTTAGTCTCTTTTGTCAGTCGGCTTTCAAGCAAAGCCGTCCTACAGATGGTTATGAAAAGTTGTCAAATGATATTGTGAAGCTTGCCGGTGGTCTTCCATTAGCTCTTAATGTTTATGGTTCACTTCTATGTGGGAAGGATGAAAACTATTGGAAAGATATGTTGAAGAAACTTAAAGAATATCCAGAGGAAGAAGTTCTTGGAAGACTTGAAGTAGTTTATGCAAGACTAAATGAAAATCAACGTTATGTCTTCATGTATGTTGCATGTTTCTTGAAAGGGAGAAACAAAGATTTGGTAAAAGATATGCTAACCAATATGGGTTTGGAATCTGAGCTTGGAATTATTGATCTTATTAACAAGTGTCTCATAACTATCAATCTTGAAGATAGCGTGTGGATGCATGATCTTCTTCAACAAATGTGTTGGAAAATTCTCCAGAAGGAATCACATAAGCACATTGCCATCAAATATCATAAAGATATTGTAGACGGACTCTCATCCGACTCAAAGGTTTGTATAATGGCTTTCCAGAATATAATTTTACTATAAAAATCATTTTGACATATACACATTTGAAAATAAGAAGTTACTTAAACTTGAAATTCTCTAGTATTCTTATTAGTCAATATAGTAAATCTTTTGATACTTGTGAGTCATCAACACGTAATCTTTTGCAACAGAGTGAGAAATAATTATATTACTAAATATGTATTGGATTATAATCACGTAAACAGAATGAATTTCGTGTTGCAAATTGAATTTGATTGAATGTTCGTAATAGAATTGATGAAAATGTTTGTACAAAATACATAGTATATAACTATATATAGATATCCTTATATGCAGTAACCGCCACTAACCTAGGTTAAGATAATAAAAACTAATAATGATAATAATACATGTCGCAGTATCTAGCTTATAAATATATGAATACATATATATCCAATACACTTTAAGGTATTCTAAGTTGGGTTTTCTTCCATTCCATGCTTCATGAGGAGTTATGTTTGGTCTTGTCTTTGTTACTGTGTGATTTAGAAGGTATGTGGCACAAGCGACGACTTCGGCCCAGTAATGATTTGGCATGTCTTTCATATTCATCATGCTTTTACTTAACTCCATTAGAATTCTATTCTTTCTCTCGACAACTCCATTTTGCCGTGGAGAGTAGCTAGTGGTAAGTTGGTGATGTATTCCATTCAGCTTTAGGTATTCTTGAAATGCATTCTTGCAATACTCTCCACCCTGAACGGTTCTTAGAGTTTTCATCTTGTGATTAGACTGGTTTTCCACCATAGTCTTGAAGTTTTTGAAATAACTTTCTCTAGCGTAGTCATCTGTAAACGTAATGAAGTACGTGTAGCCTCCGATTGATAGTGTTCTCATGGGACCACAAATATCAGAATCAACGAGTTGTCAGGGTTTTTCGGCATGCCATGTGGTTTTTTTTGGAAGCAACTTTCTTGCATGTTTACCGGATATACAACCTTTACATACACTTCATTTTTTATGATTTTAGGTAGGCCATCTATGATAAGTGCTCACCCACGTAGTATGTCATGTACAGACATGGGTTCTTTTCAAGCAGTTAGTGGCTTTTCTTGTTATGCATATTATCAATAGCGGTGTTAGTGGGTCTCTGTTAGTTTCTAATTGTTGTAAGCCTATATACGGCTGTTTTATTATTGAATTAAGTATGAATGAAAAATAGAGAGTTATCTCAAGTCTTGTTGTTTCTAGTAGTTTCTTTAAGCTTGACCCACTAAATGGGTTATCTATCCGCTTGGTACTTATCGGTGTCTTGTTGTTTCTACTAGTTTCTTTGAACTTGACCCACTAAATGGGTTAATAATCTGCTTGGTACTTATCAGTGGTATCAGAGCAGTCTTGATCCACCAATGAACAACCATGTCGATATCGAGTTTCGTTAGCATGTGTACGAAGCTTTGGCGAGACACGATTCCTATCTCGAGCGTATACTTGCAACATTGGAAACTCCCTGAACCATTTTGCAACCCATCAAGCCCTCCTTAGCCTGAAGCCAGTTTCATCTCTTTCCTTTTCTCCAATCCGAGCATTTAATAACAGAAACCCACCTGAACCAATAGACGCACCATCACTAAAACAAGCCCCTTTGACTGACCAATCTGCAATGCCGGCGCCAAAGCCAAAACCCGTTCCTTCACTTGATGCATTCAGATGTCCGCTCTTTTTCGCCTTCGGCAATACAAGCTATCATCGCGGCTATGGTTACCATCACAACTGGTGCACTATTGGAGGTCCTGGACCCTTTGAAGAAAGATGTGAATTCATCAATGGTAATGGAAAAATGACAACAATCAAAGGTGTAGTCGGGGAACCGAGTGGCGCCCACCATGTCACCCAAATTGAGACCGCCCAAAATGCAAGTGGAAGATTCGAGTGGCGACCTCCGTGGTTCTTATTTTTGTCCTAGAGGACAAGGGCGTTTTCAAGCGGGCGGGAATGATACGTGCGCACCCAGGAAGTACATGTCAGGATAAAAATACACATCAGCATGCCACGTAATAAAAACACTAACTGAGTTAGTGTTTTGTTAGATGGAGGGTGATATAGGTAAAGAAGTTGAAAGTACAGTGTGGTGGTCAAATTTGTAGTTGTGGGTGGCAGCAGCCAATAATCCATAGTTTAGGTTATTAAAATCCAATTTCCCTTTTATTATTGTAAGTATGAATACAAAAAGTAAAGAGTTATCTCAAGTCTTGTTATTTCTACTAATTTCTTTGAGCTTGATCCACTCAACGGGTTATCTATCCGCCTGGTACTTATCAATCTACTACTTCTTTGTTCCCCATATCAACTAAAGTGTCAAAGTTGATGTGTCCAAAATGCTTATGCCATAAAATTGAAGTATCTTTCGCAGTCATACTTAAAGATAACATTAATCGTTACTCAGATGAAGAGGAAACATTTTATTGTTGGTCATCTTAATGGGTTCCCATTACCTTATTGGATGCGTCTTTGATTGTGCACTGCCCATTCTGAAATTTCGCCTTGTATCCCTTCTGTATGAGTTGACCCACACTCAACAGATTGTGCTTCAGTCCTTCCAACTAAAACACATTAATAAGTACCTTACTGCTTTTTCGTTCTCCTCTTCCTTTTGACAAAAACTAGCCGTATGACCTAGCTTTTGACAATTATAACATCTTATTGGATCGGTGTATCTTCCTTTGCTCCTAACGTGTCCCCTTCCTCCGGCATTGCCTCTCATTTGCCTGAAACTTTCATAATTCGTATTATGAACCTGAAAGGCATGTTCCATCGGAACATCCGCATATTGCCTCATTCTTAATCTTAATTTCAATTGATTAACGATTAGAGTAGTTCTGTTGAAATAGTCTTCAACAGTTTCGCCTTCTTTTATTCTAAGGGCATCAAATTTACATCTGAGTGTTTGAAGTCTTACCGTTTTTACCTGGTTTTCGTCTGTGTATGCCTTGTGCAGAATTCCCCATGCATCCTTTGAAGATCTTGCAGTGGCAATATGTTCAAACACTATATCATTTATGGATTGAAAGATGATATGTAACGCTCGTTTATCTTTCTTTACCGATCCACGATGGGTTGAGATTGCGCTTTTTGAGGGTTCGGTTCCCAGATCTTGATATCCGTCTTCAACTAAATTCCATAATTTTTGTGATTCCAGTAATACCTTTAATTGAATATGCCAGTGAAGTGATATTAATTCTGCACTGTAAGTTTTGGGAATTTGCGTTTGAATTCCTGTGTTTTGATTCATCCTCTTCTTGAAACGATCTAAGGTTTTCTGGTATTGAATTCGTTGTTTCTTGCTTGATAGATTGGATCGACGTAGTCTCTGATACCACTTTATTGGATTATAATCATGTAAACCATAATGAATGTTTCGGTGTTGTAGATTGAATTTGATCGATGCGGCTCTGATACCACTTTATTGGATTATATATACATATCTTTATATGCGGTAACTACCACTAACCTAGGTTAAGATAATAAAAACTAATAATGATAACAATACATGTCAGAATATCTAGCTTAATTATAATGATAATTGATATATATGAATACATATATATCCAATAATATGTTGTGCTTGTTTTATTCCAGGGTATGCAAACTGTTGAAATCATTAACCAGGAACCATATAAGGGTGAACTTAATGATTGCTTCATAGTTGATCCTACGTGTTTCTCAAAGATGACGAAACTGAAATTTCTCAAAATTAGTAATATACACTTTCCTAAAGGACTTAAGTATCTTTCCAAGGATCTAAGAATTCTTGAGTGGTTTGGATGTTCCTTGAAGTCTTTGCCTTCAACTTTCGAGTCAAAACACATTTATGAACTTAACATGTGTTCTAGCCAGCTTAAAACACTTTGGAAGAAAAATTTAGTAAGTAATTATCTGTATATCTCATTTACAGTATTTCATTCATGATTTGCAACGTAGAAACCTCACAATTTCCCTCTCTTATAACAGGAGCTGCCCAATTTGAGATCCGCTAACCTCAGCTTCTCAAAGAGTTTGACCAATATTCCAGACTTGTCATCAGCATCAAATCTTGAGAAACTAAATCTTGAAGGCTGCGCAAACCTAAGAAAGCTACACGCATCAGTTCTTCTCCAGAAACGATTGCGATACTTGAACCTTAAAGGGTGTAAATATTAGCCGATTATTATTAGATTATTATTTATTGTATTCATTGTGCCTTATTTAGGATATTCCCTTTCCTTGTATAGTGGGAATATAGTTATGAGTTTCCTTTTATCCTTTGTATGCTCCCCTATATAATGGGGCAATCATATTGTGAATGAGATACAGAAATTCATAATCTATCATGGTATCAGAGCTACGGTTCTGAATACCCTAGCTCTCTAATATCTTTCTTTTTTTCCGGTTGCTGCCCTAGCCGCCGCACCTTTCAGCTTCTTTTCTGCCCCTGTTCTGCAACCACTGCCGCACCCTTCTGCTTCGTTTCTGTCCCTGCACCCACCTTTCTTACCTATCCGACTACAAACATGACCAAACCAGATGACAACTCCTCCTCTTCCACCACAAAACCTCCCTCCATTCACCCTGCCTACTCTGTCACAAACATCCAGTCCAAAATCCGGACGCTGGATGGTAAAACCGTGACGTATTCATCATGGGTTAAGATGTTCCTTCTACACGTGACCGCTTACAAGGTCGCTAACCATGTTGATGGTTCCCCCCCGCCGGACATCACTGATCCCGGTTATGATACCTGGAAAGAACTCGATGCTTTGGTGATCCAATGGATCATCAATACTGTTTCTGACAAATACCTAGACCGGGTTCTGGACAACTACACCACGGCACGTGACGCCTGGGTACAACTTGAGAAGATCTTTCTCAGTAATAAAAAGGCCCGGGCTGCGACACTAGAAACCCGTTTCTGTAACTTAACCCTAGCCGCTTGTTCATCTCTTGATGATTATTGCGAGCAGCTCAAGAGTCTGGCGAACCAACTCGCGGATGTTGATCATCCGGTTGGTGAGTCTCACCTTGTGCTTCAACTCGTACGCGGCCTACCACAAGAATATGCCACCACCGCCTCATTTATCAACAACCGTGACGCGGATTGGGATTTGGCCCTAAGCTTACTTCATGACGAAGAAATTCGGATTGAAGCTCAGAAAGGGTCCTCCTCAGTCCTTGTTGCGGCCACCACACCCAACCCACAGCCCTCTAAACCTTCCCCACAAACCCACACACCAAACCCTACCAACAATAACCCACCCGAAACCCCCCAATCTGATAACCAAAACTACTCTACTCGCAATAATCGAGGCAGGGGACGCGGCAGGTACCGCGGGCGCGGACGCGGGTTTGCTGGCCGGGGTTACTACCCTGGTCCGACCACCGGATACGGTCCACCACAGCAGCACTCTTACCCTCCGTGGGCATGGTGGACACCGCCTCCGTGTCCGTACCCGACACAGCAGAACTGGAAATCATCGCAGACTGCTTCAGCTCCCACAAATCAGCCCTCTCAGTCCCACTTTGCAGGCTACTCTGCTGCTCCGGGTTACAGCCCCTACGGGCCTTCTCCATACGGCTATGATGCCCTTAGTCCCACAGATTTAAGTGCTGCTTTTGCTAACTTTCAGGTTAATCAGCAGAATGCTTCATGGCAGCAGGATATAATGGACACCGGGGCTGAAAATCATGTTTCACGAGACCAAGGTAAAATTCTTATCCCTAACTCTTTTCCTTTAAATCGGTCAATTCTAGTCGGTAGCGGTCATTGTGTCCCAATTAAAGGATCCGGCACGGGCTTTCATACCCTACCTAACCGCACCTATATCCTACCAAATGTCCTATACAGCCCACATATCATTAGAAACCTTATTTCTGTACGTAGATTCACTCGTGATAATAATGTGTCTATAGAATTTGACCCCTTTGGTTTTTCTTTGAAGGATCTCGTCACTAAGAAGACACTCTCGCGCCATAATAGCACCGGGGATCTCTACCCTCTCACACCACCTCAACTTCCACCACAAGCTTGCTTCATAACATCCACATCACTACCTTGGCATGACCGTCTAGGTCACCCGGGGACTCAAGTCTTAGATGTTTTAAGTCGTAATTTTAATTTTTCTTGTAATAAAGACAATATGTCTACTCTTTGCAATTCTTGTCAGATTTCTAATAGTAAAAGATTACCATTTTATGAATCCAATTCTTTCACTTTTGCACCTTTTGATATTGTTCATTGTGATCTATGGACTTCACCAATACCTAGTAAGTCCGGATACAAATACTACATGGTTTTAATAGATAATTTTTCCAATTTCATTTGGGTTTACCCACTAAAATTTAAATCCGAAACCTTCTCAACCTTTCAAAAATTTCACAACTTAATCTATACCCAATTTCACAGAAAAATCAAAACCTTTCAATGCGACCTTGGAGGCGAGTTTGACAACCACGCCTTTAAGAGCTTCGCTTCTCACCATGGACTTCTGTTCCGCTTCTCATGCCCCCAAACCTCTCCACAAAATGGCCGCGCGGAACGCATGATTCGACGCCTTAATGACGTCATCCGCGCGTTGCTCATTCATGCTAACTTACCACCATCTTTCTGGGTGGAAGCCTTACATACCGCCGCCTACCTACACAACATCCTACCCACTAAACGCCTCAACTTCTACACCCCCACCTTTGTTCTCTACCTACGCCACCCAGACTATTCTCATTTACGGGTCTTTGGGTGTGCGTGCTACCCAAATACATCCGCCACCTCACCTCATAAACTACACCCCCGGGCTATTAGGTGCATTTTCCTTGGTTATCCTCCGGATTTCCGAGGTTATCGGTGTTTTGATCCTACCACAGGAAAGGTCCACATTTCTAGACACGTCACGTTTGATGAACACGTTTTCCCATACACCATTCCCCAACCTACCACTACTTACAACTTCCTAGACGACCCGCCACAACTAAACATACCTTTTCGATTCCCTGCTCCACACACCTCACCCACTGCACCATTTCCTATTACATATTCCCGCCGCCCCAAACCACCAGCCCGCCCCAACCAGCCCATGCCAACACCTCAGCCCAACTTACCGGCACAACAACCTCCTACATCCCACCCTAACCAACCTCCCGGCCCAACCAACATAACCACGGCCCAACCAACTCCCTCAGCTCCTACGACCGGCCAGCCTACTACCTCGGCCCAACTTCATCCACCAATTAACCAACACCCTATGACCACCCGATCCAAAGCCCGTACCAACCCAACATCCGCATCTTATTCGACCACGACCATCTCACCCGTCCCAAATACTTATGCCAAAGCCCTTGCCGATCCACATTGGTCACGTGCCATGCAGGCCGAATTTTCCGCTTTATTGGAAAACGAGACATGGGAACTGGTCCCTCGTCCCACGGACCGCCCGGTTATACGTTGTATGTGGTTGTTTCGCCACAAGTTTCATGCGGATGGTTCTTTAGAACGATATAAAGCACGGTTGGTCGTTAATGGTAATTCACAGACTGTAGGGATTGATTGTGAAGAGACATTTAGCCCGGTTGTTAAACCGGCCACTATTCGTACAGTTTTATCTCTTGCTGTTTCCAGGTCATGGCCTATTCACCAGCTCGATGTCAAGAATGCCTTTTTGCATGGGGAATTGAAAGAAACCGTATTTATGCATCAACCCCCTGGTTTCGTGGACAGGCGGTTTCCGAACATGGTTTGTCGGCTGAAAAAGTCGCTATATGGCCTGAAACAGGCCCCGCGGGCCTGGTACACCCGCTTCGCCAGCTATATTACTTCTCATGGATTTCGTGGCAGCGCTTGTGATCATTCTCTATTCATTTACAGGCGTGACTCCACTAATATTGCTTATCTATTACTGTATGTTGATGATATTGTGCTGACAGCGTCTAATGATACTTTATTACGTGAGATTATTGGCACGCTCTCACGAGAGTTTGCTATGACCGATCTTGGGCGTCTGCACCATTTTTTGGGTATACAGGTTGATCATCAGAAAAATGGCATCTTTCTTTCTCAAAAACAATATGCCAAGGATATAATATCACGGGCTGGTATGTCCTCTTGCAAACCTTGCACCACACCTGTTGATATTTCTTCGAAGCTCAGTGCCACAGATGGTGCACAATTCGCGGACCCTACGTTATACCGTAGCTTGGCTGGTGCTCTTCAGTATTTAACATTTACCAGACCCGACCTCACTTATGCAGTACAGCAGGTCTGTTTGTTCATGCATGACCCACGGGACACTCATTTTGCCTTCATGAAGCGAATTATCCGTTATATACAGGGTACTATTGATTATGGCATACGTATGGTTCGCTCATCAACTAACTCGTTAGTTGCGTATTCTGACGCGGATTGGGGTGGTTGTCCTGACTCGAGACGTTCTACAAGTGGCTATTGTGTATTTCTAGGGGACAATCTTCTCTCGTGGTCCTCCAAACGTCAACCAACCGTTTCCCGCTCCAGTGCCGAGGCCGAATACAGGGGCGTAGCAAATGCTGTGGCTGAAGCCTCTTGGTTACGCAATCTATTATTGGAGTTACACACACCGCTTCGGCAGGCCACCATCGTCTATTGCGACAATGTCTCTGCAGTCTATCTCTCGGACAACCCAGTGCAACATCAGCGGACTAAGCATATTGAACTTGATATTCATTTTGTCAGAGAAAAAGTCCGTGTAGGAGACATCCGCGTGCTTCATGTCCCATCAGCTTTACAGTATGCTGATATTTTCACTAAAGGATTGTCCAAACAGTTGTTTCAGTCATTCAGATCTAGTTTGAGCGTGTGTCCTCCACCCGTTCAAACTACCGGGGAGTATTAGCCGATTATTATTAGATTATTATTTATTGTATTCATTGTGCCTTATTTAGGATATTCCCTTTCCTTGTATAGTGGGAATATAGTTATGAGTTTCCTTTTATCCTTTGTATGCTCCCCTATATAATGGGGCAATCATATTGTGAATGAGATACAGAAATTCATAATCTATCAGTAAATGTCTTAAAAGCCTTGGCAGAAGTACTATGGAAATGGATGCTCTTGAGGCACTTCTTCTTTCTGGCTGCTCAAAACTTGAATATATTCCTGAGTTTGGGAAGAACATGAAGCGCTTGGAGCATCTGTATGTCGATGGAACCAGAATCAAGAAATTACCAGAAAACGTGGGGGAAATGTGTGATTTAAGGAATCTTGATGCCAGTGGAACCTCTATTTTGGGACTTCCATCTTCTATTTATCGTTTAAAAAAACTAAGACTCCTGCATGTAAATAGATGCTGGCTGTCATTCAAAAAGGGATGCTTTTTAAACCCCAGTTTGGATACATTATCATCAAGTTTAAAAGAAGTTGATCTAAGTTATTGCAACCTATCTGTGGTTCCTGATGGTATTGGTTTGTTATGTCATTTAATAACTTTGGATCTATCTGGAAATGAATTTGTTTCGTTGCCAGCAAGTATTGGTCTCCTTTCAAAACTGAGAGTGCTTTGTTTGAATAATTGCAAGAGGCTTCAGTCATTACCAAAACTTTCGTTAGTAGACGAGGACATGGATTATGGACCTCGAAGTAGATTCAATTACTATGTTTCCGCAGAAGGGGTTGATGCATCTAAATTCTGTGCATCAAGCTACAACAATTGTCCAACTGTATCATGTTTGAACTGTCCTACACTTGCAGTGGACAAACCTGGCAGTTATCCAGCAGAAAAAATATTAAACAGTTACCTTCAGGTCTCTCTCTCTCTCTCTCTCTCTCTGGATAATAACGATCCTCAAAAATTTAGTGGTTCCCAATGGAATCTGCTACTATGTATGTATGTGTGTCTACGCAACATGAATGCGTTGTGTTATGTTGATTCTTGCAGAAAGTGACATTAAACTTTTAGTAAATACCTAATCTTGTCATTTATGTAGTTACGAACAAAATACTGGATGACACCTGAAGCTGTATTTGAGATTATTGGTGCTGGAAGTGAAATCCCATCAGGATTTGTGCAGCCAGGTTCGGAGGGTTTGATTCTTGAAAGCCCATGGATCGGGGTTGCTATATTTGCTGCTATATCAGTCCACCATGTTGATGCTCATATGGAATCCAAATACATAGTAACGGCTCATATTCATCTTGGAAAAAAACATTGGAAAACTCCCGTCCCGATACACTTCTTGGTGGCAGAATCAGAGATGCAATTGGTTTTCTATTGGACGGTAGCTGATGATCTTCAAAGAATTGTAGGTTCAAGTCAAACGGACAATTTTGGTGTTTCATTTAGAGTGGAGCCAGAAGGTCAGTCACATGAAAATGATGTGTTTGTGCTAGTAAGGTGTTCAAAATATTGGAACTATAGATGTTTAAAGTACACACTAAATTATTTTTGAATCATTTTATTGCAGATGGTAATTTACAGGTAACCAAATTCGGTATCCGTTTTATACGTAAGGAATATATAATGCACCTGAAGCAACATGTGGACTCTATGATCAGAGTGGGGATGGCCGTTGAGAAATATGCTTCAAAATATGGATCAGTGAACAATTTAGAGGCTTTTAATAATGATTGTTCTTCAGACATAGATCACCATTTCCATAAGATAGTAGATTTCATATTTGACAACCGAAGACAACAAGGTTCATTGGATGACATCTACCAAATCACTAAAGGAATACTTGAAATGAAACAAGAATATTTAACTGAACGCAAGCATTATATGATTAAACTTGCTACCTGTTCTTACTATGAAATCAGCCTTGGAGCATGTGAACTTTACAATGATTTTGTACAGTCGGTGAAAGACATAAATGAAGGGTGGTTGAGTGTGAAGTTGGCACTGGAGCAAATTGTGGTCAAAAGTAGAACTGACAGTTACAGTTACCAAGAGATGCTACAGAAGCTTGATGATCTTGAAGCTGCTAAAAGTGTTGGATTTTCTGATAAATTTATCAAAATGCTTGAGTATGTTTTTATAAGGGCATTTGATTATGCGTGTATGATGTGTTTTAGTCGAGGTGGCAGTTCCATGTACGTTTGTCCAAAGGGCTTGGCTAAATTCGAAATCTTAATAACTGGTGTTTTGTGTATGATGGCTGTGTTTATTGGTGATTTTGAAAGTCTGGAAGCTACGAAACAAGGTAATTCGAGGTCTTTGTTTCTACATATGATCCAATCTTTTAACGATAAGAAACACATGAAGGATGAACGGTTTATACCGACGACACAACATAACTGTGAGTTGCAGATCTCAGATTTTTGTGACAATGAAAATCTTCTACAAGAACTGAGGAACAAGTTGGGTCGATCTGGCTGTTTTACCAAGGAGAATGAGGAGGAGATGGTGAGCGTAATTGATAGGCTTCTGAAGAATATCCAGAGGGTGTCACATACCATTCAAGAGATGAGTAGCCTTGCTCAGCAATATAGTCATGATCTAAGGAAGTTGAAGAAGCAGGCTAAATATGTTTCTCGTATGTTAAGTGCTGATAGTTGGTATGAATTATGTTATTATAGACTAGGTTAGAGTCCCGTGAGGACCCACGGTTCACCCGAAAGTAAAATGAAAAATAAAGTAGGAAAATAAGAATGTATTATGCAATTTGTTTTGGTTACTAAATATTTGATAATGCAATATGTATGAATTTTGATGTTAAATGCAAAATGTCATCTAACAGTTTAATGTAACGAAATGATGGATATTGAGTAAGTAAAGTTTAATTTGACAATTGCAAACTACATAGCATTCTATCACAATATCACACATTACATCATTTGGGTAATATCTATATTCTAATCATAACTAAGCTTAAGCATAGAACACTTATCATTTAGTTGGGGCTTAACGAACTTCAACCAATATCACACATTACATCATTTGGGTAATATCTATATTATAATCATAACTAAGCTTAAGCATAGAACACTTATCATTTAGTCGGGGCTTAACGAACTTCAACCAATGGTCCATTTTCATTACTTCAATCAAAATCTTCCAAGTCTTGCTCATTGATAGCTGATTTTTCACCTTCGAAGTTGTGATCATTGTCATCATGATCCTCGGAGTGCAGCTCATTTTCAATAATTTATGAAAACCTCCACCATTGTATTCGATATTTGTGTTCTACATAAAATATAGTTGTTGTAAAGATATGGATACGGTGATAAGTAAAACAAGAAACAATCCTTAACCCACTTAATTGAATGGGTAGCTTAAATTTTACATGTTATATCTCCAATAGTTCAAACCGATTACATAGCTAAAAAATAACTAATAAGAAAATTGGTCCAATGTCACATGCTGTAATATAAATTTACTATATTTTATTAAAAAATAGACACCAAAATGATCAACCACAGACCCATTAACATATAGCCAAAGGACCCATTGTACACACACTTTAGGTAACTTTTGACATGTTACAAAAAGCCGTCAAAAAACGTCATTATTTAAACCGTGTAAATATGTAACAAACGGCAAAAATGAGGTAATTCCGTACAAATTAATTATGTGTGATTAACTTAATTACGTGCAATTTCGAATTAATTATATTAATTTGGCATTTAGAGAATAGCAAATTCCCCATAAGATGCATAGGAATGCATGTGTTTAATTTGAAGCACGACGAAATCGCGTGCAAATTAACTTGTGTTGGAACGGACGTTGGTGATTACCCGGTAAAAATTAAATAAACGAAAAAGATCCCGGACACCCAGGATATAATATAAAGGGTATTTTCATGAAATATTATGTGTTTTGGAACTCCAAAACCATAAATGAAAACTCTAAATACAAATCTCCCGGTAACGAATAAAGTGCGCGTACCTCACCCGGTACACGTATAAATTATAATTTCACCCAACGAATGCCTAACCAATCAACCAACTCTTAAACTAGGCTATGTTTAAGGGTTATTAGAGGCTCTTATAATGTCCGGATAACGCGTAATTAAAATCCGATTTAAGCCCGAACGTAACCGAACGATACCCGACAATTTTTATATGTTAAAAAGTGAGATTTTGGTAAAAAAAAATATAGATTTTTTTTACAAAACCCACCGTCCCACTTTCAATTCCTTGAAAATCTTCCCAAAAATCTTATTTCAATATTTTGAAGTATGGTCTGAGGATTCTAAATAGATTTTATGTGAATTATTTTGGCCAAAGTGGTCATGCTTTTTCAATGACCAACATACGGTCACCTCTAGACTAACTAGCTCCTATTTTCTTGCAAACCTCAACCAAATATATTTTCTAGATTTTGGTATGGAGAGGCAAAGATCATGTTGGATTTTAAGTATGTATGTAATCATTTTGTCCAAGAAGTATTTGGAAAGAGTAATGCATATACAACACAACTATACAACACAAGATCTTATCCTTCTACTTATCTCTCTACCTCACTCACGAAAGAATATCATCACCATCACCTTTCTATTTGTTTCGACACTTAACACCACCAAACTAATATTCATAGCTCACACCACACACATATATCTTTCATTTTCAACTTTACAACATAAGATTCATCCACATTCAAACCCATTTTTCATCAAGTTAAGTGTGTTATCAAGCTTGGAGCTTAACCACCTTGGAAGAACACACTAAACCCCATCCAAATCAAGATTTTTTGTCTTCCCTAGCCTTGTGCTAGTAGTAAGCTTCTTAATCTTGCTTTAGTTCTTTAAATATTCATGTTTTATGTTTTAAAAGCAAGTTGTACATAAGGGTTAAAATATGGTTTTGAACATAAACTTTAGTATGTTTTTACAAGACTAAAATGGGTGTTTAAAATCATGTACATGGGCCATAGGTTTGATGTGGTGATGTAGTGTTTTTGTAAATTATAAAAATTACACATACACTTATATAAGATGATGATCTAAGCATAGTTGGTGAATGTAACTTGAATACACTAAAAAGTAGTTTTGATCATCATAAAATGATCATCTAAAGCTTAATATAAGTTTGATCATGTTAGAAAATCAAAAATACAAAAGCTACATATTTAAAGTTACAAACTTTAAAATGCAAATTTGGGCTTGTTGGACAAGATACACTAATCACACATATTAGTAGTCTTATTAATGGCATATGAGACTATTAAAAGTGTTAAAATGTAAAAATAATCCAACATTATAAAGATGATACTTTAAAGCCCACTAGTTTGGGAGAAAAATGCTAACTTTGAAAGTTAGTATGGAAAAATACAACTTTTATAAGTTAAGGGACTAATGTTGTAACTTTGAAAGTTGAGGGACTAAAATGGATATTTTAGAAACTTGGGTCCAAAAATGCAACAATGGAAAGTTTGGTGTCAAAGTATAAATAATAAATTTTCCAAGGTTGATTTGGTAAACACTAGTAAACTTGTTTATGTATTTTGTATAAAAAGTGTATTTTTATAAAATGGAATTTTATAAAAATATGGACTTTTACAACATAAGGATTATTATAAAAACAAGGTTTTTATAAAATGATAGACAAATTAAAAACTTGGGAGAACTTATATAAAAATGAACACTTTTATATAAATGGGAATATAAAAGTGTTGGAACATTTTTGTATTTAAGTTGTCAAGTTTTGTATTAAAAATACAAAAGTATTTTTAAAAACCTTCCATGTAACATAAGTTAAGAAATTGGGCTCGAACGTGTTAATAAACAATGACGTAAAAGCGGACAAACGAGAAAAATACCGTTACGGCAAAATAAGTAAATATATATTTTAAAGAGTAAAATATATATATAACTTGGGTGAAAATTTTATAACACTTTCCTAAGTGTTGGAGGAAATATTCGTGGGAGAAAACATCACGTAAACGATTAAAAACGTTAAACGAACGTATGGACTTAACGAGGAAAGTACATGTATATATATATATATATATATATGTTCGGCTCGACGAAATTCTAGTATATCTACTTAATGGGAAAGTAGATATACGGGAAGGAAAACCGAGACGAGTAAATAATATATATATATATATATATATATATATATGTGTGTGTGTACACCGAATCGACGAAATCCTAGTATATTTATTTAATGGAAAAGTAAATATGTGGTGTGGTGAGCCGAGACGGGCGTTAAGAATATACTATCGACCGACAAGACCCTAGTGTATTTATTTGAATGGGAAAATAAATATGCGGTAAAGTGAGTCGGGTCGAGTGCTAAAAATGTATTATTTCGAACGAAACGATCTTAAGTATAATTATTTAATGGGAAAATAATTATACGTTAAGAGAAGTCGTGCCGAAGATAATATTATACAAGTTAAAGAAATATTGATGCGAATATATATAACTTGTAAGAAAAGGGTAATCCATCACCAACGGACCTAGACACGTGTTTTAAACGGGGAATTGTATAACAATTGTGTTGTTGGGAGTTGGGTGTACAACTTGCCGGTAAAACACACATGATAGGCTTAGTGACTCATACGTCTAAGAACGCCTGTAGGTATTTGACCTTGGATACCTGCTATTCTCTGGTATTTGTGCACGCTGAGTTTGAGGTGAGTCTCACGGCCCCATTTTAAACTGTTTTTACGTTTTTGGGGGAAAGATATGTTTTGTTAAATTGCTGTAACATGTGGAATATAATATTTAGCACGATGGGTACCTGGGTAACTGGAAACCACTTGGGGTAAGACCTCGCTGTTTACTGTAACCATTAATTCAGGGAATGAAACCAAAGGGATATCTGGGTAGTACTATCGGTGCCTGACAAGGCCCACCTCTGGTTGATAGCGTTAACCCGGTAAAGACAAAAGGTGCATGTATTCTGAACTGAGTTGTTGTCCAAGAAGCAACTCGCGGGGCAATCTGTTGTATAGTCTTGGTTTGGTTATGGGCCCGGGAGGGAGTCGCCATCGTCATGTAGGAGCTAGCTACTCCACATATATGACACTACTTATATTATATTTCCGTTACATGCCGGTATTGCAATGTTTTGCTTGTGAAATTAAAACCTGTGAACTCACCAATATGTATATATTGACGTGTCTTTTAAACATATCTTTCAGGTAATTAGATTGCTGAAAGGAATGGCTAGTGCGGGGGAAACGGGGACGTCGGTCTTTTGGGGGTTTTACTCTTATTTTCCGTTGGTTCGGAATATAGTCGAAAAACCCTTTTGTTTAAATTGAACTTGTGTAGATGTGTACGTTTGGGACAACGAAGACATCTTACGACGTCTTAATAATATGATCTTTTCTAATTAATTATTGTTTGTGTTAATCTTGACTTTGATATACTTTTCGAGCGTTGCGCCACGTGTTTCCGCCGTTGGCGTGGTGTGACAGAAGTGGTATCAGAGCCAAGGTTATAGCGAACTAGCATTTTTGTAAAATCTAGACTATAACCGGTTTTGGCTCGAAAACAAAGTTTTCAAAACTAAAACACCACAAAATATTTTTAGAAAAGAAAGAAATTTGTACATGGGATGTACAAGGGGAAATTCCGACCGACTAGCCATGTCGTCAATATAGGAAGTGTTAGAAGATAAAAGATAGAAATATGTGCTATTTGTAGATCTAATTTTCTAACATTAAGTTAATCAGTGACTCATATATATATAGTACGGTTCTTTGCCAGGATATGTCGCGCGCCAGTCATGCGATACCTGTCCCCAGTTTCGACAGTAGTCTACAGATTGTTGAGGTTATTCCTGATGACGTGGAGATCATAGACCTTGACCCGATCGAGGACGAGGATCATGCGGAGATGTCTGCCGAGTATGCACCTGAGAGCCATGATGATCACGAGGATGGCGGAGAGGACGAGGTAGCCGATGAGGACGATGTTATGGTTGATACTGAGGAGGAGGAGGAGGACCCGTCCATGGACGAGTCCGAGTCAGAGTCTGTTACAGCTCCGGCCGCTGTTGCCAGCGAGCCGCCTGTTATCACACCTCCTGTTGTTTCACCAGTTGTTCCCCCGGTCCCTGCTGTCAGGGATCTTCCTGTTGGTTGTCAGGATCCTGTTGATCCCACCAGGTACAGGGCTGTCCCTGCTACTTCCGAGTCAGTCGAGTCTCCCTTTGATCCGGATGTACCCGTTGATTACACACCTATTCCTATTCCACATATCCATGTTCCTCGAGACGCATATTTAGCACCTCTTGTGAGAGGACTACCTGCTGGATTCCTGGAGCCCAGGAACCCTGCGCTCCGTGGTGGCCGATCTGACGGTCAGGAGTCCGTAGCGTCAGTTGTGCCTACAGTTCGTGGTTATGGTTCTCTTTGGTACTGTGGTCCCAGTAGACCTCGGGTTGTTCTTGGCCTAGCAGCTGTTCCTGCTGAGCCTGAGCCTACTGCACCTACTGAGCCTATTGCACCTACTGAGCCTATCGCACCTGTTGTTCCTGAGAGCATTTTTGGCTCGGACGAGCCTGTTGCACCTGTTGATCCCGTGGAGCCTATCGCTCCAGTCTCTGCTGAGGTGCCGGTTACACCTCTACCTCCTGTTACTCCTTTACCACCGGTATCCCCCACACCTCCTGTTGTGACTGAGCCTGTAGCCGACGGTCACGTTGGTTTTATTCTTGAGGGTAGTTCTGCTCGTAGCTCAGACCTTAGACGAGCGGGTATGAGAGCTTACCCATCTGATAGTCCGGATGCCCCCACTACTGATACACCTGTTATACCCGAGGTGACAGTCCCACCTCATACCACTGTTTCACCACTTGAGGAGCCCCTGTTACCCTTTCTCACATCCACAGTCCCACCTGCTGATCCTGTTATCACTACATCTACCACTGCTCCTGTTGTGTCTATGACCCCACCTTCTATGCTATATACCTTGGGTGCGGGTGACCCTTATTTGGTTGGTTCACGTATTGCTCATGGGGCGGCAGACCTGCCCCAGCTGTTTGCACCGAGACCTTATCATGTACCAGATATTATTGGTCCTTCGCAGCCTACTGTTCCTGATATGGCTGGGCCTTCACAGCCCTTCGAGGTAGCCCGTTTTCCAGCCGCGGCTATGACCACCCTACTTTCACTTGAGCATGATTTTCAGAGCTTATCGGATATGATCCATGGTACGGTCGTACACATGGATTACCAGGTACGGGTTATGTGGGCCCGCATCATTGATGCGAGCTCAGCTTTGACACACTATGATGATGAGCTTCTGAGGATGGATGCCTTGCGTGGCATCACAGGTGATGATCACTTTGCTCACATGTAGTACTTGTATGATCGCATTACGGCGATCAATATCGCCATCAGTCTTTATGCCCCACAGTACTCCTACCAGCCCCCACCTCCTCAGTGATCGGTTTATGTAGCAGCACGGCAGTATGGTAGTAGTAGCAGCAGCATGTGATGACAGTCTTAGTTATAGCGCTTGTATTAGATGATGGACTTTTGTATTTTGCCTAGCCTGACGGGATGTGCCAGCTTTTTGGTTATGACATGTTGTTAAGTTTCAAACGATGTATTGGGAAGTTATGACCCACTTTTATTGTCATATGAACAAATGATGTACTCGTTGTATTGAAAGTTAATGAAAATCATGTTGTAAATTATGGTAAAATATATTGTCGTTATCTTATGCATTCTCTATTTACTTTTTGTGGTTGTGTATTGATGTGATGATTGTATGCCATGGTATTCCGTAACCTTGTGATTATGGAGATAGTTTGTGATGTTGTGGTTTGATGAGTTGTATCTTCTGTTGTGATGCTTACTTATGCGTTGGGTGTGACAATATTTTGATGGAAAATTTGTCTGACTAACATTTAATATTTACTATTGAAGTTTAAGTAATGGCACCAGCAACAAGAAGTACCGGCAATTTGGATGGTCTGCCTACCTCGCAGGCCGAACTCGAGCGAATCATCGCGGATCGTGTCGCGATTGCTGTAGCATAAATGGAAACTAACCGCACTCGTCACAGCGGCGGGCAGGGCGGATCTGGCGGAAGTGGTGGAAGCGACCGACGTGAACGGTCCCACACTGGTAAGCAGCTTCAATAGGTGGAACGTCGGGATGTTGTCCCGATACATTTTCAACTATTACTAAATGCATTTATGTCATTTCAGAAACGATCACTCCAGAACGTGGCTGTACGTTCAAGACCTTTTTAGGCTGCAAGCCTATTAACTTTGGTGGAACTGAAGGTTCGGTCGGCCTGATTAAGTGGTTCGAAAAGACTGAAGCTGTGATACGCATCAGTGGCTGTACTGCCACACAAGCTGTTATGTATGCCACCAACTTATTCCTGGATCAGGCACTGACATGGTGGAATAATCAGGTGCAGTCACTGGGTGAAGATGCTGCTTATGCCATGTCTTGGGTGGATCTCAAAGAACTGATGGTTCGTGAATACTGTCCTGCCAGCGAAGTTCAAAAGCTTGAGACAGAATTCTGGAAGCATACCATGATCGGTGCTGACATAGAGGGTTATACCTCTCGTTTTCATGACCTTGCACGTTTAGTTCCCCGGCTAGTGACGCCAGAGAACAAACGAATCGAGCGATACCTGTATGGATTGGCCCCACAGATCCGAAGCATGGTTACCTCTTCTAAACCAACAACCATGCGTGAGGCCATTGATCTAGCTCTAAGCTTAACTGAAGATGCAATTCGCATGGGTACACTCGTGCGCAAAGGGTCTGCTTCCAAGAATGTTGAACAGGAAGCGTCTGACGGGAAAGTGTCTGGTGTTAGTACTGGTTCAAGCGAGCGTTCAAACCGCTCTGGGTCTTGGAAGAGGAAGAGAAGCGATGGTAAAAAGAATGGTCCTTCTGAAAATCAAGCTTCTCAGGGGAAAAAGGGAAAAGGTTATGTTGCTACGGGACAGTCAGGAGAAAAGAAAACTGGTGCCCAGGGAAGGAAAAATGATCAAACGTGTTGGAAATGTCGCCGTACTGGCCACAAAGGCGAAGACTGTAGGTCGGGAGTGCCTAAGGCTGGAGAAAAACGACCGTGCTTTGGCTGTGGATCCTTCGATCATTGGAGGAAGGATTGTCCTAAAGTGAACAACCAAGCACATGGGAGAGCGTTTGTCATTGGTGCTGGTGAAGCGCGTCAGGACCCGAACGTGGTCACCGGTACGTTCCTACTCAACAATCATTATGCTTCAGTTTTATTTGATACCGGTGCCGATTTTAGTTTTGTATCTATAGATTTTAAACGATCTCTTGGTTTGGAGACTAGTGAATTAGATACACCTTACTCCATAGAGTTGGCCAATGGTAAAACAATAGGAACGGGTGAAGTAGCGAAAGATTGTAAGTTAAATCTTTGTGGGCATGAGTTTAGCATTGATCTTTTACCGGTTACTTTGGGTAGTTTCGACATAGTCGTGGGCATGGATTGGTTATCTACACAGAGCGCCATTGTTATCTGTAATGATAAAATAATTCAAATCCCTCTTGCGAATGGTGAAATTCTTTCGATTCAAGGGGAGAGGCGTGGGACGCCATTGAGAATTATTACTTGCATGAAGGCCCGGAAGTGCTTGCGGAAGGGTCAGGTTGCGTTCTTGGCACATGTGGTAGATAAAAAGGCTGACGAACAGAAACTCGAGAGTATCCCGATTGTGAAAGATTTTCCTGATGTATTCCCTGAAGATTTGCCGGGGTTGCCACCCCCTCGACAAGTCGAATTTCGTATTGACCTTGTTCCTGGAGCCGCTCCTGTAGCACGATCGCCGTATCGCTTAGCTCCATCAGAGATGCAAGAACTGTCCAATCAATTGCAAGAATTGTTGGATAAAGGTTTTATAAGACCGAGTTTCTCACCTTGGGGAGCTCCAGTCTTGTTCGTGAAAAAGAAGGATGGTACCTTTCGTATGTGCATAGATTATCGTGAGTTGAACAAATTGACCATCAAGAATCGTTATCCCCTTCCCAGGATCGATGACTTGTTTGATCAACTCCAAGGATCTAGTTATTACTCCAAGATTGATTTAAGGTCTGGCTACCATCAACTTCGTATCCAAGAGGAGGATGTACCGAAAACTGCTTTTCGTACTCGCTATGGTCATTATGAGTTCTTGGTGATGCCGTTCGGATTGACCAACGCTCCAGCAGTTTTCATGGATTTGATGAATCGTGTGTGCAAGCCCTACTTGGACAAATTCGTAATCGTGTTCATTGATGACATTTTGATATATTCTCGCACCAAGGAAGAACACGAAGATCACCTTCGTTTGATTTTGGAGTTATTACGTAAGGAGAAGTTGTATGCCAAGTTCTCTAAGTGTGAATTCTGGATTAGAGAAGTTCATTTCTTAGGCCATGTGGTAAGTGAAAAAGGTATACACGTTGATCCTGCCAAGATCGAGGCAATCAAGAATTGGGAAGTGCCTAAAACTCCGACTGTAGTTCGACAATTTCTTGGACTTGCGGGTTACTATAGGAGGTTCATTAAGAATTTTTCCAAGATAGCGCAGTCTTTGACCCTGTTAACCCAAAAGGATAAAAAGTTCGAGTGGACGGAGAAGCAAGAGTCGGCGTTTCAGTTGCTGAAGGATAAGCTGTGTGAAGCGCCTATCTTATCACTTCCTGAGGGCACTGAAGACTTCGTAGTCTATTGTGATGCATCGCATCAAGGGTTGGGTTGCGTGTTGATGCAACGGAACAAAGTGATTGCATATGCTTCCAGACAATTGAAAATTCATGAGAAAAACTACACTACACACGATTTGGAATTGGGTGCAGTGGTGTTCGCTCTCAAAATTTGGAGGCATTATCTCTATGGCACTAAGTGCAAGATCTTCACGGATCATAAGAGTTTGCAACACATTTTCGACCAAAAGGATTTGAATATGCGACAACGGAGATGGGTGGAATTATTGAATGATTATGATTGTGAAATAAAATACCATCCCGGAAAGGCGAACGTCGTAGCGGATGCCTTAAGCCGCAAGGAACGGGTTAAGCCGTTGCGAGTTCGATCCTTGGGTCTGACTATTCACACGAATTTGACGGATCGGATTCGTGAGGCCCAAAGTAATGCGCTTAAGCCCGAGAATTTCAGGAAGGAGAGACTACGAGGCATGTTGGACTCATTGGAGTCTAAGACGGATAAGAATTTGTACTTCATGAATAGAGTCTGGGTACCTCTGTATGGTGGTATACGTGAGCTAGTTTTGGCTGAAGCTCACAGTTCTCGATATTCGGTTCATCCCGGGGCAGATAAGATGTTCCATGATTTAAAGGAACATTATTGGTGGCCGAATTTCAAAAGAGATATAGCGGCTTATGTTGCGCGTTGTTTTACGTGTTCAAAGGTTAAAGCCGAGCACCAAAGGCCATCTGGTTTGCTTCAGCAACCAGAAATTCCAGAATGGAAATGGGAACAAATTTCCATGGATTTTATTACTAAATTGCCCAGGACATCGAGTGGCCATGATACAATCTGGGTAATTGTCACACCCTCAAAATCCACTTGCGGAGTTTTACCGCGAGGCGCATGACAAACCAGGATCCAAACCAACGATCACAATAAACAAGTCTAAATGTAATTAATGCAATACCAAAACATAGTTTTAAAATCCCGTTTACAGCGGAAGCTTATTCAAAATAAAGTTCAACATAATTAACCAAAGTTCAATGTTTATGAAATCATGCAACTCTATCTAGACGCCGTGCAGACGCGTGCGCCCTAGTTCCATGTGCTACCTTAGCGACCTGAGAAAACATGTAAAAGTTTACGTCAGCACAAAAATGCTGGTGAGTTTACAGGTTTGCAGTTCAAATACCAAGTTCACCTGTCCATACTATAACAAATAGAAAACCAGTATACGCTAGCTAGGCGTACGTTTTGTTACTACCACGATTGGAAAACCATTACTAACTCGAATACCAAAAGTATGCCCGATGTATGTTCCTGTTGTTCCTGTTGTTCCTGTTTGAGACAATATGCACCCGCCGACCCTCCAAGTCGACGAGCGGGGTTGGTCACTCCCAATAGCGCTATTCACATTTCCCCGTTGTGCAAACCCGCACATTCATGGTTCCCCCCGGGACTTCCAAAGATCGTGTAGTACACAATAGAAACCCATAGTATGACAGTAGTTACCAAATAATCGTTTAACACATGTTTTCTCCCCCGAAAGTATAAAACCAGTTTAAAAGAGGGGCCGTAAACTCACCTTAAGTTGCTTTACTCCTAATCCCGAGTAAACTCAGCTGCTATGTTAGTCCCGTACAGTGGCGACCTAACATACGACAGTTACAAGTACTTAGACTAATAACCCGCAGGTTAATTAGTCCCTAGATGTCCAGACCATAACCAAGTTCGTTTGAAAAACACCGTGACTGTTTAACTGACCCAAAGTACAAGACTCGACATCCCATTGGTGACCCGAGACTCCCCGTGTTATGTTTACGCTCCAAAACATACAATAACGCAAGTATACTTAACATACGTTAGCACACAACAAATTATAGCACCTAGTTCACGTATCACCGAAATACATCCAAATATATGTTACCAAGTTATTAGACATGTTACGGGGTTCCTAGCATGTTACTACATGTCAAATCGGGTCTCGGAATGCTAATTTACACTTACAGCAGCAGTACACGCGATTAGGGAGGCTAATCGCATGAAATGTCACGTGATTAGGGCTAATCGCCCCTTAAGTCAGGCGATTGGGGCTACTCGCCCCTAGTGGCACGCGATTGGGGCTACTCGCCCCTGTGTCACGCGAGTGGGGCCTAATCGCCCCTAATGTATGCGAGTGGGGGTCTACTCGCCCCTGGTACAGGCGATTAGCAAGGCTACTCGCCTGTAACCTTGCTGTTCCGGTTTTTCGCGCGTTTAACGCTCCAAATCAGATCCAGAGCGTGTATAACTACCCAATATCATCCCAAACACTATCCTAAACATGTTTAACCCAAAGCCCTTCGTTCAACCTCGTAAAATCAGTCCTGCATGCAACCAAAGCAATCCAAACACATACACGTAGCATGCAATATCATACCAACATACATAACAATAACCCTAATAATCAATTAATCAGGTTTCTATCATCATACTATCAATATCAATTCTGACCTAGCATGATAACACATCAAAACATCATCAAGATTCATAAAAATCCTATCTTTCTAATCACACATACCCATAACGCATGTTTATTAATTATAATCCGATTAATAACTCTTATTGACGATTTTCAGAAAGCTTTTTCGTTTATGATCAGGTCTGGACCATTAGGGGTTGATTAAAAACGTTTACAAAGTGTTATGGATGAGAATCAAACCTTGTAATTGTAAAAGATTGATGGTTAGACCTTGAAACCTTGTGTTTTTGATCAAAATTGCCTTCCAGAGGTTGTTTCAGTGTTTGGGGCGGTTATGGGACGACTAGGGTTTGTCTAATTGAGTTTAGGAGGTTAAGTGTTGTATTTATAGGCGTTTCTAGTCGTCCAGCCCGTTCCATGCGATTGTGCAGGTTTATACGCGATTAGGAATCCTAATCGCATGAACAGTAACGCGTTTGGGCCTAATCGCATGAACAGTCATGCGATTAGTCCCAGTCGCACCACATGAACCCCAGTCACACCACATGATTCCCAGTCACACCACATGATTCCCAGTCACACCACATGATTCCCAGTCACACCACATGAACCCCGTTTTAACATATGTTAACACATATTAATGTACCGACAAGTCACATAATGATTGTAAACACATAACACAAGTAAATACACATATTCACACTCGTTCACCAATTCCCGGGACTCGAGACTCGTATGTTCCGTATGCCCTGACGATCCTACCGATCGTCACCGTTTGTACACTTGGTTAAGGACTGACATCTAACGCACCTCAAGACTAACATCCAATGATCTTCTAGACTAACCAATAGTTCCCGAACCATAACCCGACTTAACTAACCCAGTTAAGTACAATATACGCGTGACTCGCTAAGGTAGACTTTCATCTAGACAACGTTGTTAATCCGAATTTGCCAGGTGTCACAGTAATCGTGGATCGTTTGACGAAGTCGGCACACTTCCTTCCAATCCGCGGGACTGATAAAACGGAAAAATTGGCCCAATTGTATATTAAGGAAGTGGTGTCGAAGCATGGTGTGCCTGTCTCTATAATTTCAGACCGTGATAGCCATTTTACCTCTAGGTTTTGGCAAAGCTTGCATGCTGCTCTAGGTACTCGTTTGGATATGAGTACTGCTTATCACCCCCAAACCGATGGTCAAAGTGAACTAACCATCCAAACCTTGGAGGATATGTTGCGAGCATGTGCGGTTGATTTTGGTGGTAATTGGGACACGCACCTGCCACTCGTGGAATTCTCGTACAATAATAGCTACCATACGAGCATCCAGGCTACACCATTTGAAGCACTATACGGGCGTAAGTGTCGATCTCCGCTATGTTGGGCTGAAGTCGGAGAGAAACAGCTTACGGGACCCGAGATTGTTCAAGAAACTACTGATAAGATTTTTTTGATCAAGGAGCGCTTGAAAGCGGCTCGTGATCGACAGAAAAGTTATGCGGATATGAGGCGTAAGCCTTTGGAATTCCAAGTCGGTGATAAAGTTCTGCTTAAAGTCTCGCCTTGGAAAGGTGTTGCACGCTTTGGGAAGCGTGGGAAGTTGAATCCCTGGTATGTTGGTCCTTTCGAAATTTTGGCAAGGGTAGGCCCGGTGGCCTATAAGCTCAAGTTGCCACAAGAGCTTAGCGGAATACACGATACATTTCATGTATCAAACTTGAAAAAGTGTTTATCCGACGAGACCCTGATTATACCTGCGGACGAGATCCACATCGACGATAAGCTTCACTTTGTCGAAGAACCAATCGAGGTGACTGATTGGAAGGTTCAGAAGCTTAGACGTGGTAAGATCAGGTTGGTCAAAGTACGTTGGAATGCCAAACGTGGACCGGAGTTCACGTGGGAAAGATTGGATCAAATGAAGCAGAAATATCCTGACCTGTTCAAGAAGACCCCAGTACCGAGGAACTTGAACTGAATTTCGGGACGGAATTCTCTTAACGGGGGGAGAATGTAACAAACGGCAAAAATGAGGTAATTCCGTACAAATTAATTATGTGTGATTAACTTAATTACGTGCAATTTCGAATTAATTATATTAATTTGGCATTTAGAGAATAGCAAATTCCCCATAAGATGCATAGGAATGCATGTGTTTAATTTGAAGCACGGCGAAATCGCGTGCAAATTAACTTGTGTTGGAACGGACGTTGGTGATTACCCGGTAAAAATTAAATAAACGAAAAAGATCCCGGACACCCAGGATATAATATAAAGGGTATTTTCATGAAATATTATGTGTTTTGGAACTCCAAAACCATAAATGAAAACTCTAAATACAAATCTCCCGGTAACGAATAAAGTGCGCGTACCTCACCCGGTACACGTATAAATTATAATTTCACCCAACGAATGCCTAACCAATCAACCAACTCTTAAACTAGGCTATGTTTAAGGGTTATTAGAGGCTCTTATAATGTCCGGATAACGCGTAATTAAAATCCGATTTAAGCCCGAACGTAACCGAACGATACCCGACAATTTTTATATGTTAAAAAGTGAGATTTTGGTAAAAAAAAATATAGATTTTTTTTACAAAACCCACCGTCCCACTTTCAATTCCATGAAAATCTTCCCAAAAATCTTATTTCAATATTTTGAAGTATGGTCTGAGGATTCTAAATAGATTTTATGTGAATTATTTTGGCCAAAGTGGTCATGCTTTTTCAATGACCAACATACGGTCACCTCTAGACTAACTAGCTCCTATTTTCTTTCAAACCTCAACCAAATATATTTTCTAGATTTTGGTATGGAGAGGCAAAGATCATGTTGGATTTTAAGTATGTATGTAATCATTTTGTCCAAGAATTATTTGGAAAGAGTAATGCATATACAACACAACTATACAATACAAGATCTTATCCTTCTACTTATCTCTCTGCCTCACTCACGAAAGAATATCATCACCATCACCTTTCTATTTGTTTCGACACTTAACACCACCAAACTAATATTCATAGCTCACACCACACACATATATCTTTCATTTTCAACTTTACAACATAAGATTCATCCACATTCAAACCCATTTTTCATCAAGTTAAGTGTGTTATCAAGCTTGGAGCTTAACCACCTTGGAAGAACACACTAAACCCCATCCAAATCAAGAGTTTTTGTCTTCCCTAGCCTTGTGCTAGTAGTAAGCTTCTTAATCTTGCTTTAGTTCTTTAAATATTCATGTTTTATGTTTTAAAAGCAAGTTGTACATAAGGGTTAAAATATGGTTTTGAACATAAACTTTAGTATGTTTTTACAAGACTAAAATGGGTGTTTAAAATCATGTACATGGGCCATAGGTTTGATGTGGTGATGTAGTGTTTTTGTAAATTATAAAAATTACACATACACTTATATAAGATGATGATCTAAGCATAGTTGGTGAATGTAACTTGAATACACTAAAAAGTAGTTTTGATCATCATAAAATGATCATCTAAAGCTTAATATAAGTTTGATCATGTTAGAAAATCAAAAATACAAAAGCTACATATTTAAAGTTACAAACTTTAAAATGCAAATTTGGGCTTGTTGGACAAGATACACTAATCACACATATTAGTAGTCTTATTAATGGCATATGAGACTATTAAAAGTGTTAAAATGTAAAAATAATCCAACATTATAAAGATGATACTTTAAAGCCCACTAGTTTGGGAGAAAAATGCTAACTTTGAAAGTTAGTATGGAAAAATACAACTTTTATAAGTTAAGGGACTAATGTTGTAACTTTGAAAGTTGAGGGACTAAAATGGATATTTTAGAAACTTGGGTCCAAAAATGCAACAATGGAAAGTTTGGTGTCAAAGTATAAATAATAAATTTTCCAAGGTTGATTTGGTAAACACTAGTAAACTTGTTTATGTATTTTGTATAAAAAGTGTATTTTTATAAAATGGAATTTTATAAAAATATGGACTTTTACAACATAAGGATTATTATAAAAACAAGGTTTTTATAAAATGATAGACAAATTAAAAACTTGGGAGAACTTATATAAAAATGAACACTTTTATATAAATGGGAATATAAAAGTGTTGGAACATTTTTGTATTTAAGTTGTCAAGTTTTGTATTAAAAATACAAAAGTATTTTTAAAAACCTTCCATGTAACATAAGTTAAGAAATCGGGCTCGAACGTGTTAATAAACAATGACGTAAAAGCGGACAAACGAGAAAAATACCGTTACGGCAAAATAAGTAAATATATATTTTAATGAGTAAAATATATATATAACTTGGGTGAAAATTTTATAACACTTTCCTAAGTGTTGGAGGAAATATTCGTGGGAGAAAACATCACGTAAACGATTAAAAACGTTAAACGAACGTATGGACTTAACGAGGAAAGTACATGTATATATATATATATATATATATATATGTTCGGCTCGACGAAATTCTAGTATATCTACTTAATGGGAAAGTAGATATACGGGAAGGAAAACAGAGACGAGTAAATAATATATATATATATATATATATGTGTGTGTGTGTACACCGAATCGACGAAATCCTAGTATATTTATTTAATGGAAAAGTAAATATGCGGTGTGGTGAGCCGAGACGGGCGTTAAGAATATACTATCGACCGACAAGACCCTAGTGTATTTATTTGAATGGGAAAATAAATATGCGGTAAAGTGAGTCGGGTCGAGTGCTAAAAATGTATTGTTTCGAACGAAACGATCTTAAGTATAATTATTTAATGGGAAAATAATTATACGTTAAGAGAAGTCGTGCCGAAGATAATATTATACAAGTTAAAGAAATATTGATGCGAATATATATAACTTGTAAGAATAGGGTAATCCATCACCAACGGACCTAGACACGTGTTTTAAACGGGGAATTGTATAACAATTGTGTTGTTGGGAGTTGGGTGTACAACTTGCCGGTAAAACACACATGATAGGCTTAGTGACTCATACGTCTAAGAACGCCTGTAGGTATTTGACCTTGGATACCTGCTATTCTCTGGTATTTGTGCACGCTGAGTTTGAGGTGAGTCTCACGGCCCCATTTTAAACTGTTTTTACGTTTTTGGGGGAAAGATATGTTTTGTTAAATTGCTGTAACATGTGGAATATAATATTTAGCACGATGGGTACCTGGGTAACTGGAAACCACTTGGGGTAAGACCTCGCTGTTTACTGTAACCATTAATTCAGGGAATGAAACCAAAGGGATATCTGGGTAGTACTATCGGTGCCTGACAAGGCCCACCTCTGGTTGATAGCGTCAACCCGGTAAAGACAAGAGGTGCATGTATTCTGAACTGAGTTGTTGTCCAAGAAGCAACTCGCGGGGCAATATGTTGTATAGTCTTGGTTTGGTTATGGGCCCGGGAGGGAGTCGCCATCGTCATGTAGGAGCTAGCTACTCCACATATATGACACTACTTATATTATATTTCCGTTACATGCCGGTATTGCAATGTTTTGCTTGTGAAATTAAAACCTGTGAACTCACCAATATGTATATATTGACGTGTCTTTTAAACATATCTTTCAGGTAATTAGATTGCTGAAAGGAATGGCTAGTGCGGGGGAAACGGGGACGTCGGTCTTTTGGGGGTTTTACTCTTATTTTCCGTTGGTTCGGAATATAGTCGAAAAACCCTTTTGTTTAAATTGAACTTGTGTAGATGTGTACGTTTGGGACAACGAAAACATCTTACGACGTCTTAATAATATGATCTTTTCTAATTAATTATTGTTTGTGTTAATCTTGACTTTGATATACTTTTCGAGCGTTGCGCCACGTGTTTCCGCCGTTGGCGTGGTGTGACAAAATATAGTACTTAACAATTAAAAATCTTAATAAATAACATCAAAATCATAATCAATCATTCAAATCAATGACATTAAAATAATCCACGTCTGAAATTGCCTTACCCATTATATACAAATTATTATTAACATCTGAAAATTAGCACACTTATTGAAATCAAGATGATGATTATCGTTTAGTGACAATTTGTGACACCCAGGAAAATCCCACATCGGCCGTGGCCAGGAGAGATCCTTGGTTCATAAGTAATGTCTTGCCTCTTAAATCACCAACGCGTTTTGGGGCTTAATGTTAGTGGATGAGAGGAGAGCTTCACAGTTAAGCGTGCTCGGGTGGGAGCAGTTTCAGGATGGGTGACCTCCTGGGAAGTTTCCACCGAGGCACCCAAAAACAAATCCGTGAGCTCTGGGAGGGCAAAGCGGACAATATTGGTGGTGAGAGGGGCCGGATGTTACACAATTGATTAAAGGAAAGTCGTAATATCAAAATGAAAGTCGGTCACCAATGTTAAAATGAAATTCGTAATATTAGTAACATCAATAAATAAAATTAAAAATCTTAATAAATAACATCAAAATCATAATCAATCATTCAAAAAATGACATTAAAATCATCCGCGTCTCAAATTGTCTTACCCATTATATACAATTTATTATTGACATCTTTAGTAATCATTATTAGTTGTGATTGAAGTAATATAATTCTTTAACAGAAAGTAACATTTTGAAAATTTATGTTATCATTTAATTTCGTTGTTAAAATCCGTATGACGATTAAATGATTTTATTATTTGTTAAGGTTTATATAGTATTGCTGTTTCTCGAACAATTATGCAAAATCGTAAATACTCGAAGTGGTCGAACCAGGACCTATGTTTTTCTAGTTTTCCAGTTTGTCGTGTTTAACGCATTTTAACGCACCTTAACATATGAGCATGCAACCTTAGTCTATGTTTAACATATTTAAGCATGGATGAGTATCTACACATCGTTTAAACACATCTATGCACATAATCCACCACACGACAATTAATCTACACGTACACTTAATTAGTTTATGTAATTTCACCAACAACGGGACCCGGTACTAGTGTATTCCCAAAATGACTCCCAATGATCCTCCAGATCATTGAACCCTGGACAATCCTAACTTGACCAGACTCAACTAACCTAGTTTAGTCCGTTTATAAACGTTTCCCGCTAAGGTAGACTTAGATGTTACTAAAATGTTTAAGCCAAATATGCCGGGTGTCACAGTTTTAAAATAATTTTTAGAATTATTTAATTATCAAAATGAAATGATGCTACATACAAAATCTTTAGAAAATAACTAGTCGATTTTAGAAAGGTTTTTTTTATAAAATATAAGCTCTCAACTTGAATATTATTGAACAATACAACCAAGTATATATAATGATACAATGTTTTATCTTATATAAAAATCAATTAATTATTTAATTAATACTAATAACAATAAAAATATTTCGTTTCAAAAAACTTATTATTTGGCACTCAACACAGTTAATGTTCAGAATCGTAAATACGCTTCGCTATCATAATTTAAAAAGTTCCCTTTTGATTATTCAAAACTTGGGTTTAAATGTATTATTTATTATTATAATTGGAAGACCAATTTTACAACAACTGTTAACTTGTCAACAGATGTTGTTAAAACAGTTGTCATCAAATAGAATTTCACTTAGGGTTTGCAATGTTATATCTTATATAAATTAATTAATTAATTAATAATAATAACAATATTAATTTTTGCACTCATGACTCTTATTATTTGCAACTAGACCCTGTTAATGTTAAAATTCCTAAACACGCTTCCCTATGTGATTTAAAACTTTCATTCTAAAAATTCAAAACTTAGGGCTTACTTATTAAAGATCGTTTTAAAATAATATTTATAATTATTTAATTATCAAAATGAAATGATGCTGCATACAAAATTTTTACAAAATAACCAGCCGATTTTAAAAAGGTTTTTTTTATAAAATATAAGCTCACAACTTGAATATTATTGAAAAATACAACCAAGTATATATAATGATACAATGTTTTAGCTTATATAAATCAATTAATTATTTAATTAATAGTAATAACAATAAAAATATTTCGTCTCAAAAAACTTATTATTTGGCACTCAACACAGTTAATGTTCAGAATCGTAAATACGCTTCCCTATCATAATTTAAAAAGTTCCCTCTTGAATATTCAAAACTTGGGCTTAAATGTATTATTTTTTATTATAATTGGAAGATCTGTTTTACAACAACTGTTAACTTTTCAACAGATGTTGTTAAAACAGTTGTCATCAAATAGAATTTCACTTAGAGTTTGCAATGTTATATCTTATATAAATCAATTAATTTATTAATTAATAATAATACGAATAAAAATATTTCGTCTAAAAAAACTTATTATTTGGCACTCAACACTGTTAATGTTCAGAATCGTAAATACGCTTCCCTATCATAATTTAAAACGTTCCCTCTTGAATGTTCAAAAGTTGGGCATAAATGTATTATTTATTATTATAATTGGAAGATCTGTTTTACAACATCTGTTAACTTGTCAACAGATGTTGTTAAAACAACTATCATCAAATAGAAATTTACCTAGATTTTGCAATGTTATATCTTATATAAATAAATTAATTAATTAATTGATAATAATAAGAATAAAAATATTTCATCTCAAAAATATTATTATTTGGCACTCAACACAGTTAATGTTCAGAATCGTAACAATTAAAATAGAGAGTGTGTGATTTGTTCTCAAAACTGTCATTATTTGCTAACAAATGTTGTTAAAACAGCTGTCATCAAATAGAGTTTCACTTAGAGTTTGCAATATGTCACGTAGATGAATTAATTAATTAATAATAATAACAATATCAATATTTGCTCTCACAACTCTTATTATTTGCAACTCGGCCCGGTTAATGTTAAAATTCCTAAACACGCTTCCCTATGTGATTTAAAACTTTCCCTTCTAAAAATTCAAAACTTAGGGCTTACTTTTTTAAAGATATTTTTAAAAATAATTTTTATAATTATTTAATTATCAAAATGAAATGATGCTACATACAAAATCTTTAGAAAATAACCAGCCGATTTTAAAAACGTTTTTTTTTATAAAATAAGCTGTCAACTTGAATATTATTGAACAATACAACCAACTATATATATAATGATACAATGTCTTATCTTATATAAATCAATTAATTATTTAATTAATAATAATAACAATAAAAATATTTCGTCTCAAAAAAATTATCATTTGGCACTCAACACAGTTAATGTTCAGAATCCTAAATACATTTCCCTGTCATAATTTAAAAAGTCCCCTCTTGAATATTCAAAACTTGGGCTTAAATGTATTATTTATTATTATAATTGGAAGATCTGTTTTACTACAACTGTTAACTTGTCAACAGATGTTGTTAAAACAGCTGTTATCAAATAGAA
This sequence comes from Ambrosia trifida, assembly GCA_028751855.1. Classification (NCBI taxonomy): domain Eukaryota; kingdom Viridiplantae; phylum Streptophyta; class Magnoliopsida; order Asterales; family Asteraceae; genus Ambrosia; species Ambrosia trifida. The sequence continues at coordinate 150,482,610 of CM054122.1, forward strand.
TTTCACTTAGAGTTTGCAATGTTATATCTTATATAAATCAATTAATTAATTAATAATAAGAAGAATAAAAATATTTCGTCTCAAAAAACTCATTATTTGGCACTCAACACTATTAATGTTCAGAATCGTAACAATAAAAATAGTGAGTGTGTGATTTGCATTTTGTCACACCCTCAAATTTCCACTTGCGGGGTTTTACCGCGAGGCGCATGACAAACCAGGATCCAAGTCAACAGTCACAATAAACAACACTATATGAAATACGTAAACTGAAAAACATAGTTCTCATAATCATAAAACCGTAGCGGAAGCATTTAACCAGTTACAAACCATGTACCAACGTGTTCAAAGTATTTATTTCAAAACATGAAACTAATCCTAGACGCCAATGCAGACCCGTGCGCCTAGTCTAACAGTTGCTACCTTAGCGACCTGAGAAAAACATGCCAAAAGACGTCAACATATATAATGTTGGTGAGTTCACAGGTTTGTTCAATATGTTACCAAATGTTACCACGTGTTACCAAAACGTTACCATGTCCATACTATAGCAAAGTTACCAAGTACGCTAGCTAGGCGTATGTTTTGTTACTACTACGATTGGAAAACCATTACTAGACTGTTACCAATGTTCAGCCCGATGTGTGTTTAGCAATGTTACCAATGTTACCAGTTCGAGACAATATGCACCCGCCCGGCCATCCAAGCCGTCGAGTGAGGTCTGTCAAACCCAATAGATCTATCCACATTTCCCCCGTTGTGCATCCCCGCACATTCATGGTTTCCCCCGGGACTTTCAAATATCGTATAGCAACGCAAAATTAAATCATAGTATGACATATGTTACCAAAATAAGTTTTGCGCATGTTTTCTCCCCCAAAAGTAAAAGCAGTAAAAGTGGTGCCGTGAACTCACCTTAGGTAGTGTTCTCCAAGTTAAATAAGAAAAAGCCAAGCCCTTGATGATCCCAACTACCGGAGATCTATCAAAATGTTCACATAAGTGTTCCGACTAATAACCATAAGGTTATCTAGTCCCCGATTTCCCAGATCGTGACCAAGTATGTTTCAAAATGTGTTTTAAATGTTCAACCGACACACTAGACCGACCCGACATCCCGTTGGTGACTCATTACCCTAACTAATCAAGTACACATAGATTACACACAAGGTTCAAGCATAAAACACTTAGTTTGCATCAAAAATCTCATTTTTGATTCCATAGGGTCGAACCAGGAAATTTGTTCCACCTTCGCCCCTTTTCAAGCCACGTTCGACCCTTTGGAAGCCACCTTCGACCCATTCGAAGCCACATTCGACCCTTTGAACATATTCGACCATTATTGTCCAGGTTCGACCCTGGGATTCCACTTTCGACCCCACGATTGGTCGAAGGTGCCCAGGTTCGACCCTGGCAGATTGTTTTTCCTAAAAACGGTCAAAAAACATCTGAAACATCACGAAACATCATCAAACACAGCAGTTGAATATGAATAACATATCCCCAAAAAAACCCCATCAATTTTGCCCCAAAACCTGTTCATTTTAGCCCTTGGACCTATGTTTATTGATATGAAAACCTATGTTTAATGATGAGGTTTAGATTTAGGAAGACTTTTAAAAGGTTTTTAATGGTGAAAACATCCTTAGAACAGATCTGGACATTTAGGGTTAGATGAAAACGAATTAAAATGCTTTAAAAAGGGTTTAGGATTAAGAACACACCTTGGATTCTTGATTAGATGTTGTTTGTAGGTTAGATTATGAAAAACCAGAGCAAAAATTCCTTCCTTAGTGATAAAAATCGTTTGAGAGTGTTTAGAGACGGCTAGGGTTTGTGAAATGGTGAAAAATGACAAAGTTTGGTATTTATACTAGTCCACGTGCGCCCCTTTTGCCTAGTCGAATGTACCCACATTCGCCCCTTTCTCCGGGTTGAATGTACCTTAACTGGTCGAATGAAATTCTATTGTTTTCACATCCCAGGTTCGCCTCTTCACTAAGGGTCGAACCAAGATCATTTCTGTGACACCCGGCATGTTTGGGTAAACATTTTATAAACACATAAGTCTACCTTAGCGAAAAACGTTTATTAAACATACTTGACGGGGTCAGTCGAGTCGAAACACAGTCCGTATTGTCCAGGGTTCAATGATTTGGAGGATCATTGGGTTAGTCACACACACACACACGTTACGAGTCCCGTTGTTGGTGAATTACATAAACTAAATTAGGTGTTATGCGTAGATTGATTCTTATATGGTGGATTATATGCAAATATGTGTTTAAACAATGTGTAGATGATTATCCATGCTTATATATGTTAAACATAGATTATGATTGCATGTTCATGTGTTAGGATGCGTTAAAATGCGTTAAACATGATAAACTGGAAAATCTGGAAAAGGCACTTCCTGGTTCGACCGTTCGAATGGTCGAACCTGACTATCTGTTTTAAAAGAACTACATTCGACCACTTAACTCTACATTCGCCCACATGCAATGGTCGAACGTGGACATAGTATAAATACCACACTTTGTCATTTTTCACCATTTCACAAACCCTAAACGCCTCTAAACACTCTCTAGCAACTTTAATCATTGAGGAAGGAGTTTTTGCTCTTGTTTTCCATAATCTAACCTACAAACATCTTCTAAACAAAGATCTAAGGTGTGTTCTTCATTCTAAATCATTTTTACAGCATTTCAATTCGTTTTCATTAAACCCCAAGAGTCCAGATCTGATTCAAACATGTTTTCATGGATAAAAACCTTCCTAATGTCTTTCTAAACAAAACCTATTCATAAACAATGAATTTTCATACAAATTAACATGTGTTAATGGTGTTTTATGTGGTGTTAGGTATTGTTTGATGATTGATTGCTGTATAGATGTTATAACAATGATCTAGGACTGTTATTGATGATGATTTATGATTGAGATAGGTTACAATTGATTATTGATGATGTTTTGCTCATTTTGGGGATTTTGGGTTAGATCTAGGGCTTGTTCATGATGATAGTGATAAGGATATGATTGGGGGTTTCTTGTTCATGATAATCTAAGTATATTAAGTTGATTATTGATTGATTTCAGAAGTTTCCTAATTGGGTAAAGATTGCATGCGTTTGATGTGACATCTCCATAATTTACTATTTTGGGTAACTTGTAAAACGGACGGATTTCGGGATAAAATTGGTAGGGTTTTGTAGGAATATGTTAATGATAGTTGACTGCTGTGATTGGTGATGTTTCGTGATGTTTTCGAACCGTTTAGATGCGTTTTGGTGCGTTTTATGAAGTTCTGCAGCAAACGGTCGAACGTGGAACTCATTCGACCCTTCGTGTGGTCGAACGTGGCTCAAAAGGGTCGAACATGGCTCAAAAGGGTCGAACGTGGCTCAAAACGGTTGAACGTGGCTCAAACGGTCGAACGTGGCTCAAAACGGTCGAACGTGGCTCAAAACGGTCGAACGTGGCTCAAAACGGTCGAACGTGGCTCAAAACGGTCGAACGTGGCTCTAATGGGTCGAATGTGGGTGTCTGGGGGTCGAATGTGGGTGCCTGGGGTCGAATCTGGGTGCCCGGGGGCGAATTAACACGTGTTAGGGTCGAATTAAGATACGTTAAGGTTGAATAAACATATGTTAGGGTCAAATAAACATGTGTTAGGTCAAATGAACTTGTGAATAGGTTGAATGAACATCATGAGGGTTGAACCAAGGGTCCATGGGTCGAACCAGAAGCCCTTGGGGCGAACCAAACACAGGAAACTCCCGATTCGACCTTATGACTTCGTATATGCGATTTTTGATGCAAACTAAGTGTTTTATGCTTGAAACTTATGTGTTAACCTTATGTGCATGACTAATTGATGTAATGGGTCACCAACGGGATGTCGGGTCTGTCTGGTATGTCCGGTTAACATTTAAACACACTTTTTGACACACGTAGTCAAGATCTGGACAATCAGGGACTAGTTAGCCTTCGGGTTAGTAGTCATCACACTTATGTAAACTCATTGATAGGTTGTCATTAGTTGGGATTATCATACACGTGTTGGATTTCTAATTATCAGAAGACGCACTCTAAGGTGAGTTTCACGGCCCCTCTTTTATACACTTTTTCTCGGGGGAGAAGCATGCCACATGTTTTAACAAATACAACGTTTATGTTTTGAAACGCAACGCTTTTGAAACACAACGCTATTGGAAACGCAACACTTTTGGAAACGCAACACTTGTTTTAAATTACTATACGACGAAACGCAACGCTAAGTCCCTAATAAAAACCATGAATGTGCGGGGCACAACGGGGGAAATGTGGATAGATCAATTGGGCTTGACGAACCCCACCCGACGGCTGGGAGCCGGGCGGGTGCATATTGTCTCTATTCTTGGCAACTCAAACACGGGCGGCAACACATGCAACGCTTGTCAGTAATGGTTTCGGCAACACAGTCGTAGTAGTAAGGAAACGCTTGTTATTTACTTAAGGTTTTGCATACTTGGTACTTTTGAGATGAAACTCTTTACGCTTGAAACGCTTTGTGAACTTAAAACCTGTGAACTCACCAGCATTATATGTTGACATCTTTTTGGCATATTTTCTCAGGTCGCTAAGGTAGCAGCATTGAGTTTAGGCGCACGGAGTCTCACGACGTCTAGGAATCATAAGCATGTTTTGTTAAACATTTCAGACTTTGAGTTTTACTTTTGAGTTGTAATAATATATTTTGCTTCCGCTGTGTTAGAACGGTTTTTTGAAACTCAATGGCAGTTTACGTTGTTTTCATATCATATAGTGTCGTTTATTGTGACCGTTGACTTGGATCCTGGTTTGTCACGCGCCTCGCGGTAAAAACTCCGCAAGTGGGAATTTGAGGGTGTGACAATTTCCCAGGTTCGCCCCCATGCTATGGGTTGGGGGCGAACCTGGACCTATGTTTTCTAATCTTTCCAGTTTGTCGTGTTTAACGCATTTTAACGCATCCTAACACATGATCATGCAATTCTAACACATGTTATGCACATATAGGCACGTATAATCATGTTCACACCTTGTAGCACATATTATCATGTTATGTTACGCGTGTGTTAATAATCTACTTGTCCTACTTGATATAGTTCATGTAATTTCACCAACAACGGGACCCGGTACTAGTGTATTCCCAAAATGACTCCCAATGATCCTCCAGATCATTGAACCCTGGACAATCCTATTATGACCCGACTCAACTAACCCAGTTAAATCCATTTATAATGTTTCTTGCTAAGGTAGACTTATGTTTTACTAAAATGTTTAAGTTGAACATGCCGGGTGTCACACATTTGCCAGTGAACAAAGTTAATGTTCAAAATTGATAAAAACGCTTCCCAATGTTAATTTAAAACTTTCTTATTAAAAAACCAAAACTTTCCCTCTTAAAAATTCAAAATCGTAAACACGCTTCCCAAAAAAACTTATTAGGACTTAGTTGTATTATTTATTATTAATCGCAAGATCTATTGCTAAATCAACAGTTGTATTGAAACAACTATAATACAATTTTCAAAAAAGTTGGACAGATCTTCACAAAACAACTGTGATCGAATACAACTTCAATTTAAACTAAAGACTATTTACAAACATGTCTTGACCGTAACTGTAATACAATATTCACAAAAGTTGGAGAGATCTTCACAATACAACTGTCAACGAATATAACTTCAATCTATACTATAGATGATTTACAAACATGCTTTGACAATAAGTGTAATACAACGTTCCGAAAAGTTAAACAGAAGTTCACAAAACAACTGTCATTGAATAAAACTTGAATTTATACCATAGACTATTTAAAATCATGTCTTGAGCGTAGACACATATAACAAACAACTACTAAAATAATTCTAATATATCTTTTAATAATCTTCAGAGACCTCAAACTAATGTTGCTAATACATTAAAATCAACTTTGAATATAACATGTCTTTATACACCCATGAGTCTTCAACGCATATATTTGTTTCTTGGCAGGAATTGTTGAAGTTGTGTGTTGTATGTATAGAAGCATTATTAATCTCCAAAAGATTAACCTTGAATACTCAACATACTCAAGGTGCTTCCTCACATACCCTGCTTGCTAATAGAACAGAAAAAAACATTCAAAGTTATATTTCGACTACAGGCCTTGAAAACAAACTAAAGAAATAAGATATTTAACAAACATACCTGTTGACAAGCACAACAGCGGGAACCACAATAACGGAAGTAGACGCAAACGACTTCCTTAAAAGATAAGCATAGTGGCGTAAAAGCATTATCGCAATCAATGTCTTTCCTAATGCCATCTGGAAAAACACTTGATTGCTTAAGCTAACGCATCTATATGTTAACGGACAAATATTCACAATAACATTAATCAAACATGACTAAAATTAATGAAGCACAAAAGTTGATCATAAAAAAAATAACACGTATTAAACACTCGCATAAATGAATTTAAAAACGCAAAGACATACCCTCTTGAGTTTGAGCCTGCCAATCTACAACCATTCGTAATGGCAAGACTAATATTTTACTTTGATTGTAAGAATCTTCAAAAGTCTAAAACTTTTTCAACGTAAATGCTCTGGTTGCTAATGGAGCAGACAAAATATTGAGGTTATTGAATAACAAAACGGATAAATTTTAATCTTATTGATAAGATATATTATCCTATATGTTTAATTGTGAATGTCCATGAATAGTGCCCCCTACATTTTGAAGAGCTGTTATATACTAATGGTTTTGATATTGATAACAAAGGCTGGTGTGGTGCATTTGGTTGGGTTGTTGTTGTGTGTTATTTGGTGCTCCGGTTCGAATCCTTGAAGGGGCCGTTTTGGGTCATTTTTTTGTAATCGAATTTAAAAAAAAGGCACGGTCTTTTTGTGTGCTGTGTTTTGTTGGCAGAATGTTATAGGGTATTTTAGGCGGTTCTTGCTTTGTCATCATCTCCAATATGTGCCTCTATACCTCTCCATTTCTCTGTACACACAAATCCACAAACAAACCCCTCTTTGCAGACCCCCAACCCACTGTGTCTCTAATCTTTCTCTCTCTCTCTCTCTCTCTCTCTCTCTCTCTCTCTCTCCTCCTTTCCTGAGTTTCTCTCTACCGTCACAAATCCACTGTCAGCCACCCACCTTCGGCCAGTACGCGATGATGAAGATGATTGTGGTTTCGTGGTACGATGATTCTGTCTACATCTTTACTTTGTAAACGCCCTCCTCGACCCACTCCGCCGCCCCACTCGGACATCTGTTGTTTGGCTTGGTGGTTGGTGGCGTTGGTGGTGGTATAGATGGTTGTAGGAGCAAATGCATGGTTGTCTGTTGTTGGTGGCGTTGGTGGTACAGATGGGTGTAGCAGAGGGCGGCATGGTCCGGACGGATTCCGGCCAAACTACGAGAGTCATTTTTTAGGTAGATTGAAGAACACCAACAATATTCAATCGACCTCGGTAATCTGGCCCCATTCGGTCCATACCACCAGTTTTCTTCTATTCCTGATAACAGGTTACCCTTCTTATTGGAAATTTAGTAAACTAAACTTTCATAAATATGTTTTATTGTATAGTTAATAGTATTTGTAATAGGATTAGCTAGCATGGCGGTTAAAAGTTAGTTATAATAACCGCCACAACCATACTATATATATAGGAATGTATTGTAAACATTTGGGTGTGTGGGATTTGTATGCGATTTCTGTATACAATCCTCTCCACCGTCACATACATATCAATAATATTCATATGTTCTTCATGATGTTCTTGCATATTATACGAAGATGATGATGATTCCATGATGATAAACCGATTATGATAATGTTAATCCGCTGCTTATGATGATCACGGTCCAACATGTGGTATCAGAGCCAGATTTATAAACTGTTATGATCATCATCGTGAAGAATAATTAATCGGAACATTACTCTGTTCCGTTACAGAAAACAGAGACAAAAGGAATCATCGCACGAACACCGAAAGATAGATTACTGGCCAACCAGAAAAGAAGAATCAAACGAAACGAAACGAATCATTGTTCTTGTTTATTACGATCAAATCAAAAACAGAGACTGCACAGAATTCACGCCGTATCATCAGAGACATTGTTATAAAGATCATATCAAGAACAGAGAAAGAATCATCGTTGTATCCAACGAAGAATCACAAATCCGAACGTTTGTAAAATCTCTTGATCTCCTTATTTTCTATGTTAGTTATTTGAAATTATAAAAACAGAGTATACATATATACTCTTGGATCTTCAATATTCTTTCGATAAAAAAATTGAAAGTTTTTTTGATAAAGATTGATTCAGATTTACTAGTTTTAAGAACTTTCAAGGAAATCAAGTTTCTTGAATATGATGTTTGTAAAAGAATTCATTTCACAGTAGAAAAGAAGAAAAGGGCGGCATTTTTTTAAATATTATAATATATCTTGATCTCATACACATTGAAAGAAAGTCAAAGGATTTATATTTTTTTTTATTTCTTCAAATTTAATTTCCGATCTTTGATTCTGAATTGGTGCAAAAGTTTTTTTTTAAAAATTATGTGCACATTGAATTTAAGAAAAATACGAACATCATCCTTGATGATTATTTCAATTGGAATTGCCGAAATCAAATTGGGTATAAAACAAAAGAACAAGACAAACAACAAAAATTGTGAAGAAAAATTAAAGGGATACATGCGGAAGCCAGTAATTGCGAAAGAATGCAAGAAATTGAGAAAGAAATTACGACTCAACAAGCGAAGTATTGCTCCAACTATTCAAGCGATAAATAAACGGGTGGCTACGAGAAAAGAATGCAAGAAACTAATACAATGCAACAAGAAGATGTGTGAATACTGCACGATAATAAACATGGATTAATTTGATTCATATATGACACCGAGTTCAGTCGTTCACACTCTCATATATGGAAAAAGAAATTAATCGGATTCATATATGACACCGAGTTCATACTCTCATATATGAATGGCCGCCCAAGAAGATAGAGAAAGCGACAAAGCGGAGCTGAATTAGAATGATTAAAAGATATTATATTGAGTCAAGAAATGAAGAAGACACAAAGCAAAATGAAGAACATCAAGAGACGGAAATAAAGACTCTTACTAAAAATTCATGAAAGTTTAGTTTAGGGGCGAGTATTGGAAATTTAGTAAACTAAACTTTCATAAATATGTTTTATTGTATAGTTAATAGTATTTGTAATAGGATTAGTTAGCATGGCGGTTAAAAGTTAGTTATAATAACCGCCACAACCATATAGGAATGTATTGTAAACATTTGGGTGTGTGGGATTTGTATGCGATTTCTGTATACAATCCTCTCCACCGTCACATACATATCAATAATATTCATATGTTCTTCATGATGTTCTTGCATATTATACGAAGATGATGATGATTCCATGATGATAAACCGATTATGATAATGTTAATCCGCTGCTTATGATGATCACGGTCCAACATGTGGTATCAGAGCCAGATTTATAAACTGTTATGATCATCATCGTGAAGAATAATTAATTGGAACATTACTCTGTTCCGTTACAGAAAACAGAGACGAAAGGAATCATCGCACGAACACCGAAAGATAGATTACTGGCCAACCAGAAAAGAAGAATCAAACGAAATGAAACGAATCATTGTTCTTTTTTATTACGATCAAATCGAAAACAGAGACTGCACAGAATTCATGTCGTATCATCGGAGACATTGTTATAAAGATCATATCAAGAACAGAGAAAGAATCATCGTTGTATCCAACGAAGAATCACAAATCCGAACGTTTGTAAAATCTCTTGATCTCCTTATTTTCTATGTTAGTTATTTGAAATTATAAAAACAGAGTATACATATATACTCTTGGATCTTCAATATTCTTTCGATAAAAAATTGAAAGTTTTTTTGATAAAGATCGATTCAGATTTACTAGTTTTAAGAACTTTCAAGGAAATCAAGTTTCTTGAATATGATGTTTGTAAAAGAATTCATTTCACATTAGAAAAGAAGAAAAGGGCGGCATTTTTTTAAGTATTATAATATATCTTGATCTCATACACATTGAAAGAAAGTCAAAGGATTTATATTTTTTTTTATTTCTTCAAATTTAATTTCCGATCTTTGATTCTGAATTGGTGCAAAAGTTTTTTTTTTAAATTATGCGCACATTGAATTTAAGAAAAATACGAACATCATCCTTGATGATTATTTCAACTGGAATTGCCGAAATCAAATTGGGTATAAAACGAAAGAACAAGACAAACAACAAAAATTGTGAAGAAAAATTAAAGGGATACATGCGGAAGCCAGTAATTGCGAAAGAATGCTAGAAATTGAGAAAGAAATTACGACTCAACAAGCGAAGTATTGCGCCAACTATTCAAGCGATAAATAAACGGGTGGCTACGAGAAAAGAATGCAAGAAACTAATACAATGCAACAAGAAGATGTGTGAATACTGCACGATAATAAACATGGATTAATTTGATTCATATATGACACCGAGTTCAGTCGTTCACACTCTCATATATGGAAAAAGAAATTAATCGGATTCATATATGACACCGAGTTCATACTCTCATATATGAATGGCCGCCCAAGAAGATAGAGAAAGCGACAAAGCGGAGCTGAATTAGAATGATTAAAAGATATTATATTGAGTCAAGAAATGAAGAAGACACAAAACAAAATGAAGAACATCAAGAGACGGAAATAAAGACTCTTACTAAAAATTCATGAAAGTTTAGTTTAGGGGCGAGTATTAGAAATTTAGTAAACTAAACTTTCATAAATATGTTTTATTGTATAGTTAATAGTATTTGTAATAGGATTAGTTAGCATGGCGGTTAAAAGTTAGTTATAATAACCGCCACAACCATACTATATATAGGAATGTATTGTAAACATTTGGGTGTGTGGGATTTGTATGCGATTTCTGTATACAATCCTCTCCACCGTCACATACATATCAATAATATTCATATGTTCTTCATGATGTTCTTGCATATTATACGAAGATGATGATGATTCCATGATGATAAACCGATTATGATAATGTTAATCCGCTGCTTATGATGATCACGGTCCAACACTTCTTACTCCTTTGAAAATAATATTTTTATTTTTTAAATTTTTTTTAATCAAATTAAGCATACTCTTTACGTAATATTGCAAGAAAAATAATAGTGAGATATGGTTTTGGTTATATGGATGTAAAGTTTTGATTTTTTTTTTAGTTTTAATGATATGAGTTTAGTTCAATTATGTTTTGAATAATGGGGGTCTTTTTGATAATGCAGATGCTTTTTTGTTGATTGATTGTTGAGAGGAGATGGTGTGTGTTGAGGGGCAATGTCTGGACCGCTTGATCGATTCGCTAGACCTTGTAAGTGTAGATCGAATTGCTAGACCTGGACAACAGGTAGTTTATGTTGATTGATTGTAATGTTAAGGTTTGTCAGTTTGTTCTAACCGGAAAGATGTAACTGTGTTTTTTTAGCTTTTGGAAGAAGCGCTAGAAAAGAGAGGAAATGATATAGATTCGGCGATTAAGAGTCTTAACGAGCTTTCTCTTGGATATGTTAATGCGGTTTCGGGCTCGGGTTCGCCAATCGCCAGGTAGTTTGTTTGATAGCTTATGGTTTTGGTTTTTTATGTTGTTTTGTGTTTAATGGACTAAGTTCTTTAGTTGAATACAGGTGTAGGTGTAGGTTTGGTTAGTGCCAGTGAAGATGTTTCGTTGGAGAACTCACCGAGAAATGGTGCAGAGTGGGTTGAATTGTGTGTGACGGAAATGACGAGTGCCACCTGTATTGATGAATATGCTAGCCTTCGTGCGATGCGAGTACCTGAAAGTTTGGAGAAATCCATAACCGAACGTGCTGCTGGTGATGCGGCAGAAGCTCTTCACAAGGTTAGATTATCACCCCACTTTAAACACAAACACAGCCATGTGTGTTAGACACTTGAGGTGAATAATTATGCATTGACAATGCATTTAAAGCAAGTTAAGGGAAACAACTCCATTCCTGGACGATTTCATCCTAGCCTTATCTGAGGGGTTCTTGGGTATGTTACATGATGTCGTTGATTGTATCTATGGTTGTGTCGATGACGATGACCCATGGCTCATCTGAGACGTGGTTGGATTTCCTTTCTGGCCTTGATGTTTGGTTCGTGACTGGTGGGTACTTGATGATGGTTCATGACCACACATGTTTTGCCTTTTAAAAGCCTGTTCTGTGGCTCTCATGATAACCCCCAAGTCAGTGGTTGGTTTATGAAACCTGCCACATGAGGCTGTGATGAATGTGTAGATAAGATTCAGATTGGGGTGATACTTAAACCTTAGCGTGGCAAATTCGGAGGCTGGCAGATGCTTACCTGCAACCTTCATTGCAGCCATGGTGGGTTGACCCCTTTGTTCACTCCGAGCATGGTAATTTACCATGTATGATATATGAATGATTATGCATGATGTTGTGTAACATGATTTGCCCTAAAAATTCTATTCACTGTCGGAATAACTCATAGGTATGTTTGTTTCAGGATTAAATGAAGTTTATTCCTGAATGTTTTGTGGGTTCTAGGTTTTTTGAGTTTGTTTTTGTTGGTTAAGAAGGCTGTCATTGGGTGAGGCTGATTTCTTTGTTTGAAACCTGGCTTTCAAATGTTTTCTGTATTTTGTTTTTATAATTTTTACATAGAATTCATAAACTACTTCTTTAGTTTCTTGATTTTGTTTACGTTTTTTTTCAGGTTTTCATTTGTTGTTAACAGCCTCACAAAGAACATACTTTGATCATCAGGAGTCGAGATTGACTACACTTGATTGCTATGATTCATTATACTTTTAAATTTCTAAATGAGAAAATTGCATGATGTTATGTTTAATGACACCTAACATTGATCTATCTTGAATGTATTTTGTTTTCCTGAGCCTATTGTGTAGGTATGGCAAACTCATTTGTCGAGTCAGTTTCTTCCCAAAGGAGGTGAGCCACATGTAGCTGTGCATGAATTGCTAGCTGTGAATTATTTATACTTTGAAATTCCATTTCTAGAATGGTAAGTTCAAGCTCTCAATTTTAGTAGTGAATAAAAAGTAGCTTATTAGATTATACTTTTTCACAATAGGCATATTTTGTTGTTTACCAGTCTAGAAGGAATTTAAAAATATTGTTTTGAACGAATTAGGGTGAGCAATGTCCATTAAATGACCCGACACGGCTAATACCCGGACTGACACGAAACCCGAAAGTGCTGAAATTATATAACCGAAGACCGAACCTAAAGGATAAATCGGGTATCGGTTCCAGATGCGTTTGGGGTACATCAGTGCTTACTCAAAAACCAAATCGTAGTTCGACCCAGATAACTCAGAACTATCTGCTAGCTTATGTCAATCTATTGAAAAAATGTTGTGTTTATAGGTTAAAAACGCCGTTTGGGATATATAAGTATGTGTGTGTAATAATTTGAAAAGGGTTAAAATAGTTGTATTTTAAAAAGTTTGTCAAAGTAGAGTAACATTTGCCGTTAAAAAAAAGGGCGTTGTACATCATTTATTTTATATCACATAAATTATATTGATTTTGAAATGGTAAATGCAGGTTACGAAGAGGGTGGATACTGATATACATAAATGGCATGGGCGGAACTGGAGATCAGAAGGTGACCTACTTCTAAATGGTGCTTATTTCACTCCATCCGGGGGCGGTGCCTCTGCAAGCTATGCTAAAGCCTCAAGTTTAGGTGCCAAATCATCTAGCATGGTTGGCTCCATTACCGCCAATTTGGTGTTCTCAAATGTCGTAGGGGTCACCAATGCTAGCAAGTACTGTTATTCTTGGTTTGCATTGTTTTTTCACACTCCTTTCATTACCACATTGTTGTGCGTTGTGTCGTGCAACCTCGGCCAAGACCGAAGTGTTGTTCACCACACTTGCTACTTTGTGTTATAGATCTAACTAGGTATATTGATTTTTTTTACTTAATTCTTAAAGTGTAATTTCGGTTTCTTGAGTTGTATTGTCAAAGCTACCTGGGTCATGAAATGTAAAGTCTTTTTTTTTTTAAAACCATTGGCGTGGAGATTATTATAAATGTTATTACTTGTGGTGGTAATGATCTAACGAAGGAAAAGGTATATGTACCTAATATGTATTTGGTTAACTGTGTGTTACGAATTTTCATTCCCTTTGTACTGAAGGATCATCGCGTTATATACTTGAGGCTTTGACAAACGCGCAACGCGCGTTTTTGAATACAACTAGTTAAAATTACTTTACATTACATGATACTCGAGTGCTTCGACGTAAACGTAAATGTGAGAGAACCATCTGTTTATGATTTAAAAATTATTTGAGAGAAAGAGATGCACATGATACCTTTATATAGTTGTGTAATGGGGTATCGAATTTGAAATTTGAATTTGGAGCTCAAATTTAAAACCAACAGTCATACAAAAGTTTGTTGTGTCAAGTGACAATATTTAATTAATTTATTAACAACCACTGTTAGGCAAGTGGCATTATTACCACTGTTTAGGCAAGTAGGATTATTTTATTATTTAATGTGACATCAGTTTTTGCATCATACACGCATTGGTGGCCAGTCTCTTCGGCTAACACATCAGCTTTCTGACGTCACTCACGTTTCTCCTATTATGGAAAGTCGACTATTTTTATTGTATTGGCTTTAGGAAGCTAGATTATAGGAGTTGCATGTAATTAATCTTTAATGAGAATCAAAATCTCTCATGTTCCTCTGATTAAGTAGAAGGAAACTTTGAGAGAAATTTATAGATGATCTTGAAACTAACTAGTGGGGTTCAACCCACGCGTTGCAACGGGCGCAAGTTATCAGTTTGGTTCGTTATCCGTAGGATACCAACACGATACCAACATACATTATAACAAACAAAATATACAAAATATATTAATTCTTGTCACGTATAGGCGTGTATATGTATATGTATTATCAGTTACTCGAATTTGGAACATGCAACCTTTAATCCTTCTACCGGAATATGGTCGGAAAACTGGGCGTTCTGCCGGAGCTTCTTGAAGTTGTATTTGTTACTCCCCTAACCACCATTGTAATAATTGTTGTTTCTCAAAACCGTCCCTCTCATTTATCGCCGTCTCTCGTCAGATTGATGATACCTTAGCCGAGTTTTTATTTGGTTTGGACCCTCATTGCGTCGCTAAGCTGGTTTGTCTGCACATAATGCTTAGTGGATTAATATCACTATTGATATTGCAATGAAAAAGTAATGGATGTTTGATATACCTGCTTTAGGGGAAGAGGAGGTGTTTACCTTATTTCAAACAGTCCTGCATAAACTATGTTACCGCTATTTCTTTGTACCCTATTTTATAAAACATTATAACCATTTCTAGTTTCAGCCCGTCAACCTAAATATGAATGCCTTTTTTTGTTGCCTAAAGCATGCATTTGTCAAACTGTTATGCACAAAAATGATCGAAGACTATTATAAAGGTAAGTACATGGCAGACAGTGGAGAAAAAAAATACTATCACACACAAACATGCATTAAACACAAATGGAATTTAGCGGCGATTATGCGGAAACCAGATGCCAGACTTCTTAAGTTAAAACTGCAACTTAAGATTATAAATAAAATATGTAATCAGTCAGTAGTAGAACGGCGTATAAACATGGCTAAAGCCGGTAACAAGCTGTACGAATGCATATTTGTTACTTAGACGCCACTTTCAGATGTATAATAATGAGTGATATATCAAAGAAAAAAAATTGGATTGCTAATGAGTGATACAAATTTGACTTAGCTTATTTGGTTCTATTTGATCTTGTGGGCCAGTTAAAACCTAAAAGTGCTTACACGAACGGTGAATCTTAGCCCAGTAGTTTAATAGTAGGATTATGGTCTTCTTTCTTTTTAGAATTTATACTTTGTTTAAGTGTATGAAAAAAATATAAAAAGTCCTAAGGTTTAGCAAGGATTATGGCCTTCTTTTTTAACCCAACCTGACACCCGTTTTGATCCAGTCCCAACCTGACCCGAAGCCCGAAACCCGTTTACACCCGAACGCATTCTGACCGGAACCAATACAACCCTACCGGATCCGAACCGACCCATTTGCCAGATGTACTTGAAAACCTATGAATTCAACAAAGCCTTAGTGGCACCAATACATTGTTCAGTTGGTGGCGTGAACAACATTTCCAATTCTACTAAAGTTCCAGAAGCTATCAAAAGCATAAAGCACATCACATGGTAGCAAAAGCAATCAATGGACTAAATCACAAACTGAAATAATAAACAAATAGCGAGGAAGAGCTGAAGAGAAAACTCACGCAGCTAAGATGCTTGATTTCGTAAACTTGCAGAAACACTAAACTGTACACCTCATAAACCTTCCACACAACATGCAGATCTATAGAGATACTGACAGCAAGCAAATGAACCTCCCCTGATGTGAAGCAACAAACAATTTGAGAAGCCTTTCGCATTAGAGAGACAGACCACCGTCTCCGGAGCTGTCACCACCGCAAAGCTCTACATCTGCCCAAAATCAGGTTTGCCTGGAAGCGGCCAGATCCCTCCACCGCCACTAAGAACAGTCGTGACCCTCTTTTCCTCTTCCATCAAGACCGCGAAAACCCTAAAACATGTGAAGAGTTAGCAAAAGCAATAACCAACAAAATATTAGTTGGTGACCGCATAGGATCATAGAAAAAAATATTACCACTGTTGCGCGCCTTCATTTCATAGAGATCTACTTCTTATTCCATAAGAATTGAATTTCCTGATGAGGTAGCCTGCTGGGACTTTTCTAGCAAAGGGATTAGTGCAGCCCATTTGCTGAAACAAAGAAACAAGTTGTGTAACTTAGAAAAAAAAATGTGAAGGAGATTGATCGTACCTGGGAAGTGCTGCTTTTGGATGCATGATAACACCCTAAACACGAATCATTCAAACTCAAGTCTGAGTGCGTGGGTGGTTACTTGTTTTTATTAAAAGGTGTTGGGCACGGACCCGAAACTGGCGTATGGATATAAGGGGTGTTTATTTATTGAGTAGTACTTGAGTCGACCAGGACCAGAACTGAAACCATGTAAACCAGACTATTTAATAATGGGTCTGTTTCGGGTTTGTAGGGTCGGGTATGAACGGTTCATGCGGTAAAGCATATCAATCTTTGTCCTTTCACATAGAAAGGCAAATCAGTCATATGTGCACACTCAAAAAGTTTCCTAATTAACTTGTAAGTAGTGCTAAGCACAAATACAATGGCTATCATAACCCGGTCTACTTATAAGCCTTATACTTTTAACTTGGTATACTCATTTCAATTCATTCATGCATTAGAAACACCGAACTCCAAACCAACCCCTAAATGGCGATATCTACTATTAAATTGTGTTCGTGAGAGAAGGGCTCTTAAACTGAAAAAAGAAAAAGCAGCAGCTTACCAGGTGGTGGTTTCTAATCTCTAGGTGCCTTAGCATGGTTTTAAAGTGAGTTGGGAGCACGGTTAGCAATTTAAGTTTTCTACCAAACGACATCTGGCTTCTCCAACGAATTCTCATGAACACACACATCCAAGTTTTGCATTAGTACAGGTGTAATTTGAACCAAAAAAAAAAAAAAATCAAGCAAGCACACGTTTGGCGAACCAAATATTCTGAGGTCACACACGTTAAATTAACCAACCATTAATCGACGTCTAAAACATATAATATAATCTACTTGCCATTAATCCGGCAAATGTAGATCTCTTGGAACAGAACAAAAAAAAATAAAATTTATAACCAACAATAAACTCAAACTTCACCACTTTATTAGAAGACCTCAGGATGGAATCGTCCAGGAATGGAGTTGTTTCCCTGAGCTTGCTTTAAATGCATCATCAACGCATAGTTATTCACCTCAAGTGTCCTCACCTGCTCTTGATACTGAGATAATAACTTTTCAACTGCTGTACCTCTACGGTCCTCTCATCGTATTCTTTTTGCCGTTCATGTTGAATTGCTACCGCACGCTTTAGTATTGCATTCTCCCTCAGAAGAACCTCAATTTGTTCCTTGAAAAACCAAATTTTCCTGAAATTAATAGTTCAACCAAATAGCATAGTTAAAATCAGTACACACTACACACATGGCTGTGTTTGTGTTTGGGTCGGAAGCTTACCTTGTGAAGAGCTTCTACTGCGTCACCAGCAGCACGTTCGATTATGGATTTCTCCAAACTTCCAAGTACCCGCATTGCACGAAGCCTAGCATCGTCAATACTGGTGGCACTTGTCATTTCCGTGACAAACAATTCAACCCATTCTACACCATTTCTCGGTGAGTTTTCCAACGAAACATCTTCACTAACACTAACCACACCTACATCTTTATCCAATGAAAGAACCTAATCCATCAAACACACAACAAAATACAAAACCAAAAGCATAAGCTGTCAAACAAACTACCTAGCGAACCTGAACCCGAAACGCCATTAACATATCCAAGAGAAACCTCATTAAGACTCCTAATTGCCGAATCTATATCATTTCCATTCTTTTCTAACACTTCTTCCAAAAGCCAAAAAAAAAACACAATCACATCTTTCTGTTGGAGATGTTGCCTTCAGCCCACTTATAGGCCCAGTCGTTTGAAGCCCAGTATGATTAACTTGTTGAGCAAGATTAGCATAGGGTTTTAACCCTAATTTAGGCCTATAAATAATCTCTTGTACTTGTAGCTTTTTGTATCACTCAATAAAACAATACCCCAGTTGCCCCCGTGGACGTAGGTCAGTTTAGACCGAACCACGTAAATACTTGTGTTTGTGTGCGTGTGTGTTCTACGATCCTAACAACTAGTATCAGAGCTCAGGCTCTTGATCAGATCGAAGAGAAAAACGCATACCAGTAAGCACCTAAGCCAACCACCGCCTCAGAGTCGTCTGCCGCCACCCTTCACCACCTCAGCGTCGCCGCTACCCTCACCTCTGTTATCCCTTGCGCCGCGCCACCCTAGTCTAGGGTTCCGCCGCGCCTGCTGCCAATCATTCCTTCCCTGCCGTCGCCTCTGTCCCATCCCGATTAGGGTTCCGACCATACATAACCCACCTGTGCCGCTGCTAGTAGCAGAAGAGAAAGTAGAAAAAGAATTTATTATTTTCATGTGGTCTCGTGGCTGCTACATAAAGGGAAAAATATAAAGCATCTTTTTGGTTTTTTCCTTGAAAGAAAAAGTGAGTTTGATTTATTTCTTTTGGTGTGGGTGCTTGTTTGGGGAAAAGAGAACGTATATTGGAAAAGTCAAAACTTGTTCACCAATTTTTGACAAGTATATACAAGTTGGGAGATTTGACCAGTTTGGTTAAAGAAGCTCTGACTAGTTTCCTAGATATTTAGACAAGATGATGTCTGAAGAAGGAAAAGTCAAGGTAGAGAAATTTGATGGGAAGAATTTTGGTTGGTGGAAGATGCAAATCAAGGATTTGCTTATACAGAAGGAGTTAGATGCTGCACTAGACCCTCCCCCTGAGACCATAACGAAAGAATAGACGAATCTTGACAAGAAAGCACAGTCAACGATTCGGCTTACTCTCTCCATGAATGTAGCTTACAACATTCTGGAACAAACCACAGCGCGTGGGATTATGGAAGTTTTGTCAGACATGTACGAGAAGCCGTCTCCTGCTAACAAAGTGTTTCTGATTCGGGAGTTAGTCAATATTCGTATGAAAGAGGGAAGTTCTGTTACTGAGCATATTAATTTATTTAAATCACATTTGACACGTTTGTCTTCTGTGAATTTTAAGATAGATGATGAATTGCAGGCTTGTCTATTGTTATCCTCATTACCTGACAGCTGGTCAGGCACAATCACAGCAGTCACAGGGTCAGTTGAGACTCTCAGTTTTGGAAGAGTTCGTGATTTGTTACTGAATGAGGACTCCACAAGAAGGAACAATGGAGAATCAAGCTCGTTGCTCAGTACTGAAGGAAGAGGGAGAAGTAGTAACAGAGGAGGAAATAAGGGTAGGTCAAAGTCAAAACGCAGGAGCAAGTCAAGACCTGGAAAGCCAAGGAAAGACGTACAGTGTTGGAACTGTAAGGAGTTTGGGCATTTCAGAAGTCAGTGTTCTGAACCTGCGAGAGAGAAAAGGGAGGTGAATGCTACTACATCCTCAGATTCAGAGGATGCTCTTATTTGCTGTATTGAGAGTTCTGTTGAAGACTGGATTATGGATTCAGGAGCGTCTTTCCATGCTACTTTTAGCACGAAGAAGATGAAGAATCTACGAACAGGTAACTTTGGTAAAGTTTGTTTGGCTAATAATCAGAGTCTTGATATTACAGGAATTGGCGACATAGACCTTAAAACTCCATTGGTAACCATTTGGACCTTGAAGAATGTTCGGGTCATTCCTGGTTTGAAAAGGATGCTTATATCCATCGGTCAGCTTGATGATCAGGGATATGATGTTCACTTTGGTAGTGGACAATGGAGAGTTGTTAAGGGAAGCATGGTAGTTGCTAGAGGCAAGAAGAGAGGTAGTTTGTACATGGTTGAAGCATCAGCTGATGCAGTGAACGCAGTATCGAGTGACCAGAGTCAGACAAAGTTATGGCATCAAAGACTCGGGCACATGAGTGAAAAGGGGATGAAGATGCTTGTTGCTAGGGGAAAACTTCCAGAGTTGAAGAAGGTCGAGTCAGAATTTTGTGAACCGTGCATCCTAGGCAAGAAAAAGAAGGTGACTTTTGTGAAGACTGGGAGAGCACCGAAAGCTCAGAAATTGGAGCTTATTCACTCAGATGTATATGGACCGACATCAGTAGCTTCACTTGGAGGTTCTCGCTACTTTGTGACCTTCATAGATGATTCAACACGCAAGGTATGGGTTTACTTTCTTAAACATAAATCTGAAGTTTTCGATACTTTTAAGAAATGGAAATCTGCTGTTGAACTTGAAACTGATTTGAAGGTGAAATGCTTGAAGTCGGATAACGGTGGTGAATATATCAGCAAGGAGTTTACAGATTATTGTGCTGATAGAGGGATCAAGATGATAAATACAGTTCTAGGAACTCCGCAACAGAATGGAGTTGCAGAGAGGATGAACAGAACATTGTGTGAAAGAGCCAGAAGTATGAGATTGAATGCAGGGCTCCCAAAGATGTTCTGGGCTGATGCAGTTAACACAGCAGCGCATCTTATCAACCGTGGACCCTCAGTACCGTTGGGATTCAAGCTTCCTCAAGAAGAATGGAAGGGCAAAGCAGTTGAGTATGATCACCTGAGAATCTTCGGGTGCAGTGCTTACGATATCAACCCAGAAGGTGACAAGTTAGATGCCAAAGCAAAGAAATATATCTTCATTGGATATGGGGGTGATCAAATGGGCTACAGGCTTTGGGATTCTGAAAGCAGAAAGGTAGTCAGAAGCAAGCATGCTGAATTCAATGAAGAAGAGTTGTACAAAGACAGAAACTTGGATAAGTCAAAGGTTCAGAAAGAAACAGTTGAGTTTAGTGTTGAGAATCAGAAGAAAGAATCTGTCACAGGGCCCGTAACAGAATCTGAAGATGACACAGAACCTGAGACTGAAGATGGTGAGAATGAAGAGTCAGTGGGAATTTCTGACAGTGGGAGTTCAGAGTCTGAAGACGAACAGTCTCCACAGCAGCCTGGCCAGTCTGATACTTCGGTCAGGAGATCCACCAGAGTTTCTAAAGCGCCGGACAGGTACAGTCCCAGTCGTACCAGCCTCTCAGTTAATTATATTCTCTTGACAGAAAATGGTGAACCAGAAAGCTACTCTGAAGCAGTCAAGATGAAGGACTCGTTCCAGTGGGAGCGAGCAATGAAAGAAGAAATGAGTTCACTAGACAAGAACAAGACTTGGGTTCTTGTAAAGCTTCCGCGAGACAAGAAAGCTCTTCAGAATAAATGGGTTTTCAGGGTCAAAGATGAACATGATGGTTCTAAACGGTATAAAGCCCGTTTAGTGGTCAAGGGATTTCAGCAGAAGAAGGGAGTTGATTATGATGAGATCTTCTCTCCAGTGGTGAAGATGACCACCATCAGGTTAGTTCTGAGTATTGTAGCAGCAGAGAATTTGCATCTAGAGCAGCTAGATGTGAAAACAGCATTTCTACATGGTGACCTTGATGAAGACATTTACATGGCACAGCCTGAGGGATTCCAGGTTATTGGAAAAGAGAATTGGGTGTGCAAGTTGAAGAAGAGTTTATATGGTCTGAAACAAGCGCCAAGGCAGTGGTACTTGAAGTTTGATAATTTCATGGTGAAGACCGGTTACAAGAGATGTGAAGCCGATCACTGTTGTTATCTAAAGAAGTTCAAAAGTTCGTATATCATTCTACTTCTGTATGTAGATGATATGTTGATTGCAGGATCAGATATGAATGAGATCAGCAAGTTGAAGAAGCAAATGTCCAAAGAATTCGAGATGAAGGATTTGGGTGCAGCTAAACAGATACTCGGGATGAGTATCACCAGGAGCAAGAAAGATGGATCTTTGACACTGTCCCAGGAAAAGTACATCGGGAAAGTGTTAGAGAAATTCAATATTAACAGTGAGAAGACCAAGCCTAGAAACACGCCCTTGGGGAGTCACCTCAAGCTTACCAAAGATCATTGTCCCGGAACTGAAGAAGAAAAAGCTGATATGGCTAGAGTTCCGTATGCATCTGCAGTAGGTAGTTTGATGTACGCTATGGTGTGTACAAGACCTGACATAGCACACGCAGTCGGAGTTGTCAGTCGGTTTATGTCAAATCCGGGAAGAGAACATTGGGAAGCAGTTAAATGGGTGCTTCGTTATTTGAAGGGAACGTCAAAGATGGGGTTATGTTTCAAAGGGAAGGATTCAGTTCTCAGAGGTTATACAGATGCTGACCTGGGTGGCTGCAAAGATACATTTAAAAGCACCACAGGTTTCGTTTTCACAGTGGGAGGAACTGCAGTCAGTTGGATGTCCAGACTTCAGAAAAGCGTGGCTTTGTCCACAACAGAGGCAGAATACATGGCTATAGCTGAGGCCAGTAAAGAGCTAGTATGGTTGAAAATTTTCTAGAAGAGTTAGGGAAGAAGCAGACTGACTACTTGCTGCACTGTGATAATGAAAGTGCAGTGAAACTTGCTAAGAATCCTGTGTATCACAAGAAGACGAAGCACATCGGGATAAGGTATCACTTCGTGAGAGGATTGGTTGCTGATGGCACAATCAACTTGAAGAATATCTCAGGTGCTAAGAATCCAGCAGACATGTTCACTAAATGTGTGACGTTGGATAAGCTGAAGCTGTGTGGAGCTTCAGCTGGTCTCCAGGAATAATGTTAAGGAGATCGGGGTAACTGGAGGTGCATTGAAGATCAAGGGGAGATCTTATCTACAGAAGTACAGAAGAGATGGTGCAGTTCGTGGTCCGAAGACACCAAGTGGGAGATTGTTGGAGATGTTGCCTTCAGCCCACTTATAGGCCCAGTCGTTTGAAGCCCAGTATGATTAACTTGTTGAGCAAGATTAGCATAGGGTTTTAACCCTAATTTAGGCCTATAAATAATCTCTTGTACTTGTAGCTTTTTGTATCACTCAATAAAACAATACCCCAGTTGCCCCCGTGGACGTAGGTCAGTTTAGACCGAACCACGTAAATACTTGTGTTTGTGTGCGTGTGTGTTCTACGATCCTAACACTTTCTAGTTAGAACAAACTCACAAACTTAAACATTACAACAACACTAATCCTACTTTAGAAAACATTTCAATAACTACATTTTATGATCATACCATACTTTATTCATTATTAATTATGTTACCTTTATAATCCAATGGCCTTAAGTTTAGGATGATCAAAAGCTAGTTAAAGATGAGAAACAACACAATCAATAACATCACCAGCACGACTCTGTATCAAGATAAAAGTCACCCAAAAAGTCAACAAAAGTCAAAACAGCAAAGAAACATCAAACCAGCACCTTCCCGCTTACATTTATACTTGCAAACCACATGTATTTGGTAGCTAAAGGGAACAAACTCACTTCTCTGCAAATAATAATAATAATAACAATAACAATAACAATAACAATAACAATAACAATAACAATAACAATAACAATAACAATAACAATAACAATAACAATAACAATAACAATAACAATAACAATAACAATAACAATAACAATAACAATAATAATAATATATCTAATCTGTTCTCCGCAGCCACGAAAAACCACCATGCACAGCCACCACCAACGAAACCACCATCCACAGCCACCATCACCATCCACCGTCCTCCACCGCTCACCATCACCATCGCCTCGACCCCCTTACCTCATCTGTGCATGGATCATCCGTGCATGTCATCGAAACCCACGGTCGCATCTTTCCAACCCACCAATACTGGAAATATCTAGGGTTACTAAATAAGGTAACCATGAACAGATTTGGGTTGGGATTGAGCAAACACCGGCGATGCAAGGAAAAGAACGGTGTCGATGAGTGTTGTTGCTGCTACAACGGTTGAGGATCTGACGGTGGGACGCATCGGTATCGCCTATGTGTTTTTTAGAGAGAGAGTAGAGAGAGAGGGGACGGTTTGTTTTGTCTGAGAATGAATTGGGATAGAGCAACTACCGCTATCGTCGCCGATTCGAAGATGATCGAGATGGCGGCTTCAAATCAGAGAGAGATAGATACCAAGATGGAACTACCACCACAATCCAACCTGTAGAAAGAGAAAAAGCTGGAGAGAGAGAGAGGGGGGCTGAAAGAAGTTTTGAGCAGGATGGCAGACCTTAAAGTTGAAGAAGTAACACGTATCAGTCGTGTAATTTGGTCGAGACATGTGTTTGATGAAACAAACAGGCAGGTGATGCCACTGGTAAACAACCCTTGTAAGACTCTGTATTCACCAAAATGCCACTATTTCACTGTTTAAATCTCAAAGATTATTAATAGTATATAAACCAAAATGCCACTATTTTACTGTTTAAATCTCAAAGATTATTAATAGTATATAATTATTATTTGTATCCCTTTCTCAAAACAAAAGACCCCCTTTAAGGATGATAAAGAAAACAAACAATTAGCCAAGTTAAACAAGTCATAATCAGTCAACACCCAAAACATTCATGGAATCATCATCTTCTAAATTCAATCAAGTCTTGAATTATACCTGCGACAACAGCTACGACTTCCATAGACAGTTTTCTTTTCTTGATCACCCTCAATATCTATATTTTACACTATTTTATTAGTTTTTTTTTCTTTTTAATTAATCTGCTTAATTGTTCATGTATTGTTGTTGCTTGAACATGAAAAGGTGATGGAGACGTTGGAAGTCTCCATGATAAGAATAAGATGGTTATGTTTTTGAACTTTGTGTTTGCACGCCACCTATTTGATGAAATGCTTTATTGAAAATTCGTACTGAGTCATCAACCTCTATGGTTTTGAGTTTTGACCATAACATCTCCACTGCATATCATATCAACCTTGCAGCCAACCGTCCTTTTTTATTAGTAACAGTTTATCTTTATGCTATAATTATTAGGCCAGAATTGAGCCAAGTGAAGCTACTAACTTATCTAGCTACACTACATATGACTGATTATGTTCTTTGGGGGTTTTTGTTTTCGGTTCAGACCGAAAACCAGTCTGACCGGATACCGGATGCTACGCCAAGGTCCATTTAATGGGCTGCATTTTTTTCACTTCATCCTCTCTTTCTCGATCCTTCTGGTTTTAGTCCCATGAACAGCCCTAGTGGAGACTCATTGATTGATGTGGAAAAAAATCAAAAATTATGATAAAACTAAGAGTGTGTGTAATGGGGCGCTAAAATTCACGCCCAAATGTGAATTCACGCCCAATTTTGCGCACCATTACACATGGTTTAGGTATAATTTAAAATCAGTTACATATAGGTTATCAAATTTGACAGTCTAGTTATGAAATACTAGTGTAAAAAGTAGGGCCGGTTTTAAAAATGTAAAGACAAATGCAATGATGGGTTTGTTCTTAAAAGTGAAGATACCAGGTAGTTGTAGATTGTTTTGCAGAAGTAGTGCTATAGTGGCATTTTTTTGTACATTTGGAGGGTGTCAGTCATGAACTTTCGCAAATGGTGAAACCGAGATATCATCTTGCGGTTTTGGCTTATGCGGAGGGGAGAGGAGAGAGGCTTTTGCTTAGTAGGAGAGAGGGGGGAGAAAACGCAACATGGTCTTGCGGATTCAGTACTTCGGCTGACACAATCAGGGGCCGCATGTGTAGGTAGTTAGATAGTTGAAGGGGATGTTTTGTAACTTTGGAGGGAATCCGAGAGATCATCTTGCGGATTCAAAGATAGTCTGACACAAGTCTGTGCAAGCCAAAAAAGGTTGAATATTATCAAATAGTTGAAGGGCCAGTCTTGTAAATTCTGTATAACTAAAACCGCAAGATGGTCATGCGTTTTAGGTTTTTTTTTTTTTTTAACTAATAGATCAAGGGCTAGTCTTGTAACTTCTCTTTTGTCGTGTGTATGTGAATTCAAAGAAAGAAGCAGGGTGGTTCACATGCATTACACCCCAACCACACAAGTCAGGAGGGGGCATGCTTTTCAGTAAGACAAGTTAAATCAAAGACATAAATGCATGCAAGTACATGCAACCTCATGCAGCAGGTTTAGTCTTATAAATTTCATGTATGTTGAACGAGTATTTTGCACTCTCAAAATCCAAAAGACCACATATCTTTCACTCTCAATCCAAAGACAACATATCTTGCACTCTCAAAATTTGCACTATGGCATTTGTAAACCCTGTTCCTCGCAGCAATGAACTTCTATGGGATCAATCACGATATCGTTCGGCGATGTTGTTTGAAGGAAATGGGGAAGCCGCTGTAGATCTTAATATTAGACGCGGCGACCAATCCTTTTGGGCGGCAATTACCAACAATCCATTGGATGAACGTATTAAATTTATGCTGTGGACGGCAGGTTTTCTTGGAGTTGTTGAGTATGGTTACCGAATGATTGACCGAGGGTTGATAACTGCCCTCGTTGAAAGATGGCGTCCTGAGACCAACACGTTTCACCTACAATTCGGTGAGGTGACAGTGACGTTATAGGACGTTGCATGTCTAATGGGTCTTCCTATTAATGATGAAGCCGTGATAGGAGAACAATTTGACGTGGAGAATGATCAGGAACGGGCACTACTTGTCTACAATTTGTTGGGTATAAGAGCCAACAGATTCATTGGAAACAAGCTTCCTGTACGGGATGTTCTACAAAGAATTTTGGGTCCGTTGCCCGATGACGCGACTGACGTCGAGATCATACAACGCACCCGTTGTGCGATATTAATCTTGTTGTCATGTTCTTTGTTTAATGACTCAAGCAACGGGGCGGTGAAGCTGTCCTTTTTACCATACCTAGAGGACCTCAATGAATGTGGGACCTTGAGTTGGGGTAGTGCTGTGTTGGCATGGTTGTATCGCAACCTGTGCAAAGCAGCAGTAATGGGCGGCGAAGCAATGTGTGGGTGTGTGTATTTGTTACAGTTGTGGGCGTATACCGAAATCTGGGTATTAGCTCCCAGAATTGTTCCGGAAGAAGAAGAAGAAGAAGAAGGCGCCGATAGACCTAGACTCCCATTTGGTGCCAAGTAAGTAGTATGTTATGCGTGCATATTATTGATTATATTAAAACATGTTATTTTTTCTAATTATTGTGTTTGATAATTATATTTAAAAGGTGGCGTGTACCACACAATTTTAAGGAGATGACCAGACACTCGTTGCGCGCAATCCGTTCTCAACTATCCAATCTTCACGAGGATTCGGTAAGAGTTAAGTTACATTAAATTACTGCTGAATTCCGTACAATGCGTTAATAATTTATTATTTTTTTGCACCAGTTTGTTTGGCGTCCATATGAAGAAGAAATGGGTTCCTGGGCGGATTATTGTCTAGAAGGGCAGGATTCCTGGCGTTGTGAATGTTATATCTTGTGGATGCATGTGGTGGAATACCACGCACCATCTCGGGTCCTTAGACAGTACGGGGTCTGCCAATGGAAACCTCAAAATCCCCCCCCCCCCCCCTTAGCCATGAAGAGCACCTTACCCTACATAAATTGAAGCGTACCGGGCAAACGGATACAAACTGGAGAAGCAAACATGAAACCTATGTATCCTCCTGGGATAATCGCAGATTTAATAGAGTGCTGGGGCAACGGATATTGGCAGGGTTTCCTTCCGTGTTTCCAGATTACATGAGTTGGTATCTGGAACACACGGTTGGATTTGTGACCAACCCGGCGAATGACCAGGTACCACAAACCGGGTTCCGAGATGATGGGTCAATCACCCAACTAATGGTTTGTATATCACTTTAATAAATTTACACAATAGTATATAATGCAAAAATATTATTTTAATGTTCGTTATTTTAATATTAATGCATATGGAAGGCTATGCAGAGATGTATAGTCAAGCGGCTCGGTTTATGCCAAACGCTCCTGAACAATTCGCAGTGATACAAAACACTGCCACCGCAGTGTTGACTTCAATTCGCGAAGGAGATCGTTTGAATTATCCTTCGCATCTACAAGATCAGCCGGTCGGTTTCCAGGCTGACAGAAGCCGACCTAATAGGGTGTCAGGGCGTATAAACCGTAGACGTGGTCGGGTGGACCAGGCAGGGCCTTCTTCAACAACTCAAGACCCTCCCAGGAATGATGACCAGCCTATGCAATGGTCGGATTTTGATTTCACAAGTTTGCTGAATGATGATGATAGTGGGAGAGGTAATTTTGAAGGGGCTAGTTCCTCACAAAACCTCGTTCATCCACAACAGTTAGGGGGTTCGATCCACAACGCCAGTATGGTGGGGGGTTCAATCCACAACACTCTAGGGGGTTCATACCTACTCCTCAAGAGTCTATTATGTATACTCCCTACCCCTAAGTAACACCCAGGCGTCTTCATTTTGGACACCAGATAGCCCGATTAACACCCAGCAATCCTCGTTCACTTACTGGGCACAAAATCAAAGTGAACAACCAACGGGTTATAATAATTCTTGGACGCCTGTACCCCTTCAATTTGATGAACGTCGCAATCCACCCAGAAATCGCTGGCGTACTCGATGTGGTACCGGTAGTAGATACTGTAATCAACCTAGTTGTGGTGGTCCTGGTTATTGTAATAATGATGCATAGTTTTTAAATTCGTTTATGGATGTTAAATTTTCATGTTTTAGCGTTTATGTTTTAATGGTTAATGTTAGTTTTCATGCAGCATACATGAAACACACATCTTTGGTAGATAAATGTCACACAACACATAAACGTTAACAACATAAATGTCACACAACATACATGACATTTATAATAAGAAACAAACATGCTCACAAACGTTAACAACAATATTTGTTACATATTATTTGGTGTCCAACGTCCACGGTAAAATTCATCAGCGATGTACCGACGGTAGGCTGAACAAGAATGCGCAAGATCTCCTTCAAAGTTGATATATTCCTCATTAATTAGATTCTTCATTAACATACATATAAGGACTCCAGAATTACCACCAACTGAGCCGTGATCTTCAGGCGGCCAGACTTTTGTATCGGACACTATTATTTTTTCCACAAAATTTCTTCCAGAATTTTCCCAGTATGAAATTTCATCCAGAAATTGCTTGAACAAAGTCTCGAACTTCACAAATGTTGGGTAAATCAACACTTGGATTGGCGTTGGTTCACCGAAAGTAGACAAAGCGCAAGAGCTAGCAAAGTACAGCGTCGTACGAAGTGTCCGCATATCAACTAGAACAAGAAACCACTGTCTTTGTTCAGCACATAATGGGATATACAACTGCATAAGGTAGATTAGCGTATATTATTTCCTAAAATAATGAATATATATGGTGGTTTATAATAAAGAATAGTACCATATCAATATCCCATAAGGGAGGGTAGTTGTCTTTAATTCCGATGGAAAATGGCAACGCACGATAGTTGGGAGTTTCAGACAATAAGTCGAAGAATTGTAGGGGTAGTATTGTCCACGGATACAATTGTTCAGGTTTCTTAGATTTATTGATCAATACCCATCTGTACCTCATGAACAACGTAACCCAGCCTCCCACGTGCTGCAATTTTTAATAAAAAAATGTATACACATAAATAAAAATAGACGGGAATATATATATATTAATATTTAAAAACCTTAAAAAAGAATGCTTACAAGTGGCCAAAGGTGACCATCACCGTCATATCCCAATAGGGTTCCCCAAAAATCCTTTCCGAGCGGAATCCGGCCAAGAAAAACACTACAACAGACAGGGGCGTCACCATTCTGGTAGAATTCTATGACATTGGGAGACCATTTCTTCGACTCTCTTGTTGGACGATACCATCGGGGTTGGTGTGGAATCTTATGCGGTGGTGTGTCAGGGACTATGTCCTCAAATTCGGGGTTTGATTGGTCAAGATCCATTAGGATTTGTGTATGACTGTTGTTTTCCATAATGAGTTGGGGTGATATTTGGTGGTAGTAAAAGGATGGAAATACATGTACTTTTATAGACCTTTTAAACCCGCATGTTGAAGTTGCGGTCTTACCTTTTGAATTTAAATCCGAAAATTGAAGTTACGGTTTTACCTTTTTAACTCTAAAAAGTGGCACTGCGCGCTAGCGGGTCCGTTGAACTGTAAACTATGTGCTAAGCAATAATTTTGGATGGAAAATGTGACTTTTCATCGTTTTGTGACGCAAATAATGATGCCGAGCAATAATTTTGGAGGCCTAAACTTGCATGAACGGTAAACTATGTGCTAAGCACTGTGCGCTGGCGAGTCCGGTGTCCGGTAATCCCGGGCCGGGGAATCGAATCACGGGCCCGAAAGTGGCCCCCGGGGCATTTCGCCACTTAAAATAAACCTCCGAAACTAAGACACCTCCTCAACTCTAAAAAGTGGCACTGCGAAAATGTGACTTTTCATCGTTTTGTGACGCAGATAATGATGCCGAGCAATAATTTTGGAGGCCTAAACTTGCATGAACGGTAAACTATGTGCTAAGCACTGCGCGCTGGCAGGTCCGGTGTCCGGTAATCCCAGGCCGGGGAATCGAATCACGGGCCCGAAAATGGCCCCCGGGGCATTTCGCCACTTAAAATAAACCTCCGAAACTAATACACCTCCTCAACTCTAAAAAGTGGCACTGCCAAAATGTGATTTTTCATCGTTTTGTGACGCAGATAATGATGCCGAGCAATAATTTTGGAGGCCTAAACTTGCATGAACGGTAAACTATGTGCTAAGCACTGCGCGCTGGCGGGTCCGGTGACCGGTAATCCCGGGCCAGGGAATCGAATCACGGGCCCGAAAGTGGCCCCCGGGGTATTTCGTTTTAATTTAATTTTTACCAAAGAAGTCAATTTTTTTAACTGGACCATACATAAGCATACTAAAATAAAGTCAACCATAACACAACCACCTACCTAACCTCTTAGAGAAGATACACACGTTATTAATAAAACATAAGTCCATTATGTGGTGAACAATCAGACTGGGGCCGATTCTGGGTCATACTCTTCACGAGCTCGTTCTTTGTGCCACCTCCTGAATAGGATTTCATCAAGAACCGACTCATCAAAATCCTCTTCGTCATCTTCAATGGGTGGTGGATTTGGTTGGTGACCGTTGTCACCGGTAGAGGAATGTGGTTGTGGAGATGTCGGTTGGTTATGGTTTGGTGTTTGAAAAATTACTGGACGGTTATGGTTTGGTGTTGGTGGAGTAGACGGACGGTTACAGGCTACAAATCCAGGTACCGTTGTCGAGTGGTATCATCATCCCAGGAGCCCCCGGAATGTAAGGTGTTCAAATATGTTTTCTGGGCCTTTGCCCCAGTAATTGAGGCGTTCCAATATTCGGCACCGGTAAAATCACTCGACGGGACTCATCTAAAGGGGACGTATAAGGGTAAGATGTTGATTGCGGTCGCCAAGAATGCAAACAACTACATACTTCCGGTGGCGTATGCAATTGTAGATGAGGAGACAATTGAGAGCTGGGGTTGGTTCCTGGAGCAGTTTAGGCTGCATATTTCAAGACACAACGCCAGCAACCCCCTTTGTGTTATCTCGGACAGACATGTCGGAATAATTAGGGCGATGGAGGAATTGCCAGGATGGAGGAGCCGAACGCTTACCATCGGTATTGTCTTCGTCATGTACGAAGCAATCTTGGCGCAAAATTCAAAAGTGCAACTCTAAAAAAGCTTTGTTGGACTATCGATAGCACATCACAGCGGTACAAGTATCTGTATGCCATCAGACAAATGAAGAGCATTAACAAAAAGGCATGGAGATACTTGAGAGATATTGATCTCTCTAAGTGGACGTTGGTGCACGATAAAGAAAATCGTCGATGGGGTAACCTGACAACCAACATGTCTGAGTGCTTCAACCATGTGTTGTTGTCAAAGGCAAGGATGATGCCTATTACGGCAGCCATACACCATACGCTGGAAAGGGATGTTGATCAGTTTAACATTCACTACAGAATTGCAAAGCGTTGCCAAACAATGTTCCCCCCCCCCCCCCCCCCGCATCTGGAAGGTGATATGCGAACGAGATGCTAAATCACGAGAATATACTGTACGTTTGTATGATGTTCACAGGGACGGTACCACGTCATGTCTCGCGTTCGGGCAATGGAAGACGGGGGGAACGATTACACGGTTGAATACCGTAGTAGAACTTGCTCCTGTGCAAAGTGGCAAATCGAACGTCAGCCTTGTTCGCATGCTATTGCGGTTTGCCACATGAAACGTAAGGACCTTCATCAAATTGTTGATCCACGATATCATACTTCTGTATATCGTCTTCAGTACAACGGCCACTTTTATACCCTAGGTCATACAGCTTTGTGGGCACAGGCAAACTGGAGACTCCGTGGTAACCCGTCACATTTTACCATAAAACGTGGGAGGTTGAAACAGAAGAGGATCCATAACGAGATGGATGAAAGGCATGAGGACGAACCTCGTGCTACCCGCAGATGCAGTATTTGTAAGCAAACAGGGCACAACAAAAAAAGTTGTACCTCCCGTGGCTAGTGATGTTCATTGTCGTGTGTTGGTTGTCGTAAGTTAATGTTGTAGTACTGTTTCTTGTTATTTCTTATCAACTTGTCGTATTACTCTTGTGATGCTAGTTCAAAGTATCATGAAATAAATAAACGATGACGCCTTTATTACATTAAAAAGTTTATTACATGAAAAAGGAAATATTACAAAACAGCTGACGCAACTCACCAGAACTTATCACAACGGCACTTATACAGCTCATCAGCCATGTGGCGTCGGTAGTTCACACAAGCCTCTTCTACGGTGTTTTCATGGTGTATCTCGGTTTGTTTTTAACTAGTTTCTCCATCATCATACAAACAAGAACCCCAGCGTTAGCGATGTTACCCTCGTCTTGGGGGACATCCGTCTCAACCAAACCGAGGGACATATCACGTTCCGTTATGTACCTCGTGTGTCTCCTAAAGTGAATACGTTCTAGAAACCATTTGAAAAATAACTGTAGCATCTCCATATAGCTCCTAACATCTCGATGTTTTCCATTTCTCCATCAATTATCGGTCCAGTATTGAGTAATCACCATGCTCTGCATATCAATACGGATAAGTAGCCAGTCTATTTGGCGAATCCACAAAGGAAGGTAGATGCAGTCAACCTCCCAGAATGGAGGATACGGGTCCTTTTGTCCGGCATAATAAAGGGGGTAGTGGATTTATCATCTTGCATGTAATGATAAAAATCAGGAGGTAACACCGACCATCGTAATTCTTTGTTGGGGTTTTTTAAGAGCATCGCCTGCCGTACACGCATTAATCTTACAGTCCATGCTTCAACATGCTGCAAAAGAAGAAAAAACACTATAAATTAACTATGTAAACATGTGAAAACTTATAAAAATTAATATGTCGTGTTAAGTGTACCGTAGACAACAGATGACCGCCAGATTCATTCCCTAGTAGGGCACCCCAAAAAGTTTTGTCGAGTTTTTTTGTAATGAAACGACTGTAGCAGTATGGAGAGTCCCCGTTGAGATAAAACTCTAAAACATCTGGGGACCAGTTCTTTGAATCTTTGTTGGAAACTATAGCACTATCTTTTTCGGGCTCCTTTTCCGGTGGCTTTTCAGTCGGAATCTCCATAGACGACCCCGCCTTCGTGGATGACGACGGCCTCTTCATACGCCTCCAAAGATCATCCGTCCACTTTGATTTCTTAGCAACTGGTTGAGAACAGAAATATGACCCGACCTCTTCGTCCTTCTCCATACTATCGAACGTTTTATTGGAGTGAATGATAATGAAACTTTACATATATGTATTTATAGGTGAAATTGACAATATTAAGAAAGGTAAAACTGCAACATCATCTTGCGGTTTTGATAATGATAGTAAATGTCCATACCATACTTAAAAAATAAAAAAAATTCAACACACTTTTTTTTAATAAAGTCATAAAAAAAATTATATTTAAACAATCTATATAGAATATTGTTTAATATTGTTAATTTTTTTAAATATTTCGTTTTTTTAGTTAATATGTCGTTTTTTAAACAATCTATTTCCGAAGCAGAATATAGCGTATTTTTTTAGTTAATATGGCGTTTTTTAAACAATCTATTTCCGAAGCAGAATATATCGTATTTTTTTAGTTAATATGGCGTCTTTTTTAGAATATTGTTTAGTAAATTTATTATCATTTAGTAAATTTCTTAAATTATAATATGACGTTTTTAACAAAGTTATTTAATAATAATAAATTGGAATTGACAGAAACACACATAAATTTATTTATGCACTAAAACGTTAAATATACAATCTACCGAGTTACAAAACAATCTATTTCCGAGACCACCAATTCCAATATTCTCCCGGACGTCGCTAATAACGGACCTTGATTCTTCAACACCGGGGTGCATTCCGCTGTAGGTGTAGAAGCCGCAGAGCCGATTAAATTTGCTGCTAAAATTAGTGTACCACCGTGATGGAAGGTGCGAAACAAAAACTTGTTGCAGAGTTCATTAAGTTTCTGTTTCGCACCTTCCATCACAATTGCTTTATTGAAGTCAAACAAGGGAACATCAATCAATCTGTTGAACATGTGTAACAAATCTACAGGTACCCAATGGTCAACCCAGGTTGCCATACCAAAGTATCTCAAATTCCGATGTCACCGACGTCGCTAATCACATGATGTGATTCTTCAACACCGGATGGTCTTGCGCTACAGGATTTGCCTGGAAGGTTGTCCCCCCTAAAGAGCCCGTTGGAATGTCCGGGTTTGGTAGACTAGAGATTGAGACTACCAATGACAACCAACTCTCTAATATTATAAACTACAGTGACAATGTTGCATTCTACACATGTTATACCACGTGTGGATGTAACATCGATCCAAGTAGTTTCATGTGGATGTAACACCGATCCAAAGACACCGCTTTTTTGGACCCCAGAAAAGCGATGCCAAGCAGGGGATGAAACAGGAGACGATGCTTTTAAGCATGGCTCATCCCCGCCCAATACTGTTATAACTCCATGTGGATGTAACATCGATCCAATGTTCCAAACGAAACTTCTCCTGCCACCACCAATGATGGAATGTGGATGTAACCACATGAAATGAGAAAATGAAAAGATCATATATTTTGCTGAGTGGAAATGAAATGAGAACATCGTCGTAAACCCTTTAGAGTTTAGTTCAGTATATTAACATATGTCTCAATATTATATAACATGCATACATAGAAACCGCAAGATGGTCTTGAAGATTATTATATACCATTCAAGTCCCTCCTAAAGTAACAATACAACCCCTTAAACTATCTAAACAACTACAAAATGCCCCCCCCCCTAAACTTTGAATCCGCAAGATGATATCTCGGATTCCCTTCAAAGTTAGAAAACATCCCCTTCAACTATCTAACTACCTACACAAAATGCCCCTGATTGTGTCAGCCGTTCATCTGAATCCGCAAGACCATGTTGCGTTTTCTACCCCCTCTCTCCTACTAAGCAAAAGCCTCTCTCATCTCCCCTCCACCTAAGCAAAACCACAAGATGATATGTCGGTTTCACCAAATGCCTAAAATGAGTTCTGACGCCCTCTAATTGCACAAACTTTTGGTACTGTGCCACTATTTTGGCAAAAAAATCGTAGTTGTATGGCTAAGACTAAGGCCGTGTGACTACAGATTGTCCAAGATGGATTGTTGTGCGGTTGCTTATAGGAGTTCACGTACTTACCAATGAATTATATTATGGTTGGGTTTTTTTTTTTGGGTATTGACTTGCCCCCCTTTTGCTGGCTTTTTATAGCGTGTCCAAAAGCTACTATTTACTGTTTGTAACTGTATCATAATTCATCTATAGTACCTAATTATGGTAACCTCTATAGATGAGGCGATATGGATCATCATCTTAATCAACATTATCACATGGTTATGATGTTTTATGAGCTTCCGAGGGGAGGACACTCGTATGGTGATAGAAACCAAGAAAACAAAGGCTGATTTTTACAGAAAAACTAGGATAGTTGGCCCGATTTGAGAGGGGCTAATCTCCCATACAAGAACACTCGAATATTAGATAATACAGATTAAAACAAGACATAAAAAGCAAGAACTGAAAATGGCTTAAATGGAAAATAAAAAAATTACTAATCCTAAACTTCAGCTCTTAAATTCAACCTTTTGACTCTCCTCTTGACTTTGACTCCCTTAGCATTCAACCCCCCCCCCCCCCCTAATTCAGCCCTAAAACTTTGCTCATGATTGACTGGGTCAAGGTAATTGAACCAGTACCTGTTTGACCCAGATGGGTCGACCCGCTGATAAGGTTGAGTCGTATCATATGTGT
This sequence comes from Ambrosia trifida, assembly GCA_028751855.1. Lineage (NCBI taxonomy): Eukaryota > Viridiplantae > Streptophyta > Magnoliopsida > Asterales > Asteraceae > Ambrosia > Ambrosia trifida. The sequence continues at coordinate 150,519,608 of CM054122.1, forward strand.
TTCACTAGCCATTTATATGATGCCTTAACTCGAAATGATATTAGAACCTACAAAGATGACAAGGCACTTGAGATTGGAAAGCCCATTGCTTCTGAGCTCCTATAGGCCATAGAAACATCAAGAATTGCCATTGTGGTTTTATCCAGCAATTTCGCAACATCAAAATGGTGTATGGAGGAAATTGCAAAGATATTTGATTGCATGAAACGAGGCAAGCTAATGGTTATTCCTATTTTTTTTACCATGTATCTCCCTCTGACGTGCGTCATCAAAGCAACTACATGAACAATCATTTTCCAATCATTAAGCCGATCCTGAAATTGCACCACAAAAGGTGGAAACATGGAGAGCTGCTTTCAGAGCAGTAGTGGCTATCTCAGGATGGCACATGACACAAAACAGGTTGCAGCATTACAGTATTGCTTTCTTTTGTATTTTGATATTTATCAATGTAAAATGGAACAAGTCTTAGAACTTAAGAATCTTATAACAACTTACCTAATCTCATGCCTGGTTATCTGAAGGGATGAAGTGGATGTCGTAAGTCAAATTGTGAGAAAAATCTTGACGGACTTGCCTGATACAATGCCAATAGATCTTTTCAATAGTCTAGTGGGAATCGAGTCACGAGTAGATGAAGTGAAAGGAATACTAAGAATGGAGTCTAATGAAGTTCTTTTTAGAGGAATTTGTGGGATGAACGGAATCGGTGAGACTACTCTAGCTGAAGCTGTCTATAAGGACATTAAAAATATGTTTGAAAAAAATTGTCTCATTGAAAATATCAAGGACATTTCCAAACAAAATGATAGTACAGAACTATGCAGATTACAACAGAAACTCCTTGATGACATTTTAAATGAGAAAAGCATTCGTGTTCAAAGTGTTATTCATGGACAAGCTTTATTGGGCACAAAGCTACGTGATTTAAAAGTTATATTTTTATTGGATGATGTGAATCATGTTGACCAGTTGACCTATTTAGCCGGGGGCTAGAATTGTTTGGACCTGGCAGCAGAATCATAGTAACCACAACAAACAGAGACATGCTAAATTACTATAAAATGAGTGAAATATATAATTGTGATGAAATGAAAGGTGATGAAGCTCTTAGTCTCTTTTGTCGGTCAGCCTTCAAGCAAAGCCATCCTATACATGGTTATGAAAAGCTGTCGGTTGATATTGTGAAGCTTGCTGGTGGTCTTCCATTAGCTCTTAATGTTTACGGTTCTCTTTTATGTGGGAAGGATGAAAATTACTGGAAAAATATGGTGAATAAACTTAAAGAATATCCAGAGAAAGAAGTACTTGGAAGACTTGAAGTAGTTTATGCAAGGCTGATATCAGCGTAAAGTATTAATATATATTGCTTGTTTCTTGAAAGGGAGAAACAAAGATCTTGTAAATGATATACTAACCAATATTGGTTTGTACCCTGAGTGTGTGATTACTGATCTTATGAACAAGTGTCTCATAACTATCAATATTGAAGATAATGTGTGGATGCATGATCTACTGCAACAAATGTGTTGGGAAATTATTCGCATGGGAGTCACATGGCAAGCACATTGCAATCAAGTATCATAAAGATATTGTAGATATACTTTCATCCAACTCAGAGGTTTGTATCATGGCTTTTTCAGAAAATTGATTTACTTTAAAACAATTGACATGGAACTTTTCTCATTTAAGCTTTAATATATCGAATGTAAAATCGGAAACTAATTTGAAAATTGGAATTTACTAAACGCGAAATAGATAACTCCTTTGACACTTTGAAAGTCACCAACACATAATATTTTAGTGAAAAGGCAGTAATATTTTTATCACTAACTCTTCTGTGTACTTGTTTACACCAGGGAATGCAAACTGTTGAAGTCATTAATCTGGAACCATATATGGGTGAAGTGAATTATCGCCTCATTGACCCAAGATGTTTCTCCAAGATGACAAAACTATTAGCGGACATCACTCCCCAAGTCAAACCAATCAAACCAAGTCAATACCATTCAGTCAATAGTCAACCAATTACATTTATTATGCTCAATCATCTCCTTGAGAGATTGTTTCCTTAGTTTGTATATTCTATGTGTATAAATACCCTATTGTATGATCAATGTAAAACACAATTCATAACAATAACATGGTATCAGAGCTAGTTTTGATACATTGAGCACTAGCTCTGTTTCGCCGCCTTACCGTTCCTTTTCAGGATTTCGATCCTATTTCGGGTTTCGACCCTCTGTTTCGCTGGCCAATACAACACCCATCACTAATTTCTTTCTTCCAACATGTCTGATAATGCTGAATCCCAGGCCTCGGCCAACTCAAAACCCGCTCATTCACTTCACCCCGTATACACCGTTACTGACATCACCAAAAAGGTCTGGATCTTGGATGGCTCCACAGTGACTTACTCCGCGTGGGTGAAACTCTTCCAACTTCACGCACGCGGATACCAAGTTCTGGACCATATCACGTCTGAACCTCCACCCGTAGACGACCCCTCCTATGAACAATGGAAGAACATTGATGCAATTGTGTTGCAGTGGATTTACTCCACTTTGTCTGATCGATATCTCAAGCAGGTTCTTGACCTATTGACCCCTGATAACGATGCCACTGCTCTCCAAGCCTGGACCCGTGTCCGTGAAATTTTTCACACAAACAGGGGACCTCGGTGCGCCGCCTTGCAGTCTAAATTCACCAATCTGAAGCTAAGTGCATCCCCTTCGTTGGACGCATATTGCCAAGCTCTGCGGGACATTGCTGATCAACTTGAAGATCTTGGTACCCCGGTGAATGAACAAGCACTAGTATTACAACTCGTGCGGGGGTTACCACGGGAATATGACACAATAGCTGCAATGATTCGCCGTGAATTACCCCCTTGGAACGAGGCTGTTGAAATGCTCCGAGGTGACCTGGAACGGCAGACTGCTCAGGAACCCGTGCCCACACCTTCGGAAGCCCTAGCCGCCGTGAACCCCCCTAATCGCCGCCCTGATGCTCCGGCAAATAGCCAAGGGACTCGCCGCCCTGAATCTCTGCCAAATAGGTATGGCTCTTCTCAAAGCCCTAGATATCATAATAATATGTCTAACTCTCGCAGAACTGGATCTTCAAGACGGTATGGGCCAAATGAACATAATCGGTACGGGCCAAATGAACCTAATGGGCCAATCTCTTGTGATAACCAGTCTAACAGGTCTTCTAGGCCTTCTGGACCCAGCCGCACCTCAAACCGTCACTCACCTAATAAATACTGGCCCAACAATTATTGGCCCAACTATTGGCCTGTTCCGCCTCCTCCATGCCCATACCCCACTCTACCGGGCTGGGCCTCCCCTTGGTCCACCCCACAACAACCAAACCAAACATCCAACTCATCCTCCACATCGGCCCAGACCCATATAACAGATATAAACCCACTCGAGCCCACTGAACTTGCTGAAGCTTTTCAAGCCATGGCTGTAGAAGACGAGACCCCGCAATGGTTCATGGACACTGGTGCTACTAATCATCTCACTTCGGACTCAGGTATGATTTCTCACTCGTGTGGTAATTCTATTAAACATGTATTGGTTGGTAATGGACATCGTTTACCAGTTGCTGGATCAGGTCACACAAACCTACCCTCAACTTCTAAACCACTCCAACTTAAAAACATTTTACATACCCCCAATATTATTAAAAACCTTATATCTGTACGGAAATTCACCCGTGATAACTGGGTTTCCGTTGATTTTGATCCCTTTGGTTTTTCTGTGAAGGATTACCCGAGTGGGATGATTCTGAGTCGGCATGATAGTACCAGTCACCTCTACCCGCTCACTGCTTCCACCACTCCCGATGCTTCTGCTTTTGTTTCCACAAGTCTACAAGGCTCGTGGCATAACCGTCTAGGACATCCCGGCATGCATGTTCTAGATATTTTAAACTCTAATAATTTCATTTCCTGTAATAAGCATGCACGTACTTCTTTTTGTGACTCGTGTCAGGTTGCGAAGCACAAACATTTACCTTTTAATTTATCTACTTCTTCTACTGTTTGCCCATTTGATATTGTGCATTGCGATCTGTGGACATCTCCTGTCCCTAGCAAACAGGGGTATAAATATTATTTGGTGATAATTGACGATTTCACTCAATTTTCTTGGGTGTTTCCATTGAAATTTAAATCTGAAACTTACACCAAATTTACACAATTTTATAAATATATATCCACCCAATTTCACCGCAACATTAAATCCTTTCAAAGTGACATGGGTGGCGAATTTGACAATGCACAGTTTAAACAATTTGCCGCCACCCACGGGTTGCAATTCCGTTTCTCTTGTCCCCACACATCTCAACAAAATGGGAAAGCTGAACGCATGATTCGTCGTCTTAACGAAATCATGCTTTCTCTTCTCACCCATGCTTCTCTCCCACCGAACCTATGGGTTGAAGCTCTTCACACATCTGTCTACTTCCACAACATTCTACCATCCAAAACAATTGGTTTTCGCACCCCTACCGCTGCCTTATACCTCAAAAATCCAGACTACACCCACCTCCGTGTCTTCGGATGCGCATGCTTTCCCTACCAATCTGACACCCGCCCACATAAGCTTGCCCCAAGGTCTACACCTTGTGTATTCCTTGGCTATCCTGCCGACCATCGTGGCTATCGATGCCTTGATCGTACCACAGGGAAAGTTATTTTGTCCCGCCATGTCACCTTTAATGAACTTGAATTCCCGTTTTCAAAATCATACCAACCTACACCTGACTCATACACATTTCTTGAAACCGACCCATCTCCACTTATCTTCACACAACCGTCACCCTCAACCACCATCCCCACACCCGCTGCTGTCCCATTCCCCACCACTACTCCTCCCATTCCACCACTAAACACTGCTACTACACACCCCTCTCCATCTTCCCCTCAACCCGCCCCAGCCACCCAGCAACCCATCATTTATTCTCGACGAAACACTCGTCCACCCAACCCACCCACAGTCCCTGACCCTCCTGTCCCTGCTGAACCTCAGCCCCGTCACCATATGACAACCTGCTCTCGTGACGGCACTTCAAAACCAAAGGTACCCTTCAATTTAAACACAGAAACCGTTTCACCTATCCCAAAATCCCATCTAGATGCCCAATCTGATCCAAACTGGTATGATGCTATGAAAACCGAATACAATGCTTTAATAAATAACCACACATGGGAACTCGTTCCTAGACCACCCGAGGCACATATTATACGATGCATGTGGCTATTTCGTCACAAGTTCCATGCTAATGGGACTCTTGAACGCTACAAAGCTCGATTAGTAGTCAATGGCAAATCACAGCAAGTCGGCATTGATTGTGATGAAACATTTAGCCCTGTGGTTAAACCCACAACCATTCGTACAGTACTCAGCCTCGCATTGTCTAAATCATGGCCGATACATCAACTAGATGTTAAAAATGCATTTTTACACGGCGACCTTAACGAGACTGTTTACATGTTTCAACCCCCGGGTTTTGTGGATAGTCGAAATCCCAAGTTTGTTTGCAGGTTAAAACGGTCCTTATATGGACTTAAACAAGCACCTCGCGCTTGGTACCAGCGGTTTGCGTCCTACATCATACGATGTGGATTCAAAACTTCCACTTCGGACAGTTCTTTATTTGTCTACAGGCGTGGTGCTGATATGGCTTATCTGTTGTTATATGTTGATGACATCATACTCACTGCCTCTAATGATCATTTACTCCAGCATTTTATTACAGCTCTGTCCAGGGAGTTTGCTATGACTGACCTTGGCAGGTTACATCACTTCTTGGGGATCGAAGTCAAACATACATCGGGTGGCCTTTTCTTGTCTCAACAGGCTTACATTCAAGACATCCTGGCTCGTGCCAAAATGGAGAACTGTAAACCCTGTCATACTCCTGCAGACACATTGTCCAAACTCAGCGCCAATACAGGTGACCTCCTTCCTGATGGTACTCTGTATCGCAGCCTTGCAGGGGCACTACAGTATTTAACCATAACCAGACCGGACATTTCATATGCAGTTCAGCAAGTCTGTTTATTTATGCATGCACCTCGTGTGCCTCATTTCAACTATCTCAAGCGGATTTTACGATATCTTCGGGGCACTACAGACCATGGCTTACACTTAACCCCCTCCAATTCGGCCCAACTCACGGCTTATTCTGATGCTGACGGGGTGTCCAGACTCACGCCGCTCCACATCTGGTTATTGTGTTTTCCTCGGCAACAATTTAATCTCCTGGTCATCCAAGCGACAACCGACCATTTCAAGATCTAGTGCTGAAGCTGAGTATCGGGGAGTTGCCAATACCGCTGCTGAACTTTCTTGGATACGCAATTTGTTACTAGAGCTACATGTTCCGGTTAAACAAGCATCCATCATCTACTGTGATAACATTTCAGCCATGTATCTCTCACAGAATCCGGTCCAGCTGATGAGCCGGTAGTTACGGGTCATACAAAACCTAATTAACCTAGGTAGATAGGGTAAGTAGGATATCAATCCAAGGAGCGTGTGGTTAGTGAATATTGCTTAGTTAATTTACGGTGTTACTTATGAGGATGCTAGAAAAATTATGAAGTTTGTGATTGGTTCATTTAAGAAGTTGATTTGAAGGGTTTTGTTTATTATACTGAAAACTTGAATTAAAACTATAAAAGTAAAAAGTAGTAATGGTTGTAAACAATTTAATTAAAAATATCACACTAGGGTTTCAACAATTGAATACTAGGGATTTCACAAATGGGTAAACAATAGTAATGTGATTGGTGTTAACGGAGTGATTGCTCAATAGGCTTAGGTGTCAAGTTTTATCAATATCGAAGACAGAACAAACTACACTTCATTACCTAGAACATACAATCCTATGTTTGTGTTAAAGCAAGGAACCATGTTCATATCAATAGAAATTGGCACAAGATCAATTAACTAAAATGAGTTCAACATAAGGTTAATCACAATTCAACACAGTTAATTCAAACACACAAAAACATAATCAATAGTTTAAGAACAATACCCAATTTGTTTAACCCTAGATCTCAAAAGTTTACATCCCCAATGTGATACAAAGGGATTAGCCACTCATGGCCATAAAGCTTGATTCTTCAAAAGTTGGATCTCTAATCTTCTTTTGTGCGTCCTCTGTCCCAAGCCAAAAAAAAACTATTATGCGACCTTTTTCTAAAGAATTGGAGCAGTCCAAAACAAATGATAATAATAACTCCTCTGCGACTCAATCCCCCCCTTTTATAATAATTGCGATGCTCCTCTTCCAAGAAGATTTCTCTGCCTTAGAATAATAATAATCCTTTTCTCCACATAATAATAATTTCGATCCTCCCTATGTCTGTGTGCGCCGCTTTTTTAAAAAGAATAATGAAAACCCTCTTTTGACTTTTTTCCAAATGGGCCTTGTGACCTCATGTCACGTTTTCCATTCTTTCCTTTCTAGAATTATTATTATTATTATTATTATTATTATTATTATAAATGGTATTATGACCCCGTGCTCTCGACTTTGGTGTTCGGGTCTCGAATATAATTTATACCGTTTTAGCCCCGCTCCATGCGATCACCTACCAAAAATATAAAATAAATAAATTAATAGTAAAAACAACCAAAAAGTAATAAAATATATACAATACTAAAATAATAGAGTACAGACCTAAAACTAATAAAAATACTATCTAAACGACTCAAAACTATACAAAACTGGCAAATAAACATGATGCTTGCAACCGCGCATCACACCCCCACACTTATCTTTTTTTCGTCTCGAAAAAATTATATACACTCTGCTCAAGACATTATCACAGACTAGCACCCAGTCGCCCTATCATACCTTAGCTAAGGTCCAAAGTCATACCCCATTTACAGATCAGCATTAGATGTGTTAATTCAGCAAGTCAAATTGATTTCCATTTAAAAACAGAATTTCCCCGACTAAAGCTAACATGCTTCTGGTTTTTATTTTCATGCAACACACCCCTCACAATTTTTCACTCCACTCGGTTTAATATCTGGAGTAGCATGTAATGCGCTAGTATTAATCACTCAAAAACCAAGTATGCAACTCTGTTATCATAGGCTTGTATGACAATCACACCTCAACTGTAGGCTATGCACATATCTAAAGGACTTACGGGTTTTAGGCTTAGGGTAAAGGTAGGAAACATTTGGCTAACAAGTGGCTAAAACGAAGACACGTACCGACCCATGACAATCTTTTATTCATACTAAACACAATAACTAAAACAGCGGGTTATTTTCAACCCGTATTACATAATACTCACAATTTTTTTCTTTTTTTTCTTTTTCTTTTTTTTTCTTTTCTTTTTTTTTTTCTTTCTTTTCTTTTTTTCAGTCACCTACTTTGATATATCGGCCTCATGAATTGACTGATTTTTTTTTCCAGCATATAAATACTAAACATCATAATAACACACTTAGATTGTCAAGTAACGCTGGTGACACAAAAAAGGTCAGTTTAAGAAACTGATTTGGGTTTAACAAACGAATAGTTAAAGGCTCAACATGGCTACTAAGGGTAATATTGTTGTTAAACAGGTTAATCACGTAAACAAATACACGGGTATCAAACGAAAGGGTAATCCTAAATTGCCTTTATCATCTATGTGCATATATAGTCTACAACCTCGGCATGTATCAAACCACACAAGTTCTGCAACAGAGAAACATCTGGCCTACTCTCACAAATAAAAATATATAATTCAATCTATCAACTAGTAGGCTCAAGATCTCACAAAAGTGGGGAAATGGGTTACCGATGTGTGCATGCATTTATTACCAATAGCTTGTTAAATCTAGTCAGACAATTCTAAACTTTTTTCTTAAAAACACCTGCTGAAAACGGTTCATACTACTTTTCCACAAATTAGACCATGACTAAGGATCTACTGCCAAAACCATCAAGAAACAGCTGGTAGGTACCGAAAAAACTGCTTTTATGTCTTATTAGAATGCTCTTTTTTTAGGAACAGTTTTCAAGACATTTTCAATTTTTTTAGACACAATTTTTTTTTTTTTAAGACACAGAAGTAAATAAAAACGAAGTTTCCCCACCCCCACACTTTAACGACACATTGTCCTCAATGTGAGCTGGGAATAAAATAAAGCAGAAATAAAAATAAAATACAACAGTAAAAGGAACAGACTCCCCTGGATATAGGCAGTGCGCGTATGAGTCTCTGGAATTCCTCTCAATCGAACCGTATAGCATTTCATTCGCGGCCGATAGACAAACCTGAACTAAGACTCAAAAGAAAAATAAAAGCGTAAAATTCTAGGATGCCTGATACACCGATGGTGTACAGATTTACCCCGCCTGAATGGAGATTGAGTACAGGCAAGTTATCTGATTGCAAGTTAAACTCAAATCATTCCCAGAAATCAAAAGAGACTCAAAATACTAAATAAAAATAAAAGAAAAATAAATAAATATACAAACTATACAAGAATCATACCTGATTTTTTTTTTTTTTTTTTTTTTTAGAGTTAAGGTTTACCTATATAAAAATTGTACACTTTTACAACTACGCTTCCCACCCCCCGAAAAAAAAAATAGTATTGTCCCCAATACTACAATTAGAATACGTACCTGGGATGGGAGCTAGCACCTGCATTTTTAATTGATTTCATAGGTTGGTAAGCCCTCTAAGAAGCTTACCAACTCGACAATGTTACCGTGCTCCGTGAGATGTTCCACGTAAGGCTTTAGACGATGCCCATTCACGGTTTGCTTCGACCCATCTTTTGGGTCCTCAATGTCCACCTCGCCAAGCTTTCCAACCCGCGTTATTATGTACGGGCCATTCCACTTACTCTTGAGCTTCCCAGGGAAGAGCTTCAACTTGGAGTTATAGAGCCAAACTTTTTGACCCACTTCGAATTCCTTCTTACGAATCTTCGCGTCATGAGCTCTTTTCATTTGATCCTTGTATTTTGACGCAATCTCGTAAGCTTCATCCCTTAACTCTTCCAACTCACACAGCTTGAGTTTCCTCTCTCGACCTGCATCATCATAACTCAAATTAACCTTTTTTATAGCCCAATATGCCCGGTGAACTAATTCAACCGGGAGATGACAATCTCTACCATATACTAATCGATAAGGAGTTGTTCTAATAGGTGTTTTGTAGGCTGTGCGGTAGGCCCATAAAGCATCATCTAGCTTTGTTGACCAATCCTTTCGGTCCGCACGAACCGTTTTTTGTAAAATTTCTTTGATTTGCCTATTGGAAACCTCAACTTGTCCACTAGTTTGTGGATGATATGGGGTGGCAATCCTATGGTAAACACCATATCGCTTAAGCAATTTTCCGAATTTTCGGTTTTTAAAATGAGATCCCCCATCACTTATAATTGTGCGAGGTAACCCAAACCTTGAAAAAATATGTGTTTGAATGAAATTGCAAACAACGATATGGTCATTTGTTTTGGTGGCAATAGCTTCAACCCATTTAGAAACATAATCTATCGCCACCAAAATGTATAGATTACCAAAAGAATTGGGAAATGGTCCCATGAAATCAATTCCCCATACATCAAACACATCAACAACCATAATGGGTTGCATTGGCATTTCATCACGTCTTGAGATGCTTCCTAATTGTTGGCAATGTAGGCAATTTCTAGCATACTCAAACGAATCCTTAAAGATTGTTGGCCAATACAACCCACTAGACAAAACCTTGTGACCCGTTTTTTGGCCACTGAAATGTCCTCCACATGCATAAGAGTGCACGTGCTTCAACACACTCATGATCTCCTCATCCGGGATGCATCTTCGAATGATTTGATCCGGTCCCACTCTAAACATGTCAGGATCATCCCAAATGTAATGTTTCACTTGGGACAAAAAGTGGAACCTCTTCTTCCTTACCCAATGTTCCAGCATTGTACCTGTCACTAGAAAATTAACAATATTAGCAAACCAAGGTAATGTCGAAACAGCTAACAAGTGCTCATCTGGGAATGACTCATTAATTTCATTCGTTGAGTCTTCCTCCTCAATCATCAGTCTAGACAAATGGTCTGCAACCACGTTCTCCGTGCCTTTCTTGTCACGGATCTCCAAATCAAACTCTTGCAATAAGAGTATCCATCTTATTAACCGGGGCTTAGCATCCTTCTTATCCATTAAGTACCTGACAGCACTATGATCAGTATAAATAATAATTTTGCTACCCCACACATAAGACCGAAATTTGTCTAGAGCATATACCACCGCAAGTAGCTCTTTTTCGGTAGTAGTATAATTTAATTGTGCTTCCGAAAGAGTCTTACTTGCGTAGTATATAGCAATGGGTTTCTTATCTACCCGTTGACCCAACACGGCCCCAACCGCGTACCCACTTGCATCACACATAATTTCAAAAGGTAAAGACCAATTAGGTGATTGCAAAATTGGGGCCTCAATCAATTTCTTTTTCAACATATCAAAAGCCTCGACACATTTTTCATTAAACTCAAATGGAGCATCTTTTAGTAACAATGCACATAAGGGTTTTGTAATATCACTAAAACCTTTAATGAACCTCCTATAAAACCCCGCATGCCCCAAAAATGATCGAATCCCTTTAATATTTGTGGGATGAGGTAATGTTGATATAACTTGAATTTTAGCATGATCAACCTCAATCCCACGGCTTGACACAACATGACCCAATACTATCCCTTCTTGGACCATAAAGTGGCTTTTCTCCCAACTCAAGACCAAATTCGTTTCCACACATCTTTGCAAAACTTTTTCTAATTGACTTAGGCAAGACTCAAATGATGACCCAAAAATAGAAAAATCATCCATAAAGATTTCCAATGACTCCCCCACCATATCTGAAAAGATACTCATCATACACCTTTGAAAGGTGGCGGGGGCATTACAAAGACCAAATGGCATTCGCCTAAATGCGAATGTGCCATATGGGCAAGTAAATGTAGTCTTTTGTTGATCCTCAGGATGAATAGCAATTTGATTGTATCCCGAATACCCATCCAGAAAACAATAAAATTTTTGTCTGGCCAATTTCTCAACAATTTGGTCAATAGAAGGTAAAGGAAAATGGTCTTTGGAAGTTGCAGCATTTAACTTCCTATAATCAATACAAATGCGCCACCCGGTTACCGGCCGGGTGGCTACCTCCTCACCTGAGTCATTTTTCACGACTTGAATACCTGCCTTCTTTGGAACGGTTTGAGTTGGACTAACCCATTGGCTATCTGAAATTGGGTAAACGATACCCGCGTCTAACCACTTAAGCACTTCTTTCTTCACAACCTCCCGCATGTTAGGATTTAACCTCCTTTGAGCATCTCTTGCAGGAATCACTTTCTCATCTGTAATGATTTTGTGCATCACAATTGACGGACTAATGCCTTTCAAATCCGCCACAGTCCACCCAATAGCAGCTCTATGGGTCACCAGTACTGTCATCAATTTCTCTTCTTGCTCCTTGGTTAAGTTTGATGCAATAATCACCGGGAGTGTGTTGCCTTCACCAACATAAGCATATTTTAAATGCCTAGGCAACTCCTTCAGTTCCACTTGTGGTGGCTCAACTAAAGATGGCTTCAATTTTGTATCAATGTGATCGGGAAGGCTCTCCACTTGATGAGTCCATGGTGGTCTTCCTTCCTGTACCGCCATCGCTTCTTGAGTCTTTTCCTCCTCTTCCATGCTCTTCAATATCTCCACCTGTAACCTGTTAAACATAAAACACTCCTCTATTGTGCTTTCCTCGTCTACAACGGTGTCGTATAGAGGTATGCACTCGTCAAAAATGTCCGCCATATAGCATTCATCATTGACTAGAGGGTTAGTCCCATTTGAAAAAACATTTAACCGAAACCTACGGTTACCAAAGGTCATGTCAAGCGTGCCCGTTTTGCAGTTAATTTGGGCATTGGCTGTGGCCAAAAATGGTCGACCTAGTATAACTGTTGGTTGTTTGGTTAGGTCCATGGAAACATAATCAAGTACTAAAAAGTCCACCGGATAATAAAAATCTTCAACTTTTACTATCACATCAGTAACCATCCCACGGGGTAGTTTAGGAGTCAAGTCAGCTAACACCACAGTGGTGTTAGACTCCTGAAGTGGACCAAATTCGTACTGGTCATAAAGACTACCCGGTAAGATGCTTACACTAGCTCCAAGGTCCAAGAGTGCCCGTGTCATTTTAAATTCTCCAACTTGAATGGATATGATGGGCGCCCCCCGGATCTTGCAACTTTGGTGGGAGTGAACCCGAAAGAATAGAACTCACATTTTCGGTTAAATCAATTTTCTTTGGAATTTTGTGAATTCTCTTTTGGGTACACAAATCTTTCAAATACTTTGCATAAGAAGGAACTTGTTTGATTGCATCTAAAAGTGGTAAATTAATTTTTACTTGTTTAAAAATTTCCCATAACTCTTCCTGTTGTGGGCCCCTTTTCTTGACCACCTTTTTAGATGGTTCCAACAATGCTTCGGGATAAGGGATGGTATTACCCTCCATACCCTTTTCCTTAGCGTTGGGAACTTGTTCATTTTCAACGGGTTTTGGTTTATCAAAAAACTTTTTACTTTTATTTTTACCCGTTTCCTCCTCACTTTCACTTTCATCACTCACATCTTCCACCACCCCTTCGACAAATTGGGATGGTGGTGGCTCACTTTTATCATCAATTTTATTATTAACAGTTTTACCACTACGAAGAATAGTTACCTTATTAATTGGAGCATTGTGATTGTTCTTCGAGCTCGAACCTTGATGCTGCGGGTTGATAGTGGTATCACTAGGAAGCTTCCCCGTGCTTCCTCTCCATTGAGCCATTTCTTCCGCTAGTTGACCCACTTGTTTAGCTAAGGCCTCGTGAGACTTATCTCTCACCTCATTCACCTTTTTCATTTCCTTGATATCATTGTTGGAGTCCTTCATCATATTCATTAGTGCATCCAACTTTGAACTCAAGGACTCATCACCTCCACCTTGATTGCTTGACGAACCACCTTGATTAAAGTTTCTTTGATAACCACCACCTTGATTATAGTTACCTTGGCGGTTCTGATATGATCCACCTTGGTTACCCCCTTGAGTGTTTGATTGAAAATTCGGATTCATCTGATTTGAAGCATTACCATACCTGAAATTAGGATGGTTCCTTAAACCTGGATGATAAGTGTTGGAGTTCATGTCATATTTCTTTTCCCCTCCATACACTTGATTTACATCAGCAGTTTCTTGAACCGAATTTTCCGGGCACTCATCAGTTTTATGACCCATTTCGTTATATACTCCACACACCGCATATGGCCCTGATGATACTTCCCTTTTATTCATACGAGCCAATTCTCTTTCCAAAGTAGCAATTCGGTCTTTTGCATTGGTATCCACATTTGAAAGAGACTTTGAAATGGGGTGTTTGGTTCTTCTGTCTGCGGATTCTTCAGCTTTGGAGTTCTTACTCATTCTCTCCAAAAAATCCCAATCTTCTTGCTCCGGGTTAGATAATAAAGTCCCATTGCTAGTGGACTTTAGGTATTTCCTTTCCTCTTTGCTCAACCCGTTCACAAAACTACTAACCAATTCCCATAATTCGATGTTGTGATGTGGGCATTTCCGAATCAATTCTTTAAAACGAGTGAAGGCTTCATGAAGTGGTTCCCCTTGTAATTGTTGAAAGGAACGAATCTCTAATCGAGCCCCATCCGTCTTGAAACTAGGGTAATACTCATCCAAGAATACCTGTTGCATATCTCCCCAAGTATAGATGCTGTGTGCAGGCAAAGTGAGAAACCAAGTCTTTGCCTTATCCTTGAGGGAGAACCGAAACAACCTTAACTGAACTTCATCTAAGGAGAAATTGTGACCTCCCATAGTACCGCACATTGCTTTGAATTCAGAAAGATGATCGTATGGGTCTTCAGTTGCCATCCCATGAAAATGAGGAAGAATGTTGATATAGTTCGGTTTACAATCGAAAGATCTTCTTCCTACAGGTGGAGGTACAATGGGTGATTCATTCTCGGAGGCAAGTGGTCTAAACCGACTATTAACCCCTTGCATTGGAACATGAGGCCTTCTTCGCGGTGCATCAACCTCTTCTTCTCTCTGTTGCCTTCTCATAGGGGGTCTTCTATTTGCTTGACCAACATAATGTGCATCCCGATAATAATTACCCTGATGATTTCGGTGCCCTCTCGGGTTTTGCCTCGGTCGATTGACAAAGTCATGATTATAGTACCCTTCATTTCCCACATTCTGGTGTGCACCCACATTGGAGTGATGATCACTTTGGTAGTCTTCTTCATCTTCATGCCTACCATTACCATTGCCATATCCCCAACCATCTTCTTCTTCAGTAAACTCCCTTTCCGACTGTTCATCTTCCCCCGAATGATATGTGTGAACGCTGACTCGCTCTGATGACTGATAACTTGGAACACTAAATCGTTCATCATCGTTGATATTTCCTCTCAGTTCTTCAATATTATCCTCAAGGTCATCATATCTTGCTTCATTAAATCTGTTCACAGGGTCGAATGTGGGATTGCCACGGTTTGATACAGAGGGGCCTTGATTGACATTTCGGGTGTTGGGAATTTGGTTATAGTTTGATTGAGGAGGTGGGTGTTGTTGTGGGTGTTGGGTTCGGTTTGGATGTGGTGGAGTGGGTGGTATACGGTTTTCACCCGAACGGCGGTTTTGATTTGAAGTGGCCATTTGGACGGTTCCAAAAGACAAGGTTTGGTGTGTAAGTGGTGATTGAGGGTTAGAAGGAATCGGCTCCTCTAACCGGTGTTGTCGGTTTCTTCTTGCTACTCTTTCGATTTCTGGTTCAAACACTAAAGGAGATGTCCTTCCCGAATGTCTTGTACGCATGCACTACCTGTAAACTGCACAAGTAACACACCCGCGTAATAAAGAAAAAAATAGAGAATAAACCAAACAAACACTTAAACAGATTATCACAAAATCAACTAATCTCTAAACACTAAGCGCACTAGCTCCCCGGCAACGGCGCCATTTGATGAGCCGGTCGTTACGGGTCATACAAAACCTAATTAACCTAGGTAGATAGGGTAAGTAGGGTATCAATCCAAGGAGCGTGTGGTTAGTGAATATTGCTTAGTTGATTTACGGTGTTACTTATGAAGATGCTAGAAAAATTATGAAGTTTGTGCTTGGTTCATTTAAGAAGTTGATTTGAAGGGTTTTGTTTATTATACTGAAAACTTGAATTAAAACTATAAAAGTAAAAAGTAGTAATGGTTGTAAACAATTTAATTAAAAATATCACACTAGGGTTTCAACAATTGAATACTAGGGATTTCACAAATGGGTAAACAATAGTAATGTGATTGGTGTTAACGGAGTGATTGCTCAATAGGCTTAGGTGTCAAGTTTTATCAATATCGAAGACAGAACAAACTACACTTCATTACCTAGAACATACAATCCTATGTTTGTGTTAAAGCAAGGAACCATGTTCATATCATTAGAAATTGGCACAAGATCAATTAACTAAAATGAGTTCAACATAAGGTTAA
The DNA here is from genome assembly GCA_028751855.1 of Ambrosia trifida. Classification (NCBI taxonomy): domain Eukaryota; kingdom Viridiplantae; phylum Streptophyta; class Magnoliopsida; order Asterales; family Asteraceae; genus Ambrosia; species Ambrosia trifida. Next base: position 150,536,198 of record CM054122.1, read on the forward strand.
TCACAATTCAACACAGTTAATTCAAACACACAAAAACATAATCAATAGTTTAAGAACAATACCCAATTTGTTTAACCCTAGATCTCAAAAGTTTACATCCCCAATGTGATACAAAGGGATTAGCCACTCATGGCCATAAAGCTTGATTCTTCAAAAGTTGGATCTCTAATCTTCTTATGTGCGTCCTCTGTCCCAAGCCAAAAAAAAAAACTATTATGCGACCTTTTTCTAAAGAATTGGAGCAGTCCAAAACAAATGATAATAATAACTCCTCTGCGACTCAATCCCCCCTTTTATAATAATTGCGATGCTCCTCTTCCAAGAAGATTTCTCTGCCTTAGAATAATAATAATCCTTTTCTCCACATAATAATAATTTCGATCCTCCCTATGTCTGTGTGCGCCGCTTTTTTAAAAAGAATAATGAAAACCCTCTTTTGACATTTTTCCAAATGGGCCTTGTGACCTCATGTCACGTTTTCCATTCTTTCCTTTCTAGAATTATTATTATTATTATTATTATTATTATTATTATTATTATTATTATTATTATTATTATTATTATTATAAATGGTATTATGACCCCGTGCTCTCGACTTTGGTGTTCGGGTCTCGAATATAATTTATACCGTTTTAGCCCCGCTCCATGCGATCACCTACCAAAAATATAAAATAAATAAATTAATAGTAAAAACAACCAAAAAGTAATAAAATATATACAATACTAAAATAATAGAGTACAGACCTAAAACTAATAAAAATACTATCTAAACGACTCAAAACTATACAAAACTGGCAAATAAACATGATGCTTGCAACCGCGCATCACCAGCATCAAAGAACTAAACACGTGGAGATTGATATTCACTTCGTTCGAGAGAAAGTTAAACTCGGTGCAGTTCGTGTTCTCCATGTTCCAACCGAGTTCCAATATGCCGACATCTTCACTAAAGGCTTACCACGCATACTGTTTGATCGATTCAAAACCAGTCTTTGCATCCGGCCGGCTACTGCTTCGACTGCGGGGGCGTATTAGCGGACATCACTCCCCAAGTCAAACCAATCAAACCAAGTCAATACCATTCAGTCAATAGTCAACCAATTACATTTATTATGCTCAATCATCTCCTTGAGAGATTGTTTCCTTAGTTTGTATATTCTATGTGTATAAATACCCTATTGTATGATCAATGTAAAACACAATTCATAACAATAACAAAAATTACCAAAAGTATTAGTCTCCTTTCAAAACTGAGAATGCTTTATTTGAATAATTGCAAGAGGCTTCAGTCATTACCAAAACTTTCATTAATAGATGACGACATGGATTATGGTCCTCGAAGTAGATTCAACTACTATGTTTCCGCTGAAGGGGTTGATGTATCTAAATTCCATTCATCAAACTATGACAATCATCCAACTGTATCATGTTTGAACTGTCCAAAACTGGCGGTGGACAAACATGGTAGCTATTTAGCAGAAAAAATATTAAATAGTTACCTTGAGGCCAGTTCTCTCTCTCTCCCTCTCTCTCTCTCTCTCTCTCTCTCTCTCAAGTCTCACAACTTGTTGTTATATGTTTATTCTTGCAAAATGTGTCATCAAACTCTTGGTTAATACTTTATCTTGTCATTTATGTAGTCACGGACCAAGTATTGGATGACACCTGAAGCTTTATCCGAGATAGTTGGTGCTGGAAGTGAAATTCCATCAGGGTTTGTGGATCCAAGTTATAATGGTTTAATTCTTGAAGGCTCATGGGTCGGAGTTGCTATATTTGCTGTTATTTCTGCCCACCATATTGATGGCTATACGGAAGCTAATCAAATGGTAACAGCTCATATATATCTTGGGGCAAAAGATTTAAAAATTCTCGTCCCCATAAACTTCTTGGTGGCCTGTTCAGAGACACAAATTATTCTTTATTGGGCGATAGTTGATGATCGTCAAAGAATTGCATGTTCAAATCACTGGGGCATTTTTGATGTTTCATTTGATGTGGAGCCAGGTCAGTCACATGAATGATGTTTTCTGCCAATTAGGAGTACATAATATTTGAATTTGTGATAAATAACATACAATAAAAGATTTTGAATCAATTTACTGCAGATAGTAATTTACATGTGACCAAAGTTGGTGTTCGATTTATACGTGAGGAATACATAATATGCCTGAAGCGACATGAAGATTCTAAGATCAGGGTGTGGAATGGTATCCATAAATATATAAATTTTAGACATGAAACCTATATAGATATTTGTGAAGATGATACAAACCTCCATCACCATACCCTTAAGATAGCGAATTTCATATTTGACTATGGAACTCAACAAGATTCCTTGGATGGCATCTACGAAATCACTAAAGGTCTACTTGTAATCAACCAAGATTTTTTTAGAGTATTAAGTGTAAACAAGGGAAAGGGGTGGCCTGAAGATTGTTGTTGTCTTTACTACGCAATCAGCCTTGGAGTTTCCGTTCTTTACAAAGATTTCGTACAGGCAGTGAAAGACATAAATGATGGTTGGTTAGATGTAAAGTTGGCACTTGACCAATTTTTGGCAAAAAGTAAAGCTTACGATTACAGTTATAAAGAGATGCTACAGCATCTCAATGACCTTGAAGAAGCTCTCGGTGTTGAATATTCTAACAATTTTATCAAAGAGTTTTTGTATATATGTAGGAGCACATTTGATTTTTTGAGTTGCATCACAATACCGCTCTCTAACAAACCGCCAAAAGAAATATCACAGAGAAAACCCCTAGGGAATATACTACAAAGATTTGCTCCCAGAGAAAATATTATTCCGAATGGTCAGAGAGAATACATTACCAGTAAATCTTGGAGGGGATATATTCATGAAAAGGATTGGAGAGAAAACAGTACTGAGAATGCTCTGGGCGAAGGAGTTGGCTAAAATGTCAAGCATCCCAATTTCAGGCGTCATGTGTATAATGGTTGTGTTTAGGGGTGATTTTGAACATATGAAAGAGTTGTTAGATGTAACTTCAACTTCGCTATGGCAACATCTATTCAAATCGTTTACTACTAATGTAGAAGATTATTTCACGAAGGATGAATGGTTTATGATGAAGCCACATTATAAGCGAGTGTTGCAGATCTCAGATTTATACGACAACAAAATTCTTTCACAACAGTTGATGAATAAGATGAGTCGGATTGATTGGTTTACCAAAGAGATCAAGGAGGAGATGATGTGTACAATTGATAAGCTTCAGAACAACATCTCGAAAGTGACAACTACCATTCAAGAGATGTTTAACCATGCTGACCAACATAGTCATGATATACAGGAGGTGAAGAAGCACATTAGATCCTTTTCTGAACTTTCCAAAGATAATAATATTATATTCATGTTGTTGATATCTGATAAACATTTGATGCAACTTTCTCTTTTAATTTTGTATGTTGGGCAGTTATGGTTTTTGCTTTTATGTACCATGACTATAATAGTGTTTTATTTTATTTTATTTTAATTTAAAGTTAAAGCTGGTTTAGGTTCATGTACAAATGTTATATTTCGTGAGAACTATAAAAAGAATTAAAAATTGATATGTAGACATCATGTTTTAGATTTTATGTTTGGTATTGAGTTTAAAACAATTTATTAAGTTATTAGTTTCTTCAAAAAAAAGTAATAAGTTAATAAGGTGTTTGGCTTTGGTAGAAGCACTTTCTGTTTTAGCTTTTTGATATGGGTGAAAAAAGTTGTTTTGGAGAAGTCAGAAATCCTGTTTTTTTTTTTTTTTGGCTTTTGACTTTTAGAATACAAATTACAGATCTACCCATTCACCCTTTGCATTCATTACAACATATCTGCACTTTTTGGTCATTTTACATAAATATTCTAAGCCAAACACTTTGTTGAAAAACAACATATTAACTTATTGACTTTTTCCACCATAAAAGCTAACACAAACATTTTCTTTAAAAACTCTTTTTTTTTTTAAAATCATAAGGCAGTAAGCACTTAAAGTTGCAAAAAGCAATACCAAACACCCTCTTAAGGCATGATGTTTTAGGTTGTTTTGGCTAAAAAAACACGGGAAAGTAAATTTAAACTATTGCTCATTGGCCGATATCACTCTCAACTATCAATACTCCCACCTTTACACTTTGTTTATTATGTCACCCCTTTTCAGGAATCGGGGGCAAGTTCTGATGATGAGGATGTTGTAACACCCCAACCGATGGCGGAAACATCGAGGTGTCACGTAGTGACGATTGTTCAATAGCTCATAGACTATAAATGTAAATTTTAATACATTGAATTGAATAATTTATTACATTGGAAAGAATACAACAATTAAACTAGCAATCTAAAACTAAAATACAGTAAATCTCAATCTAAGCCTAAGTTCCAAAAGCTTAGAAGTGATCTCATAAGAACCTGAAACATGTACAAAAATAATTTTGGTCAATACGAAAATGTATTGGTGAGCATACCCGTTTGATACATATAGTAAGGAAAATTTAGCCATTCATGTGTTATTTTGCAAAATGTAATAAGTGGTTTCCGGGTCAAATCAACCCTATGAAAATGAAAGGAAATATATATAGTATGCGCTACTAGTAATGAAATACATAGCAATGACAAGGACTCTCAACAAAGTCACAAGGGTATATACCATAAATCTATTCATTGAAATGCTAGGCCGCAATGGTTAATGATTTGACAAGTCATAGATACACAAATAACACAAGCAAACACACATAAGAATTGCTTTTTAGTAATAAGAAATGGAAAGTTGGTAATAGGTACATGAGTCACCCCAAAAAGAGTAAAACAGTAAAAAGGGGAAAGATATACTCACAGTTTGCGAAAGCGATCAAAATCCAACTTAAGCGATCGTGAGCTAAGTAATGGGAATTCCGAGGAATTCAACCTATAATGTATATGAATACTAACAAGGAAATGTCTAAGTGTCTAAAGTATCTGGGGTCTAAGGCAATAGGGTTTGCTAAGTCGATTTCGGGAATTAGAATTTTTCTTTAATGATAAATCGAATTAATGTAAAAGTTGTATGCCAAAAATAATATATCACAGTTTGTAACTGTGGTTTGGATAATATAATTATTACCAATAGAATATTTAGATAAAATATGTCTTGAATAATTAAGGCAAAATAATTTAGTTAATTACTTTAACTAATTATTGTAAATAAATACATTAATCATAAATATTTAAATAAATAATTACGAGTTATACAATGATCCAATAAATAATAACTACGACTTTCAAACATGAGAATATTTCTATTTTATAGGAAAATTACTTATAAAATAAATGTTTAAATAGTATAATTAAATAAATGATTAATTATGTCTATTTAAACGTAAATAAGACTAAAAATACAAGACATGATCCAAAAATATTTTTTTATGAAAAATAAGTACCTTCTGATGTAATAAATGAAATTAATTTTCCCATAATTTTTATAAACTTATTTATATTTAAAACTGATTTAATGAATTTAAATCATGTTTAATGATTAAAAATAGGAAAATCAATAAAAATAAATGTTTTCTAAACCAATAATTTTTATTTCATTTCATGATGATTGGAAATAATTTCCCAAAAATTTTGAGATTAAAATCATTAAAAATGAATTTTTAATCAATTAAATATGATTAAAATATTTTAATTCAATAAAAATATAAAAATAAAACATTTTCCAGAAAATAAAAATGGGACAATTTTCAATGAGGTGTCAAGAAGCTACTCCTAAATTTTCATAATTTTTTGAGCAAAAGTGAATTTATTATGAATTATTTCAAGATATAAATGTATTTGTATATAAATAAATAAGAAGGGAAAACAAAAAAAATATAAAATCTGAAAAAAAAATCTCAAAACGCTGCTGAGGGGAATCAAACCCTAGTGGTCTAACTTTAACATATAACCAAGACTTCATCTTCTTCCCCCAAATCACACATAAACCCTAACCCCTACCCTATGATTCAATAACCCAATACAAGCACGATAACAAGTCTGTTATAGAGGGCTTTTGAAGAGGGATGATCAAGAAACAAAACGGCATCTAAAAGAAGAACTCACATCGCGGATTAAGGACAAACACGAGCTTGAACAGGCCGATAGTTTTGGTTCAATTATAAGGCTTCTTGGACGTTATTTGGACTTGTTTTTCGTGGGTTTCGATTGTGTTAAAGTGCATAAACGAATGAAAGGTTAATTTATAGCAAAAGAAATCGTTTTGAAGAGGCGTTTGAACTTGGTATTAATGGTCCGGTCGGTTACAACCTTCAACCGAGTTTAAAGTCCGATTAAACCATGGTTAATGCTGATTTTAAACCGTTTAATCATTCTGTAGGATTACAGAAGCGTTTGGGAACTTATTAAGAGCGTTACCACGCGTTAAACAACTTAAAACTTACTTGCCGGAGACTCGCCGGATCCGGCGAGTTCACCTGACCGGAAAAACGAGTAATAAAGTATTAAACTACTGAAGTATAAGGCGGTGGAAAGCTTCCAACAGAACAGCTGATGAGAGACAAACTTCTGATGAGTATTCTTTAGAAGTTTGGTCTTCAGTAGTTCTTTAGAGAAGTGTCTAGTTTGTCTTCAAAACTTCTGAACATTGCTCTTCAGCATTTGTCTTTAGCTTCTTCAGTACTTGTAATCGTCTTCTTCAGCAGTTTCCTATACTTAGCAAAATATTGCAGAATCTGATTAAGACTAAGGTATCAAAAGTGTCTTTGTCAATCCTCTTTGTCCTTACACACAGCTGTATACTCGTAGTGGCTCACGATGTAAGGATGCCCTAAAAACTCACCACCACATGACAATGCTCACATTGCTGCTGGGATCACTGGGTTATTTTCTGTGATATCTGAGTAACAATTGTTGTTTTCTAGTTTGTTGTTTTCTAGTTTGCCTACTATATAATGTTACAACATTAGTGTTACTTATCTTATAGTAAATTTCGTGTTTGTTGATCAGTTTTGTATGTATGTAATGGAAAACATGATAAATAATGATATCTGATAGGAGTAGTTTTAATGGTAAACGAAAATGGGTTACATGGTGGATGTTGACAGTGATGGTTCAGTAGTGGTGGCGGTTGGGAGAGGTTGTGTTTTTGTGGGGTGAGGTGGGTGGTGGCTGGAAGAGATTTGAGTGAGAAAAAGAGTGTGTGATTTTTGTATTATATACGTGTGTTTCAAATGATCACCCTACCCTCATGTAAGTTGCACAATATCTCATTTAACACTAAGAATAAAATAGGTTAGGGTTAAAAGAGAAACCGTGAATATTTGGAAACATTTAGTACATTCTAGTAAAAAAATACCATTGAAGAAAGAAATCTGAGTACCTGATATCTCAGGGTCAGAATCTTCTCCTGAATAATCTCAGTTGGCTTTCTCCGAAGAAGGTCCTACAAAAAGACCACCGTAATCCTTGTCACATGAACATGGGTCTCCCTGTAACCACCCTAGCATGAGAATATGTACTTGATCAGAGAATGTAAAAATGATGAGAGTAGAAGCATGCGATTAGAGAAAACGTACCTTATCTTTTACTTTCCATTTAGTATTTATAAGAGGGTTACCATGGCTAACATCACTGTGACAGGATGTGGTCCCTTCTATGTTGTGACAGTGACTCTACTCTCTAATTCGTCCATTGGGAATATTCTTTCCTCATGATTGTACGTTTTGCCAGTCTGTCATTACCGAAATGATTGTGTGAGCTCGATATCTATTTTTCGGGTTTTTATTAGGTTTTGATTTTTGCCTCATTCGGACGGGTCATGGAATCTTAATCGTCAATTTTAAAGGCAAAGAAGAGCATTTGAAATTTTGTAAAACATAGAACAATTTTTATAATTTACTCTAATTTAAAAGAGTCAAGCTCAGACTTGCTTGGCTCTTTTACATCCGAAACACGTAATGAAAATGAAACACGTAATGAAAATTTAAGAGTTAATAGCCATTTTCGTCCCTGGGGTTTGGGCCAGTTTGCCAGTCCAGTACAAAAGTTTTTTTTTTTTGCAATTCCTTCCCTGAGGTTTTGATTTTTTTGCCAAATTCGTCCTTTTCACTAACCCAGTTAAAAAATCTCGTTAATGTCAGGGGTAGGGTCGTCTTTTTGCCACTTTAATGAAGGTCAATTTTGTAATTTGATACCCTTTGATTATTTTAATAAAAATAAACCCATAATCTTCCCCTACCCACCCCACTTCTCTCTCTCTCTCTCTGTTTCTCTCTCAGACACACATAACACTCACTCTCTCTCTCTCTCTCTCTCTCTCTCTCTCTCTCTCTCTCTCTCTCTCTCTCTCTCTCTAACATGACATTACTATATCAAGCAGGTGGGCAAAAAATCATAATAAATATCAAAACATCTTTCTACGATTTATAAAACTGAAATAGGGGTTTACTGCTGGTTACAACCGACACGCGGTCCAGGTTCGTCATCATCTTCTTCATCATAAGCTTCCTGTTGTCTCTGATACTCTTTCCTTCTTACTCTCGGGTATCGATTCTAGTTCCTATATTATCATAAACCGGGTCGGGTGATGGTGACCTAGCACCGTTTGGACGGTCATCTAATAATTGACCTGATTGTAATATTCTACTGATTTCCATTAACCTAGCATTAAGTGGTTGAATTTCGGGGTCTAAATCCATACCTCCTGTAAAGTCCTTCATGAAATCGGGTAATTGGAAAACGGGTTTCGGGTCGTCGTCGGCCCAACGGGATTTACGTTTTTTGACGTTGGTGGTGTCAGTGGTTTCTGTGTCAGTTGGTGGTGGGTCCCAGCGGCTACGACGTCGTCTACGGGTGGATGTGTCGTCATCTAAGGGAAGGTTGTTGTTGTTGTTGGTGGTGGTGGTGGTGGTTTCTGTTGTGACGTTGTTGTGTGATGTGGGATCTGGTTGGGTGAGATGAGGATCGGACGGTGGTGGTTGGGTAGGGGTTGATGAAGGGGATGATGGGGTTAGGGTTTGGGATGGGAGAGAGTCCATGATGAACGAGAAGGTTTGGCGGCTGGGATCTGTGTTAATATGATTTGGGGAAGAAGGCAGGAGAGAGAGAGAGAGAGAGAGAGAGAGAGAGAGAGAGAGAGAGAGAGGGTGGGGTGGGGTAGGGTGGGGGAGGAGTAAGATTTTTTATTAAAATTTTTAATTGTAGGTAAAAAGATAAAAATACCCCTGACTTAACGAGATTTTTTAACTGAGTTAGTGAAAAGGACGAAAATGGCAAAAAAATCAAAACCTCAGGAAAGGAATTGCAAAAAAAAAAACTTTTGTACTGGACTGGCAAACTGGCCCAAACCTCAAGGACGAAAATGGCTATTAACTCAAAATTTAAGGTAAGAAAAAGTTGTGACCCATTTAGACATAGTGATTTCCAAAATCTTGGACTAATTTTAAAAGAGTGGATCCATGGAATAAAAAGATTCTTTCAAATTGTTTGCTTCTACAAAACTTTATTATTAAAAATATATTAAAATATACTATTTTATAAAATCACATAAATTTTGTTTCCAAGTAATCACCACCACAAGTAGAACCCCCAATCAGTAACCTGCTATCAGTTCTCTTTTTTTAAATACATAAATTCTGCGCACCTATTTGCAATTACAGATTTTCTGTTACAATTGTTTGTAAAAAAGTGTTCTTTTCATTGTTTGAATATATTGAGCAGATATTAATTAGAATGGCAATAAGAACACCTGTTGCAGGATTAAGTATGGCTTCAACTACATCACCTTCATTGCATCATCATTCTTCTTCTTCTTCAAGATTAGGATTTTGCAGGTTTCCATCTAACAGAACTTCTTTCTTGGGTTCTGGAGGTATCTTTCTGATTAATACACACATACCCATTTCAGTTTTATGAGGGTTTTTTTTTTTTTTTTTTTTTGATATATTAAGTGAACATTCTGGTTTATAAATATAAACCCTAGTTTACAGTATTTGTGTTTTTTATGTGTGAGGTTAATTAGTATTTCCAAATATGATTATTTTGACACCAATGATTAGTAAATTATTATATTGGAATTATGATCATTCTGCATAAACACTATTGAGTAATAATTGTAACTTAATGTAGTAATAATCAGATTAAACACACATCCTAATGCCCCATTAGACCGCTTTAATGTACACAAATGATATCATGTTTCTTGTTTTATGCACTATGGCATATGTGTGTATCTCTTATCTGTGTACAGTGTACCTCATCCTTCATGTATTTTTATATATTAGTCTTAATTAGGTTAGAAACCTAAAGGAAATATTAATTCGTTAGTAATGAAGATTTAGAAATGGATTATAAAATGTTATTTGAGATGAGATATATTTACAAAACTAAGACGTTACGAAGGGCTGAAATAAGAGAAGCGGGAAAAAGAATATTGGACTCACAGAATACTGACACGTGGCGTAATTAGTTACTTATTTATTAAAAATAGAAGAAGAAGAAGAAGAAGAAGAAGATATATAGATATGAGATAATAAATTTAGAAATTATAAAATGATATTTTGAGATAATAATATATATATATACAAAAATAAGTGATAGAATACAAAGGGGTGAAATAAGAAAAGTAGGAAAAAAGAAATTGGGCTCACAGAATTAGGACATGTGGCACTACCGTTTACTTATTTATTAGGTATGGATATGCGCTATAATCGTCTTCTTGGTTATTTTCTGTTTTTTATATGTATTGCAGTTGGAGCTCTAAAGGTTAGAGGAATAAGGCTAGCTCGCCCTAGTACTACACGTTGTAATAGCATACGGATGAATCTTTTTGACCGTTTTTCACGAGTTGTCAAGGTTATTAGTACATTATGTCATATGATTTTTTTTTCTTTTGTATTTTTACCTTCATTTTCATATGTGGCGTACTTCTAAATGTGTGAATCTATATTTTTTTTCTATCTCTTACAAACATAGTCATATGCAAGTGCACTCATTGGCACCTTTGAAGACCCAGAAAAGATCTTAGAGCAAGCTGTTACTGAAATGAATGATGATTTAATAAAGATGCGGCAAGCTACAGCCCAAGTATGCATTCTTGATTTTATCGTTACTTTTGAATGTGCCAAAGAAACCAATTCACATGATTGGTTTTGGTACAAGTACAACATTATGAAAAGTAATTCGACTATCGTGTCCCTCTTTTTCTACTTAGAAAGGTTTTAGCATCTCAAAAGCGGTTGGAGAACAAATATAAAGCTGCTGAGCAAGCTTCTGAGGATTGGTGAGTGACTCAACACACACTTTTTTTGTATTTGTGAAAATAATTGTTGTTTATATAATTCAGAATTTTTATTATTACAGTAACAATCTACTTCAAATAAGACACTTTATGAGACATTCTGCACTTTAAATGTCTTTTGGGTGACTATTTATTCAGGGTGCCAGAGATAACATTTTTATAATCAAATTCTATAGGTACAAAAGAGCACAGCTTGCTCTTAGTAAGGGAGATGAGGATCTCGCCCGTGAAGCATTAAAGCGACGTAAATCTTATGCTGTAAGACTTCAATCTAATTCTTAGAAGCAAATTTCAAAGATCTAACTATTGAAGATCATGACCATTTGACTAGTACGGGCCTATTTTATCTCTATATTTGTAAAAATATATGAATCTATACTAATATTTATCAACAAACACAATATCAACACAAGAACACAAGACAGAGATGTAGCGACAGAAAACGGTGACAAAATCTTATTATTACCAACCCAAAAATTTACCCAACCAAACCCTAGATCTCTACAATCGTACGTAGAGATCTATAAGACAATACAAGGTTAGAGATCGTCTGATCAATAATATCAGAAGATCATCTAACTAAGGAAACAAATACAAAGAAATATGAGAGTACAGACCACAAACCCTAATCTAGAGAGGATACAGACGAAAGAGAAAGAAAATCTGAGCTAAAGAAGCTCACGTATGAAGTACAAAGGTATTTATAGTCAAAGTACATTGAACCCAGAGAAAACACAATCGTACACATTCTGCACCCTTGGATCATAATCACACGGATCGTTCATGAATGAACGATCAGGATTAAAGCCTGAATAATATCTCGTACACAAAGCAATTGAGCCCAATGTCTGGTAAAGCCCAAGTCTTATAGGAGCCCAAGAATAAAACCTGCAATATAACATAGGCCCAAGAGAGTAACATAACAACGAGTCCAATATCAGACCCAACATATTAACATAACATTTGATTTATATTTTAACAATATTCCAATACTAACTTATAATGCTTTGGTATTTTTATGAAAAATATGCATATCCTTATGGTGATGAAAATGATATCCTAATTTGTGATGTCTGCGTGTTATTTAGATGATGAAATTAAGGTTTGTGAAAGTGGGGATATGCTCATACAAACCTGATTGGTTGTGTAAATACAAAAAAAAAAAAAAAAAAAAAAAAAAAGATATAAAATAGTATTATTATACTGCTTCCGAAAAAGAAATGTTATGATGGTTCATACCATGGTCAACATACTTGAATTCGACACTTCGGGCAGCCTATGCCAGTCTTATGTAGATTTTTAATAAATAACAAATCCTGCCTTTCCTTTAGATATTTTGAATCGCATTCCACTTTTCTACAAATATAATAGAACAGAAGTATGTTTAACTTTATATATCCTTAAGTCAAGCTTGTTTATATTATCTGTTGGGTTATTTTTTATATAGGAGTACGCCTTAGCACAATTACATTTATTGAAAAGGGATACGAATATAGTTGAGGTAGCAATATGGGGGTTGTGTGGTAACGGATTGGGTCAAGTCGACCCACAACCTATTTTATATCATTTTTTTAATGAAAATTTTAAATGATGTAATATTTTAATAAAGCAATTCAGGAGGTTTTATGCATTTGAGTACTGTGCTGATGACTTTCGACATGGTTGGCCTGTTTCCTTTGTAGTTAAATATGTTACCATAATCCGGTTGACCAGTTGTATGTGAAAAAAACAACTCAAATCGACTTACTAAAAGGTAAATAGGTAAGTCACCTCTATTACTAAGATTGATGAAACACCTCAAGGAACTATAATTTTTAGGATGAAACTTATACCAAGAAGACTGCATTAATTTTCTGTATATTTTTACAATGTTTTTATATCAAACAAACCATCTTTTATAGTTCTTACAAAATTTAAAAAAAAAAGAACATTACACTTTTCAAGGATGAGTAGTTCTGGACAAAATGTGACGTGTGTGATTGTTATTTTTTCAATTGACATTTCTACAAATTATCCAATTTATCTAAATCCTCTATCCTGGTTCTTTTTCGTATAAAAACACTTTTAAGTTTGACGAACTTGGCATGGCTGCAATGAATTAACCAAAAAGTCTATCATGCCATTTTATGATAATCTTTGCTTTGTTATTTGTTACAGAAATTGTGTTTACTCAAGAGGAAATCTTACAAGTGTTCATGATAAAATTCTATTCATTTTACATATTATATGTTCTCTTGATCGATATAGAAGCAAGTAAAGGTTTGCTTTGATTAATTGAATGATCTAAACAAGCATATGACTTGACAAAATAGACTCCCTTCATGCAAAGAGTGTTGAAAAGTTTGAATTATATGGTTTAAGGAAACTGTTTGACTATTGTCAAATGTCCAAAACACCCTTCAACTTCAATAAGGACAGTAACGGAATCTTTTGCACCTAAATTAGTAAAAAAAATTCTTGTTAATATAGTGCAAATAGCCATTTAACATGAGAACATTGGAAACAGTGACTATTGCAATTTCTATGACATTCTAGAAAGAAGCGTTTTGCAAATGATGGGTTCTTCACATAAATCCAAACACCTCCTAATGTGAATTTGACAGTGTGATATGAACCATCACCGAGCTGTTTGAGTTGTGTTTCATTGCAATCATATAACTTCTAATATTAATTTCTCTATTTACACCCTAAATTGTATTATAGGACAATGCAGCTTCTTTGAAGACTCAGCTTGAACAGCAGAAAGGTGTTGTGGATAATCTTGTTAACAATACACGGGTGTGTATTTCTTTCCAATATAATGTTTCTAATATTTGAAGTATTATTAGCTGTGCACAATTATTCACCTTTCTTTCATTATTTCCTACTACATTTGCATTGCCGTTTGAATGCATTTTCTTCTCGTAACAGCTTCTTGAAAGCAAGATACAAGAGGCCAAGTCAAAGAAAGATACTCTAAAAGCACGAGCACAGTCTGCAAAGTTTGTTCTTATTCCCTCTGCCATCAACTTTTAATTTTTCTAGAGCTGGCAAATTGTCCGAATGGGTTAAACATTTTCATTCACTTCGAATACATATTTGGTGACTTTAAGTTTTAACGCGTATGAGCCACTCGGCCTATTCAACCCTTTTCAATTGATTCAATTTTGAAGCTTTTACCCATTCAGCCTATTCTGAGTCAAGAGTCATGTAAGCCATAAGTGGGTCAAAATTGCCACCTCTAAAGTCTAAATTATGTTGATATATTCTGACTTGATGTTTGTGGGCCCTTTTATTTTATCTCCAGGACTGCAACAAAAGTAAACGAAATGTTGGGTAATGTCAATACAAGCAGTGCTCTTTCAGCATTTGAGAAGATGGAGGAAAAAGGTTCCCTTCTTGTATCCTTATCATAAAACAAAATTTAGTTGCAAAACGCATGACTTTTACCATGGAATAGACTATAGAGGTGGTAAGATGGGAGGGTCGCATAACAGGTCAAAACGGGTTTGGAATTTAACTGGTCATTTTTTAGTCCGGGTCAGAACAAGCAGAGGATCGGGTTGATCTTCTAACACTTTTTAACAGCAAGATTATGAGTTTGTTAGTTATCGATACAAAACAAGATTATTGTACAAACAATCTTAAGAAAATGTTGGAACAATTGGATCGAGAGCAATTCACAATGAACAACCGGTTTTGTGACTAAACCAGTCACGAGTCACGACTCTTTCTGTATCTTATTGAACGGAAAACCACAAATCACAACGACCCTAAACCTTCTATATATACCAAAAAATTATTTGCATTTCAATCCCTAATAGTACTTAACGTATTAATATATGAACTCACTTGAAAAAATAAATCAATATTTATCCTTTTTGGAATCTAACACCCACTAACGGTTAAATCACTAACACCGTTAGTGGGTTCGCTGACGTGGCAAGATTTGCTGACGTGGCATGCTGACGTGTCAATCCACGTGTGCACACATCAGCGTGCCACGTCAGCAACCCAACTAACGGCGTCAGTTAGTTGGGTGCTAGATTCCAATAAGTCAATAGTTCAGGTTATATATGGCCAACTTTTTAGTTGAGGGTGCCAGTGACCAATTTTGAATAGTTTGGGTTATTAAAATCCAATTCCCCTTTTTTTATGTATATCTCGATCTCTATTCTTTTCTCATGTGAACCGATTCAACCCTCAACTTCTTGATTCACTCATTCAACCCTTTACCGAGATTGCTTCCATCATAAAACACAACTTAGGAGGTTGTATGAACTAAAAGTAGGCTTTGGACAAATTTCAACTCATTTGACATGTTCCCTATTAGCTGACCCATTTGAGCCGTTTAGAGATAAAGCACAACCAAAGTCAACCCAAGTATATGAGTCGAAACTGCCGCCTTTACCACTTTGCCTACTGTCATCACTACCACTCATTGTTGACCATGGTATTGGTTTCACACTTATATTATTGTCTTGATAGAGATTTAAGGGTATGTGTGACATTTTTCTCATAGTCAAACATTATTTTAGTTAGATTACATTTATAAACTATGATTTGGATCTATTAGAAGTAAAGTTGCACTAATTTTAACGTTATTTTACTAATTTCGTGAAAATAACGTTAAAAATGACGGAAGGTTAATCATGCATCAGGTGGTGGCGTTGATAGCCAAAAGACAAGGGGTACAAGCACCAGTCGGGTCTGTCCCGATTGCTAAGTGTTATGTGCCTTATGTCTAAGGCTTGATACAAAACCACTATTGAGCTGGGGGTCTCACTGGAAGCAGCCTCTCTATTCCCACGGGGTAGAGGTAAGGCTGTCTACATCTTACCCTCCTCAGACCCTACCTTAGCTTTTGCTATTGGTGGGATTAACTGAGTATGATGATGATGATGATGATTGTAAAGTTTGACCAGCACATAGTTTAACAGTTGTGTTTTAAGTATTTATCAACCCTCTATTCTCTAAACTACCCTTGAATATTGAATCTTGTGAGCCAAAACCACATAATTTGTAACGATGAAACGATGATAATGGTATAGGCCATTTTTTCTATCATAGTGCATAGTTTGATATGGTAGCTAGTTACCTTACCTATTACTTAGTATTAACAGTTTTGATATACAAATTTCAATTTTGGCTAACATTGTTTTTATGTCTTCTTATGTTAGTTATGACCATGGAATTCCAAGCAGAAGCACTTAATCAACTAAGTACTGATGATCTTGATGGAAAGGTATACTCTTCCAAAAGCCACAGTAATACATTATTATTATTGGTTTACTGATTCGAAAACCTAGATTCGTGATGTTTTAAATTAGGTTTGGAATTGGATCCGATTAAGTCTTTCAGTTGGCTAACAACTACAACCATTAATAGGATAAACCTGATTAATTCACATTTATAATTGAAACTTTGGCTAAACAAGGCAGCCTTTAAGTAGGGATTTCTAGAGTAATGTTATTTGAAAGAAAGAAATCTGTTTTCTCGTTTACTTTTTGCAGTTTGCAATGCTCGAGAGCTCATCCGTCGATGATGATCTTGCAAGCTTGAAGAAGGAACTATCTGGAAGCACAAAGGTATCTTCTTCTTCTTCTTTTTTTTTCTATATATCAGCATTATATATTTATGTATTTTTATATTTTGGAGGTTCCAAGTTCTAGTTTACTAGAGATGTAGGCTTGCCCTAAACACCTGAGTCCTAGCAGACGTCTTAGGTTCAAATCCAGCTTTCACACCCTTGAAGGCCATCTGTCCACAGGCAACGCTTCATTTTACGTGATCCCAGTGGTTAACATTAGCAACACATATTTTGTTTGTTTGAGGTGGGGTGAGTTTCGTGATAATGGGTTCTCACAGTCAACAAAAAAAACCTAAACGACTCGATTAACAACTTCTGTTATTTATTCAAGTTTTTCTAATTTTTTTTTTTTTAATGGCGTCTTGGGAATATGGCAATTACTAATGGGAAAAAATATATGTTATAAACAGAAAGGAGATCTACCGCCGGGGAGAACAAGTTCAAAAGCAGCATATCCGTTTCCTGACGCGGACATTGAAAATGAGCTAAACGAGTTAAGGCAAAGAACCAGGGACCTCTAGCCAAGTTAATAATATTTGCACCATAATCAAATACAAGTTCATCAACTCATTAGAGGAAGTTCATATTTTTTGTTAAATGGTTATGGAATGAGTTTTCATACTGTTTACCATCAAAATTGCAATGAATTGCCTTTAATTGTGTTTCATTTCCATGAGTATTTTCATAAATAGACAGTTATGTAACTTTCTTACAATTTTTTTTTCATAATGTTTACAAAGAATTGTTTGTACTTTGTAATTAGTTTTAGTTTTAGTTCCAAGCATGAACAAGCTTGTACCGACAATCAACATGCTTTCGTTCCTTTCGCGTTTGATACGTTTGGATCGCTTGCTCCCGAGGCTATTAGGTTTCTGGATCGAGTGTAAAGAGTCGTCCACAGCAATACCTTTGTGAAATATTAAACCAAAATTACACTAGTTTGATGTTCTAACACGTACATTGAAGTTGACGTTAAAAGGGTTAATGACGGACCCATATGTGTCGACTGATAATCCAAACACCTATTATGTACGACATCAATCGAAGTTCGACTAGGCAGACATGAAGTATTAAAACTCCACTTGAAGGCAATGGTTTATGTCTTGGATTTCAATGTAGTGAGTCTAGCTAGGAAAGGTTTATACATGTGAGTTTGTTGGTCTATGTTTTGGAAGACATTCTGAAGGAAACCACAGCGCGTGGGATTATGGATGCACTTTCTAATATGTATGAAAAGCCTTCGGCAGCTAACAAGGTTTTCCTAATACGTGAACTGGTGAACACGAAGATGAAAGAAGGAAGTTCAGTTACAGTGCACATCAACAACTTAAACTCGATTTTGTCAAGACTTGGGTCAGTTGGCATCAAATTCGAGGATGAGGTTCAGGCTTTACTACTGTTATCATCATTGCCAGATAGTTGGTCAGGGACTGTTACAGCGATTACTAGTTCTACCAGCGAGTTCACTTTTGATGGGATTCGGGATCTTATTCTGGGCGAAGATGTCAGACGAAGAAATTCAGGTGGATCATCAAGTGAATTACTGAATGTTGGCAGAGGAAGGAAGAATAACAGAGGTAGTGGGAGCAAGAACAGGATGAGGAGTCAGTCCAGGGCTCGAAGCGATGTGACTTGTTGGAACTGCAAAGAGGTTGGACATTTTAGGAATCAATGTCGAAACGAGAAGAAAGAAGTTAACACTGCATCAGACTGCTCAGATGATGACGCATTAATATGTAGTGTAGAGAGTTATGTGGATTCCTGGGTCATGGATTCTGGTGCTTCATTTCACGCTACCCACAGCACTGAAGCATTGCGGAATTTGAAGAAAGGTGATTTTGGTAAGGTAAGACTGGCGAATAATGATGTTCTTGATGTTACGGTCAGGGTGATTCCAAGCTTAAAGAAATAGTTGATTTCAGTTGGGCAGTTGGATGAACAGGGACATGAGGTTAAATTCGGGAACGGGCAGTGGAAAGTTATCAAGGGAAATCTTGTCATAGCTCGAGGAAGAAAGCGGGGTTCGCTTTACATGGTCAGTTTACCGTCTGAGGGAGTGACCTTCCCAGTTCAGAAGAGAAACAAAGTCGGGTTCACAGAGTCTTGTGGGCAGAAGAAGGTTTGTTTTGCAGATGATAAACCCAGAGCCACAGGTAAGATTCAGGTTGAGCGTGCTAGGAAAGGTTCAGAACTACCAGTCAGGGGTTTTCGTGGCAGTGGGAGCATGAGTTGTGCTTCAGTCAGAGTTACTAGACGACAATGGGCTAAGAGAACCAATATTCCAGCTGTCAAAGTCTCTCCAGGTGATTATCTGCTTTATTCGGAGAGTGTTTATTCTCAGGGTGTTTCAGGATCCGGCAGTTTGTGTCAGTGGGAGCCGGTAGAGACAGAGAATGGGTCAGCGGCAGACATAGCCATGACTGATGTGTTGGAGCTCAGGGGAGCTTCAATGGGCCTTCAGGTTAACTGATGAGAAGGCCGCTGCAACCAGGAAAACGAGGAAGATTACAAGAGGTACAAGTGTTCACAGCGGATGGCAGTTTGAAGATTATCAAGCCTCCAAGTGGGAGATTATTGGGTCTGTGGAGACTTGATTTGGGCTCGGATTAGAAGACAATAAGTGGCAGACCAATTAAATTGAAGACTTGGCCCGTTTTATTTAATTAGCCCATTATTAGTTTTCTTGTTCCCCAAGGGTTAAACCCTAATCTTGTATTATAAATATAGGCATCTTGTACTTGTAATCCTCATCACGAGTGAAGCAGAAAACAATAATAAAATATCCTGGTTGCAGCCCGTGGACGTAGGTCAGCCGACCGAACCACGTAAATCCTTGTGTTCTCGTGTTCGTTTATTTTTATCTCTTGCAGTTTGTTTGTGTTTGGTGTGTTGATCGAGAGATCGAATCCTAACAATCATGAGAGCTTATTCCAAACAAGCTCCGACCCATGAGCTTTTGATACGTCCCTAATACACTAGAATTTGCAAAAGTCGATGATGTAACACCCCAACCGATGGCGGAATCATCGAGGTGTCACGTAGTGACGATTGTTCAAAAGCACATGGTACTAAAATGTAAATATTATTGAATAAGCCAAAATTGTCTTACATGGAAATGGAAAATACAAAGTCTAAATGAAATGTAAATATTGAAATAATTGATTAAAATAAAGCACTAAAGTCCCTTGCTAAAGCACTAGATCAAACTGCATCTGAAACATGTACAAAAATAGGTTTGGTCAACATATGAAATGTTGGTGAGCATTCCCAGTTTTAATATATATAGTAAGTTGAAAAGATATACAATTCAAGTGCAAGCTACGGTGCAAATAGGTAAACTATGTATCATACAAATGAGCGAAATCAATCTTGTGACTGTATAATGTACTAAATGAACGGCGGTGTACTTATCCAATAAATGGATAATAACTTAACAATGGCCACGGATTCTCCGATGAAAAAGGGGGAGAATCAATCTAGGCGGGTTGTCAATCCAAATAGCGCTATCCAATGTTAAGGTCGGCTTGTACCATGTTAATGATTTCACTAAGTACAAATGTATTCCACATGTAATGTCTAAGCATAAAGCACGTTGTAAGCAATGCACATAGTACTAGAATTGTATTGTGAAAATGTAAACTTGTATTTGAAATTTGTAATAGTGTACATGTAACACCCCAAAAAAAATGTATAAAAGCAAAAAGGGGATAAGAAGTACTCACTGTTCACGTAATAGCTTGAGATTTAACTGGACAACGAAATTTGAATTGAGATTACCCCAAATGATCAACCTAAAGAATTTGATAACGTGTAAGGGAAATAATTCTAGGATACATGTATTTCTAGGGTTTCGAATTGGGGATAAGTATTTATTTGATTAATAATCAAATTGTTTATTAAATATAAGAAATTTAATAAATAAATGAATAAAAGTCTTTTTTGTAAATTTTAAGTTAAAAGATGGTCACAATATAAAGTTTTTAGTATGAAAATAATTTTTATAAAATTATTTTCTTGAAAATAGAATGTTTAATCTATTTATTTCAAATTGTCGAAATATAACTTTAATATCTAAAAATATTAAAATTAAAGAATTTCTGAATTAAAATTTGTGTTTCAGTTCTAAATAATTAGAAATAATTTATATAAAATTTTGGTGCAAAAATATTGAAAAATGAATTTATTATGATTTATTTATGATTAAAACTAACAAAAATTAATTAAAAATATAAAATGCACGGTTTTTCTGAATTAAAAATAATTTCTGAAATGTTTAAGGCTATACAAGTTTAGAATAATTTTTGTGGGATTTAATAAAATCGTTTAGATATTTTTATTGAATTTTACAATTATATATGAATAAACTTGTAATATTTATAATATATATTAAATAAATTATTTTTGAAAGACTAAAAATTGTACAATGAACCTTACCATTAGGAGGTCATACAGTAATTTTTGTAGAATTTATAAACCACTTTTAGTATTTAAAAACTATTTTAAAAGATTTAATATATTAAGTATATATATATATATATAAAGGAAAAAAAATGTTTGTTGGTTATGGGGGTCGAACCCGGGCCTCTGGCCGGTTTGGGTTTTATCACAAGCGTGGCCACCAACTGAGCCACACCCTGAGAACGAATTAAACTGGATTTGAATTAGTTATATAGGTTTAATTTGATAAATGGTTAAATGAATGAAAAATGAAAAATAAACGTGGCTTTGTGGGAATCGAACCCTGGCCAAAGGCCGGTTCGGTTCCATCTTCACGTGTGTAAACCAGCTGACCTAGGTCAGGTGGTTGTTAAATTTTTGTTTCAAAATAATTATATCTGTTGTAGGCTCGCGTGTTCTTCCCCAATTCCATTGATTCGAGCCCTAATCCTTCAATCACGAAAATTAGAGATCAATAGCCCCTGGATTCTTGGGGCTATTGATCGTCATGTGCCGAAGAGTAAAACCCATCAAAGAAAACAAACTTACAGAACCGATTCGGGTATGAAGGCTCGGTCAAAGAAAAAGTCAACACGATCACAAAAAGCTTCGAAATCAGGTTGTTAACAGAAATTGAATGCGATGACGCGTTGTGGGTGTATAATAGGTATGTATTAATCCTCCAGTAGCGTGTATAGGACGCGTAATTGACAGATGATCAGTCAAACATGCCGTATTAAGATCAATCATGTGTGCAATTGCGTTGATTGTGGTGTTCGATCTCCACAGTTGACTTTCCAAGTCAACTGTGGATTTATCAAGACATAATAATAATAAAACGTGCAGGAGATTTGTCAAAGTGTTGGGTAGATCGGTTGGTTTGTGTGTGGTGTGTATTTGAACCGGCTTGGGACGCGGGTTCGAACCCCGTCCCAAGCATTTATTTTTTTTACAATTATTCGTTGACTTTTGAGTTGTTATAAACTTATGGTATGGTTATGTGAACCCGAATGTGTAATAGAATATTTTTTTTGAACGTACGAAAATGATAAAAACGCAACGTCGTATTAATTGCAGTTTAACGTACATAGAATATTAAAAAAATAAAAAAGAAAGAAAAGTGACGGATGTCACAGATGCTCAATCAGAACTTGCCGCACCTAGTTCATACATGTTTCGTTCAGAAATAGCATCAAATCGTTAAAAATGTAAAGAAACAATACGAACAAAAAAAAACTTGATGGACTAGAAATGCAAATACTAAAATCATAAGACATGTTTATAAAAATTATTATTAATATATTCATCACAGGTAACCGGTTCTCCAAGCTACTACCCAATTCATAAAGCCTCTCTCTGAACAAATCCAATCAAAAACATCGATCGCCATTGATTAAACTCACAGATTAAATCAACCCATCTTCTCAATATGTCGGTATATCCTCTTTCTCTACACTCAAATGTATTTTATTTAAAAATATTAGACTGTTAGGCCACTTTTATTAATTTATTTGTGAAATTAGGGTTCAAGTTCTAATTTTTAATGTTGCCCTTTTGGTTCTATGATCATGGGCATGTTTAGAAACATATTAGTGATAATCTTGATACATAAATATTAATATTATTTGTAGGAACAGATTTATGTGTGAAATTAGGGTTCAAGTTCTATTGGCTCATGTTTAGGGACATGTTAGTGATTGGATTGATGTATAAAGATTAATAATGTGATTTGTGTGAACAGATATTTGAGTACAATGGAAGTGCCTTGGTGGCTATGGTAGGTAAGAATTGCTTTGCTATTGCTAGTGATAGGAGGCTTGGTGTTCAGCTCCAAACGATTGCGACCGATTTCCAACGTATTTTTAAGATTCATGATAAGCTGTTTCTCGGTCTCTCTGGTCTTGGCTCTGATGCTCAGACACTGTAAGTTGTTATATACTTATATCTGTATTGCAATGTTGCAGAAGGCGCTAGGCAGGCGGTGAGGTCCAGCCTAGGGACTAGTCGGGACTAGGCGAAATTAGGCATTTTGGTATTTTTTTTATACGTATTTATATATATATATATATATATATATATATATATATATATATATATATATATATATGTACACACACAAATTTAGGTGTTTTTTGAAAATATGTTAAAGATATATACACATAGTCCTTAGAAATACTTAGATATATACACATAATACTAAGAAATACTTAGATTCTTTAAAAAAAAATAAAAAAAAAACCACCGCCTAGGCCCGCCTAATGGCCAAAACGCCTAGATCTTCGACTAGCCTCTTATTCCGATTTTGGTCACCGCCTACGCCGATTTTTGCAACACTGATTGTATGTATTTTTGGTTCATTGTTTGTGTAAATGGAATGTTTTTGTTTGTGTTATTGTAGTCATCAGCGTCTTGTGTTTCGCCACAAGCTGTATCAGTTGAGGGAAGAAAGAGATATGAAGCCTGAAACTTTTGCTAGTCTTGTCTCCGCTATGCTCTACGAGAAGAGGTTAGAATAGAACTTTTTTTTGCATTTGTGTGTCTGTTCTAGAGTTATCTTTGTCCATTTATATTGAATCTAATGTTACTCGTATGTACAAAGATATAATATGGGAATGTATACACAAATGCTAGCTATTCTTAATCTTAACAAGTTGATCAAGTAAATAGGTTTTGCTCGACTGTATAAAATTAAGATTATTATTTGTATAGCACCCAAAACGGCGTGGTTGTAAAGTATTATACGCTAATTGTATCAACATACATTGCAGAGAATCACTAATTAAAATTTTAACAAATAGCACTGTGATTGATACAAAAATCTAGGTTGCAAACTGTGTTGTAAATCGTAGTCTCCAAGTTAGAACATTGAAAACATCAAGTATTAGTAATGTACATAAATGTTCTTTTCTATGCTCTGTATGAACATTAGTAACCATTATATGTGTTAATGTCAATGTCACTGCATTTGATTCTTGATCCATATTCCATACTATGGATGTGCATGTTTACAATCAATATCCATAATACGTGATTACTGGCTCTGTATCTGTTATATGATTCTAATAAAAAAAATATTGGAATAAAAAAGCCTCTTGTCATACATTTTTTATAATGTGATGTAAAAACATTGCAATCCATATTGAGGATGTGTATTTCACGTTATTCGGGTTTCATGTTTCATAAATAAAGTTATATAAATGTTAGATTAATAGACGTACTAATATTTTGTAGGTTTGGTCCTTATTTCGTCCAACCTGTGATTGCTGGATTGGGGGAGGATGACAAGCCATTTATTTGCACAATGGACTCAATTGGAGCAAAGTATGTCTACTTTTTAGGCTTCTGTTAATCATTCTTTTATGAAAACTAGACCCTTTTAAAATTTTCTTTATTTTTTTGAAAAACACGTAAACGTAAGACCAAATACTCAAGACACGTCACACGTGTATGTGTTTTTTCACAAAGTTTATACTTTTAGAATCACTTATAGAAGGGTTATATTAATTCTCTTTTTGACATGAATACACATGCAAATTGAAGTTTATCAAGTTTAATTAAAGTGTGTAACTAACTGAAAATGTTATGTAGTAGATGTTTAATGCTAAAAGTTATACTAGTTCCATGAGGTATGCTATTATATATGCTCTTGCGAATAAAAGAATCCTTAAATTAAAATAAATATCTGGTAATTTAATTATGATGAAAATGAGAATTATATGACAGCTGGCATTAACTTTAATCTCTCCTTTTATGAAATCGATAATCATAGAGAGCTTGCAAAGGATTTTGTGGTGGCTGGAACTGCATCAGAGTCTCTTTATGGTGCGTGTGAGTCGATGTTCAAGCCTGACATGGTATCTTTCTATATTCCACTTCTTTTAGTTTTACAATTTTCTTAGTAACTTTTGCAACTGGCCTTGTGTAACTAAAGATATATCTTTGTCTCTTTGAACCATTATAAGTGTCTTTTAAAAAAAAAAAAAAAAAAAGAATTCAGCAATGCATCTAAAAAGTCACCCTTAAATTCAGAGGTTGCAGGTTCAACCTATTTAAATGATGGAGGACCAATTTGTGTTGTATTTATTGATAGTCCAAACGGGTTAAGTAGTAAAAAAAATAACTTGATAGGAATGGGTGGAACGGGTCAATGCTTATTACCTCCTTGATTGGTTTATCTATTTAAAACAATCAACCTGTTTGAACTGTTCGACCCGTTTGAACTATTGAAAACAAATAACTTGACAGGAAATGGGTCGAACAGTATGAGATATGAATCATATGATAACAGTTGGAATTTAGAACCTCTTCGACCTGTTTTTCCAACTGTACTTTTATTTCGAAAGTAATGTGTGTAGATTTTCTCACATGTACAACCAAATGTGTCATAAATTTATAATCTCTACTTGTTATTGTGTATGCAGGATCATGAGGAGCTGTTTGAAACCATCTCCCAAGCACTTGTATCATCAATTGACCGTGATTGTTTGAGTGGATGGGGAGGACATGTCTACATTGTGTAAGTTACTTTATATAACCTGAGTGTTTGGATATGCATTTTGTAACTAGTTATCCCAAATAGCAATAATCGATTTTTAATCTTGGATAAGCATATTACAACTTCAAACGACAAAAGACATTGATTCCAATAACTCAATGTCACGTAATCACTTCTAAAACGCTCATCTAAACACCCTCTGGATTCGTATTTTTTCATTATAGCCTGTTTGAATTGACATTTGATTTGTAATGGTGAAAAATTCATCCGCATCTTGACTTCGTATGCATATAATTGATACGCTTATATATGCTTTTGCTGCAGCACACCGACTGAAGTGACAGAGAGAATCTTGAAAGGGAGAATGGATTGATTTACAGAAAGTTATTTAGCCTTAAATCTTGTATGGTTTTGGGATTGAAGTGGGTAAGCTTGGGCATTGACTTAGTGTTATTGTACTTTGGTGTCCGGTAGCTTGTTATTTCCGAAGATGTTATTGTGCTTTTGACTTGGAAACTTTTATGGTATTGTTCTGTAACAGTCAGTCAGTCAGTCGGTCGATCTTCAATGAATGTTTTATCTAAAACTCTTTATTTTGGGTCTATAAGCATGATCACTCATGGCTATTGAGTTGTGAGTAATGTTTAACACTACTAAAGAGCATTATCAACATGGCTGAACCCTAAGTATGTAAGTTTTGTTTAGGGTAAAGAACAAGATCAAAGGTGACAAGTGATTAGTATGTTTCGGACCAACTGAAACCTTGTAAAGCTGGTTATTCATCTCTGATCTTGAGTCGACGGTTGTGGTTTTTGTATTGAAAAATCGGAGACAATCACTTTATGTTGTCGAATATAGCATTCGCAAACTCTCGACCAGTTCTACAAATCTGTTGAAGATGTGCGCTCGTATGACGTGACATATCTCATCAAGCATGGGTTATTGACAACTAATTGCTTGTTATGACGCAGTCACGTATAATAGCTTAGGTTAACCTGGTCGCAACCCGTTAACATATAATAAGGCCCATTCACAACGATTTGTTGTACTTAAGGTGTGTACGGGCTGTTTGGTTTGGGTTAAGCCTCCACAGAAATCAAAATGTTCGGTTTTGAGCCTCCAAAAAATATTTTCAAAAATTAAAAAAAAAAAAAAAAAGAACCCCAGTTTTTGCTTCGGTTTGGTTATATCGTTAATTCAGTTATGGTTCGGGTAATTTAGTTTTCTGATTACCCCTTAACATCAATGTGATATAACTCTTCAAGCATATTGATGAGCTATGTTGAAGTAAGAGGTAAGCGCCTCCTAATCAACCTTCGATTATTTTAACAACTAAAAGGGTGTTCGGGATTGCTTTTTGAAAATAGATTATGCATTTTGTTGCAGTAGGGGTGGAGCTGCGTTTAGATTATTATGTTTTCGTAACCTATTAAACGCAAATAATATAAAAATCCATTTCAAAACTCAACCTCAAACACCCTCTAAAGATTCTCATCTTTCTCGGTTGTGACATATGTTGTATCCCATTGACAATCACACTTCTCTAGGTCGAGAGGGAGGTGTGTAACTCTGAAATGCTATGATTGTAGCCTTTTTTCATACAGCACTCGGTGTGGTCCCTTCGGAATGCTTCTTAGGTTTCTAGTTTAATCATTGACGAAAATGATACAAAATGAATATACATTATACACCCTCACTTGTGTTCCCAAAAGAGGTATGGACACAAGGCAAGCTCATTTGGCATCATCACAACAAAGACATTTGTACAATACACTCATAAATAACTGAAACTTAGGCCTCATCACTGAAAGTCATGCCATCATGTTTTATGAACTCGTAATTTTACACGTGTGTTGCGGCAGGGTCGAAACGTGAAGTTACTTGAATTTATACTGTCTAATGAAAATGTATTATATATGACCCGATTTAATTATGGAAAAAAATTATACTGACACGTGCATAAAAAATGAGCAACGTCGTAAACGTAAGCGAATGACGAACAAAACAGAGAAAATTCGTAAAACAAAAACTTAAATTTATACCGTCACATAATTTTATTAAAGATAAAGGGGATGTAAATGAAAATATAAAACAATATAAAGGATAAAGGAGGAAAAGGATATGAAACACTAGAAGAAAAAAAAAAAAAACAAAAGACAAAAAAATAAAAGTTTACTATTCCAACATTTGGTACTCAGAGAACTATTAGAACTTATAGTGGGGTGCCCGCGCGTTGCGGCGGAGACCACAACACTCCAATTAGTGATTTTAAAGGTGTGTACAGGTTGTTGTTCGGTTCACTTTGGTTTCGAGCCATAATCAAAACCAAAACCTTCGATTAAGATATTTCAAAAACTAATGGGTTTCAATTATTCATTTGTTCCAATTTGGTTAATCGGTTACAAACATCGGTCCAACTGGTTTTCGATAAATAACCAAAAAAAATTCTTTACTTGGAAATGTGAGTTGAAATATTTAAGAAGAACCCATTATCATAATACATAATTAAATACAAAGTGTGACTCATACCAGAAGCAGTGCAGCAAAAAAGCCAATCTTAAAATGATTTATTTTTGAAAGTATGCAGTTTTAAAAACAATTTTAAAAGTAATGTAGTTATATCTTGGACTAAGAATTGATAAACAAAAGGAGAAAAAATTCCAGTTGAAGTGTGGAAAAGAGAGAAGCCAAAGAAAAAATATACAACACTTCTAAAATTTGTCTTAAAAACCAAGACATAGTATAAAAATGTTTTTCTTTATACATATGTAGAAAAAGATGAAAAGATAGATTAAATAGCATAAGAGAAATGGCAAGTCCATTTCATAAACACACAAAACGGACAAGAAACAAGACAAAACTATAGTGTGAAATTCATTCGATAGCAAAACATGACAAGTAATTTTTATTTTGATCATCAACAGTAAACTAAAATAACATTTACCTGCAAACCACCATAGCTTTCATACCCATCATTTGCTAGGAAGTCATGTCGTGACCCATGGTCTCTAGAATCTCTATTACTATTCTTTGGAGCATAATGCACATATGGGGCTACGGAAAGATACAAAAGAACATGGGGTTATTGATTAACTTATATTTAAAACAAAGTAAATAGGGGTTATTGATTAATTTTGATGTGTAATAATGGAAGGGGTTACATGTTGGAGGTGATATGATGTGTGTATTACACACATATACAATAAGCATGAGATGTTGTACACAAGGGGCAAAAAAGGAAGAAAATGACAAAAAAATAAAAAATTGTAAAGAGGCTTTTGATATGCCATCTTAAAATTTAAGTGAATTTACCTTTAAGGACATGCTTCCTCCTTAATAAGGTAAAATAGAGATGATGGATAGCATTGTGAAATGCATTTGCTATACGCAAAGCTTTATTCCATAGTCATTAATATGTGACCTCCACCGCATCTCTTTTGTTGGTCGCAAACCCAAACCCAAACCCAAACCCAAACCAAAACCTATATCAATACAATGAAAAAATTATATTATTTTATAAACATTTAAGGGTGATTTAGCAATAGTAACATATTTTGTCATTTTAAGATTTTTTTTTTTTTGTTACTTTTAATCTTTTACAATTTGTCACAATATATTTTTCATTTTTAACCCTCCACTTTAAACTTTCGTCCCTGCATATTTTTATCTTTTTTAAATATTTTGTTTACATGGTCTAAATTTTGTGAGTTAACATATTGTGACGTGCGTCTGTGTTTTTTACGTCTACTTTTCCCAGTTGATCGCTCCGTCGTAACATGTGGGACCTAGCTCGACTTAGTTAATCTTTTATATGTTTTACCTTTCGATCTATGTTTAGCATGTTAACACACTACAAGGTGTGCGTAGTTCAATATTTTTATGTTTACTCTTTGTTCGGTTTAATGGTCACGATGCAACACATGGGTCCTACATACTAGTTCAATATATAATTTAGATATGTGACTCTTGTATCAATTCAACGCTTAATAAGTGCTTGGGATGGAAATGAGACAGTTTGAGACGAATATTGGTAATTTAAAAAAAAATCTCATACTTTGATTGCGCCTCATCTCCATCCGTCGGGTAATTACCCATCGGAGAGTGAATAAACCTTGTTAGTTTGCTAAAAGTTACCCGTTAGATTTCTAAATATATTTCTTATTATTTTAATTTTTATATAATTTAACTTACCCCAAAGAAATCATAAGTATAAAAACTAAAATCAAAGGATTAGTAGATTTCTCTATTACCCAAGAACCAAGCATGGCTTGAGGTAAACAAGAATCTATGTTTCATGTAATCCATTGCGCTATCACCTAATGTCATACTTGTCCCATACTCGCGAAAATTTTTATTAACTGATCACATACTCAGCCCCATACCCAAATGCATGCGCCGAATGTTTTGATTTCCAGGTTTGCCCATTGTGGTTCGGTTCCTTTGCCATCCCTAGTTAGATCTAGTTTAGTTTAGGTAGAGCAAAGTAGTTGGATCGGTTGGAACATTTGATTTAACGGGATTGTCTAAAGAAATTTTGCGTGGATTAATGTATAATATATCTACCATTTTCGTATTTTTTATAATAATTGTTTTAGTTTTACACTTATCCAACATTTTTAGTAAATAGAAGCATAAATGTGTTCAGAAATGTAATATGATTGTTTATCCTGGGGGCGTAATTATAGGAGGGTAGCAGAATATTCTCAATATTCAGATCTTAAGGTGACTCTAGAAGAGGTTTCTTTAGGTGAGTCTAACAATAAATGGACTTGGAATTTGGATTTTGTGGATCAATTTGCAGTTAAAGGTGTAGGAAACGTATTTATCTCTCAACCGAAAGGGGATCGTATTGACGAGATAGACTAAATTTGTTCCTAAGAAGGTTAATGTTAGTGCAGAGACTTTTGTTGGATTCTATCTTGGTAAGAAAGGTTTTAATATTCCTTCTATAGTACGCCAGTTGTGTTCTTCCTTGATGTCAACTCCAGATCACATTTTCAGAAATTGTTTTGTCGCTTCGAGACTGTGGGATGCTATTGGTAGACGGTTAGATGTTTAAGATGCCCTCATGTGTTGTTTATCGGCTAGATTTGAGTGTTTTTACTAAACATAAGAAAATTTTGAAGCATATACAACTTGGTAGCCTATTTGGAGAGCTCAAAATGAAAATCTAGTTGCTAGGAAAAATGGGTATCAACATAGTTTTGTTATCACGTAGTCGCTATGCCATTCTTTATTGTTTTCTAATCGTAATTCTAAATGTAATTTTAATTCGACTGAGTAGATGAAAAATCCGTTGTCAAACATGCAATTGTTTTTGGTTTTTCTCCATGTTAGTGTTGTCAAACATGTAATTGTTTTCGGTTTTTCTCCATGTTAGTGTTTTGCTAACCGGTGGTTCGTTTCAATGAAAACTGCCTTCAAAAAAAAGGAAGCATAAAATCCCATTATACATCTATGGTAAAACGAAAACCCTTTAGCTATAAAACTATTTAAAAAAAAAAAAAAAGTGACCGCAAACTGAGTTTTAAAACTTTGAAACAGCTGCTGCATGTATCCGCCGCAAAGGAGGGCTGGCAAAACAAAAACCACTAAACATTCTACACCTATAAACTTTGATTTTAAGTTAGACCTCATAGTGCCAAATCCAAAGCACAACCATCAAGACAGATTGATATAACATTGTTGCTCCGGATTTGGTCAGTACACTCATGTTAAACCATGTCGGCTGAGCTACTCACCACCTTTGGTTGACCAACGTCAGGAATAGAAGTAGCCGGTGGTGGTTGAGTGGCGGGCTTCACAAGACCACCAATCATTTGCTTCCCCTGTGCTAAGTTTAACTTCTCTGGTGGTTGAGTTTGACCAGCATGCAGTTCCGCCTCTGGTTTCCTTTTTGCAATCTTCTTCGCAACTTCTGAAACTGTTGTGGTATTCTGAATGTTAGCATTACCTTTTAATTTCTCTTGTTTTGGCTTCTCTTGTTTTGGCTTGTCAGTGGTAGGAGCAGGCGGCCGTGCAGTGGCGGCATTTGCAGCCACCAGCGTGCTGGATATTGACCTCACATGTGCACTTGAATCTTGCTTATCGGGTGCATGTTGCACCTGACCCGTAGCTCCAGTATCAACCGTAACTGTCTCAGTTTTGGTGGGAACTATTTTTTTCCTCTTCACGTCCTCTTGATCCTTTAATATAAAATTAGAGGGAAATAAAATAAGTCACTATTGTTAAAAGCTAAAGGTGGCAATTTTGATCCATTTACTTATGCTAGGCCCAATTCAAGTCATGTTTTATCCCTAACGTGTATAACATGTTACATGTCAAACAAGAAGCTTAACTTCAAAAGTAAAAGGGTCAAATGAGGTCAAAATCAATTTACTTAAAAACTCGAGCTTATAGTGAATTAACATAATTCCCTTATGCATGGCCCGATTGCGTTTTATCTCTAACATGTCAGATGGGTCAAATCAGATAATTAACTTAAGACGTTAAAAGTTAAAGGGTCAAAAGCAGGTTGAAAAAAGTCAAGGCTCACCCAAGGTGTAATTTTAATGCACAAAATTTTCAAATAAACATTTTACTGAAAATTTGTGTTTTTAGTAGATAATATAATTTTTGATATCATTTTTGACAAGCTAGCTATTATAGAAAAAAAATTTTGTTGGACAAAAAGACTATCGGATTTAACCAACCCAAACCAAAAAAAAAATCACATGCTTTGACCCATTACCAGTTCGGCCAACCTGCCCATTGTCCTACTGAAAAAAGCCAGTTGACTCCAGAATCTCTACAGAGACTGTATGCACGTCAAAAAACTAACAGGAGAAAACTGGTAGCATTTTCCCTACTAAGTATTTAATACCTTGCGCCTGTGTAATGCTTTTCTCCTATCTTTTGCCCTACAAATTGCTCTTTTGATCCCATGGTTGTCCATGCAGCCTTTTGGAAACAGTTCAGCAAGCTGCAACATGGGCACAAGATTTGTAAATTTTCTTTTCATGTCAGGAATATATATGATTGTTTAAAGCCTAGAGCAAAGGGAAAGAAAAATCATAGCATATCCTCATATTACATTATTGCCATGGAAGTTTGTAGAGGTGGAATATTTTTACTCTTTTACATACAAAGCGATTGAATTTTGCTTGCTATTATTATGTTATAACAGGTCATATGGATTAAAGGAAAAGATTTCGCTGATTATAGAAAAGGTCAAGCAGGTTGAAACTTAAAATAAGTGGTATAAAATACACAAAACATCCTATTCCTTTTTTTATTTAAACTATGCCGCCCAACCGACCTGTTTCAGCCTGAACCAGTTACCCAACCTGCCGAACCAACCTGTTTCACCTCTAGCAGTTTGCAAAGTTTCATCGCAGTAAATACCATGAATTAACTGGCAACAATTAAGTACTTCCCGATTCATGAAATGTAAAATAAAAAAACAATAATCAAGAATTCTCAGGATAAGCTTACCTCTGCATAAAGCTTCCTAACTTGGGGACCTGCATCTTCATCGAGCCCCTAATGAAACAATAAATATACTAAGTAAGATGCTCTGAAAAGTGAAGATTTTCAGGAAGAACGGATTTTTAGATATGAAGGCCAAAGTAGATTACATCAACAAATAAGTCATAAAGGTCACAAATTTTGTCCTCTAGAACATCATCTGTGGTAAATATGCTTTTAACTTTTTCTTTAGTACTAGGTTCTTGAAAATCATCAGATGACCCAGCCTGCTGCTCAATTGCCTGTATTAAAAACGAACAATGTTAACTGTAGGGAGTTTAAGATTATACCTACCGAGAGGAATTCAACACATCAACTATAACTCAAATGCAATGTAAAAAAAATTAATAATAGTAGTAATATACATGTTTTTGATAAAAAAAATATAAAAGGCTGTAACATGTATGCAATAAAATTAAACTTTGGGGGAGTTTTAACAAGTTCGATTGTTCCCCTTATAGCTATGTTATTTTTTATTTGCCCTGTTTGAAATAAAACACAATCCTACTCTGCCCGCTAATAAGTAAACAGGTTGAAATAGCCACATCTACTTTTATATCTATTTTCCTATGCAGATGCATGCCATTAATATGCGGTTTAGAAAGAAAATACCACTGGCTTCATCATGGGAGCTCGTATCTTAACCATCTCATCTACTTCTTTCTTTAGCTGTTGCAACTTGCCATCTTTCTCTTCTTTGGCAGACAATCCCGTAACAACCATGTTTTGAAGGTTTCTCTGTTACAAGAAATCAAACAGTCAGATAAGGCTTGAAAAATTTAAAACAATATAAATTGTAATTTAATGGAACTTATTAAGGAAAAGGATTTGTCAAATGTTATTAACAGAAGATCTGACATTTACAGAACTTGTTCAACCGATTTAATATATTTCATTTTTAGCTACTTGTTTTCTACTCGTTTGACCCGTTAAACATAACCAGAAACTATCTGTTTAATAACCAGACGGGTAAAATTCCAACCTCTACATGGAAATCATCCAAGCTAAAATTTACCATGAATCAAACAGATGAAAAGCATAAAACCTATAGCAGCCAAGAAACATAAATTTTCAACGGATAAAGAGATTCATGATCGTAAGTTAAAGGCAAAACCTTTAAGGATCTGATCTGTATCAGATGACCAAGAATGCTCATCAAACGATTAAGAAGCTCCTTTGACAGTTTTCCATGAATAGCATGCTACAAAACCAGAAAAGCAACATGTCATCTATGTACTTCACTATCATGTATTAAAAAAGATAAATCTAGCGAAATACTCCTTAAGTTAAAATAAAACAATGGAAAAAGACAGTCTCCAGTACCGCCAGTCTAGCGACTTTAGCCAGCTTTTGCTTTATTTCAGGAGGCATTCTCCTTTTGACAGCCTGAGATGAATTTTCAGCTTCTTGAACCTCCATACTTGGTGGCCTTACTGTGGTGATACCAAAGATAAGAAAATGATCAAACTAAAGGTGAGAATGTAGATAGACTGGGCTGCTTGTCTAATGAATCACGACGGATTCAGATCAATAGATCTAATTTTGCTTAGATTGAAAAAGGTAGGGCTGGGTTGGGTTGGACCGGAAAACTTTTTGGAAAGTTTTTACCAAAAGCTAGTGAAATATCAGTACAGAAGTTACATCTGTTCAATAATTTATCTGATTTTTGAAAGAAAATGATTGGAGATTTTATATGACTTGGAATACAGTTTGGGCGACTTCTGAACCATTCGACTCATTTGACAAAATATCCTTTAAAGATAACGTTTTGTTTTTATTTTAACGCTTCGTGAGAAAACCTAACCCACATTTTGTAACAAAATGGGTTGAAATTGCCACCTGTAATCAAAACTGATTGTACAACTTACCTTCTGCAACTGTCTTCTCCAAATCTTTAATAGCTTTTTCAAGCATCAGATTTGTACTTTTAGGTTTTGTGCTAGAACCTTCCTTTCTCACCATGTGTGTAGCCTTCTGCTAGAAAATAATATTTGAATTAATAATGTGTGTGTAAATATATGGCAACATATTTCCATCATAAAGCGACGATTATGAGCTTCATCATTACCA
The DNA here is from genome assembly GCA_028751855.1 of Ambrosia trifida. Classification (NCBI taxonomy): domain Eukaryota; kingdom Viridiplantae; phylum Streptophyta; class Magnoliopsida; order Asterales; family Asteraceae; genus Ambrosia; species Ambrosia trifida. The sequence goes on from CM054122.1 coordinate 150,571,548, forward strand.
TGTTGGGCATTCCCACTAAAAAGTAACAGGCAAATGATCTTTAGCATACGTGATACAGTAACAAAATTAAAAAAAATAGCACATTGGTACATGACACATGGCGGCCATACATACAAAGATAGCATCTTAAAGTGATGATGTATAACACGCGGCGCTTGATAACATTAATGATGCGTGAAACTAGCGGAAGTAATATATCCCATACAACTTTATTGTTTTGGTGCAATCACTAGAACAAATAATTCTATTCCTTTGGTTACGAGAAAATATTCCTCTAGAAAAATGACATAGTATCACGTAAAGGCAAATGACAAAAGGGGATGAATACCTTTAATGTGCAATGCACGCAAAGGAAACTTATTAATACAAATTAATGTATATAAATGCCACGAATTTAATCAATTGTCACACATCACGGTAGATGTGTGACGTGTCTTGTATATGTCGACGCTTATATGCCGACCAATTAAAATTTTTTAATGTAAATGAAATAACATTTAATCGCAATAGCAATTGAATGCAAGAAAAATCACATAATAACAAAAATAATGGTGGGGTCTAGAAAGAAGAAACTTTAAAGGGTGTGTTTGGTTTAAGGGTATGAAATTTTAACCTAGAAATGAAACCCTTGGAATTGGCTTTCCCCCAAGGCGGTTGAGTATGGATTATCATACCCATTGGCATTCCCTATACTATCAAACCTATACCCATTCTAATTCCTATCTATCAACTAAACACCACCTGATTTGCTTATATTTTCCGCATAAATTAATATATCAACTTGCCTATATGTGTACATTTAGCCATTTAGAATATCCCTCAATCTAGCTACTTTCATTTTCTTTAATGGCATCTTCCCTTTCATCTTATGTTGTTATTACAATTGAGTTGCAATACTCAAGATGGTATTATTCATCATCATCATACTCGGTAAATCCAACCAATAGCAAAGCTAAGGTAGGGTCTGAGAAGGGTAAGATATAGACAGCCTTACCTTTACTCCGTAGGAATAAAGAGGTTGCTTCAAGTGAGACCCCCACCTCGATAGTAGTTTCGCATCAAGCCTTCGACATAAGGCACATAACACTAAACACTCGAGACAAAGGCCGATTGGTGCAAGTATCCCTTGCCTTTCGGCTATCAACGCCACCACATGATGCATGATTAACCCCTTGTCTTTCGAAATCAACCTTTCACCGCTTCAAGATGGTATTTTGAATAAACGGACCAAATATGATTTGAGTTTTTATCTACATCTTCTCTAATATACTCCCCCCGTTTAGCCAATTGAGCACTACTCTTCTTCTAAAGACCCGAAATTGATGAGAATGTTTCAAATAATTTACTAATTGGGGTACATTTAATGTATATACAAGGTCATTCATGTAATAGCAATCACCAACATGAATGCAGATACTAAAGTAACCTTTATTCCCATTAAGGGTATACCTAACATATTCGCGCTTCTTATTTGTTAAGTGGTATTAAGTCACATGTGGTCAAAATAGAATGGTGTACAAGATGTCATTATTAGAACAACGAGTAAAAGAGTATGTATCAATACTCCACTAATCTCACATCTAGTTGTACAAAGAAACTTAGTTATGTAATTGGTTTCCCCAAACTACATCACCGAATTTCTCGTAATGCATCAAACCATAATATAGTATTGGTGCTTTATTTAACTTCTAAAAGTTATAAATAAATTCCTATAAGAACTAGAAGTTTGTAATAAACTAAAACTATTTTTGATCGTCTAACTCATAAACCCTTCTAACCCTACTCCTAAATCTGCACATTTGTCAACTTGAACCCTCAACCTCATGGGGACGGACACCTTTTCTCTATACCTTGATATTGCTAGGATACAAGCCCTTTGGTTATACTAAATAATACATAGTTAGTACAAGGATATTTATAAGTGAAGGCTTTATCATATAAGTATATAGGACTGTGTGTATATAACTACTAACTCTACATTTAACCTTGGTGATTTATGAAGGCGTCTATCATTCCACGTCTCGTTTCTCCTTTGATACCTCCATGACCACCTTGCCTAAGAGAGGATTGAAAACCAAAAACACAACAATGCATGCTGCACAATACTAATATAATCTGATGGCATGGCAGCATGTTACGCTATGTTCCCGAGTTCACTTAAAAGGAGAAAAGAAAGGAAAGGGAGGGAAAGATTAGTGAGATAACATGAATGCCCATCACCTCCTAGGTATTATAATAATAATAATATCACCCAACTACCTCAAGTCATGTATGTATATAAAACAATATAAAACTTACGAGTTGCACACAAATATAGATAAGGGCTATGAGAACTGTTAGGTGTTCATGACTATGCGATACTCCCATGTATGAGTACATATCAAAACATCAAAGGCAGTATATAAAGATCAAGTAAAACAAACATGCAACTATATCAATGAGCATCCAAATGAGAAGAGATATTCACCGGTTGCTGTGCAATCTCAGAAGCCTTGTTATCTGTCTGCTGATGAATTATATTTTTCTCCTTAGGCAAAACTGACTGATTCAAATCCTCTGTGTGGTGAAGCGGTTGTCCTTGAGATTTTAACACATCAGCACTCTTGTCACTGGTCCTCTGACTTTGAACAGGGGTTTGACTTCCATCTTTCATTTTGGAACCATGTTTTTTGGATTGAAGAACTCCAGTGTTCTGCTTGTCAACGCTCTTCGCTGTCACTCTAGCTTCACCATTTACAATGTTAGTTGGAGATGGATTGGTTTTAGAATCAGAAGGTTTCTTCACAACGGTTCCAAGAGCAATTACTGTATTCTGGTATTTCACATTTTCATTGTGTACAGTTGGTACAGTTAAACTACGAGATGGAGTGGTGGGATTCTTGTCTGCTGATGCCATCATTTTCCTCTTTTCACTCTTATTAACTTTCATCTGTTTATTTGGCACATTACCATCTTTGCTTCCACTATCACCTTTTGTTGAATCTTTCCTTCTTCTCTTTTTTGGTTGCTCACTTGGCAAAGCAGTAGGCTCATTGCTATCAAGATAAACAGATTGACATCAGAAGAAAACCAAAAAGGAGAAAGAGAGACAATAATCAAAATCAAGACAACCTATCATTCTGTTATAACTATATAATCAGATGTGACTGGTACAAAACATAAGGGAATAAATTTTAGACACTGAGAAATGAGTCATGTAGCACTCTGTCAAGTCATCAAATGTGCCTATAATTCGAAATTCTAATGTCATTAACTTTAGAGAGCCAATAATCTATTAAGATGCTTTTACTGTATTTCATATAGATAGATGACATGCACATTTAAACAAAATGTGAGTAAAACCACTCAATACATATCCAAAGACTTAGACAAACACTTAGACAAAAACAAGACATTAACAAGATTTGCACTCATGCACAGACTAATTGCCCCTACTTAGCTACTTATATCACATGTTATGCAAATAGAATATAATCTTTCAAAAGCCCATAGGTGCTCAGGTGCGACCCAGAGAAGCAAATGTGACATGCCCTAAAAGGTGTTCAAGGTCATAGGCATTGCTTCAGGGCATTTTGTGGCCAAATTCCAGCCAAAATGGTAAAAACCTCTGAATAAGCATGCAATCAACCTAAACGGCCTAAACTAGCCTTACATAAGCCTAAAACATGTGTAAAATCCCTAAAATAGTATGTTATACTATGCGCTTTGCTTAAATAAAAGCCCTCATTTTTTAAGCGCCTAGGCTCTAGGCTCCGGGCTCAGCCTACGTGCCTTGAGTGAGCCTTTGGCAGTTGGCCTTTTGACAACATATATATAATCAATAATGATAATCTATATAGAAACTAAAATAAAATAAAAAGAAAGGGGTAACAGTTATAATTGAAAATAGGATGGTCTGTCAAAGTAAGCATTTTTTAAACAGAAACCAACATGCGCTCTAACTTCCCACGGTTGACAAAGAATCCATCATGCTTTATTGCTGAATTATCGACCTGAAAATAATCATCCTGAAGAACAGAAGATAACAAATGTTACTTCCTATGTAAATAAATTCAAAAATATGTGATTAAACAATACTGCAGTAACAAAATGAAAGAGTAGTTTCACAAACCAGCTCAGCGTCATCAATAAAGGAGTCTTCAGTATCATATTCATCATCGTCAGGAACATCATTAAGATCTTCCTCATCGCTGCTGTTTTTACCCTGAATGTACAAATATAACATCAAGAAAATGACATGAAATATTCAAGATCGTATCTTCTAAGCAGTCAGATGTATATTGTCCTTTGCAGTATACACTCTTACAAAAGAAAACAGATAATCAATCAGATATCAGAATACCAATCCCAGTACTTGTCCAGATAATAAAATTCAAAACATAACGAATATATATCACACCATGTATAACCGTTCAATCTTCTCAATGACGGCACTAAAACGGCTACCAGCGGGTGCATCAGCTCCGTCATTTTCAGCAATAACTCCCTGCAAAAGTCAAAAACAATTATCAGTTACGAATAATCGGTACATTATACATTCTGTATCAGATTAAACTACAAAAACATTATACTGATGCAAAAAAAAAAAAAAAAAAATTAATCTGCAACAGAACTACAAGAATATTAGCAGTGAGTAATTCAAACCATACTTAACATCAGAAACTAACCATTCTCAGGTAAAAAAGGCAACCTACTACAAGATCCTTTCAGCAATAATAAGTACTCATCAAAACCCTAGAATATGTAACAACTAAATCACACAATTTTAATATTCCCTTTACTTCCAATAGAAACCCTACTTTTTACCCCAATTCCCACCACCCTTAACAAACAGAGCTTGAAGTTCAATAATAATATCAGTAAAGCATTCTCATGTAAAAACCTAACCTACCCACTGCAAGATCCTTTCAGCAATAACAAGCACTCATCAAAAATCAAAACCCCAGGTTACACAACAAAGACACACAATTTCAAAATTCCATTCAACTTCCAACAGAAACCCTACTTTTTACCCCAAATCCAAACCACATACAACAATTCAATCTAAAACACAACAAAATCCACACAAAAGGTGCAATACAAAAATCAAGTGCCGGGTTAGAGGCAACTGGAACCAGAACAAACAGATGAATCATAACTACCAACTCAATAATCATATCAGTAAGCATTCACAGATTAAAAAAATATACATAAAAAGGTAACCTAAAACAACAAAAGCACACAATTTCAAAATTCCACTACTTTTTACCCTAAATCCAAACCCTAGCTTATGCAATTCCAAACCACACAACAATTCATCTCAAAACACAACAAAATCCAAACAAACGCTACCGAACCAAGCGCAACACAAAAATTGAGTGCCCAATTTAGCTTACACAACACAAAACCACACAATTTCAAAATTTCACTTAACTTCCAACAGAATCCCTACTTTTTACCCCAAATCAAAACCCTAGCTTATACAAATTCCAAACCACACACAACAATTCAATCAATTCAATCCAAACCACAACAAAAATCACATAAACCACTACCGAAACAGGCGCAACACGAGAATCAAGTGCCGGATTAACCGCAACCGGAACCGAAACAGCCGGAGGAGGAGGAGGAGGAGGAGCAGCAGAAACAGAATCAGAACCAGATACAGGAGCAACCAGTCCATCAACAACAACAACATCATCCTTCTTCGCCGCTTTATTAGCGTCTTTCATAAGCTTCTTCCACGACACAATTGTCGTCTCTCCTGGCTTCAGCTCAACCTCAAACCTCAACCGTCCTCCACCGCTTAATAATGTCGACGACGACGACGCTGCCGCCGCCGTCGTACCAACGCCGCTGCTGCTTCCGCCGTCGTTCATGGATGATCCGATTAGCGGTTAGAATTGGTGCATTTACAGTGAATTGGATTGATGTAAACCCTAATTGGTGGTGGGATTTGGGTATTCTGTTGGGCGCTAAGAAATTTAATACAAGTTGTATTTTATATTTTTGTGTTCTGAAATGTGTTATTATTATTATTATTTTATTATTTTTATAAAAGTTAAGAAACGAAACACTGTAAATACATGTATGTGTACATGTATGGAAGGCCGGAAATTGGTTGTAATGTAACCCATTAAGTTGTGGCCCACAATACGGCCCAAGCCCACTACATGACTTGTTTATGAAGCAAGGGGGTGCATAGATCGGGTCCGCAATTCGATTAGTAGCGTTTATTATGATGGCAGATGACTAACACTCTGTTCCAGACTTTTATTTAATAGGGGAAAATAAATGAATCCCTCCTTATCTTCCTCCCCTTCCTTTCTCTCGTGTTCTTTTCAAATTGGAAAAACAAGATTTATGCCTAAAAACCCTCGCTATTTTCCCTCCTCTTCCATTCCTTAAACTCTGGAACATACTTTTTCCTTCATTCCTTCCAATTCCTTTCTATTCCCCTACTAAATAAAACTCTGAAACTGTCAAAATAGTCGACACAGATTTCACTTTATTCTCAAGAATCAAACACAGTTTACAAATCTGTGACTAAAACAAAATACACAATAAACCTCACTACAACTCTCAAAGATCACTCAATTATTATCACAAGATAATCAATCACAAACAACCAGAGATGCACAAGTTATCAGATCAAGATGATCTGAATAACATGAACCCTAAAAATTGTGTGATAGAGAGAGACAATTTCAGATAGTGTAAAATAAAAAAGAGGATCAAAATCTTGAACAAGAGGGCAGGCCAAAGGCTTTTATAGCCAGAGATGAGCCTCGGGAGAAAACACACCCGAGGCAACCACAGCCACACGATGAAGCCAAAGAAACACACCACACAAGCAACTTAACCATCCATTCAGCATCTGAAATAGGCTTGGGGATCGATGACATGGACAAGGCCCAAACTGGGCTACACTATGCAGGCCACAAGCAGGCTTCCTCAACTGATGGGCCCAGGAACACGAGATAGGCCCAGAAGCAATCCAAGCCCTCTAAGCACACCAAGCCCACCTGCAAAACACTTATGCAAAATATTTTATAAAATGTATAAAAACTTTTTTATAAAATGTATAAAAAGAAATAAAATTGTTAATAAAAATATTATATTTTTAACACCCCCTCTCAATTTTATTTCTTGTATGAATCAAACATGTTGATACCTTCACAAATTTTAAAATGACTACTAGTACCCAGCCCCTTTGTAAAGATATCAGCCAGTTGATTATTTGAATCAACTTTAACGGTTTTTATTACCCCTTTAGAGATTCGTTCTCTTAAAAAGAACATGTCCAGGCCAAAATGCTTGGTTTTGTCAAAGAAAACAGGGTTAGCTACAATGGAGATAGCAGCAGAGCTATCATAGTGAAGCTTGATAGGTAATTCAATGTCAATATTCAACTCAGACAACAGGTTTTTTACCTAAATTATTTCACAAGTAGCAGCAACCATAGCACGATATTCTGCCTCAGCAGAAGATCTTGCTACAGTTGACTGCTTCTTGCTTTTCCACGTAATAAGACTGTCACCTAAAAACATACAATACCCAGTAACAGACCTTCTGGTCTCAATACACTTTCCCCAGTCTGAATCAGCAAAAGCTGTCAGACTCAGGGAATTTCCTTTTTTAAACAAAATTCCCTTTCCAGGAGAAGACTTCAAGTATCTTAGAATCCTAAAAGCAATTTTCCAATGCCCCTCAGTGGGAGAATGCATGTACTGACTCAAATAGTGCACAGAGTATGATATGTCAGGTCTAGTGTGGGACAGATAGATGAGTTTTCCCACCAGTTGTTGATAACTTGTGATATTATGCAATACTTTGTTGTTATCAGCAAGAATGTGAGTTAACACATGATTCTGTTCAAGAGGAGTAGCACCCAAGCATGCCATATTCAAATAACAAGTCTGTACAATATTTCCTTTGAGAAAGACATAAACCATCACTCTGTTTAGTAACTTCTATTCCTAAAAAATATTTAAGATCACCTAAGTCCTTTATTTGAAACTTAGATTTAAACAATGTTTTAACTAAGTTTATTTCTTCAACAGAGTTACCAGTTAAGATAATGTCATCTACATATACAAGGACAACAATAAACACAGACTTGTTTCTCTTAATGAACATAGAATAATCACAACAACTCTGAACAAACCCAAACTCAACAAGAGCATCAACCAATTTCTTATTCCACATCCTAGGAGCCTGTTTAAGACTATATAAGGATTTTTTTTTTTAACTTGCACACCTTATAAGAAGAACAATTAGACAACCCATCAGGCAAAGACATATAAATGTCTTCATTAAGTTCTCCATATAAAAAAGCATTGTTAACATCCAACTGGAAAATACTCCAACTGATGTTAACAGCCAGACTTAAGACACATCTAACAATAATAAGTTTTACAACAGGGGAGAAGGTCTCCTCATAGTCAAGACCTTCTTTATGACTGAACCCCTTAGCCACTAATCTGGCTTTATACATCTCAATCTCTCCATTAGATTTATATTTGATCTTAAAGATCCACTTGCAGCCTACTTTGTGTCTACCTTTAGGCAGATCACAAATCTCCCAAGTGTCATTACTATAAAGAGCACTTAGCTCATCATTCATGGCTTGGATCCAGTTGGGATCCTTAATAGCCTCATAGTAAGACTTGGGTTCACTACTCTTATCAAGAGAGGCTGCAAAACACTTACAATCACTAGAGAGATGAGAAAAGTTAACAACTTTTTCAATCCCATACTTAACCTTGCCATCTACAACATAGTCACTAATTTTTTTTTTGGTAAACTTGTGGTTCTAGAAGACCTTCTAGGAGTAAAAGCATCACTAGGATTTAGGGAGTCCCCCTCAGATTGAGATCTTAAATCATGGTATATACTCACACCCTCAGTCCTATCTAATGATACATCAGACATGGTTGGCTGCTGTGAATCAGCCAAGCCATCAGCCTTATCTAAGTTATCAGATTGCTGAGACCCATGTGTTCTAGACTCCCTATTACTATTTCCCTTTCTATCATCATCGGGATCATTCATCTCTAAGTCACTTGAGCTTTCTGTGTTTTCAAAATGATCAAAAAAATCAGAGTGTTAACTTTTGAGCTAGAAAAGGTGTCAAAATTCTTCAAAACATTGCTTTCCTTAAAAGGAAAGTAAGATTCAAAGAACTTAACATCTCTAGAAAAGAAGACAGTTTTACTTTCAAGACTAAGAAGTTTGTATCCTTTTTTCTCATTGGAATATCCAAGAAGGATACACTTCTCAGCCCTGTTATCAAGCTTATTAGAATTATTTAACACAGTTGAAAAACACAGACAACCAAAAACTTTAAGATGTTCAAGAAAGGGTTTAAAACCAAACATTTTCTCGTAAGGAGTCTTCCCATTAAGCACAGAGGATGGAGTCCTATTAATCAAATATGCAGCAGTTAATACACATTCAGACCAGAACTTAATACGGACATTGCTTTCAAATAACAAAGCTCTAGCAACATTTAACAAGTGTCTATGCTTCCTTTCCACAACACCATTTTGTTGTGGTGTATGAACACATGTGGTTTGATGAATAATTCCATTGTTTTTACAAAAAACATTCATTTGTGAGTTGATAAATTCAGTTCCATTATCACTTCGAAAAGTTTTGACTGTTTGCTTAAACTGAGTCATGATCAAATTCACAAAATCTTTTATGTTTTCAAAAACTTCAGATTTATGTTTCATCAAACACACCCACACAGTTCTAGAAAAGTCATCAACAATTGTTAAAAAGAATCTATTTCCTTTCCTATCAGCTACTTTATAAGGACCCCACACATCCAGATGCACAAGCTGCCCTAGATGTGTAGCCTTATGTTCACTCAGAGGAAAGGGATCCCTGTGTTGTTTAGCCCTTTGACAGACATCACAGGGATCATGACTGCTAGAAGGCTTAATGTCAGCATCAATGTTTAAGTATTTAAAGACATGACTAGAGGGGTGACCTAACCTAGCATGCCACAAATTGAATCCAGAGACACTATTGCAGCAAACAGCAGATAACAAGGAAGAGTTCCCACACATATAAAAACCATTTGTTTGACTACCAGTCACCAGGGTTTTCCTGGTTGACCGGTCCTGCAAATAACACTTCTCCTCATCAAAACCAACAAACACCTTATTGTCCCTAGCAAGTTTGTAGACAGACAACAGATTTACAGTATACTCACGTACTACAAGCACATCTTGCAAAATCAGCTTTTCAGCTAGTTTTAGCTTTACTATTTTGGTTACAAGAGCAAAAGTACCATTAGGGTGTTTAATCTTAATATTTAAATCAGACACATCAATGTAATAAAAAACACCAGTATCATCTTTAACCATGTGCTCATTAGCACCTGAGTCAACAATCCATCCTATCCCTAACAAACTGCCATTAGAACTATTGAAACAATAAACATTATGACTGATGACAGAAGCACAAACCAACCTACCAGCCATGTAGATGCATATATTGCGACTAATGCTATTGGATTGCGGATTACAAAAGTTTTGTTCACAGTCGAACGGTCGAAGGAAGATTTTAGAACGGTCGAAGGTGGAATTGCAGGGTCGAAGGTACACAGGGAGGTCGAAGGTAGAACTTAGATTATGTAATTTCTTGGTTCGACCATAACAAATGGTCGAACCTGCACATTCGACCAACACAAATGGGCGAATGTGCAGGCCTATATAAGGTCAAGTTGATTTTTGAATTGTAACTTTTGACATTTTGTTTTCCCTCCCTGTGTGTGTTTTCCCTAGGTTTATTATTGAGTCTGTAAAAGTCTTTTAATCATTATAAACTGTGATTTCAAGTGTAATCCTTTATCAAAGTGAATGAATTAAAGATGTTTATGATGATTTCTGTGTTTTGCTAGTTTTATTATCATTTTGTGATCAATTTAGGGATTCCGCACCTGAATTGAACTTGTTTGATCATTATCTTTGTTGTTTAGACGATCCTACGCACATACAAAGTGGTATCGGAGCCATTTGGATCAAACAACCACAAATTGATAATATTACAGCTGATTTGGACCCAGTTTTGATCAAAACTTTCTGTTTTTCATTGATAAACTGAATTTGGTGTTAAATTGATTGATTTGAACTTGTTTTCATGGATAAAACTCATAATTCTCTTTGTTAAACTTGTTCCAAATCCAATCCGAAGCAAAACCTGCTTAAAATCATCAAATTTCATCAACATTTGAAAATTTTGATCAAAATAACTGATTTTCAAAGAATAACCGTTTTTCAAACATGAAGGGTCGAACCTGGGGAGATTTGGTCGAAAGTGAGAGTATTTGGTCGAACCAGGGATTATTTGGTCGAAAGTAGAGTGTTAGTTGGTCGAACCTAGAAAGTTTTAGTCTGATATTGTTCATTCGACCTTATTGAGTACATTCGACCAATCGAGTGGTCGAACGTGGGTGTAAACGGTCGAAAGTGAATTGGAGTTTGTTATTTTCTACATTCGAGTTTTTCCAAACGGTCGAACGTGGTTTGATTTTCACATTCGACCACGCGATTATTACAAAGGGTCGAACGTAGAATCTGTTATAATTTTTTTTAATCGTTTCGTGTTTAATCATTTTCAGATAGATATGTGGAATTTTCCTACAACACCACGACCTATTACAACACCACAACAGCAGACAACCATGGATCCTTGGTCGGTGGCTGCTCAAAAGTCTAGTCAACCATCTCAACCGATTAACTACATGGCGATGACTAGCTCTATGCCCCAACAAGTTGCACAACCACAACCACAACCGATGGCTGATTATTGGGGAGTAGCAGCAGCAGCGGTTCATTCTCACACTACCAACGCTATCTCGACTCTTATTCAAGACTTATTGTCGGGTAGTGGAAGCCATCCACCAAAGCTTATGGAAATGATAGATTACAACACATGGAAGACCAAATTCAAGATACATCTTGAGGGAATGGGATTAGAGGGAACGGAAGCTTGGCAAATAATTGCTAAGGGCTATGTGGCTCCAATCTTAGAAAACACGGGTGAGCCAATTCCGTTGGAAAACCTTGCTAAGGATGAGAAAAAGAAATTTGCTATTGAGAAGAAGGCGTTTTCTCAACTGTCCCAGGCCATTAATACTGATCTCTTACATCAGTTTGGGTCTTGCACTACATCTAAACAGTTGTGGGACATGTTACGAAATCGGCATGATGGGAATGAGAAGACAAGGAAGTTAAGGATGGAAGAACTAAGGAAAGAGTTTGAGAACTTCAACTATATGGGGAATGAGACGCTGAAGGAGCTGATTCCGAGGTATTGTCATTTACTGACTGAGCTTTCTAGCTATGAGATAAACATACCAATGTCGGAGCTGGTGGACAAGTTTGCTGATGCGTTGCCACCATACTGGAATCAGCATATAGAGGTACTGAAGGAAAAGGATGCGTACCAATACTGGACTATCAATGAGTTTATTCAGAAACTTGAGAACAAGGAGATGGAAGAAAAGAGGAAGGCAAAAAGAGCTCAAGTTCCTCAGAATCCGGATTTATATCATGGTAATGCATCTTCAACTCTTGCTGGTTCAAGTTCTAGTTCAAATGTTGCACCACACATTGCGTGTGTTTCTAGCCAGGTTGAACCATCTAAAACACCTATCAATTACCTTGTACAAACTTCATCCTATACCCTACCATCATATCCTACTACAACTTTCATACCACCATTCTCACCTATGCAACAAGCAGCTTGTTATTCTGCTAATCTAAACCAACCTCAACAACAATCCTATATTCCTCAAGTGAACCAACTCAGATGAATCAAACCCAACCTACTCAGAGTTCAATCGTGCTGGAAACCTCAAACTTGAACAATGTTACTGTTGAGATTGCACAGCAACATGTAGCATTGGTTTCAGCTATGGTAGCTTCTTATAACGGGCTGGTTGCGAGTCAAATTGGGAACAACAACTTGACCAGTGAAGACTACGCACAGATTGATAAAGAAGAGATGGAGCTCATTGATATCCAGTGGGCATTTGCTAGTGTTATGAGGAGAGCTACCGAATTCATTGAGAAGACCGGAAGAACTCATCTTTCTACTTCCCCAAACACCACATATGGCTTCAACAAAGCCAAAGTGACATGCTTCAATTGTGGTGGGAAAGGTCACTTTAAAAAGGAATGCACACAGCTAGCACAGCAGGGAAACAGAAATCCTTTTAACACCAACTACCAAAACCGTCAAACCCAAAACCAGGTATCTTACCAAAGCTCTAATATTTCAAGCTTTCAACCACAAAATACCTACCAGAACCGTCAAAATACTTCACAAAATAACACTCCTAGACAAACCACAACACAAAACCAGAACCAAAATCAAACACAACAAAATCCAAACCGAACAATCATTCCTATTTCTACACCAAACACACAAACCCAATAAAATAATCAAAACCAAGCCTTGGTGATACAGAAAGACGAGGGTTTTGATTGGACGGGTATGCAGTTGGGTGTTGAGGAGATTACCATGGTAATGTGGCATGTGTTGCGCAGAAAATGGATCTAGATGAGCCGGTATGTGTTGAAGAAGAAATAGTGACTGAGAAGTTGTCTGAAGTGAAAATCGAAGAGTTGAGTGAAGAAAGTGATGATTGTGGAGAGAAGAAATTTGGTTTGATTCTTGATTTGGTTACTGAGGTGCCAGAACAGTATGATTCAGCTTATTCTGATGTGGAGATTGAATCTGATTCTGAATCTAGTGTTAACTCACTGGATGATGATATTGACCAATTGCTTGCTGAAGCTGATTTTTTGATGACCCACAAATCATGCATGGTGGATGATGCCTGTACGAGGATTGATTATTCAAAGTTTTTCGCTGGGAAGGAAGCACACTTTGCACTGATGGCTATGACAGAACATCCTAAACAGGTAAGTACTGAATCTACATCTAATTCAATTTGTGATAAACATTGTGATGCTTGTGATAAATTGACAGAGGATAATAAGCAACTCAAGGTTCAGCTTGAGAGTGCTAAGATCAACTGTCAATCCTATCAAAAAGAAGCACGAGAGTTTAACAGAGTGCTTGATGGTTATAAGAAAGATGTTTCAGAACTGAAAAAGACTTTATCTTTGAAACAACTAGCCATAAATAATTACATCAATGATTTAGAAAACACAAAACTTGAAATGGCTACCATCAAGTGCTTTGCAGAAAAAGTAAATAAGAAACTTGAGAGTTATAAGCATATTGCTTATGTTGTCGATCATATAATAGAGGAGCCTTCACAGTCTAGTAGTGCAAACTATAAGGCCGTCCCATCTCCAGTGTTATTTGAAAATCATACTCTACATTCAATAACACCGGAGAGCTCAGTCAAGTCTGAATCGACATCGGATAATGAGTCGAACACTTCTAGTGTGGGAGACCCAAATTCTGATGTTCGACCAGTTTTGGGACTAAAAAATGAAGGTGTAGTTGCTGTAACTGATGATTCTGATTCTGAGGATGATCAATCTGAGAAGGTATCTGAGAAGGTGTGTGATATTCCTATTGAAAATCACATAATCACTAACGAACCTGTTTCACCATCTCAGATTGTGCATCCCATGGCTAACGCTCATAGAAAGAATCAATCAGTTAAGCCTGTTGAAAAGAAAAATGAAAAGAAAAATGAGTCTTGTGACAAACCCGTCAAGATTTTCTATCGGATGATTGGATCCGATAAGATAATGTCTGATGAGGAATATCCAATCAAATTCCCCAATTATTTAAAGATTGAAAAGATTTGGCAGGAGAGTACCATTTGGTTTCCAAAGCATGAGCGAACAAATGATGTACCTCCAGAGGTTTTAGAAAGAATTTACTTGGATATTCCTAAAGAACCGAAAGTTCATGTCACAGAATTCATCAAGCCAAAGAATAAGGCTAACAGTTTTCTTGAGCCGACTTACTCTTTGGATCCAGCTCCTGAGAGTCTTAGAAGGAAATGTGTGGAGGACCAATATCCTGTCACCACATACTTTAAGTCGAACGCCAAGAATAACTTTGAAGAATATCGTGCGTGTTATAAATGTGGGGAGAGAGAGCATTTACTTGCTCACTGCCCTTATGTTAGGCACAAAAGGCACGAGGTGGAAGTGAAGCAAAATTATCAACGTCCAGTCGATAATCAATGTTATCCACAACAACGTGTTGTCCCTCAACAACCACATTTTTATAATCAAAATCATTTTTATCAAAGAAGGGATAATCGTTCGATGACATATGATCGTCGTAACCGGATAGCAACTGAAAAATCCCTTAAGAAACCGATGGTAAACACAACTGTTGACAAGAAACAGGTTCCAGTTAAACCTGCTGTCAAACCAACAGTTGGACCTGTCTCTGTTAAATCAGAGAAGGTAACCAAGAAAGTTTCGTTCAAAGACGAAGTAAAGAAACCGGTTGAGACCCCAAAATCTCAAATCCAGATCTTGAAACGTTCGGAACAGCATTGGTCACCAAAGGGTTCACAAGGTGCTTCATCTTCACAGGTGAATGAGAATGTCAAAGCTGAAACTGAAAAAGATTTAATTGATCAGAAAAAGATCAATTCAAATCTATCTGATTGTAAAAAAGAATCTTTGAAACACAAAGTTCAAAGACCCAAGACTAAACAGGCTTGGGTCCCCCGAAAATTCTAATCTTTTTACTTAATATGTGCAGGGAGCTTCAGCTGGCCCTGTGAGCAGTCTTTGGATTATTGACAGTGGAGCTTCTGGTCACATGACAGGGAATCTATCACTACTGTTCGATATCAGAAATATTAAGGGAGGTTATGTAGCGTTTGCTGGAAACAAGGGTGGATACATTACCATGGAGGGTAGTGTCAGTAATGGTATAGTGAGTTTTGAGAAGATCTCTTACGTGAAGCAAATCGATTATAATCTGCTCAGTGTCGGTCAGATTTGTGATAAGCAGTTTTCAGTTTACTTTGATGACAAATCTTGCTATATACTCAAGCCGGGATTCGTATTACCAGAAGAGTGGGTGATGTTAAAGGTGCCGAGAGTGAACAATTTGTACATTCTCGATATGTCAAAAGCAATGACTACACAAGGCCAAGTCACATGTTTCCTCTCCAAGGCTACTGAAAAAGAATCAATCATGTGGCATAGGAGGATGGGACACATTCACCTTCGAAAGATGAATCAATTGGTGAAGAATGAACTTTTCACAGGCGTGAATGTGACGTTCGGCAAAATTAAGGTAAATCCGTACGCAATTAATATATAATTAACTGTTCTAAGCAAGAATTAATATCAATTAAGTATAATTGAGTATTCGGAAAATAGCGGAGTCCAATAGATGGCATAGGAATGCCTTAGTTTAATTAGAAATGCGACGAAATAGCATAAGAATAAACTAGTCCGAAACGGACGTTGGTGATTACCCGGCAATAATTAAATAACCGAAAATGATCCCGAAAGCCCAGGATATAAAATAAAGGGTATTTTTTTATGAAATATAAAGTGTTTTGGAACCCCAAAATTATAAATGAAAACTCCAAATTAAAATCTCCCGGTAGCGAATGAAGTTCGCTTATTGCACCCGATGCACGTAAAATATATAATTGCACCCGGAAAGAGCCTAAATAACTTACCAATACTTAAACTAGGCTATGTTTAAGGGTAACTGGAAGTTAATTATATGTCCGGAATAGCTCGTAATAAGAACCCGTAAAAACCCGAAAAACCCTAACCGAACCGATTCGAAACTAACTAAATAATTGCAAGATATTTTTGGAACATGATGTGGGACCCACAAGGACTTTTTGGCCAGCCATGAGAGCCTCCATAGCCACCCTAATGTTGGCCTAAAACACCCTTAATCATGATGTTACTTGCATGCTTGATGAATATTATAATATATGTTATTAACACATGATAACTAAGCATTTTATATATGCATCAAGATTCCATGAAAGAAAGAACAAAACAAACTTTTCTTTCTTTTCAAAACTCACAGCCAAACATCCCTATTTCATTATAGTTGTTTTCAAACAACTTAAATACATAAAATCACCTAATTTCCTACCCTAAATCAAGTGTGTTTTGAAGCTTGGAGCTTAACCCTTGGAAGAACACACATAACCCCATCATAATCTTGTGTTTTTGTGACTTCCCTAGCCTTGTGCTAGTAGTAAGTTTCTTGAAACTTATCTTGATTCAAGTTTTATTAGTTATATGCTTAACTTGCAAGTTGTTTTAGGGGTGCTTTTAACCAAAGTTTTTAAACAAGGTTTTGTGTGTTTTCTAAAAATGAAATGAAACGTTTACAAAGATGGTCATAAACATGAGTTTTAGGATGGTTGGTGATGTTTTTTTGTTACAACAATATTGTATGTTCTAGTATTTTTTTAAAGTTGTTTAGGAAGAAAAACATAATATAACACCTAATACACCTAAAAATGGTTTTGATCATCATATTATGACTGGTGGAACCATTTGAACATGAAATATTTGTAACAAAATGTAATGAAGCTATAATCACAAAAATAAAGTTGTAGACTTTAAAAATACAAGTATGAACAAAAGGACTCCAAGACTTAAATCAAACATGTTAGTAGACTTAAAATGACCATATGAAACTAATAAAAGTGTTGGATGGTGAAAAGAACACTTATTGTAAATTTTGACATGTTAAAGTTTACTAGTTTTAGTGGAAATTGTCATTTTTATAAGTCTTGGGAATAATATGTAACTTTTGTAAAGATAGAGGTTTGAAAAGTAACTTTGGAATGTCCATGGGTGTAAAATGTGATTTTAGAAACTTGATGATGAAAAATGTAACTTTGGAAAGTAAAAGGTTAAGAATGAAAAGTTAGATTCTAAAAGGGTTGCTTTTGCAAAAGTAAGGAAACTTACAGATATTTATTTTCTAAGAATGATATTTTTATAAAAAGTATTTTATAAAAATATAAATTTACCATAAGTGATGGAAAATATAAACACTAACATTTTTGTAAAATGGTAATGTAAACAACTTGTGATGTTTTATATAAAAATAAGCATTTTTACATTTATGGGGATGTAAAAGTGTTGTAAGAATTTTTAGGAATAAAACATCCAAGTTAATATATTTTCAATAAATATATTTATATATTTTTGAAAGTAGGAAAATGCGTAAACCGGCAAGTAGTATGATTTCCTACAATATATATATATATATATATATATATATATAAGTTAAGAAATCGGGGAAGCGGACGTATGTTAATGCGACGAGCTATCGAACAAAGTGTAAAACGAACAAGGTATAAATCAGACAAAAAGTAAATCGGACGGATAAGTATACAAGTATAACTTCCTACAAGATACGAGTATACGTTATTGCGGCGATTACGTACTAATTATTCCAAGTAAGAAAATAAGTATATATTTTGTGAACAAAATATATGTACGAATGATTAAGGGTGAAAAATAAACATAAACACTTTCCTAAGTGTTGGAAGTA
The DNA here is from genome assembly GCA_028751855.1 of Ambrosia trifida. NCBI lineage: Eukaryota > Viridiplantae > Streptophyta > Magnoliopsida > Asterales > Asteraceae > Ambrosia > Ambrosia trifida. The sequence goes on from CM054122.1 coordinate 150,590,040, forward strand.
AGATGGGAGAATTTGTAAGAAATAAAATAAGTTAAGTATGTTATTATAAGTATATGTATACTTATGTGAAAAATAAATACTTAACATAAAATGAATCTCGTTCGACAAGATCTTTGTATATTTATTTTTATGGGGAAATAAATATATAATAAAAGGGAGTCGAGTCGGAAGATATAACGAAATATTAATACAAGCTAGTAAATACATACTGATAAATATGTTTAAAGATCATGACGTGTAAGGAAAACGGGCAATGATCGGGGTTCGCGATGACGAAACCAACTAACTTGGTAATTAATATCAACGGTTATATTATAAGATTAAGTGAAGCTTGTAACGGGATAAATCATCACCAACAGACCTAAGACTAGGGTATATTCCTAATTAAACTGAATATATAAACGTGGTGTCGGGAGTTGGGGAAGGACAACTTGCCAGTAAGACACGCACTCTGAGACCAGTACCTTATTAAATTAGGACACGTGTAGGTAGTCTCACATTGGACTTGGCAAAGACTATTTTCTGATTTTGTGACACGCTTGAGGTGAGTTTTCATGGCCCCTTTTCTGTTTTAATGTTTTTAAACTTGGGGGAAAGATATGTAAGTAAGAAAGTATTAAATATGCGGTAACATGTGAAAGTATGAAATGGTACATAAGATGGGCACATGGGTAACGGTAAAGTCACATGGGACGTGAAGTCTCCGCAGTTAACCGTAACCATTTATACAAAGTGATGTAGCCATAGAATATGGGGATAGTACTATTGGTTCTTGACGAGACCCATCCCGGTTGATTAGCGATCAACACGGAAGGACCACGGGGTGCGACGATATTCTAAATTAGTTGTTACCATGTAAACAACTTGCGGGGCAATGTAAAGTAGTCTGGTTTTGGTTATAGGCTCATGGGGAATCCATCGGTATTAGGACTAGCTACCCTAATGTTATATGTAACACATTTCTTATTTCGTTATGCGCACTTATTTACAAATGAATGTTAATTTATTTGTGTGTCAAAACCTGTGAAACTCACCAATATATTTATATATTGACGTTTTCCCTAACATATCTTTCAGGTAACTAAGAATGTGAAGACGTGAAATGGCTAGGGCGGGCGAAATAAAGACGAGACAGACTTTTGGTAGGGATTTACTAATATTTCCTATGGGATTGGGAAATAGTTGAAAATCCTTATTTTGTTAAAAACTACATTTTGGGACACGTACCGAAACAAAATACTTTCCGCCGTCTAATGAATGTTTATTTTCTAAATTATGTGTTTGTTTAATCTTGGCTATGAAACGTTTCTCTTTCGCGTCCACGCCACGTGTTTCCGCCGTTGTCGTGGTGTGACAGAAATGGTATCAGAGCCAAGGTTATAGCGAACTAGTATTTTGGAAAAATCTAGACTATAACCGGTTTTTGGTTTGAAAGAGAAAAAAAAATATATTTTCTTAAAAACAAACCTGAAAAATATATTAGAAAAGGAAGTCCCGAACCGCCTAGCCAAGCACGCCAAGGGAAGTAACAAAAAGTAGATGGTAAAATTTTGGAAGTATAGATGTTCTTGCTTGAATTAATTAAATATTCATACATATATAGTACGGTGCTTTTGCCAGGAAAGAAAATGTCTTCTTCTGAAGAATCCGAGTACATGTCTGACTCCGATAGCAGTGTTCAGATTGTGGAGAACGTTCCCAAGGCCCCTGTGGTTGTGGTATTGAGTTCGGACGATGAGGTCGAGCCGGACGAGATGATGGTCGACGGTGAGTATGAGGAGGATGAGGAGGAGGACCCTAGTGAGGAGGATGCGATGTCTGAGGCGTTAGTCACTTCCCCACCCCTCGTCGCTCCCACACCCACATTCCCTGTTTACCTTGTCCCTGCTATTCGTACCTTCCCTCCGAGATTCTTTAATTCGGTCGCCCCATCTTCCCGTGTTGGGCCATCGGGTCAGGCTCGCTCGAGTGTGCCTGTCGTGTCTGAGGCTCCTATCAAGCCAATTCCTGCCCCTACTCTCGTGGCTCCTGTCGAGCCTTTTCCCGTTGTTGGTGAGGTGCCGGTAGCGCCTCATGGTGCATTTGTTTCAGATGATGAGGATGAGCCATGGAGGGTGATCATCCTGCTGTTATTCTGGAGGGCAGTCCTGCTCGCAGTAGCGAGCTTAGACGCGCTGGGTTGCGTGCCCACGCTACTGAAGTGATGATGCTCCCAGGGATGTTGTCCCTGCCAGCCCTGAGGTGGAGGCACCACCTCACTCCCCCGTGTTGCCTATTGTCGACCCAGTTGTTCCTGCGGAGGATCCTATTCCCATTGATGTCCCTGTTGTTCCTGCTATCCCAATTGTCCCTGTTGTTACAGTTGTCCATACTACCCCTGTGGTTCCCAGTGTACCTTTTGAGGCTAGTTCTTCCCAGCCAGCTCATGTCATTCCTGGTGTCCCTGAGATGGTAGGTCCGTCTCAACCAGTTAGCTTCTCTCCCGGACCGCCTCGTGAGGCGAGACGTATGCCTGCTTTTGCTGTTTCCTCTTTGCTCGCTCTTGAGCAAGACTTTTTGACCCTAACAGAGACGTTTTCTTCCACTGTCTCCCACGTTGATGCACAGATGCGGTCCATTTGGGCACGCATCATAGATACGAACTCTATGCTGACTCGCGACGCTGATGATCTACTTCGCGTGGATAGCTTACGTGGTCTTCCTTTTCGTGAGCATATGGATCGCGCCCAGCGGATTTATGATCACATTGCTGCCGTGGACGCAGCCATTCGGCTTAATGCTCCACAGTACGCTCGTCGGCCTCCTTCCCAGCCTTAGTCAAGTTTCCAGTTGATGGTGAATCGTGGTAGCTGTTAGAGATGGTTGTTATAGTGATGGATGTTGTATCTTTTGTATTTTACCTAGCTAGACTAGTTATGACTAGCGTAGTATGTTATGATATTTTGTTATTTTCAAACGATGTATGTGGGATTAGATATCACCACCTTTTGTTGTATGAACAAATGATGTAATCGTTATTAATGAAAATGAATGAAAATCATGATGTATTATGGTAAAATATGTTATTGTATTGTTGTTATTTTCCGTTATGGTTGTTATTATTGATATGATTACAACTATTATTTATTCTTGCCTTGTGATTCTCATATTCTGATGCGGTGATTATTTGGTGATGAGTTACGAATCTTGTGGGATGTTTATTTTATTAGTATGACGTGCATGACAATATTGGTTAAATATATGTATAATTATTCTTTGATATTTTATATTGAAGTATAAAAATGCCGCCTACGACAAGACAAACAACGCAAGACCCGTTGCCTACTTCTAAGGCACAACTAGACCAACTAATTGTTGACAAAATTGCTGCCGCCCTGGCGCACCGTTCAAAGCGGGGGCTCTGGCGGAACTGGTAGTTGAGGCGACAATACTCGCGAAAGATCCACATCAGGTATATATCATTGATATGTCGTATATGTTGGGTTACGTCCCAAATTGACTTATCTTATGATGGCATTATTATGTAATGTTGCAGAATCTGGCAATCCTATTCCCCCCTGTACTTTCAAAATGTTCCTAGATTGCAAGCCAATCAACTTTAACGGCACTGAAGGATCCGTTGGTCTTCTGAAATGGTTTGAGAAAACTGAAGCTGTGATTCGTATCAACAAGTGTACTGATGAACAAAAAGTCATGTATGCTAAAAACCTTTTTCTTGACAACGCACTATCTTGGTGGAACACTCAAGTGCAATCCATTGACGATGAGGCAGCCTATGCTCTTTCATGGTCTGATTTGAAGGAACTAATGATTAAGGAGTACTGTCCAGCTAGCGAAATTCAAAAGTTGGAAACTGAATTCTGGAACCTTTCCATGATTGGGGCGGATGTTGCTACCTATGCCTCCCGATTCCACGATCTTTCTCGTTTGGTACCCCGACTTGTCACTCCTAAGTCGAAGAAAATTGAGAGGAATCTTTATGGTTTGGCCCCTCAAATTCGTGGCATGGTCGCTTCCTCAAAGCCTGCTACTATGCGCGAAGCAATTGATCTTGCTCTCAGCCTGACAGAGGATGCTATCCGTATTGGCATGTTGTTGAAAAAGGCTACAGGTGGTAATGTTTCTGATGTAAAAGTTTCTGAGATTAAGAACACTGCGGTTGAAGGTCAGTCTTCTGGTCGTAAAAGAAAGTTTTCGGGAAACAAGAACCACAACTCTTCTGGTAACAAATCTGTGTCTAATCGAAAAGGTAAAGGTTTTGTTGCCACTACTCAAAATGGTGGTAAAAGACAAAATTCACAAGGTAATGGTGGTGGAAACCAAACTGTTTGCTGGAAGTGCAAAAGGGTTGGTCAGAGTGGTGAGAAATGCTATACAGGAACGCCTGTGGTTCCTAGTGACAAGCGTCCGTGCTATGAATGTGGATCCACTGACCATTGGAGGAAGAATTGTCCAAAGCTTAGAAATCAAGCCCAAGGAAGAGCCTTTGTTATTGGTGCCGGTGAAGCACGTCAGGATCCTAATGTTGTCACCGGTACGTTTCTCCTTAACAATCATTATGCTTCTATTCTATTCGATACCGGAGCCGATTTTAGCTTTGTCTCTATTGATTTTAAACGCTCTCTTGGTTTAAAGACTAGTAAAGTAGAGACACCTTACTCCATAGAATTGGCCAATGGTAAAACTATAGAAACGAATGAAGTAGCGAAAGATTGTAAATTGGGTCTTTGTGGGCATGAGTTTAGTATTGATCTTTTACCGGTCGTCTTGGGTAGTTTTGACGTCGTTATTGGTATGGATTGGTTGTCAACAAACCGTGCAGTCGTGGTAAGCGATGAAAAGTTAATTTGAATCCCTCTAGTGAACGATGAAGTTCTCTCTATTCAAGGGGAAAGGCGTGGAATGCCTTTGCGAATCATTACTTGCATGAAAGCCCAGAAGTGCTTGCGGAAAGGCTGTTATGCATTCTTAGCGCATGTTGTTGATAAGAAGTCCAAAGAGCGTAAGCTCGAAGATATTCCCGTGGTAAGGGATTTTCCTGAAGTTTTCCCTGAAGATTTGCCGGGATTGCCGCCTCCCCGACAAGTTGAGTTTCGTATTGATCTTATTCCTGGAGCTGCTCCTGTGGCGCGATCACCATATCGATTAGCTCCCTCCGAAATGTAAGAATTGTCCAACCAGTTGCAAGAATTGTTGGACAAAGGTTTCATTCGACCAAGCTTCTCACCTTGGGGAGCGCCGGTCTTGTTCGTTAAAAAGAAAGATGGTACGTTTCGCATGTGTATCGACTATCGTGAGTTGAACAAACTTACCATCAAGAATCGTTATCCCCTACCTAGAATCGATGATTTGTTTGACCAACTTCAAGGTTCTAGTTATTATTCGAAAATTGACCTAAGGTCCGGGTATCATCAGTTGCGTATTCAGGAAGAAGATGTACCAAAGACTGCATTCCGAACTCGCTACGGTCACTATGAGTTTCTTGTCATGCCTTTTGGACTAATGAACGCTCCTGCTGTCTTCATGGATTTGATGAACCGGGTGTGCAAACCTTACTTGGACAAATTCGTGATCGTGTTCATTGATGATATTCTTATTTATTCGCGAACCAAAAAGGAGCATGAAATTCACCTATGGTTAATTCGCGAGCTCTTGCGGAATGAAAAGTTGTATGCCAAATTCTCTAAGTGTGACTTTTGGATTCGAGAAGTCCACTTTTTGGGCCATGTTGTTAATGAGAAGGGTATACATGTCGATCCTGCAAAAATTGAAGCGATTAAAAATTGGGAAGCACCAAAGACCCCTACTGAGGTGCGTCAATTTCTTGGTCTTGCGGGTTATTATAGAAGATTCATCGAGAATTTTTCTAAGATAGCACAATCGTTGACAATGTTAACCCAAAAAGACAAGTTTGAATGGACCGATAAACAGGAGTCAGCCTTCCAATTATTGAAGCAGAAGTTGTGTGATGCTCCTATTCTTTCCCTACCTGAGGGTACGGAAGATTTCGTGGTATACTGTGATGCTTCGCATCAAGGTTTGGGTTGTGTATTAATGCAACGTGATAAAGTAATCGCTTATGCTTCCAGACAGTTGAAAGTTCATGAGAAAAATTACACGACGCGTGATCTGGAACTTGGTGCCGTGGTTTTTGCACTGAAAATTTGGAGGCATTATCTCTATGGTATCAAATGCACAATTTTCACTGTCACAAGTTGTAACAACCGGCAAAAATAAGGTAATTCCGTACAATTAATTAATATATGATTAACGTAATTAAATGCAATTATGTGTGATTTAATTATCAAGGCCTTAGGGGATAGCAATTTCCAAATAATGCATAGGAATGCATACGTTTAATGGTAAAGCATGATTGGATCATGTGCGAATAAGCTATCCGGTACGGATGTTGGCAATTACCCGGTAATAATTAAATAAACGAAACGGATCCCGGACACCCAGGATATAAAATAAAGGGTATTTTCATAAGATATAATGAGTTTTGGAACTCCAAAACCATAAATGAAAACGTCTTGTACAAATCTCCCGGTAACGAATAAAATGCGCGTATCGCACCCGATACGCGTATAACTCATAATTTCACCCGGTGAAGGCCTAAATAACCAATCAACGCTTAAAATAGACTATATTTAAGGGTTATTAAAGGTATATTTAATGTCCGGATAACGCGTGATTAAAACCCGAACGACGGGGGATTAAACATAACAAACAATGGGTAATTATTTGAAGTTGTGGACCCCACCAAATCCATCCAAGGGCCGGCCTTAGAGGCCTTAATATATCCACATTCAAGTGTTGATAATAATAACCTAAGATCTAGATAAAGCATGCTTTATACAAAGACAAAAGTTGTAAGAAAAAGCATAAGTAGACATTAGTACAAAAGTGGCTCAAGACTTGTCCCCCTTGGATCAATTTTCGGCCAAGAGGCCAAGAAAAGCCAAGACAAAGCTAGCTAATCATAACCTAAGTGTGTGCATGCATGGAAGGGTCTTGTATAAAATCAAGTGTAAGATTAGGAAAGATTATAATCAATTAACCAAGATTCACAAGCCACCCCTCTTGTCCCTTCAAAACTCACGGCCAACTCACCCCTTCCACATCCATCCAAGATCAACTTTAGTACAATACATATCTCTCATATCCTTAGTAATAATCACAAGATCCATGGAAGATTACATGTGATAAGGATATAAATAACACATGTTAGAAGATTGAAAAGCAAAGCAAAACACTCTTTCTTCTCCCCTCTCTTGGCCGTAGGTTACCTTACACACACACACACATTGTTCTTTCAAGTTTTTACATCTCCAAAATACTTAAAATCATCCATCATCCAAACCCCTTTTGTGTGTTTCAAGAGATTGGAGCTAAACCACTAGGAAGAACACACTAAACCCCTCTCAAATCCAAGGTTTTTGTCTTCCCTAGCCTTGTGCTAGTAGTAAGCTTCTTAATCTTGTTTTTGATTGTTATTATTCATGTATGTGTTCCTAGTAGCAAGTTGTACATGAAGGGTTTAAAAATGGTTTTGAACATAATCTTTAGTAGGTTTTCATGTGTAAAATGGAAGATTAAAGATATGAAAATAAACCATGGATTTGTTGATGATGATGTATTAGTCTTGAAAATATATAAAGTTTACATGTAAGACTAAGTAGGATGATGTTTTGGTTAAGATTTTGAGATGAACTTGAATATGTTAAAACTAACTTTAATTCATCTTATTATGATCATTTAAGTTGTAATATGTGGTAAAACATGTTAGAAGTTCATAAATGAATAAGATGGAAAATTGAAGTTAACTCACTTGGATGAATGATATTTTGAGGAAATGGACAAATACATAAAACACACACATAATTAGTCTAAGACTAACATAAGTGTTTTGATACAAAAATAACTTACCAATAAAAAGTTGAATCTTCAAAGTTAACTATTTTGAGTGAAAAATGCTAACTTTGGAAGTTAGAGTAGAAAAATGCAACTTTTGTAAGTTAAGGGACTAAAGTTGTAACTTTGAAAGTTAAGGGACTAAAATGGACATTTTAGAAACTATTAGTCCAAAAATACAAGTATGGAAAGTTTGGTGTCAAAAATGCAAGTAATAAAGTCTAAGGATGATTTTTGTAAATACTAGTAGAAATACTTGGGTATTTTGTATAAAAGTGTATTTTTGAAAGTTATAAAAATATAAAGGGTTTTAACATAAGGATTTTTATAAAATAGAGATTTTATAAAAATATTAAACAAACTTGGGAAACTTATACAAAAATGAATACTTTTATATAAATGGGAATATAAAAGTGTTGGAAACATTTTTGTAGTTAAGTTGACAAGTTGGGTTAAAAATACATAAGTATTTTAACCATCCAAGTAACATGTGAAAATAGGAAGAAATATGGATAATATTTCTATAAAATACATGTTGGGAAAAACTTGGAAAAATTAACTAATCAAGTTAAGATATCGAACTAAAACGCGTTAACGAACCGTACACGGACAAAATATGAGAAAAATGCCATTGCGGCAAGATAAGAAAAATATATATTTTAAGAGGTAAAATATATATATGCTATGGGTGAAAACAAATAAACACTTTCCTAAGTGTTGGAGGATTAATTCGTGGGAGAAACACATGACACTAACGAATAAGACGTTAAAACAAACGTATATACTTAACAAGAAAAATTACACATTTATATATATATTTGTACGCTCGTCTCGGCAAAATTCTAGTATATCTACTTAATGGGAAAGTAGATATGCGGGAAGGAAAGCCGCGACGAGAAGGCAAGGATATATATGTGTATGTCGTACCAACGAAATCCTAGTATATTTATTTGAATGGGAAAATAAATATACGGTGTGGTGAGTTGAATCGGACGTTAAGAATATACGATCGAACGACAAAATCTTAGCATATTTGTTTAAATGGGAAAACAAATGTGTGGCAAAGTGAGTCGGGTCGAGGATTGAAATATATATTATATCGAGCGATGCGATCTTAAGTATAATTATTTAAATGGGAAAATAATTATATGTTAAGTGAAGTCGAGTCGATGATAATAAGATACAAGTTATGGAAATAGTAACAAGAGTAATATATAACTTGTAACACAAAGGGGTAATGTAACGCCAACGAAACCTAGGATACACGCTTAATTAAACGGGATTTGGAACAACTTGTGGTCGGGAGTTGGGTGTACAACTTGCCAAGGCACATGCACTATAGGTATAGTGACTTATACGTCTAGGACGTTTGTAGGTGCAGGACCACCCCTTTGCTATCCACCCTATTGAGCCAGACGCAGTTTCAGGTGAGTTTCACGGCCCCATTTTAAACTATTTTTACGTTTTCCGGGGGAAAGATATGTTAGGGATAGTGTTTGACGGATTTAATACTTGAGGTGTGACCGCCACTCGGGGTTGAGTCCTCGCCTCTATAATCATTTGTTCAGGGAATTGAAACCGGAGGAATATTCGAATAGTACTATTGGTGCCTGACAAGGCCCACCCCTAATCGATAGCGTCGATTATGCATTAGGTTATGCCTGGGGTGCAAATATTCTGAACTTAAGTCGTGGGAAACCGAGTAACGACTTGGAGCGGGGCACAATTATTATATGTCTTGGTTTGATTATAGTCTCAAGTAGATTTATAGGAATTTGCAACTCCTATATATTGTCATAACATGGTATTCCCAAGTATTCAAGTTTTAGAAACTGAAAACCTGTGAACTCACCAATATATTTATATTGACAAAACTTTTTAAAACATATCTTTCAGGTAACTAGAAGATGAAAGATCAGGCAAGCAGGGTCGGGGAATCTCCAATGCGACGTCGAACTTTTGTGGGGTTTCACCTTTATTTCCCAAGGCATTTGGGATATATATGAGAAACCTCTATGTTTATTTCAAAAACAATTAACTTTTGTGTAATGTTTGAAACAGATTTGACGTCATAATAAATGACCCATTTTCTTAAATTACTTGTGTTTAGCCATAACCTTGACTTTATGCTTTTGAACCGTCGCGCCACGTGTTTCCGCCTTTGTCGTGGTGTGACACAAGTCCTTGCAACATATGTTGGTGCCAGAGATTCAGGCTGATCTGGATGAGCCAGTGGCTCCAATGCTAGAGGATGCCCCAGCCGACCCCATAGCCCCACCAGCACCTCTCGAGCCCATACCTCAGGAGGAGCCAGCCCCCGCAGCACTTATACATGAGGGTAGTCCCGCCCGTAGCTCTGAGCTACATAGGGCAGGCATGGAGGCCTTCGCCACTGCGAGCCCTCCCACACCCCCTGTAGTGGTGTCCACTCCAGAGTGGGCCACTGTCTCTGAGCCGTTGGTAGCCCCACTAGCTGAGCCTATGCCACCACCCACCATTGCCATGACTATACCTATCCCCACCATTCCCAGCATGACACCTGCACCATACCCTCTAGGTGCAGGGGACCCGTATATGATGCCACCTTACTTCTCCATCAGGCCACCCGGTTTCACTCCATTACTGCCACACATACCAGTACCATTCCCCTTCGGGCCCTTCCCATCCACACACCCTGATGTACCCGGACCATCCCACCTTCCCAGGATGACACCCCCCTCTGGACCAGCCCAGACCTCGACCATCACTTTAGAGCAGGATTTTCAGACTCTAGTCAACACGGTGCAGCGCACCGTGAATCAGGTTGAGCATCAGACGAGATTGATGTGGGCTAGGATGATTGACACTCGTGATGCCTTGGCGCATTACGCAGAGGAGCTCTTGCGCATGGATGCGCAGAGCGGGATTACTGGGGATGCACACTGGGCACATCGACAGTTTTTGTACGAGCGCATCTTAGAGATCAGCATGACGATTAGCATGTATGCGCCGCAGTACCAGTATCCACCGCCACCGCCACAGTAGGATGTATCGGGGATGCACAGAAGACACACCAGCTTATGTACATATTAGCAGCACTATGGTAGTACAGCACGGGTTATGACACTCGTCTGCATTTTGCCTAGCCGTACGGGTATTACGGTGTATGATATGATGTTTTATTATTTCAAAAGCAATGTATTGTATGAGAAATGTATTCTCCATTTTGTATTATGAACAAGCATTGTACTGATATTATTGAAATTAATGAAAAATCTTATTATTATGGTGAAATATGTTGTTGTCTATGATTATTATTGCTTACTCCATATGTTGTGGTTTGTATATCTGTGTGGTGATGTTATGTCGATTTCTATTTATATTTCTGTATGATGTGTTGGTATGTTGTGTGATGATATGGTGTTGATTATTGTGTTCATGCTTTGGTTTGTTATTTATGCTTTGTATTGTGTAAATGTTTGCCAAATTAACCTTTGATAATTATTATTGAAGAAAAATGGCACCTGCCACCCGAAGCAATAGTGGAGCAGACGGACTGCCCACAACACCGGCCGAGCTCGAAACCATGATATCTGAACGCATAGCTCGTGCCATCGCTGAACACGAAGCCGCACGCTCGGAACACTCCCATGACAGGACAGGGAGCGAGCGACGAGAGACCTCCCCCAGTGGTAAGAGGTTTAAAAATAAATGAAAAAGTGATGGGAGGATATTTCACAAACTCCTATCCCATAATAACATACTATGTTACTATTACAGGGACAGCCTCGGGAGAGCGCGGCTGCACTTTCAAGGCTTTCTTGGACTGTAAGCCAATAAACTTCAGCGGCACTGAGGGTTCCATAGGCCTGGTCAAATGGTTCGAAAAGACCGAGGCAGTCATCCGCATCAGCGGGTGTACCCCTCGACAGTCTGTCATGTACGCCACCAATCTGTTCCTAGATCAAGCGCTAACTTGGTGGAACGGCCAAGTACGGTCTTTAGGAGATGATGTTGCATACGCTCTATCATGGGCGGCACTGAAAGAACTTATGACTGCCGAATACCGCCCGGCAAGCGAAGTGCAGAAGTTGGAAACCGAGTTCTGGAACCTCACCATGGTAGGAGCAGACGTCACTGGGTATACGTCAAGATTTCATGATCTCGCTCGACTAGTACCTCGTCTGGTTACACCGGAAAAGAACAAGGTGGAACGTTACTTATTCGGGTTAGCACCACAGATTCGCAGCATGGTCACCTCTTCCAAACCCACGACCATGCGCGAGGCAATTGATCTGGCACTAAGTCTGACTGAGGATGCTATCCGCATGGGTACCCTAATCCGCCAAGTTTCCGGATTAAAAATTTCTGAAGCAAGTAGTGTTGAGGCCAAGAAACAGGGATCAAGTTCAGCGGTTGTAACTAATGATCAGGGTAACGGGCAGAGGTTTGGGAAAAGAAAGAGAGATGAAGGAAAAAGGGATCGAGCGTCGGGTAGCTCGAACAAGAAAGGAAAGGGTTATGCCGCCACGGGACGCGGTAACAATAACAAACAGGGAAACCAGGGGAGAAACAATGGATTAACTTGCGGGAAGTGCCACCGCACCGGGCACAAGACTGAAGAGTGCCGATCTGGAGCACCAAAGAACGGAGGGGCCAGACCCTGTTTTGCATGCGGGTCATTGGACCATTGGAAGAAAGATTGCCCCAAAGTCAACAATCAGGCCCGTGGCCGGGCATTTGTAATAGGAGCCGGTGACGCACGGCAAGACCCCAATGTGGTCACTGGTACGTTTCCTCTAAATGGTCATTATGCCTCTGTATTATTTGATACCGGTGCTGACTTTAGCTTCGTATCCATTGAGTTTAAAAGACTACTTGGTTTAAAAACTAGCAAACTAGATACACCCTACTCTATAGAACTGGCTAATGGTAAAACTATTGAAACGAGAGAGGTAGCTAAAGATTGTAAGTTAGAACTCTGTGGGCACGAGTTTGGGATTGATCTATTACCGGTTGTATTGGGAAGTTTTGACATCGTTGTTGGCATGGACTGGTTGTCCGCGCACCGTGCCATTGTGGTTTGCAACGATAAGGTTATTCAAGTTCCCCTCGCAAGCGGTGAAACTCTCTCAATTCAAGGGGAAAGACACGGGACGCCGCTAAGGATTATTTCGAGCATGAAGGCTCGTAAGTGTCTGAGAAAAGGGCTTGTCGCGTTCTTGGCACACGTAGTGGACAAGAAGGCCGACGAGTGAAAGTTGGAAGACATTCCAGTCGCCAGAGATTTTCCGGATGTATTTCCAGAAGATTTGCCGGGGTTGCCGCCACCTCGACAAGTCGAGTTCCGCATCGACCTCGTTCCCGGAGCAGCTCCTGTGGCACGATCGCCATACCGCCTAGCTCCATCAGAGATGCAGGAACTGTCCAGCCAGCTACAAGAATTATTGGACAAAGGTTTTATAAGACCGAGTTTCTCACCTTGGGGAGCTCCCGTCTTATTTGTGAAGAAGAAGGATGGCACATTTCGCATGTGCATCGACTATCGAGAGCTGAACAAGCTAACCATCAAGAATCGCTATCCTCTCCCCAGGATCGACGATTTATTTGATCAGCTCCAAGGTTCCAGCTATTACTCCAAGATCGACTTGAGGTCAGGCTATCACCAGTTGCGTATACAAGAAGAAGATGTACCAAAAACGGCCTTCAGAACCCGGTATGGACACTATGAATTCTTGGTAATGCCGTTCGGCTTGACCAACGCACCAGCGGTTTTCATGGATCTAATGAACCGCGTATGTAAGCCATACCTGGATAAATTCGTCATCGTCTTCATTGACGATATTTTGATCTACTCACGCACGAAAGAAGACCACGAGAATCACCTTCGGTTAATTCTTGAAGTATTACGCAAAGAGAAGCTCTATGCTAAATTCTCGAAATGTGACTTTTGGATTCGGGAAGTCCACTTTTTAGGCCACGTGGTAAACGAGAAGGGCATACACGTTGATCCAGCCAAGATCGAGGCGATTAAAAATTGGGAAGCACCTCGAACTCCTACCGAAGTACGACAATTTCTAGGCCTCGCGGGTTATTACAGAAGGTTCATTGAGAACTTTTCAAAGATAGCGCAAGCTTTAACCATGTTAACCCAAAAGGATAAGAAATTTGAGTGGACGGAAAAGCAAGAGGCAGCATTCCAGTTACTAAAAGACAAGTTATGTGGCGCTCCGATACTGTCACTTCCAGACGGTACGGAAGATTTTGTGGTTTACTGCGATGCCTCGCATCAAGGTTTGGGTTGCGTATTGATGCAGCGAGAAAAGGTAATAGCATATGCTTCCAGGCAACTGAAAATCCATGAGAAGAACTACACTACACACGATTTGGAATTAGGTGCAGTGGTGTTCGCTCTCAAGATATTGAGGCACTACTTGTACGGAACCAAGTGCACGATTTTCACTGATCACAAGAGTTTGCAGCACATCTTTGATCAGAAAGATTTGAATATGCGACAACGGCGATGGGTTGAATTATTAAACGATTACGATTGTGAGATAAAGTACCATCCCGGTAAGGCGAACGTCGTAGCCGACGCCTTGAGTCGCAAGGAACGGGTTAAACCATTGCGTGTTCGAGCCTTGGGATTGACTATCCACACGAATATGACTGAACGAATTCGTGAAGCTCAAGTTAACGCCCTCAAACCCGAGAATGTCAAAGGTGAAAGGTTACGAAAGATGGTTGATTCACTGGAACCAAAAGCGGACCAGGCATTGTATTTCATGAATAGAATTTGGGTTCCAGTATATGGTGGATTGCGTGAGCTGGTATTGGCCGAAGCTCACAGTTCTAGATATTCGGTTCACCCGGGTGCAGACAAGATGTTCCACGATTTGAAGGAACTTTATTGGTGGCCAAATTTCAAAAGGGATATAGCAGCCTATGTTGCGCGATGTCTGACTTGCACAAAGGTCAAGGCTGAGCACCAGAGACCTTCCGGTTTGCTCCAGCAACCGGAAATACCGGAATGGAAATGGGAACGAATCACCATGGATTTCATTACCAAGTTACCTAAGACGACAAGCGGCCATGACATGATCTGGGTAATCGTAGATCGATTGACGAAATCTGCACACTTCCTCCCGATTCGCGAAACGGACAGGTTGGAGAAACTGACCCGTTTGTACATTAAGGAAGTGGTATCTAAACACGGTGTACCTGTTTCTATCATCTCTGATCGAGATAGTCGTTTCACTTCCAGATTTTGGGAAAGTTTGAACGAAGCCCTCGGTACTCGCCTCGACATGAGTACCGCATATCACCCCCAAACGGATGGTCAAAGTGAACGAACCATACAGACCTTGGAAGATATGCTACGGGCATGCGCGATTGATTTCGGAGGTAATTGGGATACGCACTTGCCATTGGTAGAATTTTCTTATAACAACAGTTATCATACGAGCATTCAAGCCGCACCGTTTGAAGCTTTATATGGACGCAAGTGCCGGTCGCCATTATGTTGGGCGGAAGTTGGGGAAAAGCAACTCACCGGGCCCGAAATTGTTCAAGAGACCACGGATAAGGTCTTTTTGATAAAGGAACGCCTCAAAGCGGCCCGGGACCGCCAGAAAAGCTATGCTGATATGAGGCGAAAGCCTTTAGAGTTTCAAGTCGGAGACAGGGTCCTATTGAAGGTGTCACCTTGGAAAGGTGTCGCGCGCTTTGGGAAGCGCGGAAAGCTGAACCCACGATATATTGGACCGTTCAAAGTCTTGTCGAGGGTAGGCACAGTGGCATACAAGCTCGAGTTGCCTCAAGAGCTTAGTGGAATACACGACACGTTTCATGTGTCGAACTTGAAAAAGTGCCTATCCGACGAAACTCTCATTATTCCTGCTGACGAAATCCAGATTGACGACAAGTTACATTTTGTGGAAGAACCAATCGAGGTAACCGATTGGAAGGTCCAAAAATTAAGGCGCAGCAAGATCAGATTGGTCAAAGTGCGCTGGAATGCCAAGCGTGGACCGGAGTTCACGTGGGAAAGGCTGGACCGGATGAAGCAAAAATACCCCGCCCTATTCGAGAAGACACCTGAACCGGAGAACTCGAAGTGAATTCCGGGACGGAATTCTCTTAACGGGGGGAGAATGTAACAACCGGCAAAAATAAGGTAATTCCGTACAATTAATTAATATATGATTAACGTAATTAAATGCAATTATGTGTGATTTAATTATCAAGGCCTTAGGGGATAGCAATTTCCAAATAATGCATAGGAATGCATACGTTTAATGGTAAAGCATGATTGGATCATGTGCGAATAAGCTATCCGGTACGGATGTTGGCAATTACCCGGTAATAATTAAATAAACGAAACGGATCCCGGACACCTAGGATATAAAATAAAGGGTATTTTCATAAGATATAATGAGTTTTGGAACTCCAAAACCATAAATGAAAACGTCTTGTACAAATCTCCCGGTAACGAATAAAATGCGCGTATCGCACCCGATACGCGTATAACTCATAATTTCACCCGGTGAAGGCCTAAATAACCAATCAACGCTTAAAATAGACTATATTTAAGGGTTATTAAAGGTATATTTAATGTCCGGATAACGCGTGATTAAAACCCGAACGACACCTGAACGACGGGGGATTAAACATAACAAACAATGGGTAATTATTTGAAGTTGTGGAGCCCACCAAATCCATCCAAGGGCCGGCCTTAGAGGCCTTAATATATCCACATTCAAGTGTTGATAATAATAACCTAAGATCTAGATAAAGCATGCTTTATACAAAGACAAAAGTTGTAAGAAAAAGCATAAGTAGACATTAGTACAAAAGTGGCTCAAGACTTGTCCCCCTTGGATCAATTTTCGGCCAAGAGGCCAAGAAAAGCCAAGACAAAGCTAGCTAATCATAACCTAAGTGTGTGCATGCATGGAAGGGTCTTGTATAAAATCAAGTGTAAGATTAGGAAAGATTATAATCAATTAACCAAGATTCACAAGCCACCCCTCTTGTCCCTTCAAAACTCACGGCCAACTCACCCCTTCCACATCCATCCAAGATCAACTTTAGTACAATACATATCTCTCATATCCTTAGTAATAATCACAAGATCCATGGAAGATTACATGTGATAAGGATATAAATAACACATGTTAGAAGATTGAAAAGCAAAGCAAAACACTCTTTCTTCTCCCCTCTCTTGGCCGTAGGTTACCTTACACACACACACATTGTTCTTTCAAGTTTTTACATCTCCAAAATACTTAAAATCATCCATCATCCAAACCCCTTTTGTGTGTTTCAAGAGCTTGGAGCTAAACCACTAGGAAGAACACACTAAACCCCTCTCAAATCCAAGGTTTTTGTCTTCCCTAGCCTTGTGCTAGTAGTAAGCTTCTTAATCTTGTTTTTGATTGTTATTATTCATGTATGTGTTCCTAGTAGCAAGTTGTACATGAAGGGTTTAAAAATGGTTTTGAACATAATCTTTAGTAGGTTTTCATGTGTAAAATGGAAGATTAAAGATATGAAAATAAACCATGGATTTGTTGATGATGATGTATTAGTCTTGAAAATATATAAAGTTTACATGTAAGACTAAGTAGGATGATGTTTTGGTTAAGATTTTGAGATGAACTTGAATATGTTAAAACTAACTTTAATTCATCTTATTATGATCATTTAAGTTGTAATATGTGGTAAAACATGTTAGAAGTTCATAAATGAATAAGATGGAAAATTGAAGTTAACTCACTTGGATGAATGATATTTTGAGGAAATGGACAAATACATAAAACACACACATAATTAGTCTAAGACTAACATAAGTGTTTTGATACAAAAATAACTTACCAATAAAAAGTTGAATCTTCAAAGTTAACTATTTTGAGTGAAAAATGCTAACTTTGGAAGTTAGAGTAGAAAAATGCAACTTTTGTAAGTTAAGGGACTAAAGTTGTAACTTTGAAAGTTAAGGGACTAAAATGGACATTTTAGAAACTATTAGTCCAAAAATACAAGTATGGAAAGTTTGGTGTCAAAAATGCAAGTAATAAAGTCTAAGGATGATTTTTGTAAATACTAGTAGAAATACTTGGGTATTTTGTATAAAAGTGTATTTTTGAAAGTTATAAAAATATAAAGGGTTTTAACATAAGGATTTTTATAAAATAGAGATTTTATAAAAATATTAAACAAACTTGGGAAACTTATACAAAAATGAATACTTTTATATAAATGGGAATATAAAAGTGTTGGAAACATTTTTGTAGTTAAGTTGACAAGTTGGGTTAAAAATACATAAGTATTTTAACCATCCAAGTAACATGTGAAAATAGGAAGAAATATGGATAATATTTCTATAAAATACATGTTGGGAAAAACTTGGAAAAATTAACTAATCAAGTTAAGATATCGAACTAAAACGCGTTAACGAACCGTACACGGACAAAATATGAGAAAAATGCCATTGCGGCAAGATAAGAAAAATATATATTTTAAGAGGTAAAATATATATATGCTATGGGTGAAAACAAATAAACACTTTCCTAAGTGTTGGAGGATTAATTCGTGGGAGAAACACATGACACAAACGAATAAGACGTTAAAACAAACGTATATACTTAACAAGAAAAATTACACATTTATATATATATTTGTACGCTCGTCTCGGCAAAATTCTAGTATATCTACTTAATGGGAAAGTAGATATGCGGGAAGGAAAGCCGCGACGAGAAGGCAAGGATATATATGTGTATGTCGTACCAACGAAATCCTAGTATATTTATTTGAATGGGAAAATAAATATACGGTGTGGTGAGTTGAATCGGACGTTAAGAATATACGATCGAACGACAAAATCTTAGCATATTTGTTTAAATGGGAAAACAAATGTGTGGCAAAGTGAGTCGGGTCGAGGATTGAAATATATATTATATCGAGCGATGCGATCTTAAGTATAATTATTTAAATGGGAAAATAATTATATGTTAAGTGAAGTCGAGTCGATGATAATAAGATACAAGTTATGGAAATAGTAACAAGAGTAATATATAACTTGTAACACAAAGGGGTAATGTAACGCCAACGAAACCTAGGATACACGCTTAATTAAACGGGATTTGGAACAACTTGTGGTCGGGAGTTGGGTGTACAACTTGCCAAGGCACATGCACTATAGGTATAGTGACTTATACGTCTAGGACGTTTGTAGGTGCAGGACCACCCCTTTGCTATCCACCCTATTGAGCCAGACGCAGTTTCAGGTGAGTTTCACGGCCCCATTTTAAACTATTTTTACGTTTTCCGGGGGAAAGATATGTTAGGGATAGTGTTTGACGGATTTAATACTTGAGGTGTGACCGCCACTCGGGGTTGAGTCCTCGCCTCTATAATCATTTGTTCAGGGAATTGAAACCGGAGGAATATTCGAATAGTACTATTGGTGCCTGACAAGGCCCACCCCTAATCGATAGCGTCGATTATGCATTAGGTTATGCCTGGGGTGCAAATATTCTGAACTTAAGTCGTGGGAAACCGAGTAACGACTTGGAGCGGGGCACAATTATTATATGTCTTGGTTTGATTATAGTCTCAAGTAGATTTATAGGAATTTGCAACTCCTATATATTGTCATAACATGGTATTCCCAAGTATTCAAGTTTTAGAAACTGAAAACCTGTGAACTCACCAATATATTTATATTGACGAAACTTTTTAAAACATATCTTTCAGGTAACTAGAAGATGAAAGATCAGGCAAGCAGGGTCGGGGAATCTCCAATGCGACGTCGAACTTTTGTGGGGTTTCACCTTTATTTCCCAAGGCATTTGGGATATATATGAGAAACCTCTATGTTTATTTCAAAAACAATTAACTTTTGTGTAATGTTTGAAACAGATTTGACGTCATAATAAATGACCCATTTTCTTAAATTACTTGTGTTTAGCCATAACCTTGACTTTATGCTTTTGAACCGTCGCGCCACGTGTTTCCGCCTTTGTCGTGGTGTGACACAAGTCCTTGCAACATATCTTTGATCAAAAAGAGCTGAACATGAGGCAAAGATGTTAGGTTGAATTGTTAAATGATTATGATTGTGAAATCAAGTACCATCCTGGCAAGGCAACCGTTGTAGCGGATGCCTTAAGTCGAAAAGAAAGGGCCAAGCCGTTACGTGTTCGTGCATTGGGCTTGACGATCCATACCAATTTGACCGATCGCATCCGTGAAGCCCAAAGTAATGCGCTAAAACCTAAAAATGTGAAGAAGGAAAATCTTCGCGGAATGGTTGATTCGTTGGTGTCTAAGACGGATGGAACTTTGTATTTTATGGATCGAGTATGGGTACCTCTATATGGTGGCCTGCGTGAGTTAGTTTTGGATGAAGCTCACAAGTCAAGGTATTCGATTCTTCCTGGCACTGACAAAATGTTCAAAGATCTGAAGGAATTTTATTGGTGGCCATACTTCAAACGAGACATTGCGGCTTACGTGGCTCGTTGTTTGACATGTTCGAAAGTAAAAGCCGAGTATCAAAAACCGTCAGGACTGCTCCGACAACCTGAAATTTCTGAATGGAAATGGGAGCAGATTTCTATGGATTTTATTACAAAGTTGCCCAAAACATCTAGTGGTCACGACACTATTTGGGTAATTGTTGATCGTTTAACGAAATCTGCTCATTTCTTGCCCATTCATGAAACCGACAGAATGGAGAAATTGGCTCGTTTGTACATCAAAGAAGTGGTATCTAGGCACGGAGAGCCTGTATCTATTATTTCGGACCGAGATAGCCGCTTCACTTCAAGATTTTGGTGAACATTGCAACATGCTCTGGGTACTCGCTTAGATATGAGTACAGCATATCACCCTCAAACTGATGGTCAAAGTGAAAGGACTATTCAGACATTGGAGGACATGTTGCGAGCCTGTGCGGTTGATTTTGGTAGTAACTGGGATTCACATTTGCCTCTGGTTGAATTCTCATATAATAATAGTTATCATTCAAGTATTCAAGCTGCTCCATTTGAAGCTCTGTATGGACGTAAGTGTAGATCTCCATTGTGTTGGGCAGAGGTTGGTGACAAGCAATTAACCGGACCAGAAATTATTCAAGAGACGACTGACAAGATCTTTCTGATAAAAGATCGTTTGAAAGCGGCTCGCGACCGACAGAAAAGCTATGCGGATAATAGGCGTAAGCCCCTAGAATTTGAAGTCGGTGATAAGGTCCTGTTGAAGGTTTCACCCTGGAAGGGTGTAGTTCGTTTTGGAAAACGCGGGAAGTTAAATCCTAGATATGTTGGCCCCTTCGAAATCTTGACTAGGATTGGTCCCGTTGCTTATAAGCTCAAGTTGCCTGAAGAGCTTAGTGGAGTCCATGATACCTTCCATGTATCTAATCTGAAAAAGTGTCTCTCGGATGAAACTTTGATCATTCCCGCTGAAGAGATTCATGTTGACGATAAACTTCATTTTATCGAAGAACCGATAGAAGTAACGGACTGGAAAGTTCAAAAGCTTAGGCGTAGCAGAATCAAGTTGGTGAAGGTGCGTTGGAACGCAAAGCGTGGACCGGAGTTCACATGGGAAAGGGAAGATCAAATGAAGCAGAAGTATCCCCCCTTGTTTAAGAAAAATTCTCGAAAGAAGGGCTCACGCCGAGTTTCGCGGACGAAACTCCTTAAACAGGGGGAGAATGTGACGTTCGGCAAAATTAAGGTAAATCCGTATGCAATTAATATATAATTAACTGTTCTAAGCAAGAATTAATATCAATTAAGTATAATTAAGAATTCGGAAAATAGCGGAGTCCAATAGATGGCATAGGAATGCCTTAGTTTAATTAGAAATGCGACGGAATCGCATAAGAATAAACTAGTCCGAAACGGACGTTGGTGATTACACGGCAATAATTAAGTAACCGAAAACGATCCCGAAAGCCCAGGATATAAATAAAGGGTATTTTTATGAAATATAAAGTGTTTTGGAACCCCAAAATTATAAATGAAAACTCCAAATTAAAATCTCCCGATAGCGAATGAAGTTCGCGTATCGCACCCGATGCGCGTAAAATATATAATTTCACCCGGTAAGAGCCTAAATAACTTACCAATACTTAAACTAGGCTATGTTTAAGGGTAACTGGAAGTTAATTATATGTTCGGAATAGCTCGTAATAAGAAAGTGTAAAAACCCGAAAAACCCTAACCGAACCGATTCGAAACTAACTAAATAATTGCAAGATATTTTTGGAACATGATGTGGGACCCACAAGGACTTTTTGGCCAGCCATGAGAGCCTCCATAGCCACCCTAATGTTGGCCTAAAACACCCTTAATCATGATGTTACTTGCATGCTTGATGAATATTATAATATATGTTATTAACACATGATAACTAAGCATTTTATATATGCATCAAGATTCCATGAAAGAAAGAACAAAACAAACTTTTCTTTCTTTTCAAAACTCACGGCCAAACATCCCTATTTCATTATAGTTGTTTTCAAACAACTTAAATACATAAAGTCACCTAATTTCCTCCCCTAAATCAAGTATGTTTTGAAGCTTGGAGCTTAACCCTTGGAAGAACACACATAACCCCATCATAATCTTGTGTTTTTCCCTAGCCTTGTGCTAGCAGTAAGTTTCTTGAAACTTATCTTGATTCAAGTTTTATTTATTTATATGCTTAACTTGCAAGTTGATTTAGGGGTGCTTTTAACCAAAGTTTTTAAACAAGGTTTTGTGTGTTTTCTAAAAATGAAATGAAACGTTTACAAAGATGGTCATAAACATGAGTTTTAGGATGGTTGGTGATGTTATTTTGTTACAACAATATTGTATGTTCTAGTATTTTTTTAAGTTGTTTAGGAAGAAAAACATAATATAACACCTAATACACCTAAAAATGGTTTTGATCATCATATTATGACTAATGGAACCATTTGAACATGAAATATTTGTAACAAAATGTAATGAAGCTAAAATCACAAAAATAAAGTTGTAGACTTTAAAAATACAAGTATGAACAAAAGGACTCCAAGACTTAAATCAAACATGTTAGTAGACTTAAAATGACCATATGAGACTAATAAAAGTTGTAGACTTTATAAGTCTTGGGAATAATATGTAACTTTTGTAAAGATAGAGGTTTGAAAAGTAACTTTGGAATGTCCATGGGTGTAAAATGTGATTTTAGAAACTTGATGATGAAAAATGTAACTTTGGAAAGTAAAAGGTTAAGAATGAAAAGTTAGATTCTAAAAGGGTTGCTTTTGCAAAAGTAAGGAAACTTACACAAATATTTATTTTCTAAGAATGATATTTTTATAAAAAGTATTTTATAAAAATATAAATTTACCATAAGTGATGGAAAATATAAACACTAACATTTTTGTAAAATGGTAATGTAACCAACTTGTGATGTTTTATATAAAAATAAGCATTTTTACATTTATGGGGATGTAAAAGTGTTGTTAGAATTTTTAGGAATAAAACATCCAAGTTAATATATTTTCAATAAATATATTTATATATTTTCGAAAGTAGGAAAATGCGTAAACCGGCAAGTAGTATGATTTCCTACAATATATATATATATATATATATATATATAAGTTAAGAAATCGGGGAAGCGGACGTATGTTAATGCGACGAGCTATCGAACAAAGTGTAAAACGAACAAGGTATAAATCGGACAAAAAGTAAATCGGACGGATAAGTATACAAGTATAACTTCCTACAAGATACGAGTATACGTTATTGCGGCGATTACGGACTAATTATTGCAAGTAAGAAAATAAGTATATATTTTGTGAACAAAATATATGTACGAATGATTAAGGGTGAAAAATAAACATAAACACTTTCCTAAGTGTTGGAAGTAAGATGGGAAATTTGTAAGAAATAAAATAAGTTAAGTATGTTATTATAAGTATATGTATACATATGTGGAAAAAAAATACTTAACATAAAATGAATCTCGTTCGACAAGATCTTTGTATATTTATTTTTATGGGGAAATAAATATAATAAAAGTGAGTCGAGTCGGAAGATATAACGAAATATTAATACAAGCTAATAAATACATACTGATAAATATGTTTAAAGATCATGACGTGTAAGGAAAACGGGCAATGATCGGGGTTCGCGATGACGAAACCAACTAACTTGGTAATTAATATCAACGGTTATATTATAAGATTAAGTGAAGCTTGTAACAGGATAAATCATCACCAACGGACCTAAGACTAGGGTATATTCCTAATTAAACCGAATATATAAACGTGGTGTCGGGAGTTGGGGAAGGACAACTTGCCAGTAAGACACGCACTCTGAGACCAGTACCTTATTAAATTAGGACACGTGTAGGTAGTCTCACATTGGACTTGGCAAAGACTATTTTCTGATTTCGTGACACGCTTGAGGTGAGTTTTCACGGCCCCTTTTCTGTTTTAATGTTTTTAAACTTGGGGGAAAGATATGTAAGTAAGAAAGTATTAAATGTGCGGTAACATGTGAAAGTATGAAATGGTACATAAGATGGGCACATGGGTAACGGTAAAGTCACATGGGACGTGAAGTCTCCGCAGTTAACCGTAACCATTTATACAAAGTGATGTAGCCATAGAATATGGGGATAGTACTATTGGTTCTTGACGAGACCCGCCCCGGTTGATTAGCGATCTACACGGAAGGACCACGGGGTGCGACTATATTCTAAATTAGTTGTTACCATGTAAACAACTTGCGGGGCAATGTAAAGTAGTCTGGTTTTGGTTATGGGCTCATGGGGAATCCATCGGTATTAGGACTAGCTACCCTAATGTTATATGTAACACATTTCTTATTTCGTTATGCGCACTTATTTACAAATGAATGTTAATTTATTTGTGTGTCTAAACCTGTGAAACTCCCCAATATATTTATATATTGACGTTTTCCCTAACATATCTTTCCGGTAACTAAGAATGTGAAGGCGTGATATGGCTAGGGCGGGCGAAATAAAGACGAGACGGACTTTTGTTAGGGATTTACTAATATTTCCTATGGGATTGGGAAATAGTTGAAAATCCTTATTTTGTTAAAAACTACATTTTGGGACATGTACCTAAACAAAATACTTTCCGCCGTCTAATGAATGTTTATTTTCTAAATTATGTGTTTGTTTAATCTTGGCTACGAAACGTTTCTCTTTCGCGTCCACGCCACGTGTTTCCGCCGTTGTCGTGGTGTGATAGTGAATGTTAAACATTTCACTTAAATGACAAGTGTGTGAGTTGCAAGAAGGGTAAGCAGCACAAACAATCCCATAAGCCAAAGAAAGTCAATTCCGTTGAACTGCCACTTGAGCGTTTGCACATGGATCTGTTCAGACCGGTCAAACGTAAAAGTCATGCTGGTTAATTGTACTGTCTTGTGGTTACCAATGACTTTTCCAGATTTTCATGGGTTATGTGCTTGCACCATAAGAGCGACACGTTTGATAATCTGAAAGTTGTGTTCACTCGATTGGAAAATATCTATGGTCTCAAGATCAAGAGAATTAGGAGTGATAATGGGACGGAGTTTAAGAATGCACAGATGGACGATCTTTGTGAAAACAAAGGTATTCATCATGAATACAGTGCTCCGTATACCCCACAACAGAACGGTGTCGCTGAACGCAAAAACATGACTCTAATTGAAATGGCAAGAACAATGCTCGCGGACTCAAATCTTCTAGTAATGTTCTAGAACGAAGCAATTTACGCAGCTTGTTATACTCTTAATCGTGTTTTAACGGTGAAGAAGTTTGGCAAAACTTCTTATGAGCTGTTGAATCGACAAAAGCCAAACTTAGAGTATCTAGAACCGTTTGGAGCTCCATGTACAATGCTTAATCCATCTGAGAAGTTCGCACCAAAGGCTGAAGAAGGATTCGTTGTTGGTTATGCAACCTCGCTCAAACAGGTTTTCAACAAACGAACTCGTCAGGTCAAGGAGTGGGCTAATGTCGAAGTACAAAGATATACTCAGAATGTACAGGGTAGCGGTCCAGATTGGATGTTTGATTACAAGGATTTCTTTGAATCATTCAATCTAGATAGCTTGGTTAAAGAAGCTGTATTACGATTATATTACGAGGTCGAAAACGCAGTGAAATCACCATTGGTGCGTCCGATCACTGTAAACCCCCAAACAGCTTCTAATGATACCAATGCTCCTGTAGCTGAAGAAGAGGTATTTCAGGAAGCTTCCACAACTCTTAATTCATCGGAATCTGAAGATGACGATGATGTCACAAGTGAAGCTGTTCAAAATGCTACTACAGAGACACCACCAGTGAACCCAAATCCACATGGTGCTTCATCATCGAATGTGGGTAATGATCTGGATTCCACAGAGAACTTAACTACTCAGACGGGAGTTCAAGTACCTGATTATCCGAAATATCGAATACATCGGATTCACCCGATCGAGCAGGTTATTGGTGATCCTGGTAGCAGCGTGATGACGAGAGGTCAACTGAGGAATGCAAACTCACTAGAAAACCTTGGCGCTCTTGCTTTATATGCTGAAATTCAAAAATCAGGTTTTCAAAATGACTGGTCTTTTGCTTGTTATGTTTCGCAGGTTGAGCCGCAGACATACAAGGATGCTCTTTTGGATGACGCTTGGGTAGAGGCTATGCAGGAGGAGTTATTACAATTTCAGAAACTGGGAGTGTGGACACTGACAAATTTACCCCCAGGACGGAAAAAGATAGGAACGAAATGGGTGTTTAAGTGCAAGAAAGATGACAGAGGAGTGATTGTCAGGAACAAAGCTCATTTGGTTGTACAAGGCTTTCATCAAGTTGAAGGAATTGATTACAATGAGATTTATGCACCGGTTGCACGCTTAGAGGCTATCCGAATGTTTCTAGCGTTCGCATCATATAAGAAATTCAAGGTGTATCAAATGGATGTCAAAAGCGCGTTTCTCTACGGTATGGTCAAGGAGGAAGTTTACGTAGGTCAACCACCAGGCTTTGAGGATCCTATTCACCGGGATAAGGTCTACGTTCTAAACAAAGCTCTTTACGGGTTGCACCAATCTCCAAGGCAATGGTATGAGGAGCTGAGCACGTATCTTCTGTCCAAAGGATTTAAACGAGGTTTGGTAGATTGCACACTGTTCACATAACAAACAGGGGATGACTTGCTTCTAGTGCAGATTTATGTTGATGACATTATTTTTGGTTCTACTAACGAACTTCTGTGCAGAGAATTTGAACGTGTTATGCAGGAAAAGTTCGAAATGAGTGCGATGGGAGAGATGCAGTTTTTCCTAGGCCTGCAGGTGGACCAAAGACCAACGGGGATCTTTATTCACCAGACGAAATATGTTTCTGAAGTCTTGAGCCGATTCCAGATGGATGATTCAAAGCCGATGGATACCCTGATGTGACAAAGATAGCAAATCCACAACGGCTGGATGTCAGTTTATGGGGAGCAGGCTCGTGACCTGGCAATGCAAGAAACAGACCGCAGTTGCATTATCCACATGTGAAGCAGAATATGTCTCAGCATCAAGCTGCTGCTCACAGGTTCTTTGGATACAACAACAGATGGTGGACTACGGTTTGCAATTTCTTAAAACCCGTATTTACTGTGATAATGAAGCCGCAATTGCATTAACAAAAGACTTAGTAAATCAACCGAAAGCTAAACATATCCGGACCAAATACCATTTTATCCGTGATTGTTACGCAAAGGAGTTGATCGATATGGTCAAAATCCACACTGATTATCAACGTGCAGATCTTTCTACCAAAGCTTTTGATAAATCAAGATTTGAATATCTTTTAAAAGCTAATGGTATTAAAGAAAAACAGGACTGATCACCACCTCAGTTTATCACTTTTTAGTACAGTTTTTATTGCTTTTCAGGAAAATACAAAAATCCAAAAATATGTTTTACATTTCTTAGATAGAATTTATTTTCAGAAAAACAAAAAACATTGAAAAATTCAAAAACCCATAAAAATTAGAAAAACCCAAAATGATTTCCTGGAGAAAAAGGGGAAATGATAGTACATCAGTGGGGATCTGACACATTCTAAAGAAATGTAATGCAATATAAGACGTGTGTCTGAGTCTCTGTGATGTGTTGATAGGCTTCGTAGACCTATTACTGCGTGCCTGATACATACATATCAAACAAATTGTTGTGTGGATGAACTCCTCATGGGCATATGGTCTTAGTACCGTAATTTCGTTTGATAGGGTATTTGTACAAAATTCGGAGGTTTCGGGTCGTTATGTTATTAGTTGTCTGGGGATAGCCTCTCTGATCTTCTGCTGTAAGTAATTACGGACCTAGATCAGACAGGGTGTGTTTATAAAAGAGCTTTAAAGCCAAAATCCTAAAGTTACCGAATTGAGGAACTTTCCATGTATGACGATAATCAAAGATTATCTATTACATCGTATCCAATCAATGATGCAAATCATGGTTGATATTAGCCCTCAACCTGGTAGGGTGCACATGTTACTTTGTTGCATTGATTTGCTGACCTGTACCTCTGTGCCTCATACCTTGTAAATTACAGATGACGAAAGCATAATCACGCGTTACAATGAGTCTTTGTGCATTTACTTCTTGATACGGGAGTATGTCGTGTGTGCGGGGACCACAGACAATTGCGTTTATACTATGAATAAAAGTATCAGTATAAAGCACTGCACAACAGTCTGCATGTGAGTTTATGTGGATCACAATATCAGCAGTTGCCAGATCACACATTGTCTTTAATGATAATAAATCAAAAGATCAACGGTGTGATCAGATTTCTCAATAACTGATATGATCCCTTTACCGAAATCACAAAACATTTATTGTTTTATCTTTCCATTTTGTGAATTTTAAATTTCTCGTCAAAAATACAAAACTCAAAAAGATTTTAGGTGTGTTTTAACAAAAAGTTTAGAATAATTCAAAAAGATTTTACATTTCTATCTTATTTTTTATAGCTAATGGTGGTTGATGATGATTTTCTAAAACTTGATGAACCATTTGAGTTTTGTTATCTTTAAATGTGAAATAATGAATGTCGGAAACTTAATAGTAGAAAAATATTTTGAACGGGACTCGATTTTGAGATTTGGTAAAATTTTCAAAAATTCCAATTTTCATTCGCCCCTTCGTTGGGTCGAAGTTGGAATTTGTCTGCTCATTCGTACCTTTTTAAACGGTCGAATGTAAGTGTTCATGTGACATTTTCACATTCGAACCCTTTTTCTACATTCGAACCTTTCAGTAGGGTCGAAGGTGGAAAAAGTTTCACATTCGCCCTAGTCAAACGGTCGAATGTGGAGCCTATATATACCATATCTGCACATTCGACCCCCACTTTCAAAAAAATTCTAAAATTCTGAGATTAAGTGATCTTGTTGCCCGTGTTTTAAATTTCATACCATTGTGTTTGTCTTGAATCACTGATCATTTTGCCATATCATTTGCAGGTTAACATCAACTGAATAGTCCTTAATCACTGATTTTGTGTTTGAACCCTAACTGCCTTCAATCCTTAATTTTAAACTGATAATTGCAATACTTTTTGGACAGGATTCATTTCTTATGTGTTTTAGGGGGAGAATAACCAAAAACTAGAGTTTATATCAAATCAGATTAACCAATTGATGTTTAAAAACTTTCGAACCCTAGTTTTTATTAGAAAACACATAATCAATGGTTTATAATTGAAATTGTTCATTGGAAATGATTTATCGGTCACATTAGAATATATTCGAATCAAAATGGCATGTTAAAACAGACCAAATCAAAATTTGATGTTGAAGAAGATGAACAGTCTTCTTCGCCCAATTCAAACGGTCGAATGTGACTGATGGGCGAATGTAGATTGTCAAACGGTCGAACCTGGAAACAATTGGTCGAATGTACAATTTTACAAAATGTTTTTTCATATTCGAACCTTTATTCCCACTTTCGAACCTTTATGATTTCACATTCGAACCTACGAACGGTCGAATGTAGAAACTGATAATCAAATTTTTTCAAGTTGTGTTATTTTTGTCCGTTTTTAACATGTTTGCTTGATTTGTTTTGCAGTTTTATAATGTCTGAACAGGAAAGTGTTGATATTCCTGCTGGATCTTCTGAGAAGGCTACTGGAAAGGAACAAATGGAAGATTTACCATTTGAACCGGTGCACAACTGCTGTGCGTTCATGGGTGATCTGAAGAAACATCAAGAGTTTACCGGCATTGTAGATTTCCTGAAAAGAAGCCGTGTGATTGTTGCACTTGCTACCCCAGCTATCATTTATAAGGATCATCAACAGGAGTTCTGGAAGAATGCAATAATGGACTTCTGGAACAACGAATCTGCTGTGGTTAGTACGATTCAGGGGGAGCTTGTGATTATTTCTGAAGATGACATCCGTGAGGCATTGAAGTTTCATGATGAGAAGAAAACAGATCCTAGAGAACTATCGTGGATAGAACAAAGGAAGTGCTTCTTACGAATTAAGTACAACGGACCGATAACTGATGGTTCGTTAAATAAAGGGAAGTTATGCCCTCAGTTTAAGAATCTCGCTCACATGATGTTGCACGTATTTTGATAAGTGAGTGGAGGGTATGATGTGATGAGGAAAAGTATTAGTTCTTTAATGGTGGCCCTTATATTGAACAAACCGTTCAATGTAGCTGGTATGATACTGGAACACATGTTAGAACCACTTAGAGGCCTGAAGAACAAGAAGTTTTTGCTTTATCCGAGGTTCATACAGATGATACTTGATAAGAAGCATAAGAAGCTGAGAAGAGATCCTACCCAGATTGTTGTTCAGGATCACATGAACCTGAATACTCTTGTTAGAATGAAGGGTTATAAGGGTGTGCCATTGAATGAAAGACCACCTAAAAAGAACCTGTTTGGTCATTTGATTAACCCAGGGTATGTAGATCCAGGCAAGGATAAGGTCAGACATGATAACAGTGATTCAGATCCTGATAATCCTCTTTGTCCAGTTGATCCTGATGCAAAGAGAAAGCGTCAAGTCGTAAACATTGGGGCAAAGACAGGAAAGGATAAAGAGAAAGAAAATGATACTGAACCTGCTCAGAAGAAGGTTTCAAGGAGAAAGAAAAGTGTAGCTAAGAAGGGTTTACACTTAGTCGATGAAGTGTCGGTCGATTCTGAAGAGACACAGGAAGATGAGAGATGGGATTCTTATAGTGAGACTGTTAAGAGCACCACGCCCAAGGCCACTGTGGCTGGTGAGTCTGAGAGTTTAAATAAGTCTGTTGAGGAGCAAAGGACAAAAAGTCCTGTTGCGTTGGATGAAACAGATGAAGGTTTAGGATTGGGATCCGAAGACTTTGTAGGATCGCCAAAGACAGGTGAGAAACAGAAGAAGCCACAATACAAAAAGAAAGAGAAAGTATTGAAGCCGATGGAGAAAAGGGCTAGAGATATTGAGTTTTTAGTTGCTGGTAAGAAACTGCCACCAGCATCTAGCTCCAAATCACCAATCACATCCCCAGCAGCGAAGAAGAAAAAGACATCATCTGCTGCTGAACAGACTGAGTTACCAACCGATGAGTTCAATAGTGCACTAGATAGAGTGTTAAAGAAATTAAAGAAAGGAAAGTTTTCTGCTGCTGAAGCTTCAACACCACCGAAGGTTACTGTAGACAGTGATGTTATGACTGCAGTGAACCAGAAGCTTGCTGACATGATGAAGATTATTAATCAGCAACAAGCAGAAATAGAACAGTTGAGAAACAATGACAAGAAGATGTTAGACGTTGTTGAAACATCACATGAGAATCAAGAAGCTCTGGAAGCTAAGATTAAACAACTTCAGAAAGAAAACAAGAAGTTGTTGAAGCATGAACAGAGAAACACCAGGAGGTACATTGCTATCAAAGAGGAGAACAAGAAATTGAAAGAAAGTAACAAGAGTATGGATAATCTAATAAAAGACTTATACTCTAAAGCTCCTCAGTTACAAGCTGGTGAAGAAGATAAGGAGCGTGATGAAGAAGAAGTTGATTATGAACCATCTGATCAAGAAGAAGAAGAAGATGATGAATTAGATGAGGATGCTGGTAAAGATCCTAAGAAGAAGAAAGATGGTGATGATGATGGTTCGGGAGATGATTCAGGAGAAGGTAATAGCTCTGCAAGTTCTGACAGTGATGATGATGATGATGACACTGAAAAATACAAGTGTGAGAAGAGAGGATCAGGAAAAGATACAGGAAGTTCTAGTTCGAAAGCTCCTGGTGGTACAGTTGACGATGATAGTATCTTTTGGAATGAAAAGATCAGATCTTTATCTGATGATGACAAGAATATGTATCGCCAGATGTTGATTGACAGAGTCTGGACGATCGAGATGACAGGCAGATTTCCTGAGATATTTGAGTCTAATGACATGAGATTCGAATTGGAGTACAACGATCCTGACTTAGAAGATGGAGAAGTTTCTGCAGCCATGTCAAAGGAGATTTTGGAAGGATTGGCGAAACAGGTTGGTAAGACTCTGGAGGAGTTGATGGCTGATAATCAGATTCCAAACATACCTGAAAAAGACGCAGGTAATCACTCCGATGACAGAGACATGCTAGTATTTGAGGAGGTAGAGATTGAGGATATTACGAGTGAGGAATATCCAGAATACTACAAGAAGAACAAAGATTCTGGATTTCCTGAGTTCACTGATGAGCTGCTTCGCCAGGCTGAGAAACTTGCTCATGAAAAGAGTAAGAGATTTGTTGAAGAAGTGTTTTTAGATTGTAATAAGCCAAACATTGAACAATCTGATGCTTTGAAAGATCTGTTGAGAAAGCTTAAAGAGAAAGAGGCGAACCGTCCAAAGAAAGAAGTTCAAGGTAGTTTTTACAAGTTTCACAATGACTTATTTAAAGGTAAAGCTCTTAGATGGAAGTTCGTGAAACAGTTGAAGTGTGTAGCCGTAAAATGGGAAAAAGGAATTCTGTACTTTGATAGATTCCATGACTTGAAGACATTACCATATTGGGCTATTCGTGACATTTGTAGACCTGAGTTAACAGGTTCTGTAAACGATCATATTGCTTACTTTGCAGATCGTATGTCAAGAGAAAGCAGAACGAAGTGGAACTTGTTTACTCCACAATACCCAAAAAGAATTGTTCATAAGAAGGAGATTGATGATATTACTGGGATGCCTAAGGTGACGTTAAAGTATAAACCACCTAAAGTGTTGAAACATATTCCATTGATGCCAATCCCACAACACTTTTCTAAAGACTTCATGTGGTGGTACTACGATTGGAAGACTGCAGAGGCTATTATAGTGTTGAAGGATGGTGCAAAGGATTTCAAGAAGATTCACATCTTTGATCCTATGTGGTTGATCAACTGTTCGTATGAGGATATTATAATGCTCTATTATAATCCGATTTACTGCGAAGCTAAGGATAGTGAACAAGCAAGCAAGTACCAACGTGTGGTATTCTTATGCTTTGCATGGGATGTGAATGTTGGATGTGATTTTGATAAGAAACTGGGGAAGTTTGTGGAAGTTCAGGAAGTCAAAAAGAAGAAACCAAAGCAAACTTTTGAACCAGTGATGACCAAGGAGCAGAAGACGTTACTGCGCATCAAGCTTATGAACAAGATGATGGACCAAGAACGTAAGCAATCCAAGCAATAGTCGAGGAGGAGTTTGTAGATGCATATATTGCGACTAATGCTATTGGATTGCGGATTACAAAAGTTTTGTTCACAGTAGAACGGTCGAAGGAAGATTTTAGAACGGTCGAAGGTGGAATTGCAGGGTCGAAGGTACACAGGGAGGTTGAAGGTAGAACTTAGATTATGTAATGTCTTGGTTCGACCATAACGAATGGTCGAACCTGCACATTCGACCAACACAAATGGGTGAATGTGCAGGCCTATATAAGGTCAAGTTGATTTTTGAATTGTAACTTTTGACATTTTATTTTCCCTCCCTGTGTGTGTTTTCCCTAGGTTTATTATTGAGTCTGTAAAAGTCTTTTAATCATTATAAACTGTGATTTCAAGTGTAATCCTTTATCAAAGTGAATGAATTAAAGATGTTTATGATGATTTCTGTGTTTTGCTAGTTTTATTATCATTTTGTGATCAATTCAGGGATTCCGCACCTGAATTGAACTTGTTTGATCATTATCTTTGTTGTTTAGACGATCCTACGTGCATACAAGCCAAGTTACAACTAACAGAGGCTTCAGCAGGTTTTTCATGAATAAGACTCAACAACTTAGCAACCTGATCACTAGTTAAACCATTTAAAGAGCCATTAGAGCAATCAGAGACACTGTTATTACTCATAGCAGGCTTTCTGTTTTGTCCTTTATACCTAGACCATGTAGGATAACCAATCAACTCAAAACATTTTTCCACAAAGTGCCCATTCTTATTGCAATGAGTGTACTTCAGGGATTGACTAGTGCCTTTGTTGACCTTTTTATTGTTATTAATAGTTTCAGTATAAGTCTTAGCCATGAAGTTAACAGTTTGATTTGGCTTACTAGAACTGTTAATGCTTGAGTTTCTATAAGACTCTTCTCTAGAAACTAAAGCAAAAGCTTCCTTCACAGAAGGTAACTCAGTTCTAAGTAACAAGGTTGTCCTGACACTTTGAAAGGCACTGTCCAATCCCATCAGGAACTGCATCAACTTAATCATATTAGAGTGGTTATTAAAGTCTCTAGAGGCATCACACAAACAGGTAGGTAATTGAAGGATTTGGTCTAATTGTTTCCACATAGTGTTTAACTTGTGATAGTATTCAGCAACAGTCATACCATTTTGACTGAAGGAATTGATTTTCTGATACAAGTCAAACACTATTGACCCATCAATTTTTTCATAGGTTTCTTTCAGGTCTTTCCAAACATCAGATGCCAGTTTGGAGTAGACATGTCCCATGTACAGTTCTTCTGACACAGAGTTAAGAATCCAAGTAAGTACAATGCTATTGCATCTTTCCCATTGATTAGCCAAGACAGCATCATCAACAGGTTTGACACATTCACCATTAATAAATCCTAACTTGTTTTTAACCCTAAGTGCAAATGTTATAGAGTTAGCCCAAACAGTGTAATTTTCAGTCCCCTTAAGTTTAATGCTAATCACAGTCAGATTTGTGGAATCACTAGCATGAAGATACAAAGGATCACTAGCATCAAGTTTGCTAACAAGAGTAACAGGATTAGGTCCAGGGTCAACAGAATGTGAAACATCCCCCATAACGACAAGTAATCAAAGAAACAAGTAGGCACAGACGAGAACACAACCAACAAAAATAGATCACACAATGACACCACAGATAAGATCAAAGTGGCGAAGCCCCGTAGGTGATCCAGATAACCGGTTCGTCACTCAAAAGGTGCCGGTCTAGGTTTTTACGAGGGAGCCAACAATGACCAGACCAAACCCTAGATCTAGAACAGGGACTCAAGCCCTAGCAATCGACTCCTTAGAGACACTAGACACAGCAATAACAAAAAACCAGAAAGATCTCACCAAACAGGGCCCAAGTTAGGGTTCTCTAATAAACTCGTAGTGTTCAACCTTCACTTAGGGTTGAACACCAGAGAGCAAAGAAAAAAGCCTCCAATAGCACCAAACCCTAGATCTAGAACAGCCAAGATTCAGGAAGATGAATCACCAAGAACAACAGCGGAATGAATCCAGATATCAAGAGCTCAACCAGAGCTCTGATACCATGTCAAAATAGTCGGCACAGATTTCACTTTTTTCTCAAGAATCAAACACAGTTTACAAATCTGTGACTAAAACAAAATACACAATAAACCTCACTGCAACTCTCAAAGATCACTTTATGATTATCACAAGATAATCAATCACAAACAACCAGAGATGCACAAGTTATCAGATCAAGATGATCTAAATAACACAAACCCTAAAAACTGTGTGATAGAGAGAGACAATATCAGAGAGTGTAAAATAAAAAAGAGGATCAAAAACTTGAACGAGAGAGCAGGCCAAAGGCTTTTATAGCCAGAGATGATCCTCGGGAGAAAACACACCCGAGGCAACCATAGCTACACGATGAAGCCAAAGAAACACACCACACAAGCAACCTAACCGTCCATTCAGCATCTGAAATAGGCTTGGGGATCGATGACATGGACAAGGCCCAAACTGGGCTAACAAACTGGGCTACACTATGCAGGCCACAAGCAGGCTTCCTCAACTGGTGGGCCCAGGAATACGAGATACGCCCAGAAGCAAACCAAAATTTCCAGAGCAAACAGTGGTCATAGGCCATGCAATCTCCGACTCCATCCGCAACTACCTCAAGCAATTATTGATCCACAACATGGACGTGTTTGCATGGTAACCGGCGGACATGGTTGGCGTTCCGCGGGAAATAGCGGAACACAAGCTTAACGTATATCGCTCAGTCGAGTCGGTGGTCCAAAAGAAAAGAAGCATGGGGCCGGAGAAAACAAAGGCCGTGAACGAACAAGTCACCGAGCTGCTCAACGCACGCATCCTACGACCCATCCGGTATCAATCTTGGCTCGCGAACCCGGTCATGGTCGCGAAAGCCAATGGAAGCTGGCGCATGTGCGTTGATTACAAGGATCTCAACAAAGCGTGCCCCAAGGATTGTTATCCGTGGACAGAAATTGATCCAAAGGCGGACTCCCTGGCCCCTTATCACTTCAAATGTTTCCTTGATGCGTATAAGGGGTACCACCAAATACAGATGGCAAAGGAGGACGAGGATAAACCGCGTTCCGCACTGATATGGGTACATTCTGCTATACTAAAATGCCATTTGGATTAAAGAATGCCAGCACCACGTATCAGTGCCTCATGGACACCGCTTTTGTTAATGAGATAGGCGTACGTTTAGAGGTGTACGTCGATGACCTTGTCATAAAAAGCAAGGAAAGAGGGGACATGCTGAGGGACATCCAACCGACCTTCAACCAATTGCGCAAGGTGCGCATGAAGCTGAACCCCAGCAAGTGTTCCTTCGGAATGGAGGAGGGAAAATTCTTAGGTGTCATTGTTACTCAGGATGGATTTCGCGCAAACCCCGAGAAAGTCCATGCAATCGAAAGCCCTCCCCCGCCTCAATCAAAGAAGTTCAGATGTTGATGGGTCGCCTTGTGGCCCTCAATCGATTCTTGTCCAACTACGCTTCGAAGTCATTCCCGTTCGTGGATACTTTGAAGAACTGCCTAAAAAAAGTAACTTCCGCTGGACAGCGGACGCAGAAATAACTTTTCAAGCAATGAAATAATGCCTCATGAATCTCCCAACCCTAACAGCGCCCCTACCCAAGGAACCGCTCACACTCTACCTCCCCGTCACAAAACGAGCGGTAGGTTCAGACCTAATGGTAGATCGCAAAGGGGTGCAAACGCCAATAAACTACATTAGCCGCACCGTACTCGACACGGAGACAAGGTATACCATCATGGAAAAGCTGGTCCTCGCTCTTGTACACGCATCTCAAAGACTACGCAGGTATTTCCAAGGGCACCAGATCAACGTCCTCACGAACTACAAAATCAGCGATATCTTACGCAAGCCAGAACTTTCAGGTCGCCTGGCGAAATGGGGCATCGAACTGGGGGAACACACCATCTACTATAAGCCCCGACCCGCAATTAAGGGACAAGTTCTCACTGATTTCGCCACAGAAATACGAGTCGACAAGATCGAAGAGTGCAAACCTGAACAATCTCCCACGCCAATTCAAAACCCATCGCAGAAATGGTCCCTCTTCACGAACGGGGCCTCTAACGATAATGGTTATGGCGCTGGCCTCCGCCTTATCAGCCCAGATAAACATGAGTTCACATACGCCATCCGCCTTATCAGCCCAGATAAACATGAGTTCACATACGCCATCCGCCTCGACTTTAAAAGCACGAACAACGAGGCGGAGTACGAAGCGTGCCGGCAGGCCTCCGTATTGCGAAAAAATGGGGGCCAGGCACGTGGAGGCACATGTGGACTCATTACTCATCGCACGACAGATAAACGGGATCTATGACGCAAGGGACGAAACCATGGCCCTTTACCTGGAACAGTCCAAATAACTCATGCGCAAATTTGACTCTTGTACCATAGAACGCATCAGGCGCAGTGAAAACAAACCAGCTGATGCATTAAGCAAAATGGTCTCCACTGTTTTCGAACACATGGCAAAGGAAGTCCGTGTCGAGGTCCTCAGTAATCCATCTATCTCATCGCGACAAGTCATTGTCATCCAAACAGGCAACGCGTCCTGGATGACTCCCATCAAAGCATATCTCTCATCCGGTACCCTGCCTGACGACAAGTCAGAGGCCCGGAAAATACAACACATGGCCCTGCATTACCAGCTCATGGACGGCATACTTTATCGGCGATCTTACTTGGGACCACTCCTCCGTTGTGTAGACTCCGCAAACGCATCGTTCCTTATCAGAGACATCCATGAAGGAACATGCGGACTACACGTGAGGCCATGAATAGTGGTCGCCAAGCTCACGAACGCAGGGTACTATTGGCCAGGCATGCACACAGATATAGTCAAAGAGCTGCGCAAGTGTGGCAGCTGTCAACGGCACGCACCAAAGACCCTGTGCCCAAAAAATGATGTGGTGTCGGTCACAACAGTATGGCCTTTTCAGAAAAGGGCGATCGATTTAGTTGGCCCGTTCCCCGCAGCGCCAGGCAATGTCAAGTTCCTCATTATGGCCATGGATTACTTCACTAAATGGATTGAAGCGAAACCCCTCGCCAAAATTGATGGGGCCCACGTAAAAAAGTTCATTTGGGAGTTCATTATTTGTAGATTCGGCTTACCAATGCAACTTGTTAGTGACAACGGCACGCAGTTGGCGGACCAAATGTTTCAATCATGGTTAACGCAACTAGGCATTCAACAAATATTTACATCAGTTGCGCACCCGCAAGGAAACGGTCAAGTCGAAAGAGCAAACCCAAGTATAGTGGAGGGCATCAAAGCGCGGCTACGAACCAAGCGCACAGGGCGGGGTAGACGAACTTCCCCATGTTCTCTGGGCTTACCGCACCCTGACCAAGACAAGTAATGGTGAAACACCATTCAGCCTAACTTATGGTTCCGAGGCAGTAATCCTAGCAGAAATTGGCTGCCCCTCCGCAAGAGTCCTAATGGCCGATTAGAGGAATAATGACATGGAGCTCCGTCTGAACCTTGACTTGCTCGATGAGCAGCGAGACCTAGCTTCCATCAAAGAATCCAAGTATAAAACACAGCTAGAGCGCTATTACAACAAGCGCGTCAAAAAATGTGCATTCAAGATCGGTGACTACGTCTTCCGCAACAATGAGGCTTCCAATGCAGAAAAGCCAGGGAAAATAGCACCAACTTGGGAAGGGCCATACAAGATCCAAGAAATCTTGGGCAAGGGCGCATACGCACTAGAAAAATTAGAAGGTACGCCCATTTCGCGATTTTGGCATGCGGCCCAATTACGCACATGCTATTTGTAACTTTACTACTACACCCGGCTACACATGCTGCGATACTTAACATTAATAAGAAAAAGTTGTTTCCTATATCTGTCATTCTACTTGTTTTTTCCGCGCCCATGTGTTCAAGACAACTCTACAAACTACGTCGGACTAAAGCAGCCTCGTGCTATGGTTGGGATGTGAGCGAGCCTTCAAGGTATGCCTAGCGTATTCCGGACTCGCATACACACCCAACCAAATGCGCTGCAGTCTTCAAGACATGGTTTACTTGTCGGACTTTAACATCGCGCCGCGAAGTCATGCTAGGCCTAAGTCTTCTAGACTTGTTCAAAAGACAAGTCGGACTTAACGACTCGCATGATATCCCACGTCGCGAATATAAGTCTTCAAGACAAGGCCTCATTGGTATGCTTGTCGGACCCAAGGCACATGTTGTGTCACGCTATAGTCTTCAAGGCAAAAGTACTAACACTTGAACGCCGGACTACCTAGCTAAACACACGCGCTAATTCCTACTTACACACCGGGTGACGACATGGTTAAATAAATACGACAGGAGTTAACGCGAGACAACACAAGATATAACAAACAAAACTTTCCATTAACATTGGGGATTACAAACTCAAGAGATATATACAAAGGAAAAAAGTTACAAAAGCCTAACTATCCGAGCCACTGAAGTCTACCAGCTGCTCCTCAGTCTCCGGCAAAGACCCAGAGAATCCTTCACCGGATGCCTTCTGCCTCTCCTCCTCCAAGCGCGCTCGCTCGGCTTTTGCAGCCCACTCCTTCGCTTCTTCACCAAGTTTGTCTGATTTCTCTATAAAGTAGCGAAGGGCAGCAGCGGGGTCAACGTGATGATTACAGTCCACCACAAGTTGAAGGACGGGGAACTCAAGTTTATCAAACTTGGTGAGTTCCGCCAAATACTCATCCTTCAAGGGCTTTCCATAATGCGCCGCATCTATTATGCGACTTTCGTTCTGGGCATGGAGGAAGCCGTCTTCAAAACCTTCGCCATAGCCATAGGCGTTGGCGATGGCGGCTATGTTGGCAACTTGGTCGCCAAGCTTAGGCTCCTGGCAGAACCGCTTGAAAATCTGCGAAAACAAGGAAAAGAGTTAGTAATATTTTCAAAAGGAAAGGAGAATGAACGCTTAAAAGGATAAGACTTACCCGTTCGATCCAGCTGGTCATCAGCCAGCGAAGGGATTCTCGCATACACTCCTGCTCCACCACTGAGGCATCTAACAAAGCCTTAGCCGCCTCGGCTTCCTTCACAACAGCTTCGCGCTCCCTGAGAGCCGCATCTCTTTCCTGCTGGAGCATCTCCCTAGCCTCCAGCATGCTGAACCGCTCTTCCTCGAGAGCGTTAAGGCGAGAGTTGGCCTTGTCGAGATTAGTAGTCTTGGACTCCAGCTCCTTGTGCATGTCCACAAATTTGACAGTACGCTCAGCAAGGGCCTTGAACTTCTTCTCGAGCTCGGTCAGGTCCGCTCGGCTAGTTTCTTTCAGCTGCTGAATAAGCTCTTTCAGCTGCCGCTTTTCCTCGTTCGTGCGGTTGCAAGCCTCTGTCCATTGCTTCTTGTCCGCCGCCGACTCAGCCTAAAGTTTCTTCACTTGATCTTCAGCTTTGTGAGCACGACGGTGGTACTCTTCAATATTGGACTTCACGGTGCCTCCTTTTCAGCGAGGGCGGTCTTCTCAGACTTCAGGCGGGCCAGGTCCCGCTGCATGGCGGCATCGCGTCGCCTCAACGAGTCCATCATGGCCAGTTGACTCGCCTAATTGACGCACATACTCGCAATCAGATCAGGACGACTCAAGCTGTCCTGATAAGCCTGCTCATATGGGGGCACCGCCCTGCCAACAAATTCCTCGGCGGCCAGAGAGTTGGAGAATAAAGTATTCTCCCTGACCGCCAAACGGGCGCGCCAAATGGTGTCACCCCCAACCCAGCTGGAGCCATCATAATCTCCAGCTGGTTCCCTACCCCCCCCCCCCCCCCCGCACCAGGCGGTGCACTTCTCGCCTGACGCACATCCCAGTCACCGCTACCGGCGCCTCCCGCCGAGGTGGTCATTTTCAAACTCGAAGCATCATCGGCCCGCTTTTTGGCCTCAGCTTCTTTCTTCTGCTCCTTCGCCAGGCGAGCCTTCTCAGCAAGGAACTTTTGTTCCTCGAGACGAAGCCACTCCGCTTCAGCCTTCTTCGCGGCATCCTCAGCAGCCGCCTTCTTCGCCGCCTCAGCTCAGGCAGCCTCTTCGGCCTTGGCCTTTAAAGTGGCCTCAGCCTTTGCGGCCTCATCGGCCTTAGACTTCTCAGTGGCCAAGTCCATCTCCTGGCGGAGACGTTCTTCCTCCCTCTTCCTCTTGGCCTCCACTATTTCTTCAGGAGTGCGAATAGGCGCAGGAAAAGGGCTTGGCGTCACCTTCGGCGCCACAACTGCAAGGCGAACGATAGTTAGAAAAATAACAGATTGGAAACAAAAAGCAAAGGAAAGGTTAGGCTACATACCAGAAATCTTCTTCACCATCTTCTAAAGAAGAGGCTGGCGCTCAGGCGGAGCGCCAATATTGAAAGAAAATGCAGGAGTGCCAGGCTCCTACGGCTGAGTAACTTTGGCAGGGGACTTGCCCCTACCCCCACCACTCCCAGCATCTTTGGAGCCGCATGCGCTCCCACCAGCTCCACCCTCTCCGCAAGTGCTTGTCTCGACGCAGCCCCTCTTCCGAGTCTTTAACTTAGAAGAGTTATCCTCCTTGTCATCTTCGGATGGCGGCCCGTCCTTCCGCTTGTGACGACTCTTCGCAAACTCCCCGCCTGCATCCGAAGATCCTGCGTGTCACACCACGTCTAAGGCGGAAACACGTGGCGCGACGGTTCAAAAGTATTAAGCCAAGATTAATGCAAAGCACAATATTAATTAGAAAAACGGGCATTTATTCAATGCTAATAATCATGTCAAATTATTCATACATAATTATAAATTGTTTTTGAAATTGACAAAGAGGCTACCCCCTTTATCCCTAAGCCCATGGAATAAAGAGAGGTGACCCTTTTACGACATTCCCAACGCCCAACTTGGAGATATCCCCGACCCTGCTCGCCATGCTAGCTTCCATCAATCAATTACCTTAAAGATATGTTTGAAAATCGTCAATATATAAATATTGGTGAGTTCACAGGTTTGTAAAGTAAGAAATTTTTATAAAGTGGGAATATCCTTGTTATGACATTTATAGGAGTTGCAAAGTCCTACAATTTA
This sequence comes from Ambrosia trifida, assembly GCA_028751855.1. Classification (NCBI taxonomy): domain Eukaryota; kingdom Viridiplantae; phylum Streptophyta; class Magnoliopsida; order Asterales; family Asteraceae; genus Ambrosia; species Ambrosia trifida. Next base: position 150,632,745 of record CM054122.1, read on the forward strand.
CTTGAGCCTATAACCAAACCAAGACAATTAATAATGCCCCCGCCCAAAGTCGTTACTCGGTATTCTTACGACTTTATTTCAGAATAAGTGCACCCCAGGCATACGCCGATGCATAATCGACGCTATCGATTAGGGGTGGGCCTTGTCAGGCACCAATAGTACTATCCAAATATCCCTTTGGTTTCTCATTCCTGAATAAATGATTATAGTGGGGAGGTCTCAACCCCGAGTGGCGATCTTTACTCAAGTATCCAACCCGTCATACAATCCCAACATATCTTTCCCCCGCTAAAAACGTTAAATAGTTTAGAAATGGGGCCGTGAGACTCACCTGTAACTGTGCTTGGCTCAAAGAAGATAGTAAAGTTTGTGATCCCGTACCTACAAAGGTTCTAGGCGTATAAGTCACTTACACCTATGGTGTATGTGCCTTGGCAAGTTGTACACCCAACTTCCCGACCACGTCTTTATCCCAATTCCCGTTTAATAGTTTCGTATCCTAGGTTCAATGGCGATGGATTACCCTTTCCTTACAAGTCATATATTATTCTTATAAATATTCTTTATGACTTGTACAACATTATACTCGACACGACTCCACCCAACGTATAATTATTTTCCCATTCAAATAATTATACTTAGGATCTTTTCGCTCAATATAAAGTGTTTTCTTATTAACCGACCCGACTTACTTTGCCACATATTTATTTTTCCCATTGAAATAAATATGCTAAGTCTTTGTCGTTTGGTAACAAAATCTTAACGCCCGACTAGACTTACCACACCGTACATTTATTTTCCCATTTAAATAAATGCACTAGGATCTTTGTCGGTATTCACGCGTTCGTAGATATATCTCACCTACTCGTCTCGGTTTTCCTTCTCGTATATCTATTTTCCCATTTAAATAGATATACTAGAATTCCGCCGGAAACGAGTATATGTACATATAACGTCGCGTGGATACTACTTGTTAAGTTCATGTGTCGTTTAGCGTTTTTAGTTTGTTACGTTATGTTTCTCCTTTCCCACGAATATTGATACTACACTTAGGAAAGTGTTACGCACGTTTCACCCTTGTTATATATATTTTATTTCCGTAAAATATATATGTATATTTTTATCTCGACGTAATAAGTCCGTTTACGTTGGTTCGTGTAACTAAGTTCGTTAGTTAGCGTTTTTCATATTTATTCCCGTTGCGCGTTCTTATGGAAGTATTGTTCCAAATTCCGATTCCAACGTTTATTTCTCGGAAAAATATATTATGTACGTTTTAGTCCGACTCGTCCAACTTGTTACCAAAAATGTTTCCGATACTTTTATATTCCCATTTATATAAAAGTATCTTATTTTTGTACAAGTCTTCCCAAGTATTTATTTTATACAATCTTACTTTACAAAATACTCGCGTTACTCCATTTATTTTTATAAAACGTCCAATTTATAAAAATATACTTTTTACTTAAAATACCCAAGTAGGCTACTATTATTTACCAAATCAACCTTGTAAATCATTACTTACACTTTTTGACACCGATATTTCCATCATTGTGTTTTTGGTCCAATAATTTTCTAAAATATTTATTTTAGTCCATTGGCTTCCAATGTTGTCATATTAATCCTTTAACTTACACTTGTAGCATTTTTCACTCAATCTTTCAAGGTTAATATTTTTCTTCCACTTTAGTGGACTTTGAAGAACCATTTTCATCATGTTTAGTTGTTTTTACTTCTTTTTACTTTTAATGGTCTTCTAATCCTTCCTAGATGTCAATAATATGCTTATTCCATATTTTAATCCAAAACATCAAATTTTTACTCATCTAAGTGAGTGGACTTTGAAGATGAAACTTTTTCATCTATGATTCTTTAATTCTTTTTAACAACTTTTTGCCATCATCTAGTCATCTTATGATGATTAAAGCCACTTTTCATCATATTCAAGTCACTTTCCAAAATCTAGCTTTTCTCATCTTCCAACATACAAGTATGTTCTTATTATTACACTTTCTTCAAAATACTACTTTTATTAATAATAATCTAAGATTTCATCATATTATTATTCTTTCATCTTCATCTTTAATAAAACCCATTACTTCTACACAACTCATTTTTATTACCCACATTGTACAACTTGCTTTCATAGCACAAAATATGAATATTTCAAATAATAAAACAATGCAAGACTTACAACTAGCTCAAGGCTAGGGAAGACAAAATCTTGGATTTTGGGAGTGGTTTAGTGTGTTCTTCCAAGTGGGTTATGCTCCAAGCTCTTAAACACACAAGAAGGGGTTTGATTTAGAATGAACTAGAGGTGATTTGAAGTAGTAAAAATTGAATGAGAGGTGTTGGTGGGGTGGTGGAAGTCCACGGCCACAAGGAGAAAAAGAAGGAGAATTTTTGTGATTATCTTCCAATGCTTCTAAAGTGATTATATGCTCTTACCCAAATCCTCCAAAGATTATCTAAATCTTGTCTTGAATTATGGGGATATGGAAGGATTGTGTTAGATTACAAAAATCTCTAAGGATGGTATAAGAGGGTGTTTGGGGCCGAGTTGGAGAGAGAGGGAGGGAGAGTGATTGGGTTAATTCTTTCATCCAATCCTTTTACATGCACACTCATCATTGCAAATGATTTGGAAGGGATTTAATAAAACTCAAGTGAACTTACACTTTATGTGGCCCATGGCCGGCCCCTATGGGGTATTTGGTGGGGTCCATCTTGCTAATTATCTCTCCATATTATATTTAAGTTAGTTCCTTTCGGGTACCGCCCGGGTATTTCTTGGATTTTAATCGCGGTTTACCTCAATATTAAAATACCGTTAATATTCATAAAATTTTGCCCAGTTAAATTACTGATAATTTATTTCGGTTTTTGTCGGGTGAATTTACGTGCTACGCGCGTATCGGGTGCGGTACGCGCACTTTATTCGTTACCGGGAGATTTGTGTGATAAGCTTTCACGTATGGCTTTGGGTTTCCAAAACTCATAATATTTTGTGAAAACATTATTTATTTTATATTCCGGGTGTCCGGTGTTCGTTTCGCTTATTTAAGTTTTACCGGGTAATCGCCAGTGTCCATACCGGATAGTTTTGCCTGCGCACGATCCTATCACGCTTTGCTATTAAACTCATGCATTCCTATGCATTATTTGGGAATTCCTATCTTTCTAATGCCTCTATTAAATACTCAGCACATAATTACGGTTAATTACGTTAATCGCGTTTAATTAATTAGTACGGAATTACCTTAATTTTGCCGGTTGTTACACTGCGTCAGAGGGGGAAGTCACTTGCCTTGCCACATAACCAAGCCTGCGCGGGACATATGTTTTGCGTCCCTGGGAATGCCGCGACAGGCGCGTCACTTTCCTAGAGGAGCCAGTGGACTCGGAATCACTTAACTCAATATAAGATGCGGAAGCAGGGTTAGAAGACTCACGGGTGATATAATGGTGGTTAGGCGGGTTATCCAAGTTGGGGTAGTAGAACCGACCCAGAAACTCCTCCAAGTATGAGGTCTGCCCCTCAGGGATGCGCCTCCACTTCAGTTTAATCGTCCCATGGGACTCAAACACGTCAAACTTAGTAACGCCTCTGCACACAACAAAACAGTTAGTACAAATTATGAAAATACAAGGGCCACAAGAAATAAGGCAGAAAAGGATACCTTCTTGGGCAATGTAAGGCTCTTTCCCATCGCGGATCCCAGTGCGGCTGGTGCCTAACATATTGTAGGTGCTCGGAAACAACCCCTTCAACTCTAGCCTGGTTTTACGAGTTGTAAGGGCGGTAAACCAAGCTTCCTCCTTATATCCCCGCATCACCTCGCGGTCCTTCACCTTCTCCTTGGATGCCACGACCTTCCAAGGCATCGCCACGAGGATCACCCCCTTCTTCGGAAAAAAGTATTTATCCTTCCATCCGTGGAGGGATTTGGGCACTTCAATTACTATGACCGTTACCTTCGGCCGCGACCTGAAAGTAAACCAGGACTCGTCCCGGACCATTTAGTAGAACACATTGAACCGATCAATGGTCGGCTCAATGTCCAATGCCCGGCATTGGTTTTCAAAATGCCCTAGCCAGAGCATCCCAAACCCACTCACCTGTGACACCGCCACCCCATACTCTATTAGAGTATCCAACTGGAAGCGGGTACATGGAAGCCGGAAGCCACATTTGGAAAAATGGGCCTCATATAAAGAGATCTTGCCCTCCGGCGGGGTCAAGACCGTCTGACTAGGATCTGGAAACTCCAGCTCCCACTCCGGCAGTTGCCATGGTCGTCAAAAAATAAAGCAAAAGCAGCAGCATTCCATTTACAAGGAGTGTTGGTCATTAACTTCCTCTCATTCACTTTCGTCTCCGGCACAGACGACTCTATCTCTTGACTGCTGGCCTCGGACTCGGCATGGTGAATATCGCCAGTTGGTGATACACCGGTGGAAAGATCAGACATGATTCAGGAAAGAAGAAGACTTTAATATAAAGAAAATACAAACAACTTCGTTTGAAGTTTTAAGGAAATCTCCAATCGTCACTGGAAAAACTCGCCGGGAAACTTGAAGATTGCTCGGAAACTTCAAAGGGATGAACGGAGGAGATGAAGATTCATCGGAGACTTGAGAGAATTTGGTAGAGAAAGTTTAAAAGTGTAACTGATCTCAACGCCCTCCGAGGAATATATACCCATTGCATTAATGGCAATGGGGCCCACAAGGAAAAGGCGATCGCCATGCCTTTTCTTCTGGAGGCAGGAGATGAAGACACGTGGCACATGCATCATCGGACGGCTCACAACAGCGCGTGTATAGGCTCCACAGCTGGCAACCGCTCGATCTCCCAACACGTGTCAACATATCTCACCATCTTAGCAATTCAGACGCGTGCTCCTCCACGCGCCTGACACAACTCACATGGCACACAACACGTGGCATCATTCTAGTCACTCGTTTCACCAACCATCGCCCGTGGGCCTCACGCGCCTGACACCAGACGAAAAGCCTCCTGCAAACGTTTGGGGAGACATAAAGCAGACAACGTGTCAGACAGCTGTCTCACACGTCTGCTAAGCTCATCCTTGACATTATCTACATTCGAAATATAGGCGCCATAAATTCAAATGATTGGCAAAAAATTAAATACGTTACCTTGCATTTACTACAAGTATGGGAACACATTTATCATGAAGACAGAGCATGACACGTCATGGTTCACGGAACGTTGACATAAAAGCGGAAAAAGACGTTCTCCGCCTTCTCTTCGTCAAGATAAGGCATGACACGTCATGGTTTGCGGAACCTTGACGTAAAAGAGGAAAAAGATGTTCCCCGGTTTCTCTTTGTCAAGATAAGGCATGACAAGTCTTCGTTCGCGGAACTTTGACGTAAAAGTGGAAAAAGACGTTCCTCGCTTTCTCTATGTCAAGATAAGGCATGACACGTCTTCGTTCACGGAACTTTGACGTAAAAGCGGAAAAAGACGTTCTCCGCCTTCTCTTCGTCAAGATAAGGCATGACACGTCATGGTTTGCGGAACCTTGACGTAAAAGTGGAAAAAGACGTTCCCCGCTTTCTCTTTGTCAAGATAAGGCATGACACGTCTTCGTTCGCGGAACTTTGACGTAAAAGCGGAAAAAGACGTTCCTTGCATTCTCTTTGTCAAGATAAGGCATGACACGTCTTCGTTCGCGGAACTTTGACGTAAAAATGGAAAAACACGTTCTCCGCCTTATCCTCCTCAACCCATTCAGGAGACTCAAAACAAGCAGACGAGCCGTCATCCGCGACTCACTTCTTATTCAGTCTAGCGCTCCACCTACTCTTGAATCAAGAACAGGAGAAGCCGTAGACTAGGGGGACTTAAAGGGATAGGGAGCCTAATCCACGCGGATGCGGCATCCCTATCCCTGCCACATGAGGATCCGTGGAAATATCTTCGCAGGATGAACTCCGCGGAGAAGAGATAAGCCACAAGACAGCCTCACAGGCTCCACTAGGTAAAGGCAGACGCGCGTCTACCAACGCGCGGACTATTTCACTTCATAACATTCCCAGGTATGAGGTACGGATGATCAAGGGTCAGGGAGATCCATCTTTAGGAGATCACTGACACCACCAACCGGGTAGCGACGCGTGTCCGCAGTAGCCCAACAACCACTGACGTTCAATAGTGACGTGACTCATTCCATGCTTCCACCATGTTGCCCCTACTGTGCTGACCAGGCATGCTTACCTGCTGTCAGGGGTCACGTCAGAAACCAGCAGGTAAGTCAACCATGCTGGTTCAGAACAACATACCGCCGGCGACCACTCACAAGCTACCACGTGTCCGCCTGGCGAGTCATCATCAGCCACCGCTGACGTCAGCTACAGTAAACGTCCTTTTTCCCACCATTTCCTAGGACCGAAGATAGGTGGGCCGAGGCTAGGCCCAAGGAATACAGGACTCTTCATGGGCTTCTTATCAAGCCCGCGACCTCCACTATAAATAGAAGACATCAACTCCTTTCTAAAGGATCCGAAAATACTCACTTGTAACATAGAGCGAGGTTTATTTGTAATACTTTGTACTCTCCAAAGTAATAACATCTCCGGCTCTTCACAGTGGACGTAGGTCGTGCTTGACCGAACCACTTACATCTTTGTGTTCTTACTTTTACCACACACACACTCACTTACAATCACACTCTCGGGTTGAACCAAAGGTTTGGGTAAAGGAACGTACTTGTAGTGACATACGTATACACCACTCGGTGATTAGTGATAATCTCCGAGTTACTTATTGTTTCTTCAAATATATATATATATATATATATATATATATATATAGGATTTGGATCATTTGAGAACCACTATTTAGGGAGAGAACCAAAGAACCAAGTGTGAACACAAAAACCCCTCCACCAAAAAATAAAAAATAATAATAAAAAAATTATATAACCTAAAAAAATAAAAAAAGTAAAATCACCAAAATGTTTTTTTAGTGTTAATCTTTCTGAAAAAAAAATAAAAAAAATACAAGAAAAATAAAAAAAAAACAAAAAAATGGCCTTTTTTACGTCATAATTACGTTATATACCGTATGCACATGTGCATTTCACTATTAGAGAACACTTTTGAATAAATTATCAATTGTCATAATGAAATGATCATTTAAATGGACGTGATATGATATATAAGGTGGAAAAAAATTTATTCAATGATCTTTAAATAAACGCGAAGTGTATTTCACTATTATAGTTAGGTTTTTTTTTTCATGGGTTTAGCTTTAGGGTTTAGTTTTTAGGTATGATGGGAATGGGGTTAGGTTTTTTTGGGGTTGTTGGTGAATAAACATAAAAAAACCCCTATATAAAACTATAAAATAAGATAATTGTTCTACATGCACATGTGCATTTAACTATTATAGTTAAGTTTTTTAATGGGTTTAGCTTTAGGGTTTAGTTTTTTGGTATGGTGGAAGAGGGGGTATCTTTTTGGGGGGATGGGATGGAGCGTTTTGGTTTTTAGGGGGTGTGGGGTTAGCTGCACATGTGCATTTCACAATTGGGGGGGGGGGGGGTTGGGGCGGTGTAGGGGATGGGGGGTTTAGGTTTTTAGGGAGTGAGGTGGGTGGGTTTAGGTTTTTAGAGGGTGAAGGTGGGGTTTTTAGGTTTTTTTTTGTTTGTGTTGACAATGGTTCTCTGGTTCTCTCCCTAAAGTTGGTTCTCGTATGATCCTTACCCTATATATATATATATATATATATATATATATATATATATATATATACGGGAGGGTTATCTTGAGAACGCTAAATATCGCGAAAACCGTGAGAACAAATGAGAAAACCAATCAAAATCATTTTTTCAATACAAACCAAATTATAATTGAGATATAACATTAAAAAACGAATTTTCTTTCCAAATAATTCAACTTTTCTTGCAAAAACACTCTAAAATTAACTTTTTACACATGTGTAAAAACAATTTTGTTTCGTATAGGTTCAAATTTTTACGTGTAAATTGTGTTTTTTAGACTGTACTTTAATAATAAAAACAAATGTAAAAAAGACATTTTGAATTTTAATGGTTTTAGATAGCGTTCTCGCGGTTCACAAGAAATATACGTGTTCTCAAATTAGCCTTCCCCTGTATATATATATATTAATAAATATTGGGTTAACTGGATTATTTATAACCTAAATTTTTTTGTAAGAATTTAAGGGTGAGAATGACCTCACCAAGTGCCATGTATTTATACTCCAATCGTTATATAATATAGGTATTATATTATATATAGGCGTATATTAGAACCAGTATGTGCCTTTATATGTTCAATGTAAGAAAGTAACCATTTTGTATGTGTCAATTTCATGAGACAAGCATAAATCAATACATATGTGATTATATAAACGAGTAAATTACCAAAACCGTCAATATGGTTTAGCCCAATTTGTCACTCTAGCCCAATCTTTTAAAAATTGTTTGAACTGTCCCTGGCTTTTGAGAAAATAGGCCAAAACAGTCAAAGGACTTAACCAACTTTTTGACGTTAAGTCAGGGGCAATTTGGTCAATTCACAACATTATTGTCTTCTTCCCTCATTTTCTTCTTCCCCACCACCACCCACCATCTCCTCCACCTTTCACCACCACCCGCCACCATCTCCTCCACTTTTCACCATCACCCACCACCATCTCCTCCACCTTTCACGACCACCATCCTCCACATGCCAAAACAACGACGTTCGACACTTTACAAACTAAATTCCTGCAAAAGTTACAACTTTATCTTAATAATAACAAAACAGATATTACATTCATCTTTAATAACTGTCATGAATATAGTGTTTGTATATTCAAGAAACAGAGGATCAGCACAGAAGAATTAACGATCAGTTTTCAATATAGTCTCTGAGATAAATCCTAATTACAAAGCAATCAAGGGTAAAATTCAATGTCTCTCTCCCTCACCATCCCCTCTTTGCTACCCACAACCGTCGTCGCTATTAACCACCACCACTAGCTGACCACCACCATCACAATAAACCCATAATTAGCTTCCCTTCACCATCTGGATGGCCACCACCACCACCACCAAAAACATCAGAACCCCTGTCGGCCTTCTCTATTTATCATTATCACCCCCCCTCCCACACTCTGATCATTTGCCATCCCCCTCCCTAACCACTGTCACCACCAACAATGAACCCTGATTTCCTTCCAAAAATCCAATCAAATAAACCCTATTTTTTTAAAAAACAAAATGATTTAGGGAGACAAACAAAGTGACAGTGGTTAATCGGGACAAAAATGGAGATGCTTCTGAACTCAGAAAACAGGTTTGATAACAACACTGAAGGTGGCGACTAGGGTTTCAGTGCTAGGGTTTTGATGACAAAGATAGTAACGGAGGTGATGGTGAAATCATGTGTAAAGTGGTGACGGAGAATGTGGTCCAGAGATGGTGGTATTTTAATCAGTCGGAGATGGAGTTGCGATGGTGGCTATGGCCAGATGGTAGAGGTGGGTGACGGCGGCGGTCTAGGGCGGGTGATACTTGTTAATGGCCAGCGACGGAGGTGATAGTGGTGAGGGTGGGTGGTAGCAGTTGTGGCAAGTGGTGGAGGTGACGGTTGTAGCAAGTGTTGATGGGTTATTGATGATATATTAGCGTAACTCTTCCCCATAGAATCAATAGAAACCTTAGAAATACTTATGTATGAAGACTCTAAATTCCTCTATTTCCCTACCCTTTACATATTAACTAGGGTTCTGTTCCATCCAGGCACCAGTGTGTGAGAGAGATTCAGGGACAAAATAGTGGGTTTTTATAGGTGAGTTGGGGAAGAAGACAATAGTGTTGTGACTTGACCAAATTGCCCCTGACTTAACTTCAAAAAGTTAACTAGGTTAAGTCCTTGGACTATTTTTGCCTATTTTCTCAAAATTCAGGGACTATTCAAGTAATTTTTAAAAGATTGGGCTGGAGTGGCAAATTGGGCTAAACCACAGGGACGGTTTTGGTCATTTACTCTTATATAAACTCATGCATGAACTTATTATGTATGGACATACAAAATACTTGGACTCATACTAAACATCATGTTGCCACTTAAAAATTAGACAAAAGATCAATCGGTTTAACCCACACATACAAAGCTTAAGATCGTATAGTAAACCCACGACTCAAGGCACGTATCTCATGATTCAAGATTTAACATCTTATGTAAGACCCTACCCGTAATCCGGGTAATTAAGCGTTAATATACTTGGTTTGGAGTTGAAAATCTAAAACCTTTCATAATTTACTTTAAAGCATTAACATCTAGTCATTACACAGTTTAGTACAACATAATAGATTAAAGTTAATACTTGGCAGACTTACAAAATAACCAAGTGTCTTAAAGATTTCATCAAAACATTTCGGAAACGGACGAGTTAAGCATGTTCGGTTCTTCAATACGTCTCGATCATCATCCGGTTCATGCAGCGGAGTACCTAAGGGTTTATCACAGTTAGACAACCCATAAATATGTTATTATGATCGAATTCAGATGCAAAATACAAAAAAAAATATGAATTTTGGTTGATTTGGCGTATCCTACACCACTGGCGTAGGGAGAGGGCATCTGGTGGCGTAGGGCAGAAGAAATCAGCGTAGGCACTCTGACGTTGGCGTATCCTACGCCCAAATTGGCGTATCCTACGCCATTGGCGTAGGCATTTGGCATAGGCAACACCAAAAGTGGCATAGGCTACACCAAATCCTGACAAGGTACAAAATGTTTCAGTACCAAGCTGTCCCTTTTAGATCAGTCTAAAACTACTCCCGGGGCTTCCAGGGACACGTTTAAAGGTTCTCGTGCGTAATACAAACATGAATAGATGTATATTTGAATTCCTTGTTCGGTTTCTAACCCAAGAACCCTGAATTATATATCCATCAATATGTTGACCCGTTAACTTTTGCATACATCCAAATTTTTAAGATTTTATGATTTCCAAGGTCTAGTAATGATTTTTCTATGCTTGTCAAGCCTCAACTCGACTAGGTGACCTCCGCCCAAGTCATTTATACCGGGTTTGCGATGCCTCGTGCCCATGGCCACATGTGCCATTTCTCTCGGTCTTGTTCGCTCGGTCTCTATGACTTGCAACGTGATCTAAACACGATGTTTTCTTATAACCCTTGGAAATCACAATCTCATCTCATCTAAAAGATATAACCACGATTTATACATCCAACATGAGCATATATGTATATATATCCTACAAAGTCATAGATATGACTTACCTTACTTGTGGCCTTTGTGCTTCAAGTCCTTACCCGAGTGGCTCCTCGAGGACTCAAGCTTTATACCTAGAATTGGATATTTCATATTTACATTTAGATACTCATTCATAGGCGAAATATCACATACTCCTACAAGCTTCACGCAAGAATATAGGTTCAAATGAAATCGAGTTTCATTGAGGTGTTTCACCAAACACTTGGTAGGCGTCTTTAAACAAAGTTATTTTCTATTGCTAAAGGACCTCATTAACCCATTTTTAGCACAATTTCAATAACATAGTATAAGCTTAAACATTCAAACCATGGATTTCATTAAAAATCATAACACAGATGATTCTTTCCTAGTTCTAAGGCATCTCCTACCATTTTATCATAACCCATGACTTCCTATCATAAGGATTCTTATGAATCCTTTATCATACAAGTATTTCATCAAACACACACTATTTAGCTTATAATGAGTCACCCTTACACTAGAGCAACCTCTACAAACTCTCAACTTCACGTTTTTGGGATAACCCATAATTATCACATAGCCATGTATGACACCAATCAACAATTAAAGTCAAATAGATGTTACCTAGATGATTATCAAGCTTAGATGACCCGATTTAGGCTAAATGCAAGCAAGAATTCTTTGATTGGGTCTTAGATTGGACTTGATCTTGAGCTCTAGATTTAAGTGTGTGTTTGTGTGTGTGTTTTCTTTGGGGAAATCGATCCCCTGCTTATGAGGGTCATCACACATTTTTTTTAATAATAGTAATATTCACTTTGGGAAGTTATAACACTAACCAAATTAGTATTGGATGATTATTTAGGCCAATATGAGAATTACTAATGTTCACACGTCATGCTTGGTTAGTAATTTCCTCTTATTCGCTTAAACGAGATTAATGATAAACAAGAGAATTTGGGGTGTTACATCTTAACACTAACAAATTAAAGAAAAACTAGTTTTGTACACTCCCCCATTTCGGATTCAAACTGAAAAATTATACACACACTAAGATCAAAACTAAACTAAACAACATTAATTACGAGGAGTTAATAAGTCATAGGACAACATCAATTTCTAAAAACCTAAGATGCCTAGGAGTAGATCACAAATGATGAGCAGGAAGCCATATTTTAAACTAAATGTTTGATGATTTTGAGGAGCCACATAACCAAAAACCAAGACCATAAACCAGATAACCTTAAGGCCAGCCAAGTGAGATCATATCAAGCCATAAATACTAATTAATAGCCTCTAAAACTCCTCAGCAGATGCAATGTGGATGCACCCACACCACACTTATAATAACACATGCCTGAAGTCCATAATAGCTCCTACACTAATCATCCAAATAATGATGTTAAGATCCTTATCAATGCAGCCAGATATAGAGTACCATGTTGTCTCTCAACTACTTAAACCATCTAAATCTTGGACTCCTAGGAACCATGTTCACATGTACAAGGATCATTAAAAATGTTCTTTTGGTATGACACTAGAATCGGCCACATGGATGCACCATCAGTCAACTACACTTAACCACTCTCTAAACCACATTATCACCTAAGAACCTGGAATTCTAATAGGAATAGCAGTACTAAGAAAAGTCAATGCAACACACATAAAGCTCACAACTACCTTCGTACCTCGAGATGTCAAAATATTAGCAATTAGTTCATTAAAAACTGTGAATTTTGGCTATATAATGAACCATAAATCTACACTAGAACGCCCACACCAGCTCACCACCAAACCACACACATTGGATCCTTGGTGTTCCCCTACCTGAGCCCAAAACACCACACAAATCACACTCAGACATGTTGTATAACCATTTGACCCCAGCCCCGTTTCGCAGCAACCTTGACACTTGGACACCACCACCTAGCTTGACACATGACACATATTAAATCTTTAGAGAGGTAAGGCTTAAACCCATGATAAATGTAACACCCCAAGGTGTTACGGGTCTCGTTAACAGGTCGGGTCGTACCCGACCACCCGATTATTTAAATAATAATTATTCAATTCTTATTGTCGTGGCCAAACATCTAATATTTCTTATTAAACCTGCTGCCAAACGCTCATTATTTCGCTGTTATGCGCGTTACCAAACACTCCTTTTTGTCAGCTCTTAACCAAGCATCCAAACACCCTCCATTTAGCTTGACTATAAAAGCCCCTATCTCTTGTCTCCTTGCTTCATTCCTCTGCAGAAACTCACGAATACACACACACAATTGAGAGTTGTTGAAATCCTCTGACCAAGAAGCCACTACCGGGGAGCCATGGTCGGCCGCCGCCGCCTCCATCTCCGGTGACTCCTAGGCTTCCCTTTCTCCTCCGCTTCTATGTTTATTAACCACCATCGAACCATACATCCATCCATCAAAACACCACCATGTTCTCCTCTGTTTCTGTTACGAATTGAACCCGGTAACCCTCTGGTCAACCAAACCAAACCCATCTCTATGTTCTGGCTTGTACTCGGTAACCAATCAGTAACCCGTGACCTTCCCCTTCTGTTTCAGTTATAAATCATTGAACCACAACCTTGATCTTGTTTCTGTTGTGAACCGACGAATCCCAACCCAAGACCTTTTCCCTTGTTCCGATGTGTACTCGTGAACCCTCCACTTTAACCCATCTGAATAACCACCTTGAACCACCCGGTTATCTTATGGGTGCGGGTCATCTTGTTAATTGGGTGATTGATTCAGATCCGGTCAGTTTTCGGTCGGGTTCCGAACAGGTTTCCGGTCAGCTCCGGTGACTGTTATTTGATAACCCACTTACCATATTTCTAGTCTGTACATGATGTTGATAAATGACCCACAAACCCGATTGGTTATTCTATATTCATACACACACATACGGTTATATGTGTGTGTATGTTGCTGAGTTTGTAATAAGAAGAATAAGAGAGAAAGTGGGATATATTGATCGGTATTCTATTTAGGTTTCCGGTCACTCTCCGACAAGTACCCGGTTATTAATCGGTAAGTTCAAGGATTATTTGTTAATTGATTTAAACATATTGTAATCAATTATTAATAATAATCATGTTGATTGCGAGGTACCGTTAATCAAACCGGACGGCTTGAATCTGACACCGAGTCAACTCGGTCAACTACCGGAACAGAACCCGGTCCAATAACTAGACGAGGATCGTATTATAATTATAAAGATTATATATATAATACGGATAACGATCGGACTTGATAATAATAATATGACAATAATAAACATATATAAAATATATATGTTTATATATATATATATATATAATTCGATAAACAAAAGATATACTAGACTCGGGTTAATCATAATATTTTCTATTCTTTTGTTAGTTTAGATCCGCCAAACTGTAATGGCCAACTTTATTAGTTTCGAGTGCCAAGTTGTAATGGCCAGCTAGATTTAGGATGTCCGTGTCGTGTCAATAATGAACCCCGAGTTTAGGACTATCTAATATATACCGAATTCTATATGTATAAATTGTATATATGATATATATCCTAAGTATTACAATCTAACAAGTCCCACGCGTAAAACGTATCCATACATATATGACATATAATTGTAATAAGAGAGACTATAGAAGATTATAGGCAAACCTGTGAGTATCGTAAACTCCCCACTTTTACTATTTTATTAAGTGTTTTTGGGGGAATACATGTCATTTATTAGAAAATATAGAAATGCTTTACATAATAAAAAGATTATCAATAGAAGAAATATAATAGAAAAGGGGACATAGAAACAACGAGGACAGTACTGGCCGGTATCTGCCATTTCCTTTCTTGTCCAAGTAGAGGACAAGAACCAGTCTTACCCAAGTAGAGGATAGGAATGTCCAAGTAGAGGACCAAAACCATTCTTGTCCACGTAGAGGACAGGAACTGGTATTTTACCACGAACAGAGTGGTACCATCGATAGAATGGCACGAAATATAATCGATATGATAGAATTGAGATATAATAGAATTGATTTGATAGAATATAATAGAATATATTTTCCCCTTCAGAATTATAACTGTAAAACATGTTTATAAAAGAATGTTTTATATAAAAAGAATGTTATAAAAGAATTATCAATAAACGAACTGGCCATTCGCTTTATAAAATACACGACCTCACCAACTTTATGTTGACAGAAACTATTTTTGGCATGTGTTCAGGTAACCCCACAGATATGATGACGTGGATCCTGGAAGAGTAAAGACTGTTATGATCTGAATCCGCTGCGTAGCTCTGATAACCCGACCCGACGACCCGGAACCGACAGCAGGGTCGTTACAATAAACTTGATGAATTAGTGCAAAAACATAGATATATTAATCAAGGCCTTATTGGCTCTATAATAATGAGACTGACACTATCAAATAGATATCAGTGATCCATATTCGTGTTTTACCATTTAGGAATGAGAACACTTGAGTTCTCGATTATTTAAGTTGTTTGGGCCAAGATAGTTAATTCTTAGTTGGGCTTGGGCTGTGGGACTCTTAAGGCTATGGGAGCCCAAGTCCTACGTATAAAAGATGTTTTATTGGTTCATTTGTAACTAGCGGTTTTACATTCAATAAAACACTCTCTAGTATCAGACGAATCCTTTAGAGATCGTATGTTATTGAGGTTGTTAATCAATCGTTCATTGTATTCTTGAATTGTTATAATCATTGATCCCGCCTTTGATTATAATAACTTGATATCAGGTATTTGTTTGGGACTTACAATTGGTTTCAGAGCCATTGAAGCTATTCAAGGTTCGGTTCGATATCAAAGATTCAAGATTTGAAGGTACCGTTTACATTCGTTTTATTTTGTTTTGCGACTAATCGAACTGTTTAATTGGTTTGAGGGTTCCTACGAATGATGGATGAAGAACACAAAGAATATATAATTCAATATTATGTTTGATTCGTTGGGATGAATTTTTAGGTGTTTTCGTGATTATAGGAGTTTCGTTGCAAAGGGAAACAAAATAAATAAAGAAAATGTTAGTTCTCGGATCGAGAGGTCGGCAAAATGATTAATTCCTCAAATTTGAAATTGTTGCAACGTATTCAATTAAAATCCAAGAAAGCATTTCTACTTCATGCATTCCAAGCTTCATCAACGTTAAAGTAAAGTCAACATCAATAAATTTTTTGTGAAAATCAAACAGAAAGTTTTTTTTTTTGTTAAGGTGTTGTTTTTGTGGAAGTTTTGCCATCAAGAAATTTGAGATTTGAGGTTTACGGAAAATTTTAAAATAATAAAGCATACATCTACATGTGTGAATGAATTCAAATTAAAAAAAGGTTTCGGATCACACGAATGAGTTCTCGGAAAATTTGAATTGAATTAAAGAAACAAGCATGTCAAAATTTATTGAAGCAGGCTACCACCTAGGTCAAAAGTCAAAACTTTTCGGAATTTTTAGTAAGCATGCAAGTAAGCACGTGAATTAATTTAAGCTAGATACCAAGCATGTCAATTATTTTAAGCTAGCAACCACATAGAAGAATTAATTAATTTACAACATCTAATTCTTGGATACGATTCTGAGCAAGGGAAAGTAGCTCTCGGGTGAAGGTTCACGGTTATAGGTTCTCGGCTTTTCAAGACCAGTTCTCTCGGGTTCACATATTTTCTCAGATTATGCAGCATTTTTGGGTTTCTATAAGTGTTCGAATTCGCTTTTTAAGTTCTCGGTTTCTTTAAGATCAGTTCTCGGGTTTGTTTTTGGATTGCAAGTTCTCGGTTTACTTCTCGGGTTCACGGAAAAGAATTCTTTATTTCTAGTTTCTCAAGTTCTGGGTTTCTCAAAGGTCTTGTTTTCTCTCGTTCTCGATTTTTCGTGTTCCCGAATTTAAGCTCAAATGGATTCTAACACGCAAGTCATGCATGCAACAAGCACATGGGTTCCTATGTTGATGTTGGGAGAGTCTTTTGCTGAATGGAAATTTAGGTTCATTCAACATGTTAAAGAAAAGGATGCTAAAGTTTGGAGAGCTATTTGCAGAGATCCTACCTCAATTACTTATGAACAGAAGGGTATTACACAACTTAAACCTGAATCTGAATATACAGATGAAGATTGGGACGAAGTCAAGCTTGATGAAAAGGCTCTTAACACATTGACTATGGGTTCAACACTAGAGATCAACTCAAAATATAAAGAAACTAAATCTGCCAAAGCATTGTGGGATTCTCTGATTGAGTTTTATGAATGCAATGATGACATGAAGCAAAGTCGAAGGGACATGTTGCGGCATAAGTTCAATCAGTTCAGTTGCGTTCTTGGTGAAACCCTTGAAAATCAAATTGTGAGATTCGTATCTCTAGTAAATGAAATGAAGACCGCAAACATAACTTTGAACAATTCTGAGGTAAATAAGAAGTTGTTAAATGCTCTTCCAAATAATTGGGATACAAATGTTGCCCTGATCAAGAAGACGGAGGATCTTGCTTATTTGTCTTTTTCAGGACTCATCTCCATCATCAAAGCTTGTGATTCGGATTAGGGGTGAGCATACGAAAACTGATAACCGAAAAAAACGAAACCGAACCGATAATCAAACCGAAAATAACCAAAACTGAATTAACCGATCGGTTACGGTTAACATGTGGCCAAAACCGAACCATTCGGTTACGGTTTTGGTTTTCCCTTCTTCTGTAACCGAAACCAAACCGATACTTATATACTTAAGTATTTTTCATACATATATCCATGTAATGGGAACATATTTTCATGTATTTCCGGTATATTTCATGTATCTTTCATGTATATCTATGTATCTGAAATATATCTTTTATATAACTCATGTTTTTTTCATGTATATCCATATATTTGAAGCATTTTTTTATTTGTTTCCTCGGTATTTCATGTATTTTTCTTGCGTTTTCATATATATTTGTATTCTTGAAAAAGATCCAAACATTTTACTAACTATTTTAAGTTTATAATTTTGCACAAGTTTTATGTTTGGATATTAACCGAATACAACCGATAACCGACATATTAACCGAATTAACCAAACCGATGTAACCGATCGGTTTCAGATATGGTTTTTTTCTAAAATCGAACTTCGGTTATCGGTAGGGCTGTAAACAAACCAAACGTTCGGCGAACAGTTTGTGAACTGTTCGGCGGAAGGTTCGTTTGCGTTCGTTCGTTTAATAAATGAACGAACACAAACAAAAAATTCCGTTCATTTAGCTAAACAAACGAACATGAACAAAGGCCGCGTTCGTTCGTTTATGTTCGTGAACGTTCGGTAACGTGTTCGTGTATGTTTGTTTTTGTTTGATAGTTCATTAGGGTTTTTAATTTTTTATATTTAATTTAAGTATTTCAAATTTTCCAGTGGTAGATTATTTAACATATATTAGTGTATCACATGTTAATATTAATTTAACTATTTTGACTAACTGTTATTGTTGGTGGATTAAACGAGGATTTCAAGTTTAATATGACATCTCTGTATTTTTATAAGACATTATGTGATCAAGATTATGTCACGTATATTTGGGTAATCGGATTAGTATATTCTGGGCGGACAATGTTAGCAATGAAAAATGCGAATTTTCAGAATTTAATGTATTAGTTTGTGCTCGATTTTGTCCAGTAGTTTTCGTTTACATTCATTTTTGTTTGTTTGTGTTCGTGTTTGGCCGACACCTAAATTTAACAAATAAATACAAGCGAGCATGAACAAAAATCTCGTTCGGTAAGTGTTCA
Organism: Ambrosia trifida; assembly: GCA_028751855.1. NCBI lineage: Eukaryota > Viridiplantae > Streptophyta > Magnoliopsida > Asterales > Asteraceae > Ambrosia > Ambrosia trifida. The sequence goes on from CM054122.1 coordinate 150,651,766, forward strand.
TGAACAGTTCATGAACACGTTATTTTCTTAACAAACAAACATGAACAAAAAATCTCGTTCGGTAAGTGTTTGTGAACAGTTCGCAAACACATTAATTCCTTAACAAACGAACACGAACAAGGCTTTGTTCGTGTTCGTTTGGTTCGTTTACAGCCCTAGTTATCGGTTTTGGTTATATGTAAAAACCGAACCGAACCGACATTTGCTCACCCCTAATTCGGATGACAAGCAAAAGGTGCAAAATCAAAATGTTGCTGCTCAGCCACGTTGCACACCTGCTAATTTTTCGACACCCGCTCCTGTTGTTCCAATACCTGTTGAGTATCAGGTTTCTGTGCTGGTACGATATATCAAACATGCTTCACATGAGGTATTTTCTGATATATGCTCTAATGCTTGTGCTAAAAAGGCTAATTATTACGAGGATATAACTCTAAGTTAGTAAGAGAAAACGATGAGCTAAAAGGAAAGATTTCTTGTCATAATAGCCGAACTTCAGCTTACAAACTTAGAGTATAAGCCTTAGAAAAGGATGTCGTTCAATACAATAATCATTTAAGCAATAAAACTTGTCTTGTAATACATCAGAAGAAAGTTATTGATAAACTTAGTGCTGAGCTAGATTCTTTGAAATCAAAATTTGAAAATGCCGATTTCCATTTTAGAAATTTTGATTGTTCTAGTGAGCGTGTTGAGAAAATGATAAGTTCAAACTCAAGTTTAGGGAAAACAAAGGAGCTCGTATAGGTTTTGTAGAAATTGCACCTCCCTACAATTACAACTACACCGGATTGCCTCTTTCAGATGAGGAAATAGAAAATGAGAAAACTATGGAATATAGGATAGGTAGGGGTGCAAACGAGCCGAGCCGAGCCGAGCTCGAGCCTTGCATTATCGAGCTAGGCTCGTGACAATTTTCAGAAACTCGAGCTCGAGCTCAATTCGAGCCTTGTATTTTGGGCTCGAGCTCGGCTCGATAGTATATTTAAGAACTCGATCTCGCCTCGAAAGCTCAATAAAAATGTATGTGGCAAGAGTTTAAACGAGCCCAAGCTCGGCTCGAGCTCGTTTTGGACCATTAAGGAGCTCGTTTTGACTATTAAGGACTCGTTTTGGACCATTAATGAGCTCGTTTTGGAAAATTAAGAAGCCCAAGGCCCAAAGTAATTTAGTTAATGCATGGGTTGCAATACAATTGGGCTATATAGTATTAATTGACATAAATAAGCAAAGCTCGATAAGGCTCGACGAGCCCAACCGAGCTTTACATTCGAGGCTCGAGCTCGATAACCAAATGAGCTTTATCTCAGGCTCGAGCTCGATAAGACTCGGCTCGTTCGAGATTTTTACCGAGTCGATCTCGAGTAGCTCGCGAGCCCCTTGTAACACCCCAACCGATGGCCAAAACATCAGGATGTCAGGTATTGATGATTGTTCAGTAGCTCATGGTAAATAATAAATTTCAATAATTGATTTAAATAAATTACATACAATTGTTCTAAAAGAATTTGTACAACAAATGAGAAATACTAAATATGCATCTTCAAGCATTAACTCTAATCTTCAAGCAAGCTATAACCTGAAACATGTTAAGTTTGAAAATATTTTGGGTCAACAAAAGTTGGTGAGAATTACATAGGTTTGAATATTAAATAAAACTTGTACAATTCGAGTGTCATGGCAAGTCTAGTCTATATGTGAAAATAATACTACCCGGTAAATCGTGTGCATAATCAAACCTTGTGACTAGAATATTGTGGTCCATCCCATACGCATATGGTTTACTCATTTTTGTTGCGATAACAATCACCCACGCTACCCATACTGGAGGTAACGTGTCCGGGTGAGGTTGTTAGTCCAATAGATCTATCATTGTGTATCGTTGGCTTGTACGGAGTTAATGATTATGCTAGTCTAATTGTGCTTACCATAGTAATGTTTAAGACATAATGCAACATAGAATAACACATAGACACTTATGTTGAATTGCAATTGAAAATGTAACATGTTTCACCCCAAAATAGTGAAAAGTGGCTATGTAAACTCACCTTAGCACAAGTATTGAATCCTTTGAAATAGTCTAAATGTGGCACGAAGATTCCAAGTATTACCCTAAGTTCAAGGCAATAAAATAAGTCTAAGTTTTATAGTCTAAGGGTATTTTTGGGTTCCTAATTTGGGGATTAACAATTGTCTAATTGTTAATTTAGATAAATTATTAATGAACCAATAAAATAAGAAATTTAGGAAAATAAATAAATAAAAGGACTTTTTATAAAATCTTGATTAAAGGTGGTTGTATTACAATGTTGTAAATGTGAAAATAATTTTTATAAAATTATTTTCTTAATTATTGAATATATAGTATATTAATATTTATTTGTCAAAATATAGTATTAATGTCTAAAATAATTAAAATTCATAAAGTTTTAAATTAAAATTCATATTTCTGTTCTAAATGAAAAAAAATAATTTATGTAAAATTTTGATATAAAAATTGTGAAAAACGGATTTATTATGAATTATTTATGATTAAAATAGCAAAAATTAATTAAAAATATTAAATAGACATTTTTATGAAATTAAAATTTATTTCTGGAACATTTATTGATTTATAAGTTTAAAATAATTTTTGTGAAATTTTATAAAACTGTTTATATATTTTATAGAATTTTTAATTTATAATTGATTAAATTTGTAATATATTTTATATATATTAAATAAATGATTTTTGTAAAACAAAAAATTGTATAACAAAGTTTATTATTTATATAACATAGGATAAATTTTGTAGAATTTATAATGTAGTTTTGGTATTTTAAATGTATATAAAAGTTTATGATTAAAATATATATTTGAATCTATAAGAAATAGGCTTTAAAAAAATAAAACGGTGGTTGTGAGGATCGAACCCGCGCCAAAGGCGGTTCAAAGGTTTAAATCACAAGCCAACCACTACCTGGGCTGACCCTGAGAACGAGTTATATTTGGATTCGGTTGTAGGTATAGGTTGTTTGGGTTAGTTTGTAATTATAAGAATTAAAAAGAAAACGCGTGCCTGGTCTCGAACTCAATCCCAAGGCCAGTTTAAAGTTTTAACACCACTAATACCACCAACTGGATTACTCGTCTGTTGGTGTTGTTGTCTGTTTTAAAACGATTTTAAACAATAAACTGTGGTGTCATCTTCCCAAAAAAAAATAACATAAGAACCCTAGATTTCGCATTCGATTAGTCACGCTGTTAAAGCTTAATTATCCATAGGGTTAATGGAGTACAAGGGCCGATTAACTTATAGGAACAAGGAATTTGATCTTACCCGAATGTAAGGCTTCCAGATCGCGTTTCAACCACATGGTCAAACACGTCTAATTTCACGAACAAGAATGAAAGAAAAAGGGAAATTGAGAGTGTGTGTGTGTGTGTTTCTCGGCACTGTTAGGTTGTCAAGGGTTGTTTAATATATACACAAACACACGAATTGAAAGAATTGGAATGTTTGACCCATCCAAAAATAAAACGCGTATTTAGCTTATAATTAGTATGTCTTAATGAGGATTTCAGCGTGTAGCATACGCGATTAGGTATGTCGGTCACCAACCCTCCAAAATTAGAGATCCTAGACGCGGATTAAGAAGCAACTGAAAGGGGTTGATACTTGTTGACTTTCTATTTGTTTGACTGAACTAAATAAGGAAGGGTTAAGTTTGTTTGTTTCTGGATTAAAACTCAAGGTAGCGGTTGGCTCAGTTGGTTGTGGATGTTGTGTTAGTTAGTTTGACTCGCCTGTGGGCGGGTTCGAGTCCCGGTCCACACAACTATTTTTTTTTTGCATTTTTTCATTAATATTATATTATTGTATATACATAATATGATCATATAAATCCAAAAATGTTACGAGAAATTTTTAAAACGCACTAAAACGTCGAGATCCACGATTCTTATTAAATAATTATTAGTATAAAGTGGTTAAAACATATATTATTTTTGAATTTATGTAAAAATTATCATAAGAAAAATATATTGGGTAAAGTGGTGTTTTTTTTATTAATTAAAATTTTGGGAAAAAAATATGTGATCGAATGAAGCAGGATATGCTCCTTACATGAAGAAGCAGACGTGTTACCGTTGTGAAATTCCTGGTCACATTGCTCAAAATTGCACATATCGTCCTTATGTGCCTTACTATAGACAACATCAGACGGTTACACCTAGGGATAATTAGTCTAAGTCAATGAAGGTCTCTCAACCTAAGACAAGGAAGAATGTGAATCCAAAGGTTAAAACATCTGATGGTGACTGGAATGCTGCTAAGAATAAGCGAAAGGTTGTTCAAGAACAAAAACAAATATCCAAATCTAAACAACCTGAAAAACCAAAAGTGTCTACTCCAAAAGTAGCTAAATCATTTGTTAAGTCTAAACAATTCTGGAAACCAAAAGAAGCAGTAATTCCAAATTTAAAGGACATGTGTTTGAAAGAAGTGTCTTACATTGATGCTTCTGGACTGCCCATGACCGCTATGGCCTTGGTACCGATATCTAACTAATCTCCTTATTCATGCAGGGACAGCTAAGGATGATTATCAATAACCACTGGGGTGTTGGTATTGGTTGTTCCAAGCATATGTTAGGTGACATCTCTTTGTTACATAATTCTACATCTTTTAACATAGAGTATGTTTCCTTCGAAGGAAATAAGGGAGCTAAGGTCAGCATGACAAGTATATTTAAATTTGACGCACAAATTTTGAAAAGATTGATTGGTCGTTACTTTGAGAATGGTTATAGAAAAGAACAAAAAGATTTTTCTTAATTTTTGGTAAATTTTATACATAAATTTGTCTTTTCCCTTTTTTTATGAACAAAATTTAGGGGGAGAAGGGATATAATTAAGAAAAATACAAAAATTAGGGGGAGATAGGAGAGAAAATACGAAAAATGCAAAAAACATGTGAAAAAGAGAAAACTACAAAAAGAGTTTTTTTTTTTTTTTTTGTATCACTTGTGAGAAAGGCTGACACACATAAGACCATTGGGGTGATGTGTTGGTAGGCTTGGTCCTTACGACTGGAAAGTTGGCTGATCTAGTGACACACTTAAAGATAACATATGGCCTCAGTAGGAAACGCCACTTGGAATTGGTACATTTTTTATTTGAATGCTCGTGTGACGTCCCGATACACACTGTGTTCCAGGTATGAAACCTTTTCTGAAAAACTCATGTATCTCCTTTGTTTTGTGTAAGCAAAGACCTGGGGATGCTAGGCAATGTTAGCTTTTGCTACATCAAGATATATGCTGACCTAGCTGTACATTGTCGTGTTATATATCAAAAACACCAAAAGAGACCATTGATCCCAAAAAGATGCCAGTGAGCACATCAAAAGAGGCCATCTAGAGCCCAAAACACAAAAACCTATATCATTTGAGAAATCAAATTGATTTCTATATTATACCATTCTAATTCTAAATGATTTATTCTTTTTTATTCTCAACCATGTCCTGGTCAAGGTTTCAGAATTCTAGAATAGACACTGTGAAAATATGTGGCAGGGAAACTGCTTACATGATAGAGTGTACCGCATATAATTCTAGGAATTGATTGTGACTTGCTTCAGTGTCCATAATTAATACACCAAAAACATGATAAATTAATCACGGACAGTCATAAGAAGGTCTAAGGCAATAAGTTTAAGTGTACAAATATACTGGCAATTGCCCAGACTGACTAGAGTAGATCCGTGTTGATAAGTGTCACTGGGTCTAAATCACAATGATGTTCTCCTCTGAAAAATGTGATTAGTTATTTTTATTTCAATTTATTTTTCATTTATTTTGATTCTTATTGTTTTGCTTTTGTTTATTTTCTTTTTAGTTTTAATTTTTATAAAATTAGCCATTCTTGAAGTTTTGACCGATCATCCACAGTGAAAGAAATATAATTTTTTTTGAAAATTTTATGTGAAAGTACTCGGAAGTATTAGGTGTTCATGATACTAGATCCTCTATTATATTTAAATGTTTGCTTACAAAGTTCTGAAAATGTGTAGAATTTGATCTAAATCAAGAAATAGGGGTTGATGAAAAATGATTTCCAGTTGCTGACAAGTATGAAGCACCATGATGAGAAGATGTACATGAGGCAGAAGAACTTGATGTGATTGCATATTTTGATAATGAAAGTACACATGTAGAAGTACCTGTGATCTTGTTTAAAGGATAAAGATTGAAAAAGAAAGAGATATGAGAATCCTCCTCTCACATCTTCTATTAGCGAAAGTTCAAGCAAATGCTGATGATGATCCAAGTGTGGATCTTACTCCCAGAAATGAAGAAGTGGCCCAAGTTTGAGAGTACAAAAAAGAAGACTTTCAACAAAAACAACACCAACACCCTAGCAACAATCTAGGGGGACATCACAATGCTACATTCAAGTTATGAAGACCACTTGATAACATCAGTCTAGGGGGAGATTGTTGGGTCTATAACAATGAGACTGACGCTATCAAATGGATATCAGTGATCCATATTCGTGTTTTACTATTTAAGACTGAGAACACTTGAGTTCTCGGTTATTTAAGTTGTTTAGGCCAAGATAGTTAGTTCTTAGTTGGGCTGTGGGACTGTTAAGGCTATGTGAGCCCAAGTCCTACGTATAAAAGATGTTTTATTGGTTCATTTGTAACTAGCGGTTTTACATTCAATAAAACACTCTCTAGTATCAGACGAATCCTTTAGAGATCATATCCTATTGCGGTTGTTAATTAATCGTTCATTGTATTCTTGAATTGTTATAATCATTGATTCCGCCTTTGATTATAATAACTTGATATCGGGTATTTGTTTGGGACTTACAGGCCTACATAATGATGTTTAGGATTTGAGCTTTAGATCACATCACATCACATCACACCACTTACCACAAGCTACATTTAGGTATTTATAACTTCCCTCTGCCACATCACACCACTTACCACAAGCTACGTTGGATTATTATTAAGACTGATTAGTGGTTTATGTGTTAGATTTCGAATTAGGGTTAATGTTTTAGGTTTCGATTTAGGGTTAAATTAATGTTTTAAGAAAGCTACGAATGGATTGTTATGTTTTTAGGTTTCAATTTAGGGGTTTATGTTTTAGGTATCGATTTAGGGATTTTTATGTTCAATTGAGTTTATGATGAACCATTTTAGCCTACAATGAGGCCTCATTAGGGTGCTTGACTTGGTTGAATGATCTTATTTCTGGTGAGCTTGCTTACTTATATTCAGTTTGTGATTTTAATTTTAATTTTTTTTATTTAATTTAGGTTTGTGTTCTTATGCAAACAATACTGGCCAGTTTGTGTTTCAAATGTTGTAACTAGACTTGATGTTTGTGATTTGAGATTGAAAGGTTTTCAAATTTGGGCTTTGGTTGTAGCTAAGTTCATTTATTTGAAGAAATTGATTAAGGTTTTTTATTGGTGATTCTGCTTGGTTTTGAGCTGCAAAAAAACCTGTCTGGATTATGAGGTATGCTAATTTTAAGTTGGAGGACAACGGTATAGTGGTTGCTGATTTAGATTATATGCAAACTTTCAATGATGCTTTCGGGGTTTCAAGTCTTATATTTACTTGAATTTATGTTTTATGTTTTGATTTAGGGTTCAATTGATGTTTTAAGATAGATACGAATGGATATATGTTTTAGGTTTCGATTTAGGGGTTTGTGTTTTAGCTTTGGATTTAGGGTTCAATTGATGTTTTAAGAAAGGTACGAATTTATTGTTATGATTTAGGTTTCGATTGGTGGTTTATGTTTTAGTTATCGATTTATATGTATAGATTTTCTGATACAAAGATTTTATTGAGTTTGTAAGTATTTTTGTGATCTAAACATTAATATATGTATTATTTATTATTTTTTTTTGGATTTGTACAGGTGCATACACATCCGTGTTACAATGGTTTACGGATTTTGGGTTAAGTCAGAAAATAACAGCCGTGTTTGTTTGGTAAGATATGAATCATGGTTTTAATGTATATACTACACTTATTTTATAATATCCTTATAATTTTAATGTTTGTACTCAGGGGTTACCAAGTGACTATGATGGTTGGATCGATAAGTATGGTTATCCTTCTGGGAATACCAAGATCCGAACCTTGGATGATAAAGTCTATGACATTAAAGTTTTAAACATTGCAAGCGAATGGTTCTTCTACAATGGTTGGAGAACTATGATTATTGAATTAAAGTACCCATCTGGGTGTAACTTTATATTTCAGTATGATGAAAATCTCAAGTCTTTCAGAATGATTACTTTCCATCAGGATGCTGTGTGTGCACCTGGTACCTTCTTCTACTGCAGATTGGGCGATCCACTTACAACTGATAAACGTTGGTATGTTTTTTATAACAAGTCCACTAAATCTTACATTATAAAAAAAAATTGTACACAAACTAATTGTATTGTGTTAACATTGTTTGTCTTTTTTTCCAGCATATCAGTTGTTTCATTCTTCATGGATTATTCAACCGAACAGTTCCATTGGATCCAATTGACGTTACTGCTCATTCAATTGCACACTTTCAGATACAGCTAACAGTTGATGATGGTACTATTTATGTGACTGAAGGATGGCCAATGATTAAGGAAGCTTTTTCAATTACTGCTGATCATCTAATTGTGTTCGAAATCATTAATGAGGTTTTCTCTGTTTTTATTTATTGATTTTGAAATCTTTATATAATTTTTGTGTACTGTTTGCTTTTTATAATTTTCTATACGTTACTAAAAATACTTTTTATTCGTTTTACAGACCAACTACAATATGTCGCTTTTTTTGAAGAACAAGCTTACTCTTTCTCCCGGTCATGTTTCGAAAGCTGAAGTTAATGAGGAGGATGATGATGACAGTGAAGAGGATGATGATGATTATTATAATGAGGAAGACGTCGTTGTCCTTTCTGATGACGACAGTGATGAGGATCCAATGGATGATGATGAGTCCGAAGATGTCCAGGATGTAGGTGTGCCGGTGGTTTTCAAAGTTGATAAGCACTTTGTAAGTACAATTATTTCTGCAATGTTTATTAAAATGTTTATAATTTAGTGTATCTATATTAGTTGCGAGGATGTAGGTCTGCCAAAGATGTTTAGATTTTATTTTAGAATTTATTTTTTACACTATACTTTATCCATATTAGTTGCACATAGTTATACGAAATTAGATGAAAAGTAACTTATGTGCAAAGTAGTGGCTGTTGACAATATTATAACTGAACAGCTTGAGTTTATGACGTTCCATTCTTTATTATTTGTGTAGCGTATGAACAGGGAATGGGCAAAGGAGAACCGTTTGAACAGGAAGAGGGCTTTGACCATTCGTGATGAGGAGGGATTTACTTGGGGAGTTTCGGTTGGGATTGAAGATGAGTCAAGATATCCCCGTTACTACATAAGAGGTATGTCGGCTTTTGCCCATGATAAGGAACTCCAGCCTGGTGATGAAATGCATTTCCTGTTTTTCCAGAATCAAGGTGCGTTCAAGCTCATGTTGTTAAGGGTAATGGGAATTAGTGGGGTTATTGGTGGTTGTTTTTTGGTATACTGCTAATATTTTTGGTGGGTAAGTTTTGAACATAATTGATGGTTGGTGATGGTAACACGGTTGCTTTAGTTGTTGACATTGTTTAGGTTTGATAAAAACTTTAGGTGGGTAACTTTTGGACATGTTTAATCGTTTGTAATCACAAAGTTTTACACGTTTACTACTGATGTAGTCATTTGTGAATTTTTGGTTGTTTTGTGTTTACAATTACTATTATTTTGGGTTATCTTTATTAGTAAAAAAAGACTATATTTTGCATTTTATGTTACAAACTTACTTATATCTTTGAATGTTATTTGTTGGTTTATGTCAATAATTAATGTTTAATAAAAAAAAATTACCAACCAATTAATAGTCAATTTTTGGTAAATTGAAAAACTTTAATAATATGAAATAAAGAATGAAGGTTTGACTTTTTTTTAAATAATAAAGGTTTGAATTTGACTCAATTTTTGGTAAATTGAAACACAATAAGATTAAACGGTTTTCATTTTAAAAATTCAAAACATATTCGTTTTTTTTTTTAGTTTAGGCAACATTTGACTTTTTATTAAATGTAATTGTAGTAGATTGGTTTTCATTTAACTCAAAATTCCATTATTAGTAAAAATCAACCAAATTTAACAATTACATTTAAGGTAAATTTCGTATACTTAAACAATTCGTTTTTGACCCAAGCATCCAAATTTTAAAAACAAACACTTAACAATTCTTTCATCCAAATATAACAAACATGCAAATTAAATTTGGTAGATTTAAGTTTTAAAAAGAAACAATTATTTGGTAAATTTGAAACATTTAAATTTTCTAAGAAAACATTCAATAAGTTTTTTAAACATCAATTTGTAGTTTTTGTTTCATAACTGTAACATTGTTTCAATTTTTTTATACTATTAACAATGCTTGACTTCTTTAACAAATTCCATTTTTTGACACGGTTTTACTTTTTTAAAACTTTACATAGTAACAAACAATAAAATAATTTTTCAGCGTTAACAACTGTCAATAGATTTAGACTAACAATCAAATTAAGACCGCTAAAAGTAATTGTTTTACACGCATTTGAAATCTTTATATTTTATAAACAAACAATAAACTTAGTTTTTGGTAGATTTTAACCTTTAAATTTTATACATATAATAATTTAAAAATTGTATATATTAAAAAAAAAAACTCGAATGTCCTAATTATAGAAACATGTTAATGAAACTTTATATATGTTTACGTTTATTTTAGGTATTTTGAAATCTTTATATTCTATACCTTTATATTTTAAATTGGTCTATAATTTAAATAAAAAATTCGAGTTTTTAAGTATAGCAACATTTAAATCTAAATTAATTTTGATTTCCAATTTATATTTTCCTTTTTTTATTATTAATTGTTTAACATAAATAAATCTAGCAATTTAGATTATAAATACAGATTTTGTTTCGTAAAGTTTAGTATAACTATTTCCTGCAACTCTATCAGGTATGTCTACCAAATTTTACATATTAATTCAATTATTTTTTTTGCATGTAATGTTTTAGTACTTACATTCTATTAACTTGCAGGAAAATGGATCCAAACAACATTACGTTTTTGAATGACATCAACTGGAGGATGACCCAATATACAATCAAAGTTATGGTGCTTAGGATTTGGAAGCGACCAAACCGAAAGATACAGGGAGAAACTCTTTGTCTAGATATGGTTCTGATGGATGAACAGGTTAGTTTTTAACGTATTGATTTTTTCATTTATGTTGTTAACATATTATTGTTAATAATAATTCTGATTAACTTTATTTTGTTTCGTTTTAATTTTTAAACAGGGCTCCAAAATGCAAGCTATTGTGTGGAGTAGATATATGAAGAAACATGAAAAATTTTTACGTGAAAATCAAGCTTACTATATCTATAACTCCCAATTAGCTGAAAACAATCTACTAAACATTTTGATAAAAACGATATTCTTTCGTTTACTTTTGAAACAAGCATTACGAAATGTAACAGGTTTGAAGGAAGTCAGTATAGTTTTAATTTTTCTTCTTTTGAGTCAATTAAGAGTGGCAACCTGCCTCAGGAACAAAGAATTGGTTTGTTTAATCACACTTAATATTTTTTGTATTACTCTTTAAATTTTTTAATAATATATTTGTATAAATTAATAAATTTTTTTTAAGATTTCATTGGCTATGTTGATGAATGGACTCCACCAGAACCGACCGAAACAAAAGCCGGTTTGAAAAACAAGATGACCCTTATTTTGATTGATTTAGAGTATGTTTTTCATCTTTACAAATCATCTTTTATTATTTGATAATGATTTCTGCTTTTTTTCTTATATTATACGATCAATAAATTGTTATACAAAAGATAGTTTCATTTTAACCAACATTATGTTTATATGAGAGGGATCAAAATCAGCTGTTCTTTGTGGGATGAGTATAGTGAGCAGATGTTTGGGTACATCAAGCAAAATGAAGATGAAGTTCATGTTGTCCTGATTGTTCAATTCGGTAGTTTTAACAATTATAAAGGTTTGTCATATATTAAGTTTTTTTAATACACTAAATATTTTTACTTTTATGGTTATTTATACATGTTAATTATTTTTTATATTTAAAGGCAATGTGAGCGTTCAAAATGGCTTCTATATCACTCGACTCTTTATTAATGAAGACATTGATGATATTCGGGCTTTTAAGAAAAGGTAATATACTTATGTTGTTATTTGTTTTATGTATTTATTGTTATTTTTTAAAAAAATATATAAATCTTTTATTTATTTTTATTTACAGTTATATTGAAAAGTTGATCTCTGTGGAATCATCTTCTGCTCAATGATCTCTCGGATCTTCTGGAAGCATGAATTTGGCAGATGAATTTCTGAACAAGACACCTTTCAGCAGTATTCGTGATCTTCCGTTAATAACAGAGGTACATCAGTTTCAACTTATAATACTCTAATATGAATGTTTATATTCCATTCAAAAGATTATCACTTATGTATTTTAATGTATACACTAATAGTCATTTTGTGAGGAATAATTTTTTTTATTAAATGTTGACATTAATATTATTTTATTTTGCAGGTCAACAAACAAGTCATTGTTGTTGGTACAGTGAAGGGTGTGGATGCCAACGACGATTGGTATTACCTAGGTTGTGAGGCATGTAATCGCAAGGTTGAGCCAACTCTGATGTTACCTGATGATGAAGAGGAAAAAGATGTTAATTCATTTAAGCAGGTTTTGGTTTGCACCAACAATGACTGTCCCAAGCATATTGTATCTGCTGATCCTGTGTAAGAATTATTTTTCATAAACATAAGTTAAAATTTTACGATATTATTTAGTAAATAATTTGTTGTTATTACTTACTTTAGGTTTAGAATTCCAATAAGGGTACAAGATTGTACTGGAATAACATCACTCACATTGTTTGATCGAGAAGCGAAAAAATTGTTGGGCATGTCAGCGATGCAGCTGCTAGAAAAATCCAAATAGGTAATTTATTTTTTTCTGCCTTAAACAATATATTTTATTATTCTTAATGTTACTTATGAAAATTTTTATCTAGGTTTGTGTTGAAGACAAAATAACTCCTACTGAATTTGCTTCATTTAAAGATAAAAAGTTTGTTTTCAAGATTAAAATTGGACAATTTAACATTGATAAGCATCTGGATGGTTATGGTATACGCAAACTTACCGATGATTCTTCAATAGTTGCTTCTCTGGAACAAAGGTTCCCTGACATTCAGGTTATTATTATCATTGAAATATTCCTTTATTATTACTCTTATGAATCATTAGTACATGTTTATTATTGTTCTTATTAATTTTTTTTGTTTTTATTATAAACGTTTCCTTTGAAGTATTACATGTTTATTTTTTTTTCAGCTCGATCAACCTGTTTTTGAAAACATCGATATAGTTGAATCTTCAACACAAAATGCATTGTCTTTGAAGGTTGTTCTTTGACTTATTTAATCATATATTCAAATTAAGTTTTTAATGTAGTTTATTCTAACAATTTTTACATTTCATTTAATATTGTAGGATTCTGTTGGAGATAACACTACTCCAGAGTCATCTTCTAGAGTTGGTGTTGTACAAAGTGTATGACCTTGATGATGATGCAAGTGAATCTACAACAAAAGCTGCAAAGAAATCACCTGAGATCCCCCTTTTGGTTCCTAAGGTTGAGAAATAGGAACAATGAAGAATTTCTTTAAACATTTGTGCTTGGTTTGGTTTTTTGGACAATTTCGTTTTGTTTATGCTTGGTTTGGTTTTTTGGACAAATTTCATTTAAATAATTTGTGTGTTTGCATTTTATTTTTTTATTTTGTTATTTTGTTAAAAATTTTAATTATGGAATATATTTTTATGATGAAACATTATTATTAGAAATTTTTTTGACAACATTTTTAATAAAGTCAATAATATTAATAAAACAATTTTGAAAAAATTATAATTATATTAAAATTATAACTTTATGATTTACAAAATATTAATAAAACCAAATTAAGTTATTACCATAAATTAAGCAAGTTGTTATAATTAGTATCAATTATACATATTTATACTAATTATAATAAAAATTTTGAAATTTAAAAATTTCTAATTACATAAAATTTGAAAATTTTGAATTCGATTTAGTATACATTTATAAAATTAAAATTTTATTATGTCTAAAATTTTAAATGCTAATAACCGTTCACAGGAATATTTATATTTTCGTGATGTCCTTAATGGTTTAAAAATTTGTATATTGCCTAATCTTTGTTAACACTAAAGATCGGTGTTCCCGTTATGTTGTTGAAAACATAGATCAACAAAATGGCTTGTCTAACGGCCCGAGGTTACGTATGATGGTAAGGTGAAGACTAAAACAAAAAATGTGCTGTATAAAGAAATATTTAGTGATATTTGACTAAAATGTGTGTTGCCTTCTTTTAAATTTTAATAAAATATTTCCACTAATTTTTTTTACGTCTAACCTCTCAAAATAATTGTACGTTATTGAACCGCGTGTAAACACGGGCAAAAATCTAGTATACTAGTAAATAAACAAACAATGCTGTCAGAAAATCTCAGTAACTTTAATAGTTCATAACTTGGTCAAAATAAACCTTTTTGAGTCTATAATATAGTACTTTGAGTTTACACATGCCTTCCAAATTTCATAATGTTCGAATACGTTTTGTTACTCAAAAAACACTCTACAAGTACAAGTATACAATCTGTCCAGAAAATGCAATGTCTTTTAGAAGTCATAAGTTTCTAACCATTTACTCAAGTGACTTCATTTTTCGCGTGGGAATAGTTTAAGATGTGTATAATAACGTTCTTAAGATTTTACAACCTGATCATGTGCTTAAAACCTTTAATAAAACTTATTTTTCACCACTTTTCCATATCTGATAGCATTGTACAGAAAAATATGTAACGCTTAGACATAGGGATAATCAACCATTAGACTAAGGTGGTGTTTGTTTTTCTCCCAGAAGCACTTCTGACCTCTTTTGTCTGCGCCGCGCAGACGCGGGCAGACGTTTGGGGCGGGCAGATTGTTTGTTTTTCGGAAGACATTTCACTCCAAAAGCTCTTCCTGACCTCTTCTTGGTGCAGACTTGGACCAAAGTCTTCTAAGGTCTTCAAAGGTCTTCTCCTCTTCTCTTCTCCTCACCCACCACCACCACCACCGTCACCCACCACCACGGTCCACCATCACCACCCACCACCGTCCATCACCACCACCGTCCACCTACCACCACTACCACCACCCACCACCACCACCCACCACCCACTACCACCACCACCGTCCACCACCGTCACCCACCCACCACCACCACCTAGCATCGTCCACCACCACCGTTCACCACCGTCCATCACCACCACGGTCAACCACCACCACCCACCACCACCACCACCACCACCACCACCACTACCACCACCCACCACCATCACCCACCACCATCACGGTCCACCACCACCACCCACCACAGTCCACCACCACCACCACCCACCACGGTCCACCACCACCACCTACCACCGTCCACCGTCCACCCACCACCACTACCACCACCCACCACCGTCCACCACCACCCACCACCACCACGGTCCACCACCACCCACCACCACCACGGTCCACCCACCACCACCACCGTCTACCACCAGACTGCTGTAAAAACTCAGTTTATTTAAATTTAAGTTTATTTCAGCAACCTGCAGACGTTAACAAACAAACAGTCTTCTTCTTGCAGACTGCAGACCTTTGGTCCACCTCTTCTCCTGCAGATGTCTGCAGATGTGGTCCGCAGACTGCAGACCTTTTCCTGCAGAAAAAACAAACAGCACCTAAGAACTTTGATCAAATCTGGTGTTACGCACATATTAGAAAACTTGTGAGTGAGAAAATAGGTAATGTATTAGACAATACACAAAATACAAAATATAAGCTTTAGGGGTAAAATAGCCATTTTGTAGTATAGTGGACTTATTTTGGTCAATCAATAACATGTTAATAGTGTATATGGAGGATAAATTTGTAATTTGTGACATATTACTAAATTGATTTGTAATTTAGCAATATATTAATGAATTATTTGATAAAACTATTTATGTGGGAAATTCCCTAAGATAGAAATCACTATGAAAATCGACACACTTGGATGAAATGGTGAAACAAATAAACAAACGATAATTTACGCTTATGGAATTAACCCGTGTTAGGATCCAAGTTGGGGATTCGCGTTCCTTAAAATCTCCATCCACTCACATGTGAGTTCTCGTAGCCCTTTTTTACTTGTTTTAGGATTTGGGGGAAAAGCATGACAAACAATAAATCATATTTTCGGAGCCGTGTTATCTTATATTACACGACTATTCATTTCAACGCACTGATTCTATAACCATTAGTTTAGGGAAAAACCACCGTTTGTATGGATAGATCTATTCGGGTTGACACCCCTTTTCATGGTTGGCCGCGACAACAAGTCGGTAGTGATAATGATTGCATATTAACTAGACTCATTACAATGCTTTGCATTGCATTGGGAACATTGGAGAGGGACTATCTTATCAAAACAATTAAGGTTTGGTTATAGGCTCAAGGTAATATTAACTAAACATTTTACTAAAAAATGACACATTTGCTCAATTGAATAAATATTTCTTATTTATTTTGGTGTCTAAAAAACCTATGACTCTCATCAACAATTACTATTGACGTATTTTAATCATGCTTTTCAGATAATTAAATTCAAGAATTCAAGGGAAAATTTGTAACATCGTAGACTCAAGATGTTGAGAGAACCTGCCTTAGAGCCTATTAGGGATTATCTTTATTTAAATAAATCAGATTCGTAAAAGACAACTATGAACGCCTCATTTGATGAATTCCGTTGTAGGCAGGGTGCGATAGGTTAGAAGGTTGCCACAAGTAGAATCATTAATGTTTGAAAATCGTACGCATAGCCAATGAAAATTGTGATGATCAAATCAATGACTAGCTAGCGCAGTGACGTATGTGCCTACATGACCCCGTAACCAAACAAAGACGATGATATGTTCCGTGCACACTAGAAGATGCAAAATGATATTTTGATACAACACACTCTTTGTCTTCACTGGGTTAGAGCGACTAACTAATAGCGGGATGTCAAACCCAATAGTTATTCGACTGTTC
This sequence comes from Ambrosia trifida, assembly GCA_028751855.1. Taxonomy (NCBI): domain Eukaryota; kingdom Viridiplantae; phylum Streptophyta; class Magnoliopsida; order Asterales; family Asteraceae; genus Ambrosia; species Ambrosia trifida. The sequence continues at coordinate 150,669,045 of CM054122.1, forward strand.
GAAGGCCACATAAGGATGAATGCTTACTGATATGAAACAATCCGGGGACTTTCCAAGCTCAATAAAACAAATGATACAACTCATACACACATTACTGATACGCTAAATTCATTCTCACGCTATCCTACAATGTAACCAAAGCATGTCTTTCCCTCAAAGTATAAAACAGTGAAAATAAAACTCACCATATGATATGTGCAAATGCTAAAAAATAAATAAGCATGAGAAAATGAAACCCCGGCCTACTTGTAACACCTTAGGCATATCCTACATCGTCCGTTGATATGGGAGTTCTTGGTTCATAAGTAATGTCCAGCCTCATAAATCACCAACGCGTTTTGGGCGCATATGGCTGTGGAGCACATGAAAACTCCACTGTTAAGCGAGCTTAGGTGGGAGTAGTATCAGGCTAGGTGATCTCTTGGGAAGTTTTCACTCGTTAACCAAAAACAAATCCGTGAACTTTTAGTGGGTTAAGCAGACAATATTGGATGATACTAGAGGCGGGGTGTTACATAATGGTATCAGAGCCACTCTTGTGCCATCTGGGATGGTGGGGTAAACCTCTAAGGGGGGGGGGGGGTGATTGTAACACCCTAGGCATATTCCACATCGTCAGTGGATAATATTGGATGATATTAGAGATAGGGTGTTACACTACACATGTCATAAATATATAAGACACTTAAGGTCTATCGATGTGTCTACACGACAAGTTGTTCACCAAACTTACTAGACATGAATGAAATGTTTACCTTATAAAAAACGTCTAACTTAATGACCCATTGGTGATCACTACCCATGTTACGATTATATATATTTACACACAACATATAACCAACATATCATTGCACTTATCTCCGCCTAGCAGCATCACGGATCTTGCGTTTATGCATCTCTTGATTAGTCTCGAAGAACCTCATACGCTTACATTCCTGAATAACATTCGCTCTAAATACCTCTCGACGAAACCGACCAATCAAACTCTCTTCAGGCTCATCGGGACCTACGATCACCTGAATGTTGTACGGCCTTTTGAAGAATAAGGTGTTGGAAAACGTAACAGAAGGATCTGGTGCTTGTTAGGAAGAGATGCATATCATAGCAAATGTTAGGTTGGTATGGGGGTGATGGTGGTGGTTTGAGAGAGAGAGGTGGGCTTAATAAATTAGGGTTTATTGACAATATATTATTGATTAAAATAATCATAATAGACGAAAGGTCCAAATTGCCCCTTATTTAACTACGTAAAAAGACAAAACTAACTCTGACTTAACGTCAGTTTTTAACTGAGTTATATAAAGGACGAAAATAGCAAAAAATCCAAACCTCAGGTGTTGAATTGCAAAAAAATTTTTTTTTTTGTACTAAAGTGACAAACTGAACCAAACTTTAGGGACGAAATTGGCTATTAACTCCTTCCCTTATCTCATATTTCATGACCCTTTTTTAGGTTTCTCAACCTTTTTATTTTTGATAAACTCTGTCGAATAAATTTACTGAACCTCCCAAAGGTAAAATAGAAAACTTTCCTTGCACACAGTTTTGCTTCCTCAAAACACCAGAATATAATTACATCATCGGTCATCACATAATAAGTTGTTGGAAGCAAGCTTTATGTATTAGGGTGTGTGTAGTGGTGGATAGTTATGTTGGGGTTATAGGATTAAAATATTAAAAAGTAATAGAAAAGGGGTTATGTTGGGGTTATGGAAAAAGAGGTGTAGTGGGAAGGAAGGTTATGTTGGGGTTATAAATGATTGGTAATGATTGGTTAATTATTGTTTTTTATTTAAATAAGAATATTTAATACTTAATAATATTTCATTAAAAATAAAAATAATAATAAAAATAAAAATTTAGACTGAAAGTTTATTAAATTAATAAAATAATAAAAAAATTATTTAGTATTAAAAAATAAAATTAAAAAAAAAATTTTAAACATTACAAATAGAACACAAAACATAAAACGTAACATTAAACATAAAGCCTAAACATTAAAAATTAAACATAGTGAAAACGCATCAGAGACCACGACAAAAGATTGGTGATTGAGAAGTCTGTTTGGTATTGTTGACGATAGGCGTCGTGTGTCAACTGAATTGCCATCTGTTCACTAACCCCTGGGTGCGCCTGCATCGCCGCTGAATAGACTACATGCCACCTATCAACGTTAGTTCGTATAGAATGCATCTTACTGTAGATCTGGTCAACGTTACGGTGGTTCGTCCCCGTGATTTGGTTGAACTCAGCCAACACATCCTGCCAAAAAGCCCGCCTATTGGTTGACGGAAGCTCCTTAACGTTTACCCACGCTCGCACTAACTCGAGTTGCTCTGTATTGGTCCAGGCTGCCATAGGTTTGGTTTTTGGTTTTTGGTTTGTAAAGAGTGTGTGTATGTATGAATTGTTTGTGTGTGTGAATTGTATATGTGTGTGTTTATGTTGTAGAAGATGAAGTATATATATATAGATAATAATTAAATAAATCAGTTTTTTTTTTTTAATTTTTGACCGTTCAACGGTCATTTACACACTTCCCCATCTAAAACGCTCGCTATGCTGCTGCCGGACATCCACCAAAACGCCACCATAGCGCCTAGGGGGGCGGTGTTCCCGGCGCTATGGTAGGCTATAACGCCTCATAACGAGGCCACTACACACACTCTTATATTCCTATTCCAAACACCCACAAACACACATACACAATACACACACACACAAACCTTTTGGGGTCGCAGACCTCTTTCTCCTTAATTTCCCCCAAAACCAAAACGTGTTTCTCTCTCTACACCGCCAACCCTTTCTCTCTCTCTCTCTCTAAAACTCTCTCTTATTATTCCTATTCCAATAACCTCTTAAATAATAATATTATTAATAATAATAATAACAATCCAACAATCACCAATTCAATTCCGTTTTCTTCAGGTACGATCGATCATCTTTAACATATATTGATTTTACCTAATTCTTGTCCTCTATTGTGTCGGTGCCTCTATGTTTATCTTATTATTATTCTCATTATTATATTCTTATACGGCATTGACCAGATAATGCAGTCAACCGTCTAGGTTTTTTGTTTTAATTTGGGCGTTTATTGGTTTGATTTCTAGGGTTTTGAATTATTAGGTATGTATTGTATATGTGTATGTGTATGTTTATTATATAATTTGATAAGCTTTGAAATATGATTGGAAACATTGATGCATCAATATCATTACACACCATATGTATGTGCAAATAATGGATTTTTTTTTATTACGTATACATGTTTATTTACTAATGTTTTTGTTGTGTTTACTGGTGTGCAAAGAAAAAATATTGCACATCTAGTTTATTTTGTTTTGGTAACATACTATGCATAACTATGGTTTTAGATCAAGTATAAGGCGGCGCATAATGCAAATATTTCCTCCGTGTGCATAAAAGTTAATGACCAAAGGCATTTTGCTATTTGTTTTGCTTTGCATGGGCTATATGTAAAAACTTATGGTTAAGAAAGGGAACTTGAACCCGCCTTGCATTGGTGAGATCTAGTGCTGACAAAACAGGTCTTATCGTGTATTTGTGTTTAACATGTTGGAGACAACGCAAAAAGCATAGGTATTAAACATGAATGATACTTGTTTAATTATTTTATACCTCATGTATGTAACACAATTGTATATTGTATGTACTAAGTAAGAAAATGATGGAGCCTAGCCTTCTAAATTTAATTAATTTTAAATAAGTATAAAATTACATAGTGTACTTTTTGTTAAACATGTTTTATCGTGTCCTAGCAGGTTAGGAATTGCCACTGAAACCATTAAGTGCCATTACCACACATCTTGGTTTAAAAAATAGCGCTTCGGGAGCGCCTGAGGCGTGAGGCACTCGAGGCGATTAAGAAAACGCCTCAAGGCTTTGAAGCGGCGCTTCAGAACTTCTGGGTCAAAACTGGTCAAGATTGGGCTTGTAGAAGGGTAATACATAGAAACAACCAAAGGGATGAAGAGATAATTAATCTTTTACATGATTAAAAAAAGACCGAGATGTAAAAGGAATGAGACATATTTAGCTTTTGACTATACTCGAGGCTTTTTTGGTTGCAGATAGAGCAACAACTCACATATGTGAAGCTCTCGCCTCATGCCTCACGCCTCAGATTTTGAGACCTAAACGCCTCGGAGCGCTTCACGCTTTTTTAAACCAAGCCACACATGACAATAGTTGATTTAGTACGCTAAGAGGTATAAATGTGTCATATATATCCTATGCATTTGTTTCTGCACCAGTCTGTGCATATCAAATTTGGGAGATATCTTATTGAACTTATAATCATTCAGCATTATTTGATTTTATATTCTCTATCATGGCCGGTGTCAACGTTGATTGATCTTTTTATGACTTGTACATAACAATCATATATGAAGCATGGATGCGTCGCTTACTATACAATAAGTTTTCAAACACGCACACACATATTATACAATTTGTTAACTTTGAATCGTGAATTAAGAAAATATGCTTACATGTATTTTTTAAACTTTTATTGTAGAGTAGTAATGGTCATTGTGTAGCAAGCTGATGGTTCTTAGTGCTTGAATAATTCAAAGTCAGTTTGCCATTTTCAATGAACGAGTTGTTGATGGCCAATAAGGATTCTGATATATTACCAGCAGAAAATGCGCACTACCCTTCACGTGACTTTAATGAGCTTGTATCTACTATGGATCCTGATTCTAATTATTTCTCTGATGATTTATCAGTTTACTTAGAACCATGTGAGCCCTTTCTAGTCACTGAGCCTGGGCCCGAGCCCAAGCCCTGTAACAATGTGGATGAACAAAATCTTTTTAAGACAGAGGTCCTTGTTAACCCATTGAACTCTCTTGTGTTAACTGAACCTTCTGATTTAAGAGACACTTATGTAAAAGATAATGGAAATAATGTTAATGAAATTAAACGTTCATCGAATCGAAGAAGTACTCGCAAGAGTTCAGCAAACCAGAAAAGTGATACCAAAACGGCTGCAAGAAAAAGCAGAAGAAATTCTGGAAAGAGGCCAGTGGTAGATTTACTTACTGCAGATGTTGGAAGAGGGCATAGAAGTAATTTGATCAGACCTCTTCGTTCTTCAGCTTGGGGACTTGTAGGGAAAATTGATGAAATTTTTAAGCAAAATGCAGAAAATAATATTGATTCAAAGGGAAGAACATCTCGTAGGGGAGGAAAGAGGAATCCTGATTCTGTAAATAAAAGCATACAAAAATCAGAAGGCAATTCTAAAGCTTTAAACAAGGGCCTTCTTGTGAAGCTTAAATTGGGGACAATGTCTATTCAAAAATGCCAATTAAATACCATACCTGATATGGAAAAAGAACTTGAAAGTTACAGGGAGGTCACGTTAGAAGCTTCAAATTTACAAAGTAGTATACCTGAAACTTTTGAAAAAGAGGTTTATAGGGCATCTAATGAGAATCTGGATGAAGGGACTGTATCATTAAGATCACCTATTAATGACGTGCATCTTGCAGAAAGGGAAACAAATGAAAATAGGTGCTTAGATGCTGGCACTTCACCTGACTCAGAAGTCATTAATGTGATTCCAGATACTCAAGTTAATGGAAATATTACAGAAGACATTAAGGTTTCTTCAAAAGATTGTATTTCTCATCAATCAGATGATTGTGGTGTTGCGAGTGGAATACCTAGTCCAGAAATTGTTAATGATCCTTTGTTATCTGAAAAACAAATTGAAGGATCATGGCCTAGTGTGCCATCCATGTCAATTACCAACTTTAACACAGAAGGATGTCCAATGGAACCCGTGACATCATTTCATCCAACAGAAGTTGGGGTTTCCATGGACATGTTGACCGTTGAAAGTGTCATGAAAACTGATGGTACCACTGCCGGGATTGAGTTGGTGGAGTCACAATCCGATGATCAACATCTTCAGAAAAGTTCAAAGTCAAAATCTTCCATGAGTAAGAACAGAACCAATGGTCATCAGAAAACATCACCAGGTAAGTCAACTGCTAAGGGAAATATTAAGGAGAAGAGTGGTAACAGCCAGACATACTGTGATACTGAAACTCGTCTAGTAACAGGTTTTTTTTAAATATTTTATTTTTATTTTTTACATCTAATGCTTTTGTATGTTACCTTTTTATTCATTAGCTATGGTTCTAAGGTTTAGTTATATGTTGTAGGAAGTCTTGAAAATAATGATGCTAGAGGACTAGAAGGTTCTAGAAGCATCGATGGGGGGCCTTTATCCAACTCAACTATGGTGCCACCAAGTGCTTGGGTGTGTTGTGATGATTGTCATAAATGGAGACGTATATCGGCTATACTTGCAGATTCCATAGAATCAACAAAATGCAGATGGTAATTTATAGTTTTTCTACTTGGTTTAAATTTATAAGTTTTAATCAGGCATTACTAATAGTTTTTGACTGCTCTATTATGAAGGATTTGTAAGGACAACCAGGATAAAGATTTTGCAGCCTGCTCAATTCCACAAGAAAAATCAAATGCTGACATTAACGAGGAGTTGGAAATATCTGAAGCATCTTGTGAGGAAGATGCTTGTAATAATACGCGACTGAATTCTAGTCAGTTGACTCAAAAGCAATCTGCAGGTACTCACTGTCTTAGTCACACCATATAATTGTGCTTCAATGTCATTAATCATTCATTTGATTTTGACGCTTGTACATGGGCCTAAACTAGATACTGTTAAGAGTTGGCATAGTGTGCTGCGAAATTAATCCTGACCTGGTGACCAGTCAAAATGTTTTTTTTTTGTTTTTTTGGCAAAATCGGTATTATGTTTGGTGCATGTCGATGTGGGTTGGGTCAACCGCACACCGTTTGTTGGGTTCATACATTATTCATTTTAGTTATGATTAAAACAGTTGTAGTCTAAGCTTTTTAGTAATGTGCTTTAGGAGGTTTTATGCTTTTGAATACACTGTGTATGAGTGTATGACGGTATGACTTTCTAACCGGCCTATTTGACAAAGTTCATTTGTAATTAAGTCTGTATTTTAATCTGCGTGACTTGCTAGGGATAGAAACGTAACCCAAAGCGACACATTTGTTGGTAAATGGGCAGAATTTGCCATCTGCCCACCTTTACATCGAGTCAGTATTGAGCTATTTTTAAACAGTGAAGTGTCTAACTGTCTGTATTGTGTTGCAGATCCTCCACAATCCTTGTGGAAGCTTATTAAGACGAACATGTTTCTGCATCGCAATCGTAAAAATCAACCCATTGATGAGGTTAGATTACATGCTTCTCTTAAGAACTGTTGCTGGTAATTGATAAAACAATTCTTGTGGATTTAAGTAATGTGTGTTAACCTAAACGTGTACTCTTCATTAATGCCTGTTAGGTTATGGTTTGCCACTGCAAACCTCCAACAGATGGCCGCATGGGGTGTCGCGATGGATGCCTCAATAGGATGCTGAACATAGAATGTGTAAAAGGAACATGCCCATGTGGGGAGCTTTGTTCAAATCAACAGGTTTTTATTGTTTTTTTTTTTTCAATGATTTTTTTTAGTTTATATTGCTCCTTTCTCAAAGAGGTTACAAAGCTTCCATTTTTATTTAACTGCAGTTCCAGAAACGCAAATATTCTAAACTGAAATGTTTTCCAACTGGAAAGAAGGGACATGGGCTTCAGTTGCAAGAGGACATCCTCAAAGGAAGGTTCCTTATTGAATATGTTGGGGAGGTAACATGTCTGCTTGCTTGATTTCACAGTTTTCTTATGTTTGATATTATGGTTTCCAATTTTGTTCTTTCTTTTGTATTCTGATTATCGTAGGTACTTGATATGCATGCTTATGAGGCCCGGCAAAAAGAATATGCTTCAAAGGGTCATAAGCATTTCTATTTTATGACATTGAATGGCAGTGAGGTTTGTCAGTTTCTAATTCTGTTACTTCAATATTATAGTTTAACTGTTATTCTGTTAATATTATCTTTCAGAATTGGAAATAGAGGAGAACAATAGAAGTCTTATGCAGTAACTGTATGAGTATATGTTTAAAAAAATAAAAAATCAAGATATGTGTGGTTCTTATACTTGGTTTATTGCGCCTTCTAGCTGAAAATGCAGGGGACTGTTAAGTGTGCATATATTGCTAGCATAATGTCTTTCTATGAATGTCAGTCTTATATCTGAATAATGAATCTGGTAGCAAGAATTATACTGGCTGACCTATGAAGTAGATATACCTATTGGAAGAAAAAATTATGATGCATAAAATAAAATGAATGATGTAGAATAACCTGAAAACAATGAAATAACTTAATAGAACTAGCAGCAGCTGTGCAATTCCATCCTTAATTTCAGTTGAACTCATTTAAATGAAGTTTAGTTATGTTTTATTCACATTTTTTTACTTTCTATTCCTTATTTCAGGTAATAGACGCTTGTGCTAAAGGAAATTTGGGTCGTTTTATAAATCACAGTTGTGAACCAAATTGCCGCACTGAAAAGGTCTGTACTTATCACAATGTATTTATGCAAATTATGTTTGGGATTTTAGGTTTTATGCACTTCTAAAGGGCGCGGTTTAAGAAATAATAGTATCTTTAACTATTCTCCCATTTGAAAATAAATTAGCCGGTTGTGCCCTATGATTTGTACTTGTTTCTTTCTCTTCCACATTCTATCCCTGTTCAGACTTCAGAGTAAATCGGATTGGTGTTCACTTTGAAATTCCTGTGTAATCATATACTTGAATTGTAAAATCATCATGCTGATTGGTTAGTTTAGAGCCTGATTTTTACAGGTGTATGTTCAATCCACTGAAATGATATGTTTACCATTTGTGCTTTTTCTTACTAGTGGATGGTGAATGGAGAAGTTTGCATTGGACTCTTCGCAATTAGGGATATTAAGAAGGTATGCACATCTTTTACATGTACTATTTTCCCACTTTAATTAAAATCCAATGCAGAAAACTTTATATTATTCAGAATGTCACTTTGACACTATGTTTGTTGTCTTTAATTTCGTTTACTTAAACTTCAGCATTTTTTTTCAGGGGGAGGAACTGACATTTGATTACAACTATGTAAGGGTTTTCGGGGCTGCTGCCAAAAAATGTGTATGTGGGTCATCTAGGTGTCGGGGCGTTATTGGTGGTGATCCACTAAATGACGAAACAGTTGTTCTGGGAGATTCGGATGATGAATGTCTTGAACCTGTTACCTTCTATGGGAATGATTACAATAAGTTGGATAAGATGATCGCTGAAACAGCGAATACCGAAAGTAATTTTAGAAATGACATGGAAAACAATCAAAGTCCAGATTCTTTGTTTGTCACGGATGAGAAAAATGATGATCCTGCAATTCTTGTTGAATCTACAGAATCTTTGTTTGTCACAGATGAGAAAAATGATGATTCTGCAATTCTTGTTGAATCTACAGAAAGAGATGTTTCCTTTGCAAGGTCTTCACCTGCCACATCAGCCCCTGAAAATAAAATAGAGCATACAGAGGGACTATTGTCATCTTTTGCTCAACCACTTGATACTTCAGCCCCTAAAAGTAAAACAGAGCATACAGAGGGACTATTGTCATCTTGTGTGCAACCACTTGATACTTCTTTCAAAGTGAAGAGTGAAATAAATAAACAAAATGAAAATATTACTTCCGTTATCTTGTTACCAGAAGACGTTGATTCAAAGAAGAAACCTAAATCTCACACAAATGACAAGAAGTGCACCATTTTAAAGCCAAAATCTCGCTCAAAAGTACATTCTCCATCATCAGCAGTGAAGAAAGGGAAATCAAAAAATAAGCAAACAGAGATAGATGCCAAGCCACCTGTAGCGCCTCAAAAACCCAAAAAGATAGAGGTTGATAACTTAACTGGTCGATTTGAAGCAGGTACCGATCTTTCAATATTTGTTTTCATTTTCTTTTGAGACTTGTATATTAACATGATCAAATGTTGAAAAGTTTCATGCTTGATATATTGCAGTTGAAGAGGCACTCAGTACTCTTTTAACTAAAGGGGGTATAAGCAAACGGAGAGTAAGCACACAAATTATGCTGCTTTGCCTTTCTTCTTTCTTAGTTCTGTTTATGACCTGTTTGATTTTTTATGTATGTTCTGTCTTGAAGGATGCTTGGAAGGGCTATCTGACACTTTTATGTCTGACTGCTAATGGTGGCAATGGGGAAGGAATTCAAAGGTTATTTTGAGATTCGTAAATGTTGTTCAATAAATTTATCTGGAAAAAAAATGAATACTAAAGCTACAAATGTAACTGTTTCAGCAATAGAGACCTTTCTATGATCCTAGATGCACTCCTGAGAACCAAATCTCGTACAGTTTTGTCTGACATAATTAACAAGAATGGTATAGTTATTATTGCTCCCTCTTACATATTTGATACTTTTAAACATTTTATTTTATTGTACACTGCTTTTTTAATGACTTTTTTCTGTGACTTTACAGGTTTGCAAATGTTACACATTTTACTGAAGCGTTACAGAAAAGTGTTCAATAAGACTCCAATACTGAGAAAGCTTCTCAAGGTAAATTTAGCAAAGCTGGCAAAATTATACAGACAAGTTGTTGAATGACTAAAAGAGGCTATAATTGCATTTCATACTTCATTTCAGTGATCCTTTTATATTTGGATTATTTTCCTGCAGGTTTTTGAGTATCTGGCTGAAATAAAGATTCTTACGCTGGATAATATTTTGAAATCTTCTCTTCCTGGAGTTGAAAGGTTTGAACAAATTATAATTATCCACTTTCTGTTTGTTATTTGACTTCGAATGCATCTTTAGTGTTGTAGGGTCAATATGTTTGCCATTATAACAATTTGTTATATTGTTTGGTATGCTTAGATATAGATTTTGATTTGGGTAATGTTTAACGGGCCAAATGGGACACAAAAAAATTAGCTAAAAGAGGACGGGTCAATCGGGGTGAGAGTTCCCAAAGTGTGTTTCTAATGTATACAGCATCCTGAATTGTTTTCATTCTGATTGTTAATATTCATATGCTGTATTTGTAACTATACCAACACACTTGTTTATAACAAAAAACTAAAACACTGACAGTAAGATGTTTGTGGATTAAGCGAACCAGACTTGGCCTGTTTTGACCGACACTAAAGTAGACCTTTTCAACGTGAAGTTGTTACTCAATCTGGGCACCCTGTCCCACCTATCTTGCCACCTGTATACTTAATCATTTAGCTTACTAGAGGTGCGATCATCTGTATGCCATGTAGATGCTGATGCTCTGCTAGTGGAATTTCCCTGTAGTATCTCATGGTATTTAATTATTTTATATCTGTTATCATGCACTCTAATAGTTGATTATTTTTATTGCCTTAAACTATAAATGTTTTTAATTCTGTTATTGTGATGCCCTTGAATTTTGTATAAAGTTTGCTTGTGATATCACTTGATAGTTCAGTTAATCAGCTTTTGGATTTTTGTACATTTGGACAGTAACTCTGTGGTTTATGATATTATGATGTTTTCCTTTTTTTTTCAGCTTCAAGGAATCAATTTTGTCTTTGACAGAGCATGCTGACAAGGAGGTATCTTTCATCCAAATTTTAATCTTTTTTTTTTTTAATTTATAAATTATGCGTACTAATACAATTGCAAAGGCTATATTGTTACATAATCGTTTGGTATCATGAGATAATAACACATTTTTTGGGGGACTTTCAGCCCCATTTGACCCATTTCTTTAAGCCATATTCTTTGATTTATCCTTTTGACATGATAAAGATCAAACAAACCCGGATTGGTCTATTTTACCACCTTTTGATCCATTTTAATGGCTGAATGACAGGTCCATCAATATGCACGAAATTTCCGTGATCGGTTTATTCCATGGTCTGCCCGAAGAGTCAACAATTGGGTCGAAAGAGACGCAGATCGGATGGAGTTTCAACAAAATTCAAATGTCAAAAGCTCCCCTTTGCAACAAAAAAGGCCTTCTGAAGTTGCAGACAACTCCGTCAAACAGTCAGTTAGTTCAGTTGAAGGACCTTCTGCATCATGCCTCAGTAGTTGCACTAATGGGACTCGGACTCGGACTCGTAAACGTAAAAGTCGATGGGACCAGCCCGGTGACGTTGGACCTGATCTACAATCTCCATCAAAGAAAGAATTCAGGTCAAACGCTGGTGCAAGCGAACAACAGCAAACCAATCATGAAGATATGGTTGTGGATGCTCCTCCTGGATTCTCTCCACCTTCCACCGCCACACACCGTAGTAAAACCGTCATGGGACAACCACAAGACAGATACATTTCACGGTTACCCACCGCCTTCGGGCTTCCATGTTCTCTCCTTAAAAAGCTAGGGACATCTAATGGTGAAGAAGCAGCCGTGGAGAGCTGGATTGTTGCTCCCGGAATGACTTTTCACCCTTTTCCACCTTTACCCTCATACCCGCGCAGTGAAAATCGACATGCAAAAGAAGAATCATGGCGTGATTGTAATTTTTCCCGGGATAGGAACCCTAATACTCTTGGTAAGAGATACTTCAGGCAACAAAAGTGGAATTACCCTAGATCAGGTGGTGGTCAACAATGGAACCCTAACAAGTATGGACCTGCGGGCTTTGGTGGCCCAAACCAAAACCAGCCAAACATGGGTGTCGGCTATGGAGGGAATGAAGCCAACGGCGCACACAATACAGGAAACAGTTATTATCATCACTGATCCTTTAGGAGAGAACCCATGATGGTTTTGTGATTTGTACTTGGTAAAACGTTAGTTGACTTGATAAAGTGGGCTTATTTGTTGTTTGTTTGGTCAATTATTTTATTGAGCTAAAGTCATAATCGTTACAGATCGCTATGCCTGCTTGGGTACAGATTGATTACTCGCCTCGAAGAGGTAAAGCTTTCATTATTGACCTTTGACTCTGATTGAAGTTTCATTAAATAAATTTATTACATTTGTTTATCTGTTTTATTTATTTATTTCAGTTAGTATCAAATAATCGTAATCATATATTTATACATGACATCATTCATTAGTCAATTTTCGGTGTGGGTCAAAATGGGTTTGGTTTTTCTCTCTTTAACTGTATTGGTTTAGTTTAGACAAATCTCAGGTCAAAACTGGCCAGGTTGCTCTCTCAATTGTATTGGTTTAGACAAGTCATGATCATCTTTCACTATATTTTTTAAGGTTTCCTGCGATTCGAAGGGGGTCAGGTTTGCAGTAGTTTATAGGTTACAAGGTGCCAAATTTAGCCATTTAGGAACCAAAACCGCTTCAAAATTTGGTTTGGACCTGAACTGAGTTGTTAAAACCGAACACGTTATGAACCTGCCTCAACCCAAACCAATCCTTTTCTTCTTATAAAGCAGTTTAAACCGGACCGGGTTTGAGCCAAATCCAATCTTGACCAGGTTTGGCTGAACACAAACCGGTGTAGGCCCTAAAACCGATTGGTGCAACTTTAGGGTCAATGACATTCATGTTAAGTTACAACGGGCGTTTAAATGGATTGGACTTTTATTGTATCAAATATAAATAAGACTTTCAATATCATCCTGCATTGGGCTTTTAAATTAAAAATGGCCAGGGCTGGGCTGGTTTTCATATCTGATGGGCTTAAAAATTCACCAGAATTGGGTACCAAAAAATGGTAGGATACTTAACTCGTTGATTTGGACATGAAAAGCGGGTATTCATTTGAAAGATTAAACATTCTTTTTTCTGCATTTAAAAATTCATTTTTTTTTTGTAATTTCAGATTTTTTATACTGCTCTAGAGCTATTCGGACTCCAACCGTAGACCTTCCTTCCCGGTAAAACATATCAGACATGTTCCAAAGACAGAACATGCATTTGTCATGCGTTCGGTTCTTTCATTAACTAATAGCATTCATATCCCCTTTATCATTTTCAAAAGAAAAAAATACAAATGTCGTCCTTTAAGTTTACCTCGTTTTTCAATGGATACCCTTTGGCGTTTAAAATTATGAAATTAATCCTTAACGAGTTAAAATGTTACACTCACTGTCCTTAGGCACTAACCAGGTTAGTTTTTAACGTTAAACCTGATCACGTAAGGGACATGGACATGTGAGGGCATAACGTCATTTCACATCCCTCTCTTCATCTTTCATCTTTAAAACCACAAAATTAGGGCAATATGTTCAGATGATCTGGGGTTCTTCAAGAAACCCAAATTAGGGCAGAATTGTTCACACGATCATGGATCCTGTATACTGCCATTGTGGAAAACAAGCAATCGTATGTACATCGTGGACAAGCAAGAAACCAGGTCGACAGTCTTATGCTTGTCCTGACCAGGTAATTTACACTCACCTTCCTGAATTTACAAGCTGATTACAAAATGTTGCATCTAATGGATTTTGTTTCTTTATATTAGCGATCACGATGTGGATTTATTGAATGGTGTGATCAATTGAAGTGCCAAAGGTGTACAAACATCATACCAGGTCTGTTAAAAGCCAAGAACAACCTTGAAGTGTATAATGACCACTTTGCAGTTGCGAACGACCATCTTGAAGACAAGGTAAAAGCTTTGAAAGGTCAAGCAAGCAAATGAAAAAGGATGTTGATTTTTAGTTTGCTAGATTTCTTGCTGTGTATAATATTGTATTCTTAGATAAACTGTTAATGGGTATGTACCATGTAATGAAAGTGCATATAATGCACCTGTTAGGATCTTTGTAAGAAATGGTTATTGATAATGAAAGTGCATATAATGCAACTTTTGGCATGTGATCCAAATTTGTACAAACTATAATAAAGAAGCAGAATGTACACCCAAATTGACCCGATTGCAATGTGCATATTGTGCATAACCCATAATGACCCATTTGCAATGTGCACATTGTGCATGAACTATAATAAACAACTGCCCATTTAACCCAAATTAACACACCTACATAACCTGCATAACTTAGGTCTTCAATATCATCATCTAATTTTTTTTTAGGATTTTGAAAAAAGTAATAAATATGATTAACAACAGAGTATCTTAACAGACCCATCATCAAAGACTTTATGCACAGAGAACCTATCAATATCACACAAGTCAACATGGTCAATCATACCACCTGCATATATACGACTTGGACTTTGAGTTAATCTACCACCATGATGAAGCTTTATACTAAACATATTGGGCGTTCCAACAGCAAAATTTTAAAAATTTGAACTTTTAAAAATATACAACATTAACACAACAAAATCAGAAAAACTAGGGTTAAACTTACAGTATAGATCATTGACATCAACAATATGACTTGGTTCTCGTATAGTCCAGCCATCGTCCCAGTCATCATCACATGTCATTGTTGCTTTTGTGAAGAAGACAATGATCGACGAACTTGAAGGGTGAATGTGATTGTCTCTGATATTATGAAGGGTTTTATAGAAGGGAGGGAAAGTGATTTGAGGAGGTGAAATGACTGTTATGCCCTTGCATGTCCCTCACGTGATAAGATTTAGCGTTAAAAACTAACCTGGTTGGTGCCTAAGGACATTGGGTGTAACATTTTAACTCGTTAAGGATTAACCCCATCATTTTAAACGTGAAAGGGTATCCATTGAAAAACGAGGTAAACTTAAAGGACGGCTTTTGTAATTTTTCCTTTTCAAAATTTATCTCTCATTTTAAAATAGCATGTCACATCCCAATCACCATTTATATTTTTATCTCACACACAAATACTTATTTTATAATTTTTTTTTTGTTTTTATATACTTACATAATTTAGTTGGTAATGGACAATAGCCTTTCATACATAAAAAGCTTAGTGTGCAAGTTCTTTTGTTTTTTTAGGGTTGATGTATAGAAATGGTGAAAAGGATGCATAGAAATATTAGCTAGTCTTCCAAAGTTATTTTTGATGGAAAAATAAGATGGCTCCGTGTGCTCTTGAGTCATTAGATTTTCAAATATCAAGGGGGTATCTTGACATAGATCAGCATGGTAAGTGTTGCACCCCGTCTTTCGTGGGTGTGGATTAGCCTTTTGGTTCAAGGTGTGACCACAACTACGGAGTAAAGGGCAAGTGAGTTAACTTTTTTTTTCTCAACTCAGTTTATTTTCACTCACAATACACTATTAACACCTCTTTTATGGTGTGAGTGTGTAGATATCTTTTCTATTTATGTGACGCGGTGTTGCCTAGTAGACATAATTCTTCATTTATGTGTACAGGTGCACAAAACGGGTTCTTGTAGAACCCGGATACTGGGTAGGAACTGAGTCCGGGTTTGGCCAACAAGTCAATAACCAGGCATAGTAGGAATCAGTTCCGGGTATGTTCGGGGTTTTTACCAGTTTGGCAGGGGGTTTTTTTCGGGTTTTTGCCGGTTCGGGTCTGGGTTTTGACCGGGTAGAGGGGGAACCGGTTCCGGTTCGGTTCCTTTCTCTAAACCTGGGACTGGAACTCGTTTGTATCCAAACAAATTTGAACTCTCCTAAAAGTCGTTAGCCTTAATTTTACGTCTCTACGAACTCCTTGATCATAGACTATGTCCTTAAAGAGGTGCAACCCTGATAGATGATGCCTAATTCGCTTACCCAAGTCAACTTAGATTTGTCTCTATTCCTCGTCCCCTCTACACGACTTGCTAACAGAAAGAAGCAACGTGAATATGTAACATATATATATTTTTTTTGAATGAAAACTTGAATTTTGTTATACTATTAATCAATTTTTTTATAAAATTAGGAGGGTATAGAATTATAAATTTCAAGGAAAACAATAATATATTTTTTTTTTAATCCTGATCACGTGGCCTAGTGGTAAAAGGGCCGGTTCTCTCTTTGGGGGAGCCGGGTTCGATTCCCACGGGAGGCATGTGATGGATACCCTCACCCTTGTGGTGGGGTAGGTGGTTGGGAAGTGATGGAGAGACCCTTGACCCTTGTGGTCATGGGTTCGACTCCTGATCCCTCCAGGTTTTACCGGTTCACTACCGTCGTGCCTTCGGGCGGGTTTGTGGGCCGAGTTTTCCCTGGAACAGGAGACGGGTGGGCCGAAGGGCTCTGTCCGTACGGACTAGAGGCTGTCTGGGGCCCCTTTCAGTCATTGGGGGCCGCGTACAGAGTACCCGGCAATACTTTAGTTGATCGTTAAAAAAAAAATGAGATCTTTTGGTCAGGTCAATGAGGCTGGAAGCCACGTGTGTGGTGAGCCTTTGTCGTGCTCTAACATGCCACTTGTTCGGATGTAGTAGTTGTATCATCACGTGATCCTCAAACGTTGACTCTTCTTCTAAACCAAACTTTTATATCATTTTCATTTCATATAAAGAGGTTAAGCCATTAAATTTAAAAAGTTACATTAAAAAATGGTTTCTAATTATTTATCTGAAAGAGTTACATAACAACTTAGGATTGATTTTGGTTATTTTTGGGCAACCCCATAAGTTTATTTGAAATGCAAATCTCCGCATTTTACCGTAAGGATAAAAAAAAGAAATGAGAATGAGTACTTACATTACATGACATGCTGTGCTATTATCTGAATCCGAAGGTCAATCATTCCCAGTGAAGGTACAGGGGAAATGAGTACGTTAGTCAAATAGAGGGCTCTCACGAGGGTGTAGTCCACGACTTTAGCCTTAAGCTTGGGTTGTAGTTCTAGTATTGGGCAAGCCAAAGCGTTAAATACCGCATTGCCATTACATTATTATTCATTGATGATTTGAATGTGCATTTCATTGAATATTGTTTGTGCTTCACGTAAAAGAAAAGATTATGTTCGACAAAAAATAATATAATGGTTTTATGAAACGTATAGAGATGAGTGAATTTTGTACAAGTAACAAACAAAAACCAAGAAGGCAAGAAATGAGCTTAGCGCGATTTGGTGACACGATAGGAGTTCCATCTCAAAACTATACATTGACACTTCGATTTATAAAAACCGGCAAGAGAAGTCATTCTTGCTTTGTTTAGAGATGGCACTACTAGAAAGCTCGCGAAACTACGTTTGGTTTGATTAGTTAATGAAATATTTTGAATTTGTATTCATAGCTCTTTTAGTATTGAACATACTGAGAAAGACAAATGATATGTCACAAACCCTTCATTTGTTAAATCAAAATATTGCTAATGTTGTCTAAGTGGGCATGAAGCAAGATATAAAGAAATATATAGATGATATGATTAGGATCAAATAAACAGTGGAAAAAAAAAAGTCGTACTGTCGTAGGAAATGTATCAAACAGAGTCAGTGCATTTAAACCGTCTCATCGAGCTATACGATCGTAGTTTTTATGTTTTTGATTTTTTAGATTTTTAGCTTGTAGTTTTTATAATTTGTGTTATAGCATTGTACCTTTTACCTTGCATTGTGTCTTTTATATTATTTTCATCATTGTGTCATTTCTATGATTCATTGTGTCTTTTTTTCTTTGGCGTTTTGTTATATTTATTTATATTGTATTATATTTTGTGATTTATTGTGTTATATTTTGTGATCCATTGTATTATATTTCGTGTTTCATTGTGTTTTTTGTATCTTTCTCACCATTTTTTTTTGTACGCAATGTAGGTTAACTTGATCTAGACAATAAATGAGAGGATTTAAATAGATAAAATCAATAAATTTTTTTGTTTGTAATTACTAATTTCCATTCTATGACTAAGAAAATTACATCAAGATAGCGAGCAAGCAGATAACAAGCTGCGTCACCACCCCTTTCTGTATGACAAACCCTAATCTAGTAAAAACGTAACATTGCCCACCCGGAGCCGAGACACTACTATGAATAACTCGCTGGACCCTGGTCAGAAAAGGGGTAGCCTCTGGTGCCAATGAGCTAAAGGTATCAAAAGCCAGGGGTACGAAAACGTATTGGTTCTCCTCGCAGGCTTTAGCATATGCTTTTTTACCTTCTTCACCTATGCTTTCCGCACCATTTGCCCTGCTACAAACCCACTACCCCTCAACCCAACTAGAGGAGATACACATGTCAGGTCAACACAAACATGCTTCCACCAGGCAGGCCTTACGGCAAATCGAGCAGATTTCATCCTCCTGGTACATGGGGATCATCAAACGATATTTAAGAATGACCCTGTATTTAATAGCGGATATGCTTTGGCCCAAATCTTCGATCGGGATAACAATTAATAAATCTTGGGCGTGAGGGACTTGCAAGCATTCAATAATTGCCCTCTGGCGGTGGACAAACCAAAAACTTCACTCAGGCTCTGAGCGATTTTGCCAAAAAGGGCGTTCGCCAAAGTTTTTTGCGGCTTTGGGGGGCATTGTCCTTGTTAGAAAAACCGCCAATATCAAAATTTGGGAGATAGTCATTTAGCCTTTTGAGGGCCTGCACGTAGTCCAAGTCTGCGCCAATAACCCCACTATTCCGTAGGATGTGGTCTTGAAGGTTCTAGGACTGAGCTCACGATGCCATAAACGCATACATCCTGACATCCTTCGCGGACAGGAGCCCTAATCCTTCAAAATGCATCTGCAAAGACGCCCTTCGCCACTGTAGGTCACCAAAGAACATCCCCCCATACCACTATGTCTTCAATGGCTTCCTTTAGATCCTTGTCAAACATGACAGTGCTTAATCCATCATGGGGGTTGGCAGGTCCGTAACCCAAAAAGCAACTTAGCAACCCCATACAAGACCTGAGCAAGAGGAGTTCACTCTGGGGATCCCTAAGGCAGGGCAAGAGTTTCATAAGTTCAATCACGTGCGATGCTCTTTGCCTTGCCAATTCGCGGATAAAAGTAAGAGGCCACTCCAAGAAAAGCCTGTCCTTAAATTTCACCCCATTACAAGACGGCCAAAAAACCTTAGTTTTCTTAATAAAATTCATAATATGGAAGAGTGAAGACATCGTTCTATGACCTGCTAGAAAGACAAATGATGATGAGCCATAAACATATCTCTTACCGTCTGTTTGGTATGGGGTAATGGAATGAGAAAGGGAATGGAATGGAAGAGGTAATGGAATAGACATGGTAATGGAATGGATCATTACTATTCCATGTCTTGTTTGGTTATCATGTGGGAATGAAATGAATTATTACTTTGTGTTATTTGGTATGTAAGAAAAAATGAAAATATAAAATCGATGGTGAGTGGTGGGTGGCGGTAGTGACGGTGGTGGTGGGTGGCGGCCGCGGTGACGGTGGTGGTGGCAGTGGGCGATGGCGGTGACGATGGTGGGTGGGCGATGGCGGTGACGATGGTGGGTGGGCGACGACGGCAGTGGTGGGTTGCAGCGGTGACAGTGGGTGGTGGTGGTGGTGGTGATGATGATGGTGGTGGAGGTAGTGGATTGCAGTGACGATGGTGGTGATGGTTGGATAGTGGTGACAATGGTGGGTTACGACGACGGTAGCAATGGTTGTGGGTAGCGGCAATAGGCGGTGGTGGTTGGGTGATGACAACAATGGTGGGTTATAATAATAATAATAATAATAATAATAATAATAATAATAATAATAATAATAATAATAATAATAATAATAATAATAATATATTTTTTCCATTTCTTGAAGAAATGAAAAAAAGACACCACCTTACCAAGGAATGGAAATTTTTAAAATGGAAGGAATTAAATTCCTTATGGAATGATCCATTCCATTACTACATGGTAACCAAACATGTTTAATTTCATTACATGGGAATGATCTATTCCATTTCACCTTTGATTCCTTCGTACCAAACGCTACCTTAACGTTTTCGTGTTGGTATTTTATATGATACTTTATTTTATCTATTTAAGCTTACAAAGGTTATCTTTTTACGTCTAGTAAACAGTTGCACCTCTTTCTTTATATCATTCTAGGTTGTTATCAAAAAGACATACCAAAATCAATAATTATAACTTATAGACGCATTCACTTATTAAGCATCATATCACTTTTGTATTTGCTTCCAAAAAAGAAAAAGAAAAAAACTATCCTATCTTGGTATCTTACTTTATTTATAAAAAAAAGGTAAGAAGGCCCTAATTTTGAAACTCGTTTTAGGCCTCTAAAATGATTAAGTCGGTCCTGATTATAAGAAATTAAGAATAATAAACGTGAATGCATATGTTTACGGGTATGTTTGGCAAAACTTGTTTATGCCCGATGGTTGGAAGGTGGTGCACTATTCGGTTCATCTGGTGTGGATTCTTCCACCATTTTATATAGGAATGAAGGTGCTCTTGGCTTGACGTCGTTTTTATATTCTACTAGAACCTTTTTTTTTAATTGGGTTGTAATGTAAATAGTTCGTGATGGAGCTCGAGTAGAAAGTATTGTAAATAGTTCAGGATTGATCCATTCTCAGAGATCAATCATGAACCCGTCAGATCGTTCCTTTTTACGGTATATGAAATCAGTGACTTCGCTAAGTCGATTATTAGAAAATCTCTAATCAAACCATTTGTCCTTATTTCAACAAAGTATAATCCATTTGCTATATATTAACACTAATTCAAAACTATATACTAATGTACAAAGTTCAAGACAATAAAAATTCAAAATTAATAATTTGGTAGCTCAAACCGACCAAAAAATGAAAGGCAAACCACATAATCAATCTAATAAGACTATTAAAGTTAGAGAATTCGATTCTATCCCAATAGTAACGTGTAATTTAAATAAGACACATATAATTTCAATTATTCAAATTAATATGAATTAACACATAATAATCCATACATGTAATTTAACTAGTAATAACTAGCATCTATTATTTTAACTTTCGTTACAACATGTACTCCGAGTCTCATAAGTCATAACTATCACATATTTACACTCGAATTCGCTCACAAGTAATACAAATTTCCCACTTCACTAATAATCATCTATATAAGCAAAATCAAGTGAGAGTCAAATGTAAGCCCAACATAATAACATATATTATATGCTAACTATCATAATCCAAATTCCAAATCACTAAAATCCAATTTCCCTATAAAAAAAATAAAAGCACCTTCCCAAAAAAAAAAGGAAAAATAAAAACATTTTCTAATATCACATCATATGATCATATGCAAAGCACAAAACAATTATTTGATTAGATACATAGAGATATTATTGAAATAAAAAAAAGAAAAAAAAGTGTTATAAAGACAAATAAACTAAAAAAAGAAAATAGTTAGTGGCTTGTGACTTAAGTCGATGGTCCCTATTGCACACACGAGAGCATCATCATAATATATATAAAGCAAACCTAATAAAGGCAACCCCAACGTTAACCCACCACTGTTCATCTTCATCATCTTCTTCTCCATCTAACACACATTATTAATATTATTATTAATATTATTAATATTATTATTATTCACACACATTCAACTACAACATATCAATGACCTAATCACACAATGTCTACTACTACTACTACTGCTGCTACAGTTTGTTCCGAATCTGTTTGTTCGGAATCTGTAGTCAACGGTCAACAACAGTTTACGGTTATGAGTCAAACGGAGCTTGCCGGAGAGTATAGAGACCGGAATGAGGTAGTAGGAAGAACAGTGGTGGTCGGAGTGAAGCTAGATGAGCAGAGCAGAGAGTTGCTGACGTGGACATTGGTTACACAAGCTCAGGCTGGTGATCGTGTTATTGCTGTTCATATTGTTACTAGTAACGGTATGCTTTATCATTTATTGTTAGTTTGAATAGTTTAATTCAATCTGTTGTTTATTTAACAATTAGGTACTAATTTTATTAATTAAGTGTGTTTTTTTCAATTGTGATGGAAAAGTTTTTGTAACTTTAATAATTAGGTGCTGATTTGATTAATTTAGTTTTAATGTGTTTTTTTGCTGTTTTGTTTGAAGAAATTGTGGAAAAGTTTTGTTAGTTTGAGAATTAGGTGTTGATTTGATTAATTTTATTTAATTTAATGTGTTTTTTTGTTGTTGTTTTGTTTTGGTTGAAGAAATTGTGGATCAAGATGGAAAATCGTCGTTGTTATCGCTTGTAAACTCGTTCGATTCGGTTCTTGCTGTTTATGAAGGGTTTTGTAACCTCAAACAGGTAGGTTTTATGATTTTGTTATAGATTTTTAATTGTGAATTGTTTCAAATTTTGAACAAATTGATTTAGTTGAAATGCTACTTAATTAGGAGTATTAAAGCTCATTTAATTGGAATAATAATAATAATAATAATAATAATAATAATAATAATAATAATAATAATAATAATAATAATAATAATAATAATAATAATAATAATTACAGATGTGAAATGATTTTGATTTTGAAGGATACTGTTATGAGGAATTTATTACAATTTATTTTTTTGCAGGTGGATCTTAAGTTAAAGATCTGCAGAGGTAGTTCAGTTCGGAAAATTCTTGTTCGAGAAGTGAAATCTTATGGTGCAAATGAGATGATTGTTGGAACTAATCATACAACTAGGTCATCATCTTCAGTAGCAAAATACTGTGCTAAAAAGTTATCGAAAAGTTGTTCTGTAATTGCTGTGAATAATGGTAAAATTGTGTTTCATAGGAAATCCCCTTCATCACAATCCGGTGCAAAAGGTAAGTAAACAGTTAATCTGATTGGGATCATGAAACATGTTATTAGTTTTGATGTTGGATTATTGTTGGTTACATTGTAGGAAGGTCAGATCGTGGTAAGAATCAAATATTTAGTTTGATTCAGAGATCGTTGAGTTTAAATCCGAAATTAGTGAAAAATGGAAATGAAGCGAAAGATAATCAGAACGATGGCGAGAAACTGGAGCTGGCTTTAGTAAATTATGAATCTGAGTGCAAACCGAGTTCACTTAAAGATAACTGTTCAATATGTTCACTGGATTTGGTTCCTGTTCTTGAAGTTTCTTGCGGTAATGGTGATGATGATGAACAAGATAATTCCATGGCTTTAGTACCTGTACAGACACTAGAAGCTTCATCAAGTTCAACCTCTTTATTACTAAGAGCATTGCCTGACTTAACACCTGGTTGGCCGCTTATTCGCCGAGCCATTTCATCTAATCAACTTCCATCTGATAAACCGCGGGTCCACCAGATCTCGGTGGTTCAGTGGGCTATGAAGCTGCCGGTTAAAAATTGCTTTCAAATCACAAACTCAGATTCAGGAAGTGATGGTGTGTTTCATGATAAAAAAGACGGATCCGTAGAAGTAAATGAAGAAAATGGAGCGATTGTTTGTGTTGGTGACGATGAACATGAGTCTGATCTATCTTCTTCCCCAGATCATGATTCGGTTAGCCTACCGAAAGAATTAGAGGGTCTCCATGACAAATATTCAGCCACTTGTAGATTGTTTAAATATCAAGAACTTCTCTCTGCAACCCGAAACTTCAAACCTGGTTTGTTTGCTATATTTCTTATCTGTATACGTATTCCTATAATGTGTATTTAGGACTTGCATTTTAATGAAGTATTTTATTTGATATTCAGAGAATATGATAGGAAAAGGAGGGAGTAGTAGAGTTTACAAAGGGTGTCTTCCTGATGGCAAGGAAATAGCTGTTAAAATCTTGAAATCAACTGAAGATGTCTTGAAAGAATTCGTGTTGGAAATTGAGATTATTAATGCTTTACATCATCAAAATATCATTTCCCTTTTCGGGTTTTGCTTTGAAGACAACAATCTCCTCTTGGTTTATGATTTTCTGTCACGAGGAAGTCTTGAAGATAATCTGCACGGTATCCTCGTTTGTGAAAACATAATACAATTTTTATACCAATACATCTATGATTTTCCCTTGATTCATATTATTATCTGTTAAATTTAGGCAATAAGAAGGATTCTGCATTTGGATGGAATGAGAGATATAAGGTTGCTGTGGGTATAGCTGAAGCGCTCGTTTATCTACATAATAACTGTGATCCAACAGTAATCCACAGGGATGTTAAATCATCAAATATTTTACTCTCTGATGATTTCGAGCCACAGGTGATTTTTTCAATGCATCTTTTTTGTTAACTTGTATTTGTTGGTTATGTTAACACTTTTTTCGATCCGTCTCATGTTCCAGCTTTCTGATTTTGGGCTCGCGGTGTGGGCGTCGACCACCTCTGCTCAAATAACTTACACTGATGTCGCAGGAACTTTTGGGTTTGTAACTTCAGTTTCGGTTTTTTGTTTTTATTTTATTTTATTTTATTTATTATTATTTTTTTTGACAGAAATGCCAACTGACGTGTGAAAGAAAAGCATAATATTGAATCTGACTAAAGATTTTATGGTGCAGTTACTTAGCTCCAGAATATTTCATGTATGGAAAGGTAACCGATAAGATCGATGTGTATGCATTTGGTGTTGTTCTTCTTGAGCTTCTTTCCGGGAGAAAACCGATAAGCAGTGAATATCCCAAGGGCGAGGAAAGCTTGGTTATTTGGGTAAGTATCAAGTATATGCCCTTATGCAACTCTTATCAATGTTGGAATGTGTTCTCATTTGTGACGAAGACTGGTTGAATCGTTGAACCTAAACACGGCCATATATTTGTTCATGTCAAAAGATATCAACCCTAACCCAGACATATTTTCATCGTGTAACTTGAACACAAACCATTTATTCCATTAATCTAAACAAGTCAAACGGCCTATAATAAAATTATGAACATGTTAGCGTGTCGACCTGTATGGTTAAATGGGTTAACAGGTTGGCATGTTTATAGTTAAACGGGGTGACAAATCGAACTGTTTAATTAAGCAGGTGAACCTTGTCATGACCCGTTTCATAAGTGGGTTAAATATTACAACCAAAAACCCAGTTATTTTCATGCAATGTTTCAGGGCGTGTCAGGAATTTCCACCCCTAGTTTTACTTATTAAATTTACAAAAAAATATCATGTACAGGCAAAACCAATACTGAGCAGTGGGAAGTATTCTCAACTATTAGATCAAACATTTGGCAATGACTTTGATGCCGATCAAATGGAGAGGATGGCTCTAGCCGCTAATCTTTGCATAAGGCGTGCCCCACGTGCTCGGCCCCACATGAACTCTGTAAGTCCATATATTGTTCAAATAATAATTCAGAAAATAATAATCAGAACTTGACAAACTTATGATTATGTAATCATGACAGGTTCTGAAAGTTCTTCATGGGGATGTTGAAGTGACCAAATGGGCCAGGTTAGAAGTAGGGTCTTATGCAAGAGTACAGGTATCAGAAGAGGAATCAAATATAAGGTCACATCTTAACCTTGCATTGCTCGATGTCGAGGACTCATCTCTTTCCATAAGTAGCGTCGAGGAAAGTGTGTCGTTAGAGGATTATCTACGTGGCAGGTGGAGCCGCTCATCGAGTTTCGACTAATCACTGATTTTTAATTAAGATATAATTTCGATATGAATTACCTTAACGAAGTTCTTGATTTTAGGTCAAGTTGGTTTTAAATTAATGTTGCTTTCTAGGTTTTGATTTGTAAATTCATTGTCTTTTGTGGTGTTAACTGAAGCTAGAATGGTCTTTTTTGGTGAGATCAATTTCTGTGTAAAAAAAAAAAAAAAGACTTGGTTTCTATTCTAATCTATAGAATAAAAGATAATTATGTGTTATTCCTGCCTGATATGTTACTTGTTAGTTGAACTAGTTCTACTACAAAGCTGAACTTGAATATGGAAAAAAAATGTCATAACAGGTGGCAATTTCCGACCCTATCCTCACACCAAAACTAGGGGTGTTCATTTTTATCCGAAACCGACCCAAATCCGAAGCCACCCGAATTAGAGAAAACCCAAAACCGAATAACCCGAACCCAACTAACCCAAACCTTAAATGGTTCGGTTATCGGGTCATTTTTTTCTAGCCAAAAACCCGAACAACCCGACCCGATAAACATGAAAGCTGAAACCCAAAAGAAACCCGAACAAATGATGTATTTATTTTTAGAGTAAATTGCCAAAATGGCCCCTCAGGTTTGGCCCAAAATGCTTGTTTGGTCAGTTATCTTATTTTTGTGCCAAAAGCACCCCTCACAGATCGAAAATTGCCAAAATGGCCCATATTTAACAGAGATTTTAATTGAGTATGGAAAGTCAGTTAAGTCTGAGGGGTAATTTCGTCCTTTCACTCTATTATTTTTTTTAAAGTTAATAACCCCCTTCTCCTTCCTTTGGCAGACCTAATCCCACCCTTTTCTCTCTCTAAACCACCACCACCACCACCCTTCTTCACCATCCACCACCCTCCACCACCCAACATACATTATAGAGAGAGACAGACTAGAGAGCGGAGAGAGAAACGAGCAGAGAGAGTTTATTATACACACACAATCACATTATATAGAGAGAAAGAGGGATTGAGCTAGAGAGAGAAGGAGACCTTCGGTCTCCACCGCCCTCGGCGGTTCTCCGGCGGCCGGCCGGTCAACTCAACTCAACCCAACCCAACCAACACCCTCACCTTCTCCCCTTCACTGATCTGATTATTATTATTATTATAGAGAGAGAAACAGAGATCGAGAGAGAACAGAGGAGAGAGAGAGGCAGAGACTAAAAGAAAAGGGAGGAAGAAGGCGATGGTCAGCGGTGGTGTCGTGGTTTCCAACCAAAGGTAGATTCAATCACAGAGGTAAAACCCCCTTTCTATTTCAACATTAAAGTAGCGGCGGTGGTGATTCGTGGTGGATTGTAGAAGTTTATGGTGGTCGGACGGGTGGTGGTTATGCTCGGTGGACAGAAGCTGAGGTGAACAGAATAAAGAATATCATCAGTAGGGTTCTTGACACCCATCTTCCCGGAAACCGCCGTAGCACCACCGTTACCACCGGTGGCCTTGCAATCTACGCCGTGTGAATGGTGGTTATCCGCCGATATATTTTCCCATCTCTCTCTTGAACAAATAATAAATAAGATTATGAAAAACTAGAGAGAGAAAGAACTGGAAAAAGGACAGAGACAAAACAAAGGATACTAGAAAACTGGCCAAACGTTAGAGGAGGAGCCCATAAAATTGGGGGGTTTTTATATGGAGAAGATGAAGTACAGATGAAAGGACAAAATTACCCCTCAGACTTAACTGACTTTCCATACTCAGTTAATAACTCTGTTAAATATGGGCCATTTTGGCAATTTTCGATCTGTGAAGGGTGCTTTTGGCACAAAAATAAGATAACTGACCAAACAAGCATTTTGGGCCAAACCCGAGGGGCCATTTTGGCAATTTACTCTTATTTTTATTATTGTGTTTTGGTTTACAGACTTTGGTATCTAAACATTAGGCTTTAGGACTTTTGAACATTATCATATCATATTATTAATTAATGTTTTAATTTTGATGATATTTTTTAAATTGCATGATGAATTTTGTAAAGAATATATAACTTTTTTCATATTACATCTAAACCTGAAAACCGAATAACCGGAGCCGAACTAACCCGAACTTTAAATGATTTAGTTATCGTGTCACTTTTTCCCAACCCAAAACCCGAATAACCCAAAACCCGAACAACACCCCTAACCAAATCAGGACATAAAAATAATAAGATTGTAGGCTGTCATATTTAACTCATTTTATACACAGGTAGTGTTTGAGTTGATGTGTTTAAGTCATTCAATTAAATAGGCCAACCTGCCAACCCAATCAAAACGTTTAAAAATTGACGACTACCTCTCAACCTGTTTGACAAGTTTAGAAAAACAAGTTACATGATTTTAAGGGTGCCGATCTAGGGTTGAAGTTTTTGACACAGAATAAATCAAGCCGTATTCAGGTTAAACAATCCAACCTGTCAACCAAACACGATTGGGACCCTAATAATTATTATTAAGCATGCAAAACAAGCGGGCGAAATTGGGTTAAAACGAGTTCGGGTATAATGGGTTGTTTTAAAAGAAAGTACCACTTGGAGATGTACAAACTTAGCAACATTAACAAGATAAAGAGTGAGAGACTAACTTATAGCAAACAAAAATTACCCACATAAACCGAATGGGTCATGGTTATCTTAAACTACCATTTTGTACTAACGGCTTTAAACAAGTCATTTATCCTCCATAAGCAGCAGCTACTGCTGCTTGTGGTTTGGAGCATTCTTCTTACTTGGTCGCACCTCCAGAAAGCGATCGTCTCTCCATGGTTGAAATGCATCGTCGCTGGGGATGTGCTGTCATGCATGAAAAATCGCATATAACATATATCCGTAGAAGTCGTAAAACAAGTGAGCCAGGGGAGGGGGTAACGCGTCAAAACGTGCAGATTTTATAACGGGCCAAAATGAGTCAGGTTGACCAAAAACACTTTCCGTACAAAGTTATCAGTAACACCAATTGTGATTACAAAAATTATATTGATTTTCAGTAATAATCTAATTTTTTAAATAAAATGATTTACGATTTGTTAGTGATAAAACTAAAACATAACCCAAATTGGCCCGTTCATAACTAAATGGGTACAAATTACCATATATATGTAAAACGTTAAACACATATCCACATGGCAGTTTGTCAGAACTCAGAAATGTATATTCATTTAGAAAGCTTACTTCTAGCCAGAAGCGAAACATCCGCAGAAGATTAAGAGCTCTTGGTCGATCTCGCTCCTTCTTGGCATCCTTGAGCAGTTGTTGAAATATTTCTGCATGATTAAGGTAACACGAAAATTCCATGATAAATGATGCAAGAACTTAATTTGCATTATACAGATTGTGGTTTAATGGGGCTCGCTCAATACAAAAACGCATAATAAGTAGTGCTGCACAGATATAATGGGAGGGACGGTTATACAGTTACATAACTGCCTTTTGTATCAAGGTTAAAACAATATGTATAAGGTTAATTTGTTGGCCGTTCAAAAAAAAAAAAACAATATGTATAAGTGTTTACATGATCCAGACAGTTCTCTACTCAGATTTGGTTATTTTTTGAAAGGCCCCCTAAGAGAAGTAAAAGATATACATAAATTAAGCAATATATTTGTTTATAAATTCTTGTAATTATCTTAGGTAGGTTGATATTATTTCTAAAATTAATTGTTATCTATACAGAATTGGTGTCTATTAAGAGGGTGTTTGGGATTGCTTTTTGAAAATAGATTATGCGTTTTGGTGCAGTAGGGGTGGAGCCTTGGTTTTTAAAAAGCACGAAACGCACAAAATTGACGAGGTCTAAAACCGAGGCGCAAGACGAGTATATATATTTTTTTATATATGTTATAAGTTTTTAGCATCATTTACCCAAAATATAGATACAAATAAGGTTTATATATGATTTAACTTAAATGTACAACATTTTTAGCTACATGTATAACAATTTCAAGCACAAAAACACCCTGTGTACAAAAAGCGCGCTTTTATTGCGCTTTTCGTACGATGCTCGCCTAGTGTTACATAAGGCGCACAAATTGGCGCCTAGATGCGCTTCGCGCTTAAGCACGCCTCGAGCACACTTTTTAAAACCAAGGGTCAGCTGCTTTTGGATTATTGGGTTTTGGTAGCCTTTTAAACGCAAATAATATATTTTTATAAACTTTTCCCAAACACTAAAAAGTAAAAACTGTTTTGACTTTTGAAAACCTAAATAATATATTTTTATAAACTTTTCCCAAACACTAAAAAGTAAAAACTGATTATTTGCGTTTTCAAAAGTCAAAACGCAATAATCTAAAAATCCATTTCAAAACTCAACCCCAAACACCCTCTAAGAAGGTTATGCAATTTGGATAACGAGTAAATCAAACATACTAAACCATGTCTCACAATCCCTAATTATATCGATAAGTAATTATTATTGATGCAATATGGTTGCACTAATGTAATACCAGAAAGGCCTTTTATTGAAAAAAATGTGAAACTAAGCTTACCAGGGCCATAATTAAGCACCGACTGGTTCCTTCCAGCCTTAGCAAATGCTCTCGTCCTGCCATTACGCAAGGGTTTAAGTTGGCATACTGGCTTCTCTTGCTCTATGTATTCTGAAAGTTCTTTATACTCCTTTTTAGTATAGGGATGCTTAAGAATGCACATCAGCTTCTCCCTTAACTGAAATAATAAGAACAATGATAAATAACATAAATGATACAGTCAACATCAGGGTGTAAACAAGCCGAACCGCTCATTAGCTACTCACGATCGGCTTGCAAAAAGCTCAAAGGAGCTTGAGCCTAAACTTAAGCTCAATAAAAACAAGCTCAAGCTCAAGCTTAACGTACTGAGCTTGACAAAGCGTGCAAGCCTAAACAAGCCTGATAATTATATAAACAGATTTATTATATGTATAAAATTATAATTATTAACATAAAAATAACAAAAACATATGAAAATAAAATAATTTAACTATTACAATAATATATCAAAATGTTTGAATAAAACAATTTACTTTTAACCGGGTTGACCCACTTGAGATTAAAAAACAGGATCTAAATCGACCCATTAGTAGGTAAACGGGCCAAACATGTCACATCTAAAAAGAGAAAAGGAAATACGTACAGATGGTTCTTTTTCTGCTAATACTAGTTGTTTAGGTTCTTTTTCTGCTAATACTAGTTGTTTATTATTCACTTCACTGCAAATCTGAACATTATCCAGGATCACTACATCTGAATCAGAAGCCGTATATTCCACAGGTTCTTCTTTACATTTATCGTCACTACATTTAACTGCAATAAATTTAACTGCATTACATTTAACTGTACTGTATGCACCATTCATGAACATAATATACCAAGGATCCAAAGTCATACCCTGGTCTCGAGGACGTTCTGATATAGTCTTCTGATCATCAACCTTCTTTCTTTTAGAAACTTCCTTTTTAGTAGAAATCCTGCCATTTCTTTCATTCAGCGTCCTTTTAGCCTTCTGCTTGACCTGCGTATCTTCAGAAGCGGTTATTTCATCTCCACTATCATCAATACAAGTTTGTAGGTCATCACACCAATTGGAATTGCCCTGCTCTTCATAATACAGAAAACGAGGTTCCTCGTCATCTTGAGAAATTTTCAGCTTGTATGATTTACCATGTTCTGTGAGATTCTCCAAAAACAGGCAATATTCAGGATCTTTATTGTTTTCATCTACCTGTAACTGTTCGTTGCTGTTTTCGTTTTCGCTTTCATAATCATTTTGATCCTTGAGTATGATGTCTTTTATCTGTTCACTTTCAATTATGCTTAGGTTAAGAATCCAAGCATAGTCCTTATCCACATCTTTAGACCCAAGCATATCATTAAGCTTCCTAGAGCACGGTTTATTAGAACCAAAATCACAATTTCTAAAATCAAAACCTTGTTTCTTTAATGACTTGGCGTAAGTCTTGTAAGTCTTAATAATACGATCCATATTGTAATGAACGGTCAATATTCCACCTCTCAATGACCAGCTGCAAAGAGATTTAATCATGCAATTCGATTGAGTAACCAAATTTTATTCATAGAGTATGAACTAACAAAAGGAGGTACAAACAACATGAAATATACAAATCAGCATTCAAATTTGCATACAATGTGTCGAGGTCATGTTAATGAATATTGCACCAACTACAAACTCTCTATGCTAGTGAAAAAAGAATAATTTTCTACAACACGTTAGCAAAACGCCTCAGTACCTCACACCTTTTGTTACAGCCCTAACAGAAGAACTCAACCAAAAAGACTAGTCTGGCGGTTAAAGGAGCCCATTTGGTCTATAAACCCCACATTAGTTGCCCATACAAACCAACGTGGAATAGGGGTGTTCAACGAATCGAATAACGAATTTTCGAATTATTCGAATCGAATTTCTCGAATTTTTAATATTTTTACCTGAATTCGTATTCGCTTAAAATTCAATGTATTCGATTCGAATAAGAAACTCGAATTCGAATAAATTCAATTTAGTTCAGATTCACCATAAATAATAAATTGTTTTACTTTTAGTTTTAAAACTAGAGTTAAATGCCAATTTAGTCCCTGAGGTTTGTCAAAAATTGTCACTTTCATCCAAATCTTTTTTTTTGGTCAATTTAGTCCCTGTGGTTTCATTTTTTTGTCATTTTAGTCCCTGCGGACTAACAAGATTTGGATGAAAGTGGCAATTTTTGACAAACCTCAGGGACTAAAATGACAAAAAATGAAACCACGTGGACTAAATTGACAATAAAAAAAAGATTTGGATGAAAGTGGCAATTTTTGACAAACCTCAGGGACTAAATTGGCAATTAACTCTTTAAAACTAATACAAACTCATTACTTTTATCTTATAAAATACAAATCTACAAAATTGACCAAAATTTAGAAGTTCTTTTCTTTTCAATGTGTATATAATAATGTGTATGTGTGTATATATATTTAAAAAATATACATGTACAGTTTTTATTAGAAGTTTGAATCGAATCGAATTTAAAATCATAAATTCGTATTCGATTTACTGGACTCGAATTCAAATTCTTAATAATCAAATCGAATTCTTAATAATCGAATCGAATTCTTAGTAATCGAATCAAACTAAGTCGAATTTCGAATTTTTCAAATTCGAATCGAATTCTGAACACCCCTAACGTGGAACAAGTAACAAATCCCATACCTTGCAATGGTTTAAGTCCGTAAACACTTTAGGTTTAAAACTTTAGGTGGTTTTGTATTTTAATAAATAACTATCTATCTTTCTTTCTTAAAAGTTACAAGAAACCCAACCTAAGTTAAATATGGTTCAAATAATCCAACCGGCGACTTTTCCTAGCTAGCTTAATGTGATCAATGTGATCGCATGATATTTTGTGGCAGACGAGACTCCAACCGGTGACTTTTCCTAGAGAAAGTCATCAGCATTGAAGAGGAAAAACCTAAACAGTTGAGTTGAATATTGAAGATATATAAACAGAATCTGTAAAATGTATGATGCAGATGAAGTAAAAACCCTAATCGATTATTAAATGATGAGAGGGAAAGATAGATACCTGGAGAGACGATTGATTGATTGCATGCATTTGGGGGTGTACGGGAAGCCAGGGTTTTATGAAAAAAAAAAAAACTTTGTGTAATTTTGTCCAGAGAAAGAGAATCACCACGTGTGTTCATTTTGATTTCCACAGGATCCATAGGCCCAGGGTGCAGAAGATGGCCCAGAGTGTTTCGCACAGCACAAGGAACTAAGAGTTTGTATTTAATAGAATAGGTTTTGCGATTCAAAAGGGATAGCGGCACAGTTTGTTACTCGCTTACCCATTATTCAGGTGTAACTTGGTTTTTATTGTAGAATTAAAAAAAAAATTTAAACATAAAATTAGTTTTTTTTTTCTTTTTTTAAGGGCCAGATATAACTTCACTGATTCACTAGAACATAAAACCATTGCCATGAAATGTTTTCATTTATTTATTTTTAATTAATTAAACATTTTGTTCAAATAAAACTAAAAACAAATATAAAAATGCAAACACACATAAATTAAAAATAAAACTATTTTGAATCCACTTCGAGGTAGGGTAGATCTATAATGGATAGATGTTCTACGACATCGTTTCGAACTCAAAAATGCTTATTGGAGTCTTCAACTCCGTAAGGGCACGCTCGCCAAACTAAATATGTGCAATCAATGCTACCGATCATATTGGGAAAGTGATAGATTTCATTCGTGTGCTTCATATAAACATGCAACGTCGTGACATGTCGGTCTTCTAAAAAACTCTTCACCATATAACTTAATTATGACATTGCAAAAAAATTGTAAACATTCACGCAACATCATCTCAGACATAAATAAATACTTATTGTATTCATCAGGAGGATTGCCGGTTACGATTTGTTTAATTGGAGACATGATTTTTTTGTATGGAAGTAAAACTCTTTCTAAACAGACTGGCTATGCCCTCTCCGAACAATTCAAAGTTTGCTTCAACATCGGCTACAATTTTTAAATATAGACGTTTCGACATATGATACTTTAGCTTAAACGTAGCTTTGTTGTATTTTGGGTTGCCGATAAAATAATCTTCCATTAAAACAATATGGCGTACCTCGCGATCACGTAGCACACATCTTTTTTTAGATGTTGTGTCATCTTGTTTGGCTCGCGTGGCAATATACGTGAAAAAAATCAAGGCTATTATCGCTTGATTGAATAATTGGGTTCTTTCTTAAATAACTATTTTTTAAAAGTGGATAGAAAAATTGGAGAGAAATATGGTGTGTAATTGAAGGTATTAAGATGTGGTAAGTTGTTTTCGTGAGATTGTGGTGTGTGTGTAATGTTATTTTAGGGAAAAAGAAATATTAAACTTTGACTTCTATCGGTATTATGACCGTTGGCACAATAATCATCAACCCCAACTCCCGATGGGAAATATACGAATGTACTTCACGGGACCACTACCCCTGCCCTCGATGGTCGTGTTTTCATGGGGATAGTTGGGTAACAATAAGGTACCCATAAGGTTTACGGTAAGCGCTACGTCCCCTAAGGCAGAGAACTAATTCTAAGTGATGATTGTGAAAGCAACTAATGATCTTTATGTGAGGTTTAATCTATACTATATTATAAATCATCTGTGAGAGATTCCAACCAATTGTAAGTAAATACTATATTTTAAGCTTATGGTACAACAACTTAGTAAAGTTTGAAAAGGGGGCAAAATTGTCTTTCCACATGAATATTAAATTGAATAATGAATTTTTTTTATATACATTATGATCACGTTCATCTTGCATTACTTGAAATTAAGATTATTGAACAGTTTTAATTCTTTTTCCCTTTCTTTGTAACCGTTGAATCCTAAGAGTTATATGATCATTGAAAGGGAATTATTGTAAAAAAAATCAAGTTATAAGAATATGAAAAAAAAAAACACTAATAAATATTATGATCAAATGCCTTTTTACT
Source organism: Ambrosia trifida (assembly GCA_028751855.1). NCBI lineage: Eukaryota > Viridiplantae > Streptophyta > Magnoliopsida > Asterales > Asteraceae > Ambrosia > Ambrosia trifida. Next base: position 150,704,788 of record CM054122.1, read on the forward strand.
TTTAATTAAGTCCTAAGAGTATAAAAAAAAAACTTGATCCTTATTTGGGTTTACCAAAATGTAATTGACATTTGTTCACTATATATATTACTCGTATAAATTAGTTATTTCTTAATATGTGTATACAACACATATTGCTTGTGCTTTCTTTTAAAGCTATTTTTTATTTATCTTCATTTAAATTATACTTATATATAATTACGTGTTGTAGTGAAATTGTTCACTACGTCACATCGTGTAGGTTTCCTACTATGCATTTAAGAAGGATTCCACATAAATTTAAGGAATTACAACAATTTAGGCTTATGGTAAAACAACTTAATGAAGTTAGTAAAGAGATAAAATGGTCTTTCTACATAATATTAAATTGATAAATGAATTCTTATATAAAATTACATAAATTGTAATATATGAAAATTAGAAAAACAATAGATATCAAATATTCAAATTATTATGTGAACTTTTAGTATTACGATTTTTTTTTTCTATATAAATAAACATAAATTCCAAATAATCAAGTTACATCTGGATAATGGGTAAGCGAGCAACAAGTTGCGCCGCTACCCCTTTTTGAATCGCAAAGCCTATTCTACTAAATACAAACCCTTGGTTCCTCGGGCTTTGCGAGTCACTGTGGACCACCTTCTGTACCCGTTCCAAAAAGCGAACTGCCTCAGGGGCTAGGGATCCAAAAGTGTCGAAGGCAAACGGAATGAATACATGCTGATTCTCTAAACACGCTGCCTCGTGCTTAGCAACCTTCCTAGCTTCCGCCTTCAAAACCGCCTATCCCGGAATGAATCCACTATCTCTCAGCCCCACTAGTGGGGACACCCCCGTGAGGTCAACACACGCGTGCTTACCCCACGCCCAGCCAAACACAAGGACGTCCGCAGGACGCAAGGTAGATCTTCCCTCTCGTGGATCAGTCAGAAAGTTAACAGGGGCTTCTTTCTTGGCTGAGATCCCGGCACGCTTAAGCACATCCCATAAAACGTCTCGAACCCAGTCATGAATATACTTTAACCCCGACAAGTCCTTACAGTGGAGGGCATGCTCGCCAAATCTATCCAAACATGCTTTTTTACAAATGGGGCATGAGCCGTCTGGCGGGAAAAGGGGAATCATGAGACGGTATTTAAGGATGGCTCTATATTCAACTGCTGACATCCGTTGCCCAAGACCTTCAATGGGCGCAACAGTCAAAAAATCCTGGGCATGAGCCCCTTGAGACAAGCCAAAACTGCCTTTTGACGCGGGGTCATATCGAACCGCTCCTCCATATCTTGTGCGTGTTTACTATAAAGAGCACTCGCCAAAGTTTGTTGAGGTTTCTTGTGGGCGGTCTCCTTATCGGTAAAACCGCCTAGATCAAGGTCCGGAAGAGTTGTTCCAATATTACCAAGTGCAAGGGAGTAGTCAGGATCCACCCCAACAACACCAGCGCTTCGCAAGATGTGGTCTTGCAATTTCCATGACTGGGCCCTGGACGCCACAAAAGCATATACGGAGACGTCCTCCGCCGAGATAAGCCCTAAGCCCCCGCAACACATAGGGAAAGAAGCCAACCTCCACTGAAGGTCCCCAAAATGCGGTCCCCCGCTAACAACAATGTCTTCAACTGCCCCTCGCAGGCCTGCATCAAAGATAGACACAGCCTCTTTGACATGTTCAGGTTGACATGTCCGGAGCCCAAACACTAATTTAGCAACCCCCATGCACGAGCGCAACAGGATGAGCTCACTTTGGGGGTCCCTCAAGTTCGGCAGTCGTTTCATAAGATCAACCGCCCGAAGAGCTCTCCTAGATGCCAAAGACTGAATAAACCCTGCATCCCGACTAACCGCCCCCCCCCCCCCCCCGAGGAGTTTAATCCCCTTAGCGGGCCTACTAATCTCGCTAGGGAATAAACCTGGCACATTTTTTAAACCATTGCATGATGGCCAAAAAATCTCTGTTTTCCGAATATTAAGCCTAAGCCCAAGAGGCGCCCCCTCTGAACGAATAATGTCTAACGCCCTAGCAACCTCCTCTGCCTTACCAATGATAGTGCCATCATCCAAGTACCAAGCATGGAAGGGCAAGGAACAGGCGCCCTGCACACGAAGGATTAGCGGATGGAGAACCAGCGCAAAAAGAAGGGGGCCGATGGGGTCCCCTTGTTGCACCCCCGTGGTAGCCCCAATATGAGAATCCCCCACATATAACCTTGCGGGTTGCGCAAATAAAAATTGGACCCACGGGAAGATAGATGGGCATCTGCAACTAACTTCCCTGAGAAGAGCCGTACGGTCCACCTCGTTGAAGGCGTTAGAAAAATCAACAGTGAGCATAGCCAGGGACCCGTTAGAATGGAACGCGCTCAGAAACTTGTTAGCGCTGTGCAGCACCGCTTCTGCCCCATTAGGGACTCCAACCCCAAACTGGAAATCCCCCAGATAGGCTGCCATCTCTTTACCCACTTTACGCATAGCGACTTTCGACACTAATCTTCTCCAAATGGCCCCCACCGCAATAGGCCTAATCCCGTAGTCAGGCTTTAACAGCGGGGTCAATGGAGCCGAGGCAATAAACTCCGCCAGAGCTTTAGGACAAAGCCCCCCAAGCCACAAGTTGACAACACCAGTGATAGCTTTAAGGAGCCCGGAGGCAGTTGGAGACCCCTGGCCACAGAAAGCGTCTAAAATATGCTGAGCTCACAGACCATCCCTCCCACAAGATGTCCCTTTCGGGAACGTTTTAATACATTCCAACACGCAATCAACGTCAACCTGCAAGGCTGGCTCCAAAGGCAAGGCGGAGGGCATGGTCGGGGGGTTCACAACAGGGTGTTTATCTATCAAGGCTCTCAAGGTGTCCCCCCAGCAGGCGCAACCCCAGATGAGCACAAAACCTTGACGGCCGCTGTATAATGATCACCCGCTACCTTCCGAAGGCATTGCTTAATATTGCCCCCACCATCTTCTTTAGCTTGGTCCACAACCCTGCCAAAATTCCACGCCACGGGGAGTTCAAGGAGGGGCAGGACCAACTCCTCTAAACCTGCCCCATCTTTCCAAACCGCCAACGCCCGCATAATAGAGTTACATTGAAGCGATTTCCTGTTACCCAACCTTCGTTCTTGCCTAGAAGCCGGTTTGACCACCCTTAACGTGCAACGAGGCAACAACAAAAATTTAACCCAAGCCTCAATGGACCCTGGGGCATCCGCCACTTTATGGAGACTCCCTGACAAAGCCTGGGCAAAAGCCATGCAACATGCAGGCAGAATACTCTTGACCGTAGCAACAGGCAGGGCGAGGATGCGCTCAAGGAGAGCGACATCTACCACCATCTTCCCAGACCTTATTTTCTTTTTTTGTTTTTCCGATCATGATCAAGGCCGATGACAACCAAAACTCCTCGGCTACGGCCAGTAAACCCCCATCCCTACACCCTGCCTACTCCGTAACCAACATCCAAAGTAAAATCCGCACCCTCGATGGCAAAACTGTCACATACACATCTTGGGTGAAGCTTTTCTGGTTACACGCGATCGGTTACAAGGTGTTGCATCACATTGATGGCACCGAACCATCCGCTGAAACGGCTGATGAATACCCACAGTGGCTCGAACTTGATGCTCTGGTCCTTCAATGGATCTTGAACACCGTGTCCGATGCCACCCTTCCTCGTTTACTGGGACAGGTCTCGACGGCTCGAGCCGCTTGGCTTAAGCTTCAAAAGACTTTTCTCAGCAACAAGAAGGCCCGTGCAGCCGCGTTAGAAACACAATTCTGTAACCTGACCATGGCAAGCTGTTCATCTATTGATGATTATTGCCAACACCTAAGCGATCTTGCAAATCAGTTAGAGGACGTTGATCAGCCCGTCACTGAGTCGCATCTGGTTCTACAACTCGTCAGGGGGCTTCCACAGGAGTTTGATACAACTGCTTCTCTTATTCATCTGAATAATGCTGACTGGGACACTGCTCGCACTATGTTAGAAGATGAAGTTATTCGGCTGGCCGCTCAACAATCAACCACCTCCTCCTCTGTTTTGGTTACCCAGCAATCCAACAACAACCAATCGGCCGCCTCCTCCCAGCCGCAGCCGCCGGCTAATCAAACCAACCCCAACCCTAACCCTAACCCGAACCCCAACTCCTATCAGTACTCGTCTCGGGGCAGAGGAAGGGGGCAGGGTCGCTTTGGAAGAGGTGGCAGAGGACACGGGAACAGTCTACCAACATCCGGATGGGTCCAGCAAATGCAAACCTACCCCAACTGGGCTTGGTGGGCTCCTCCACCTTGCCCATACCCTACCCAACCATGGCAGCCCACTCCGCAAACCAAACAGCCTTTGGGCTCTTATTCGTTTCCCGGTTACAGTCCAGTGACCAAGCCCAACAATTCCGAACAGGTTGCTTCAGCCCAATACACTGGATACGCTGGCCCATAACCCTCAGCCACTCCTTCAGGCTTCGGCTATAATGCATTGTGTCCTTCTGACTTGAGTGCCGCCTTCTCTGCCATGAACATGCAGGCTCAAGACCCCACATCATTCATGGACACCGGAGCTGAGGCACACGTTACTCAAGACCAAGGTATGATCAAAATCCCTTCTTCATCTACTGCTTGTACTAAACTATTAGTCGGTAATGGCACTTGTGTTCCAATTCTTAATCTGGGACTGGCTTTTACACCTTACCCAACCGAACCTATATCTTACCCAATGTCCTATATAGTCTCCAAATCATTAAAAACTTGATTTATGTTCAACGTTTTTCACGCGATAATTGGGTTTCTATAGAATTTGATCAATTTGGTATTTCTTTGAAGGACCTTCGCAATGGAAGTATTCTTTCTTGCCACAATAGCACCGGGGACCTATATCCATTCACTACACCTCTACTGCCGCCGCAAGCCTGTTTCCTCACCACTACTTCCGCACCCTGGCATGACCGTCTAGGCCACCCAAGAGCCCAAGTTTTAGATGTGTTAAGTCGTACTTTTAATTTTCCATGTAATAAAGACCATAGGTCTACATTTTGCAATTCTTGTCAATTATCGAATAGCAAACGTTTGCCATTTTATGCATCTAATACATTCACCTTTGTACCCTTTGATATTATACACTGTGATTTGTGGACCTCCCCAGTTACTAGCAAAACCGGTTATATATATTACATTCTTTTAATAGATCATTTTTCACATTTTGTTTGGGTTTATCCATTAAAATATAAATCTGAAACTTTTCCCACATTCGTCAAATTTTACCGTCTCATCCACACACAATTTAACCGTCTTATTAAAACCTTTTAATGTGACTTGGGGGGTGAATTTGACAATAATGCCTTCAAAACCTTTGCCCAACAAAACGGACTCCTTTTCCATTTTTCGTGTCCCTAAACCTCCTCCCAAAATGGCCGAGCGGAACGTATGATATGTCTCTTAAATGATATCATACGTGCCCTCTTAATTCATGCCAACCTTCCTCCCTCATTTTGGGTGGAAGCCCTTCACACCGCCACTTATCTCCACAACATATTACCCACAAAACGCTTGAACTCTTTTACCCCAACTTTTGCCTTTTACCTTCGCCACCCCACTTATGATCACTTACGAGTGTTCGGGTGTGCGTGTTACCCAAATACACCGGCCACTCAACCCCACAAACTTCATACCCGGGCCATTCGTTGCATCATTCTTGGTTACCCACCGGATTTCCATGGATACCGCTGCTTCGATCCCACTACCATTAAAGTTCACATCTCTCGTCATGTCACTTTTGACGAAAATACCTTCCCATACACCATCCCTACTTTGGCCACGACCTACAACTTTCTTGACGACCCTATACCCCCGTCGTTCACCTTTTCACCCAATCCAACAATCCATACAACCTGTCCGGCTTGCCCACCTCCACAACCTAAGCCCAGAAAACCCATCACCTATACCCGATGCCAACGTCCACACACCCAGGCCCAACATACCACACCCATTCCAGCCTGACCCAATATCCCGGTCCCTCCGGGCTTTCAACCACTACCGCCCACCGTCCCCACCGTCCCTTCACAGCCAGCCTGACCCACTACTTCTGTTACCGGACCACAACCCATTCCTACAAATACCGCCTACTCACCTCAACCTTCACATCCCACCAATACTCATCCTATGACCACCCGGTCCAAAACCGGTTCCCTCAAACAAAATACACCTCTCAACCTTCACACATCGACCATCTCACCCATTCCTACTACCTATGCCAAAGCCTTCTCAGATACTAATTGGACACACACCATGCAGGCTGAGTTTAATGCATTGCAGGAAAATAAAACATGAGAATTGGTCCCCCGTCCGACTGACACTCCGGTAATACGATGCATGTGGTTATTCCGTCATAAATTTAAGTCGGACGGGTCCTTGGAACGATATAAGGCGCGTTTGGTGGTTAACGTTAAGTCTCAAACTGTTGGGATTGATTGTGAGGATAATTTAGCCCGGTTGTTAAACCGGATACCATACGTACGGTTTTATCTCTGGTGGTTTCGCGTTCGTGGCCTATTCACCAGTTGGATGGCAAGAATGTGTTTTTACATGGGCATCTACAGGAGACGGTTTTCATGCATCAACCACCAGGTTTCGTTGACAAACGATTCCCGAATTTTGTGTGCCGCTTAAAGAAATCTTTATACGGCTTAAAACATGCTCCTCGTGCTTGGTACACTCGTTTTGCTACATATCTTATTTCACAGGGTTTTTGAAGCAGTGTTTGTGATACCTCCCTGTTCGTTTATTTCAAGGGCCCTCATGTCGCATATTTGCTATTATATATCGATGATATCATTCTTACAACATCTACGGATGCCTTTTTACAGGATATTATTCAATCACTCTCATGAGAGTTTGCCATGACAGATTTGGGCCAACTTCATCATTTTTTGGGTATCAAAGTGGCAAAACAAAAAGATGGGTTATTTCTCTCTCAATCACAGTACGCTAAGGAAATTATTGACAGGGCTAAAATGTCTTCGTGTAAGCCATGTGTTACTCTCGTGGATTTGTCTTGCAAGCTTAGTGCCACTGACGGCGACCTTTTCCATGACCCCACTTTATATAGGAGCATCGCTGGTGCTTTACAGTACTTAACTTTCACCAGGCTAGATATCTCATACGCAGTTCAGTAAGTGTGTTTGTTCATGCACGAACCATGTGACCCCCACTTCAATTTTATGAAGCGTATTATCCGCTACTTGCAGGGTACTCTTTCCTATGGGATTCGGATTGTTAAATCCAACGTGCATTCTCTTGTTGCCTACTCGGATGCAGACTGGGGAGGCTGCCCTGATTCATGCCGTTCAACCAGTGGTTATTGTGTTTTCTTGGGGGATAATCTTTTATCATGGTCGTCTAAACGTCAACCCATTGTCTCTCGCTCAAGTGCTGAGGCTGAGTATTGTGGGGTCGCTAATGCAGTTGCCGAAGCAACTTGGTTACGTAACTTACCGCTTGAGCTTCATGTTCCGTTCCAACTTGAATCTGTGGTTTATTGTGACAATGTTTCCGCCGTGTACCTCTCGAATAATCCTGTTCAACATTAGCAGACAAAACATGTTGAGATTGATATCCATTTCGTTCGCGAGAAAGTTCGTGTCGGGCATATATGCGTTCTTCATTTCCCGTCCTCATCACAATACGCAGACATTTTCACTAAAGGATTATTTCGGGAGTTGTTTCAGTCTTTCACGTCCAGTTTAACCGTCTGCACTGCACCCGATCAAACTGCGGGGGATCTTAACATTATCGTAAATATAGGTGTATGTTGCATCGTCAAAATGTCCAATAGTTAGTAAATATTATATTTTTTAAGTTTATTTTTTAATGTAATTTTAGGTTTATTAATTTTAGTCTTCATTTTGATTTTACTTTTTCTATATATTGAATATTTGTAACACCCGAGGTGTTACGGGTCTCTTAAACGGGTCGGGTCGTACCCGACCACCCGATTATTTAATAAAATATTCAAGTTTGAATCTCGTGACAAACCGTTTCAACCGAATATATAGATAATAATTATTAAGATTTTATTATCTCGGTTAAACGCTCCTTATCTGCTATTAACCCGCTGCCAAACGCCTATTATTTTACTCTTATAACCGGTACCAAACATCACGAGTTCCAGTCATTATCCCCGTTGCCAAACACCCTCTATTTTGTCTTTACCTATAAAACTCCTCTCTTCCTCTCATCTCTCGCTACACTCTCTCTCTGAATACATTTTACACACACAAAGTGTGTTTTGGATTATAATTGCTCTGACCAAGGGAGCCTTCACCGGAGATAATGGCCGGCTTATGCCGCCTCCTCCTCCGGTCACCGCGCCGCCGTACGCCGCCTGTCCTCCCTCCGGTAAGCTTCATCTCCACCGAATTCCAACCCTCTTTCTTCTCTGCTTCTGTTACAAAACATACCCGGTTACCCCTAATAATCACCTATTGAACCATCTTTCTGCTTGGGATTTCACCACTAACCTCCCTTGTTTGGCTCTCTGTTCCGGATAAACGAACTGGACAGTCACCAGTTACGGTCACTGTCACCGCTGAACCAACCATCCGGTCACACTTGGATCTGAACCCGACACCAGGTTCCTTGTTTTTAACCCAGCTATAATCAGAAATCACCTGTTGCTCGGGTCTGATGTGAAACTCAACTCGTTACCCTTTTGTTCGTTGTGATATAGATCCGGAGAAAGTACCCTTTTGTTTCCGGTTGATCCCGTGAACCATCCTTCAGTTCTGGTCCACACCCGACGAACCCCCATGAACCACCGAGTAGTTCGTGGGTGGTCTTGAATCCAGAAACCAGGCGACTGTTTGGGGTCTTGGGTCAGCGTGGGTTGGTTGTAAGCTTCACAAGTCGTTTTTAATATTAATATTGCTTTAATGAGGTGTTATATAATACCATTATAATTATTAACATGGCTTTGTGTTAATTATTGTAAGGTACAAATACGGAAGACGGGTTCGTACCCGGTTTTACATAAATCCCGATCAACTTCCGATTATGTTCCGTTAATAAGTCGATAAGACTCGGTCACTATTTCCTATTGGTTGATTGGTCACGATCTTGTAATCTATTTATTAACACGGTGATTATATTGATTGCGAGGTACCGATCATTGAATTGGAAGAATACGAGTCGTCGCCGAGTCGACTCAGTGACTCGGTCAACACCCGGAATAGAACCCGGTCCAATAACTAGACGAGGAATATTATTAGAATTATACGAATATATATATAATACGAATAACGTACGGACTTGATAATAATAATAAGAGAATAATAAACATATATAAAATATATATGTTTATATATATAAGATTTGATATATAAAACGATATACTAGACTCGGGTAAATTCGTGTCTAGAGTTCTTTAGGTTCGCGTGCCAAGCTGTAAAGGCCAGCTTTATTTCTTTTTGCCTAGATTTAGGATGCCCAAACCCCGAGTTTAGGACTATCTAATATATACTGAATTCTATATATATAAATTATATATATGATATATATCCTAAGTATTACAATCTAACAAGTCCCACGCGTAACACGTATCAATATATATATATGAAATATAATTGTAATAAGAAGATTAGCTAGAGATTAACGCAAACCGGTGAGTATCGTGAACTCCCCACTTTTACTGTTTTATTAAGTGTTTTCGGGGGAATACATGTCATTTATAAGAAAACATAATAATGCTTTACATAAAAGAATGATTAATAATAAAAGTTATATAAAGGGGGTAATAGAAACGACAAGGACAGTACTCGACGGTATCGCCATTTCCTTTCTTGTCCAACTAGAGGACAGGAACCAGTTTTACCCGAGTAGAGGGTAGAAATCATTATATTTATCACAAGCAGAGTGATACCATAGATAGGAATGACAACCAATAGAATATAATCGGAATAATAGACATATAATCGAATTGATATAATACAATATATTTTTCCCCTCCAGAATTAGAATTGTAAAGCATATTTATAAAAGATTGTTATAAAAGAATTATAAATAAACGAACTGGTCATTCACTTTATAAAATACACGACCTCACCAACTTTATGTTGACAGAAACTATTTTTGACATGTGTTCAGGTAACCCAACAGATATGATGACGTGGATCCTGGAAGACTAAAGACTGTTATTACCCTGGATTCCGCTGTGTAGCTCCGATAACCCGACCCGACGACCCGGCCACGTCAGCCAGGGTCGTTACAGTTGGTATCAGAGCGGCGCTTAATAACAGTTTTGAAGTCTTTATTAATCCAGGATCTACCAGAATATTTTTTAAAAAAAGAAATTTTGCTAAGAAAAATAATTATGATATCAGAATTATTAAAGAAAATATCAAATTATTAAATTTTTGGGTACCTAAATGACAAACCATTATAAAGTTGGTGAGAACCATAACCGTATATTAGAAATTAAAACGAATCCATTACAGGATATTACTAGAATGATTATGTGGGGTAAATTGACAATTCCGTACACAATTGTGAATTTATATGCACATTTAAATTCTGGGAAATCTTACAGGATATTAAGGCCATATGAAATAAGAAAGAATACAGAAAAGAAACCAGATATATTAAAAGAAATCAGAAAATAAATCCAGATATAAAACACAAAAATTATAGAAGTATATATACAAATAGATATAAAAATTACAAAAATTATTCTTCGATATTTTAATCAACTTGTACGAGAGTTTGAAATCGTATTTCACTCTCTAGAAAACTCGTTGATTATAATCATTCGTCGCATCTCTCCGAAATTTCAGTCTTAATAATTATTCAGATCGTTAACCTCACGGTTATTCCAATAATTATAAACAGAATACGAATATTACGCTCCAACTTGAACATTCCTATGCTCGAGTTTCCAGAAATATTATTTTTACACCGTAATTTCCAAAATTTTATAAAATCCGATATGCTAGAAACATATAAATATTGTGTTTCTAAAGAATTTTCCTCGATTATTTAAATAAAGATCCAATATATTCCGCGATTATCTACATTGTTTTAAATCTTTTTAGTATGATTTTGAAAGTTTATTGAATTTATTCTTAGTTATTACCATTTTTATACTAGACCAGTATATCCGTTTTGAGTAAAAATATATAAATGCCCTCCGTTCAAAATTTTAAATAAACGATTTATTTAATTTATAAAATTAAGAAAACCTGTTAATATTATAACTTATTTTTATTTAAGTATTGATAATTTTTGAAAAACCCCAGAATCTATCTCAGGTTTTATCCAAATTTATCCGTTTAACCTTAAAATTTTGATCTCAATATTTTGAGAAATCTACGTTATTTTTATCAATCCATAATAAGAAATTTGTTTATTAAAAATTTAAGAATTCCGACATTAAGAAAATTTTTACCATGACTCTTTTGAATCGTTAATTTCATTTTCAAAAACAGATACTATTATGAAACTCGAATCAGTATTACTATAAAATATTCCTAAAAGTTTTTATACAAAAGAACCACGACCGTATTATTTTACCAAAACATATTTCATATCGCATTTAACAGTATTTTCATGAAGATTTCTTAATCAAATTCGTATTCGTATATATAAATATTAAGAACCTTTCTCCGTATAATTTTATATCTATGTTCGATTGTATAATTCCTCGATATTATAAACGATAAATATTATACATATTCCGTTTTATAATCTAAACTCATATTTGTAATTATATAAAAATCTCAGTTATACGTCATCCTTGATCCTTTCCAGAAATAAATAATATTGAACAAAAATATTATTCTCGAAATTCCGTAACCAAAATACTTTGGAATCTGTCGGACGAAACCGAATTCTTACTCGCTCGATTATACGAAAATATAACTACCGTCTTAATCCTATGATTCGAACCAGTCAGGGATATTAAAAAGATTGGATTGTTATATTGAATATCTTCTGACACGAGCAAATCCTTGAACAATTGATAGTCTATTTCGTTAGACATATATCAACATGTTTCCTTCCAGAATATATAATTTTGAATTTAAGAGAAAATAAAGAACAAAATAATAAAATAATATGTGAAGGACACATACCTATTGTGATTAAGATAAACAAATACTGGAATGTTAGGTGAGGTGAAATAGTAATTATGATCGCGACATAATTATGAATGTCACAGGAACATTCGAGTAGGACTTTATCAGATCACAGTTTGTCTGTGTAATGAACATATTAAAAAGAAATAATAATAAGAAGAATTATAAATCCGAACTACCAGCGTATCGTATGTGGAGAATACGACCACAAAACTGGCAAAATAGTTGAAATTTCCTTTGTGAAATACGACTAAAGATATATTCGCAGAATAAAAACCATCGACTGGTTAAATTCTATGAATCAAAGAAATCAATTTATTGATTTTGATTGCCAACCAAAGATAGTGCACGTCCTCTGTGCAATCCCTGGGGCAAAGGATATCCGGACCCTTACAGAAGGTATATCCGGACATTTGCCCCCAAGGCACAGGATTCTCTATAAGGATATATGATATTATGAACAAATCTTCGCAATCACTTCTGTATAAAAACTCACGTGAGTTATAGTACAATCAAATTGGTAAAACGGTCAAGTGTTACCAAGTTGAAATTTAAGAAGTGATAAAAGAATTATTAAAATTCCAAAAATATAACAGATAGAAATTTATATGGATTCGGAAACCAGAAATAGTAGAATCCAATGAATTATTAAAAGAAGAAAATTATAACGAATATATCAAAATATAATTAAATACCAAGCGGAATCGCGTAGAGATTCGCAAGGTATGATTGAAGTGAAAACAAAAAATGAATAGAATTATGCTCATTTTTCCAGTGAAACTCTCTGGCCAAAGAATGACGGAATTCCTGTTCTAAGTTAAAGGCTGTGAGAGATCATTTAAGAAATCACTGTTCTGGCAAGAACTATCTATACAAATATCCTGATGAAATAAGCTTCGCTTATAATAAGTTAGATATAAAAGAATATAAATCGACCATAAAAAGAATTATAATTTGAAAAGACATCAGATATGTCTAAATAATAAAAAGGCATGGGAAATGCCATATATCACGAGAAGGCAATTGAAGTGCCAAATAATATTAAAAAGGCATCCGATATGCCAAAAGAAAATATTATAAGAATATAAACATTAAAAGAAATTATCAGATAAAATATAAGTAGTATAAAAACAACTAGAAAATTGCAAAGAATATTTTATCGAGAGTGTCAACGAATCCCGAAATAGAATTAAGAAAGAATTTTGTAGAAATACTTAATAAGTATTCAAATCACGAATGATAATCATGATTTTGAGAAAGAATAATTGATGCATTGCCATAAGAATCTTAAGTCAAAGAATCGTAACAACAATTGTTACAAGTAGATTCAAAGACTATAAAGATAAATTTACATATATTGACTGTAGAATTGTGAAAGACCTCATTCACAATAATACAATAAGAAAAGTCAAATAATATGTATTAGATGCAATGCAGTCAATCATCAATGAAATAGTCAATAAGATTATTATAGATGATTTAAGAGAAATCTCAATGATCAATGACCAATAGATCAAGATAATGAAAAGAAATTGTTGAAACCGTGTAATTTAACAAATTCAATTAGTCTTTTCCGACACCTTTAGACTCCGTATAAAGTATGTCTAATGATCTGAGAAACCTCCTAAGTATATCCACAAATAGAGATGTTAGGACAAAGAGGATTGGTGAAACCACTTTTGTAAACCTTAGTCTAATTCACTTCTGTCATTTTGGCTAAGTATAGAAGTACTGAAGAGAAGACAAGAAACTGCTGATTAGAAGATATGAGAAGTGCTGAAGAAGAAACTTCATCAGAAGTTCTGAAGTCCAAACCAGACAAGTTCACTTCAGAAGTACTGAAGACAAAACTACTCATCAGTAGTTTGTCCTTCATCAGCACTTAGCTTAAGATATTTCCCACCGCCTTTTGCTTCAGTAGTTTATTGTTTATTATTACTTTTAGCTGTATTTGTTAGTTTCAATGTTGCAACTTGTGCAACTTGTTTCTGTTGTTTCTGTACTTGCTTTTTGGGCAAGATACATGCATGTAAACGTCTATAAATAGGAGGCTTCAACCTTCTATTTTAGACATTGATTTTAATAGAAAAATCCTTCAAACACTATCATTGTTCTATTCCATTTCTGTATTTATTGTGAATCTGTCTAAGTATCTAATTCTCATTTACTGCTTAGATTCATAATAAATACTTGTCATCTATTAGTTTCAAACATCAAGGGGGAGTAATAACTCTTCCTTAGTATAAAAAGTGTTGCTTTAACTTATACATTCCGCTGTGCTTATAATCTGATTTACAAGGACTTGCTAAACACTTAAGTGTCAAGATAGCAAGTTCTTACTTAGCAAAAAGAGCAAACTGATCCAACAATTGGTATCAGAGCATTGGTTTATCTGATCACATATCAATCTAACAAATTGAGAATCAGACACAAAGCTCTTATTGATATTCAATAAAAAGATCAAAAGTTCACTTTTTATCAATATCCATCACTTAAAAGAGTCATCTGACAAATCTATACTCTTTAAAATGGATCCACATAATACTGGTTCTGCCACTAAACCTGCCATGCTTGTGAGAAATGAGTACAACATATGGCAAAAGAGAATGGCACATACCTTGTCACAAACCAACACAGGTTGTTGGAGATCTGTGATATATGGTCCTCACAAACCAGTAAATGTTAATCTTGAAACTAATGTTAAGGTCCCTAAGGACCCTAAAGAATATACAGATGATGATTTCCTAAAACTTGAGCTAGATGCAAAAGCATTCTCTATGTTGGCAAGCTCTCCCAAATGAGATATACTCTGGCCTTTTACATTGTGAAAGTGCCAAAGAACTTTGGGACTGTCTTAAAGAACAGTTTGGAGGAACTGAAGAGGTGATTGCCAACACCAGAGAGATTTTAGCTCAACAATATGAAACATTTGCTTATATTAATGGGGAAACTTTGACTCAACAATTTGAAAGATTCTCCTCATTAATATCTGAGCTAAAGTTAAATGGTCAGACCTATACAACAGTGTCTATGCTACATAGATTTTTAAGGTCTTTACCTGACAAATGGGAAACATACTCCATTGTTTTAAGATCCTCACCAGATTTTAGCTCCCTCACTCTTACAAAACTCCATGGGAGATTACTTACTTTTGAGAGAGAAATTGATCAAAAGAAGAAATTACAATCATCTGGTAAAACTGCTGATGACTACCTACCAGGTAGTACAACACTTTTAGGACAAGATTCACCAACTTGTTCCTATGGATCTTATGAAAATATTGACATAACCACTGGGATCTCATCAGAAAGATCTTTCCCAGGTTATGACAATAATGACCAAAGTCAAACTGCTGATAATCTATGTTTTATCATGGATGATTTGAAAAATTTTAGCAGTGATGACTTAGAAGAAATGGACATATTACACCAACTGGCCATGCTAAGCATTAAAACTAACAAGTTTTATAAAAGGTCAGGAAGGAAATTTCCAAGATTGACCAGTAATACAAAAATTGGTTTTGACAAATCTAAACTGAGATGTCACAAGTGTCAGAAGTTGGGACACTTTGCTAGAGAGTGTAGAAGCTCTAGCTTTAACCAATCACAATCTGGAAATAACTATAACCCCAATTATAACAGGAATAATGGAACTCAAGGGAGTGCTCATTTTGTACAGGCACAAGCTCCTCAACAGCAATATATGCCACAAGTACAATATGTTCAA
Organism: Ambrosia trifida; assembly: GCA_028751855.1. NCBI lineage: Eukaryota > Viridiplantae > Streptophyta > Magnoliopsida > Asterales > Asteraceae > Ambrosia > Ambrosia trifida. The sequence goes on from CM054122.1 coordinate 150,720,635, forward strand.
GTGCCTGCTCAACAGATGCAGAGCCAACAATCAATCCCTCCCTTTCCAGCTGCTCAACTTCCTCCACAGCCTCAACAACCCTCTCAACAAAGTCTTTTTACCTCAGGGTATGTTGACTGGAGCAGTCTCCCTTTTGACACCACAGAGTGCAATCCTGATGCAGACAACAAAGTGTTTGACATCAACTGGGGAGAACCAGACAATGGCAGAAAGAACTTTGCCTTAATGGCATTTGAAGGGTGCACTTCAAAATCTGCATTGTCACAGGTATCAAAAGAATCTTTGACAAAACTTTGCTCAAATTCTTGCAAAGAAACTTTTGCTCTCATAAGAGAGACAAATCTGCACTTACAAGGCAAAGCCAATGATTTAGAAAGAAAATACACACAGATAAAATGTGATTTAGAAAGAAAACTGTGTGCTAAAACAAAAGAAGTTTCTAAATTAACTGACTCTGCTATTGAAACCCAAGCACAAATCAAAATCATGCTAAATGACCTGGGAGATGTCAGACAAGAGCTTGCTGACACCAGGATCACTTGTGAAAAATGGGTGGAATCTTGTAAGGGGTATCAATTATTGCTAAACAAACAAAGTGCTTCAAATGTTAAGTTTGGCATAGGATACCATCATGTTGAAACACCAACAGATTTTTCTCCCAAAACTACTGAAGATGAGAGAAGAATTGTTTCAAATGAAACTTCTGAAGGGAAAGAATGCACATCTTTCCATGAAACTTTCTAAACAGAAATCCTGGCATTTTTAAAGAAAGTACTTCAGAAGTATTAACAAAATCTGACAACAAGCCATCAGTAGTTTCATCTACATCAGGAGTTGAGACCCTGAAAACTACTGATGAGCAAAATCTCTTCACAAATGTCAGAAATTTGCCTTTAGATCAAAAACAAAAGGCAAAAGAATGTGAAATTTGTGGCCTGTTCAACCACAAAACTGAATTTTGTAGATACAGAAAAGGAATTCAGTTCAATCAAAAATTTAAACAACAGGTTGTGGGAAATCAAATCAGAAATGATTATGAAAGAATCTTTAAACCCAAGAAACAACAACAACCTGAAAACACCTTTTATCAGAAAAAGATAAAATCTCAACCAAAATCTTTTTCTCAAAATTCCTTGTCAGTAGTTAGACCAGAATCATCAGCAGTTTCACAAACTGCTGAGATTCAAAATCTAATGAACATGGTAGAACTACTGATGACCAAGGTTGATGGTGGTCCTAAAAAGGATGCCACCATGGTTCTTAATGAAAAATCCATTGCCAAAAAGACATGGATTTCTCAACCTGGTCAAGAACAAACTGTAACTGTTCTCAAGAGCAAACCCAAAGCCAAACAGGCTTGGGTTCCTAAATCTAACTAATTTGCTTTTATGTGCAGAGAGTTTCCAGGGGCTTAAACAGCATATGGTATGTTGATAGTGGAGGCTCTATGCACATGACTGGATGCAGATACCTGATAAACAACTTTATCAGCCAAAGAGAAGGATCTGTATCCTTTGGGAACAATGCTAAGGGATATGTGCTAGGACATGGCAATGTCTCCTCTGGCAAAATACAGTTTGACAAGGTCAATCTGGTGGAAAACCTTGAATACAACTTGCTGAGTGTGTCACAAATGTGTGATAAAGGATATTCTTCCTTTTTCACAAAGACAGCATGCAAGATCATCTCACCAGAAGGCCAGAAGTTGATAGAGAAGATTATAGAAGATCATACTTTGCTGATTGCCAAAAGATGTGGCAATGTCTATGCAGTGGACATTGAGAAAGACAAAGTATTGAACAACACTGCCTGTTTCTTCTCAAGGGCATCAACTTCAGAAACAGATCTCTGGCACAGGAGACTTGGCCATGTGAACTTTAAAACCATAAATAAAGTCACAAAAATGGGCTTGGTCAGAGGTCTACCTTTGAAAGTATACCAGTGTCAAGAACACTGTGTATCCTGTTTAAAGGGAAAACAGCATAAGTCCTCCTATAAGTCTATTGAAGAATCAAAAACAACTGCATGTCTTCAACTACTCCATATGGACTTATTTGGACCTGTAAAAATTATGAGCCTTGGTAAAAAGAAGTACTGCTTAGTCATCATTGATGACTACTCAAGATTCACATGGGTATTCTTCTTATTTTCCAAGGATGAGGCTGCTGAAATCATCAAGTTCTTCATTCTACAAGTAGAGAAACAATATTCTCTATCTGTCAAAACCATTAGAAGTGACAATGGGACAGAGTTCAGGAACAAAACTCTGGATGAATTCTGTTTGTCTAAAGGGATTATTAGACAATACAGTGTTCCCAGAACTCCTGAACAAAATGGTGTAGTAGAAAGGAAGAACAGAACATTGATAGAAGGAGCAAGAACAATGTTAGCTGATTCTGGACTGCCATTGTATTTTTGGGCAGAAGCAGTTAACACATCATGTTATGTTCAGAATAGAGTTCTTGTGGTCAAGAGACATTCCAAGACTGCCTATGAAGTTCTTCATGGCATGAAGCCCCTTATCTCCTTTTTCAGGGCTTTTGGGTGTCAATGTTTCATCTTGAACATCAAGGAATCTATTTCAAAGTTTGCTGCCAAAGTTGACTCAGGTTACTTTCTTGGTTACTCTTCAACTAGAAAAGCCTACAAGGTTTTTAATTCTCACACCAGGATAGTAGAAGAAACATTGAATGTCAAGTTCAATGAGTCAAAACACACTCTTATTCCAGCACATCCTGCTGAACTCTTTGACCTTGACAACTTTCACTTTGGACCTGAAAAGACTGTTACTTCTTCCAAACCTACTTATTATGGTGATCAAAGGTTTGAAGATGAGGATCCTACACCATGGACTCCTCAAACAGTCATTAAGTCAACTACAACACCATCAGAAGTTTCTCAAACTTCTGATCAAACAAATACTGAAGGCCAAACTCAAACATCTGCTTCAGCACCTGCAACTACTGAAGAAGCTAAAACTGCTGAACCAGATATTATAGACCTCAGTAGTTTGTTTGAAGAACAAGAGCCACCTACACCTGTCAGTGGTTTACAACAACTGATTGAACACAAAGATCATCCACTTGATCAAATCATGGGTGATATAGCTTTAGGTGTTCTTACCAGAAACCAGTTCTCCAACTTTTGCCTATTTTCAGCCTTTATTTCACAGTTGGAACCAAAGAAGTACCAGGAAGCCCTCAAAGACAATAATTGGGTGCAAGCTATGCAAGATGAACTGCTTCAGTTCAACAAGCAACAGGTCTGGGAAATCTGTCCCTTACCTCAAAACAAGCAACCAATTGGTACAAGATGGGTTTTCAGGAACAAACAAGATGAAGCTGGTATGATAATCAAGAACAAGGCAAGACCGGTAGTTCAAGGGTACTCTCAAGAAGAGGGAATTGACTATGATGAAACCTTTGCTCCAGTTGCAAGGCTTGAGGCCATTAGGTTATTTCTGGCCTATGCCATTTCCAACAAAATTAAAGTTTATCAAATGGATGTGAAAAGTGCATTTTTGTATGGAAAAATCAAAGAGGAGGTGTATGTCTGTCAGCCACCTGGGTTTGAGGATCCTTCTCATCCTGAGTGGGTGTACAGACTGGACAAAGCTCTTTATGGGCTCAAACAGGCTCCAAGAGCCTGGTATGATACACTCTCCACCTTTTTACTCAAAAATAACTTTACAACAGGTGCCATTGATAAAACTCTTTTCATTAAACATGTTGGAAATCATGTCTTACTTGTTCAAATTTATGTTGATGATATCATTTTTGGTTCAACAAACACAAAACTGTGTGATGATTTTAAGAAACTCATGCAATCAAAATTTGAGATGAGTATCATGGGAGAACTGCAGTACTTTCTAGGACTGCAGATCAAGCAACAAACAAATGGAACTTTTATACATCAATCAAAATATGTTAAAGAATTATTGAACAAATTTTCTTTAAATGACTGTAAATCATGTTCCACTCCCATGACACCAATCACACAAGTTGAACCTGATGATCAAGGAAAACAGGTTGATCAAACCATGTACAGATGCATGATAGGTTCCCTTTTATACTTAACTGCTTCTAGACCAGATATTATGTTTTCAACATGTGTCTGTGCTAGATATCAATCAGCACCAAGGGAATCACACCTTATAGCAGTCAAAAGAATTTTCAGATATCTGAAAGGAACTCCAACACTGGGAATTTGGTATCCTGCCTCAAGCAATACCAAGTTATCAGCTTTTTCAGATAGTGACTATGCAGGGTGTAAGATGACAAGAAAGTCAACATCTGGTGGTTGTCAATTCCTGGGTAACTGTCTAGGGTCATGGCAATAAAAGAAGCAAACATCTGTTGCAACTTCAACTGCTGAAGCTGAATACATTGCAGCTGCAAGTTGTACATCACAGATACAATGGCTCCAATATCAACTTCTTGATTATGGAATCAAAGAGACCAAGACACCTTTGTTTGTAGACAGCAAATCTGCCATTAGCATCATTCAAAATCCGGTACAGTTCTCAAAAACCAAACATATTGAGATCAGGTACCATTTCATAAGAGATTGCTATGAAAAAGGCAAGATTGAGGTGAAGCATGTAGCAACAGCTAATCAAATAGCTGACATCTTCACTAAGCCCCTTGACACATCAACATTTCAGAAGTTAGTATCCATGCTTGGAATGCTAAATTTGTAAGTGTTTACTTTATTTTTTATTTTTTTTTAAAACATATATGCATATCAGTTAGAATCCAAGTTAACACTTGATTCTACCCAACTCTACATCAAACTTCTACATCAATCACTACTGTTATGCATAAAACATCAAAAATTTTTTTTTTTCTTTTTCCATCCTTGATTCCATCCTGTTTACCTTTTCCTTTTTTCTGGTTTTCACTTACAAAAGACAAAAGTCTGAAACAAAACTTTTGAAAAACAAAAAGAGAACTACTGATTAACATAAATCAGTATGAGAGAAAACTACTGATGAACAAACATCAGTATGGGGATAATTTCTGAAAAGTGTGTAACTTCTGATAAAATAACCTTCAAAAGTTATGAATAAAAGTATTTATTAAAACATTTCTCATCAGCTGTTCAAACTACTGAAGAGAAAATGGGAACTACTGATGAAGTAATCCTTCATCAGCAGTTTAAGTCAAAAGGGCAAATCTGACTTTTCCCATCATCAGAGGTTTGACCTAATCAGTTTAAAACCTCTGATAAAAAGATTTTTAACCAAAGGCGGTTTAAAAACTTCTAATAAAGAAGATTCAAGCGGTTAAAACTTCTGATAAATACCTTTTCTACACACTTATCCTTTCAAACTCAAAAATATCCCTCCTTCTCTCTCAAAAACTCTCTCAACCTATACCTGCAAATCCACTGTTCGATCAAAACCCAAACCACATGGCTCTAGTTCTAAAACAGGGACACAATCAAAGGGCCTTCCTTGAAAAACAAGAAGGCTGGTCCCAATACGATGAGATCATTGATCTTGTCGTAAAATCCCAATATTTTACTGCTCTCACAATGTAACTGCCCCTGACCATGTTGCTAATGCTGATATTCATCTAACCATGACTGAGTGTGGTTATCAAGGTACTCTCTCCCATGCTACAATCTTTAAAAAATATTTTGAACCAAAATACAAGCTTTTGTTTCATTATATTATTATGTGTTTGAGTCCAAAAACAGGGTCTTATGACCAGATGCCCTCCACTTTTCAACCAATATTTCATTCCATTGTGAATGAAACTAAATTCAGGGCATCAAAACTATTTTCAATGAGTTGGTGTTACATCACAATAATACCAAGAAAAAGTTTTTGTTATACCCAAGGTTCATTATGCAATGCATAATAGGGGAACTGGGTAATGAGGTGCTTGTGGGAAAAATTTCAACTTTAAATCCTTTAACATCACAAGCATACTCAAGGCATAACAAACCGGCTGCCTGGCCAGAAGATGATCAGGGAGAACAACAACAAGTCCCCCTGAAGCCCACATCTTCCAAACTCACACCACCAAAAGCCAAAAAGCCCAAGCCAACAAAAACTGCACCCCACCAACCCAAAAGAAAAGCTGTTTAGGAGGTTGAGATGCCTGAACATGCTCATGAGCATTCTGCTCTTCAAATAGGTGAGACTGAAACACCCTCTCAGTCTCATCCATCTCAAACCCCACCAAGAGCACCCATAACCATTTTATTCAAAAGAAAAAGACTTAGAAAAACATATCAAACACACTCTTCTTTTGAAACTACTGAACAACAACTTTCACCACCTATTGCCCAAACTACTGAACCAACCCCACAAATTTCTGAACAAGAGGCAATAGAAATTGCCAAACTTCTCTCTGGGCTAAAAGAGAATGTCCCATCTGATCATGTCAGTCCCCTACAACCACAACAAACAGGGGACATAACTACTACATCAGACATGGATGTGGACATCTCTAGCCCTATCCCAAGAGATGAGGGTGGACCAGAGTCTTTAAGCCCAATTTTAGAGACTCTTGGGGCATTTGAGGCTGCTACTACTCAGTTACCACCCAGTGGTGGATCTGAGGATAGAAGTAACATAGCTAAGACCTCAGATGTGGCAACTACTGATGAAGGCTTAATGCCTGAAGTAGGAAATCCTCAGAACCAAGAACAAGAGGTTCATGAGAGAACTGAGTTGGGCTCAGCTCATGATTTAACTGAGACAGTCCTCATTGAGGGCAACATCAGGGATTCAGATGATTCCATTAATTTGGATGATGTTTCACACACTCAAACTACTGAATTGACGGCACTTTCTGAAGGTCCTGTTTCAGGGGTATCCAGGCTCAAGAAGCCAGTCACCTCTGCACAGGTTAAAGCCCACTCAATCCCTAAAACCCCTAGAGTGGCATCCTCTGTACAACATGAGGATCTCCCAGAAACACCCCCTTCACAACAAATGCCTACCCAATTCCCTGGGCAAACAAGCATAGACCTGAACCAGCTATGCAGCCCAGAGGGTCCCCTGTACCACATGATGAATACACTCATCAGAAATCACTTCCAAACATATACAGCTGACTTGGAGCTGTCCATCAAGAATCAATTTGGAGTGATCAAGACCAAGATGAACGATCTGTCCAACAAAATAGACTTCAACAGCAAACAGATTGCTCATCTTCAAGGACAATTCTCCCAACCCTCTGCTTCAAGGGTTAAAATTGATGAATCCAAAAAGGGGGAGAAGATCAGGGAACCTAAGGGGTCATTCCAAGCCAGGATAAGGGCAAGAGTGGCCATCCTTGAAAGAGATCAAAAAGATCAGGCCAGGAAAGAACAATTGGCCAAACAGTTTGGTGTCTCAATAGAAGAAATTGAAGCAGCAGAGAAAGAAGATGAGACCCAAACATCTGAAGAATCCCTAAGGCACAATGAAGAAACTTCTGATGACAAAACTTCTGATGAAGAATCAGAAAGTACTGAAGACAATCCTTCAGTAGTTGACAAACCATCAGCAGTTGTCAACACATCAGAGGTTAGCACTTCCAAACCTCAAACAACTGAACCTTCCAGAACCACTGCTCCCATTCAACCAACATCTGATCCCATCAGGCCTACCACTGTTACAACAATGACTGTACTAAGCCCTTCTCCTATCTCTCAATCAGCTGAACTATTAGAGAAGAGCTTAATTGCAGCCAACAAGAAGGCCAGAGAAGATCAGATCTGGAAATCTCTGGAAGAAAGGGATGATTTGGATTTAAGCCATGAAGAAAAACTTCAGGCTTATGAAGCTGAACTACAAAGGCAGGCTAGCCTTGATGAGATTGCTGAACAAGATAAAAGACAACAACTGGTGTCTTACATTACCAAGAATAGCAAGACTAAAGCCTTTACACTCAAAGGACTCTCTATGCAAGAGCTGACAAGAAGAGCACAACTGCTTGCAGACAAAGTGGCCACAAGCAAAGATGGAAAGGCCAAGAGAGCCCAGATAATAGAAGAGTTAGTAGCAGAAGGATATGGTTCAAAAGCCTCAGTATCCAGATGGAAAGAAGAAAGACTGATGGATACTTACAGAAAATACTTGGCTGCCAAGGCTGCAAATCCAGAGAAGTTTCAAACTGCTGATCCTTCAAGATCAGTAGTTAGAACTTCTGGTGTATCTAGAAGAACTGCTACTCAGAAGAAGAAGGCAGAGGACAATGTCAAAACTGACTTCAAAATGGTACTACTTGAAGGAAGTTCAATAGTCCATTCAGATTTTGACATTGAGGAGAAACCTCTGTTAACACAATTCAGGGATCCTTCCACTTTTGCTTATCAAATACAAAAGACCATCAAAGAAAAGCTGCATACCAGAGTAGTGACTGAACACCATCTCCCAACTGTTCAGATGCCTGATATGCATCAACAACAAGGAAGAGAATCCCACCTGAGGCTATCTGAAACTGAAAACATCCAGCACTCAGGACCATCAACCCAAGGGACAAGTCTGGTTCCCTATTCTTCTGACTTTAACAAGTCAAAGATCCCTATCATCAGATGGTCACTTACTGATAACAACTCAGTATTGTTGACAAGAAGAGACCTCTCAAGCAGGGCTTACAAGAAGATCAGTGATCTGAAGAAACTGTCAACACAAGACCTGCTCACAATTCAACATCTAGAACCACAGAGAGGATCTCTATCTGATGGTCAGTTAAACCAGCTCAAGAACACCATGTACAAAGAGATATGGAAGATTGTTAAAGACAGAAGAAACACATAAGGAATTAGTAAGGTTTTGGCTTCATCAATCCAGGGGGAGATTGTTAGGACAAAGAGGATTGGTGAAACCACTTTTGTAAACCTTAGTCTAATTCACTTCTGTCATTTTGGCTAAGTATAGAAGTACTGAAGAGAAGACAAGAAACTGCTGATTAGAAGATATGAGAAGTGCTGAAGAAGAAACTTCATCAGAAGTTCTGAAGTCCAAACCAGACAAGTTCACTTCAGAAGTACTGAAGACAAAACTACTCATCAGTAGTTTGTCCTTCATCAGCACTTAGCTTCAGATATTTCCCACCGCCTTTTGCTTCAGTAGTTTATTGTTTATTATTACTTTTAGCTGTATTTGTTAGTTTCAATGTTGCAACTTGTGCAACTTGTTTCTGTTGTTTTTGTACTTGCTTTTTGGGCAAGATACATGCATGTAAACGTTTATAAATAGGAGGCTTCAACCTTCTATTTTAGACATTGATTTTAATAGAAAAATCCTTCAAACACTATCATTGTTCTATTCCATTTCTGTATTTATTGTGAATCTGTCTAAGTATCTAATTCTCATTTACTGCTTAGATTCATAATAAATACTTGTCATCTATTAGTTTCAAACATCAAGGGGGAGTAATAACTCTTCCTTAGTATAAAAAGTGTTGCTTTAACTTATACATTCCGCTGTGCTTATAATCTGATTTACAAGGACTTGCTAAACACTTAAGTGTCAAGATAGCAAGTTCTTACTTAGCAAAAAGAGCAAACTGATCCAACAAGAGATAACCTAGAGATCAACTATATTACAGCGATATAGATGGAACTTAAAGGATAGAATTTGTAAGAAGTAATCCGATAGTTACCAAAGGTTATTCCTACTCTTTAAGAATCGAAATTACAATGATGGTAAATTCTAAAGTTCAAATAAAAGAGGTAGTAGCTCGGATCCCGTTCAAGTCATGATAATGAAGGGACTTCCGTATCTATCTCCTAAAGAACTATCTAGAACCCATCATTGTAAATAAATCCGAATATCAAACGATGAAAATATAGTATCAATACGAGAACCTTTAATAGTCATATCGAAATAATACAGATAATCCATGTATCTGAAATAACATGACTATAGCAAGAAAGGTTAAAACATAATTAGAAGTATGATCAAGATGTAGTCTTACAGATTGACATTTCTAATATTGGATTGATATAAGATCGAGCTCCTCGCAAACCATAAGAAGCGATCATGTCTCGACGACAAATATTTTTGTTCTAATTGTAACATCCTTATAGACTAAGGGTGTAAAGGACAAGATCACTCAAATTTCGGGGACGAAATTTCCTAAGGGGGGGAGAATGTAACACCCGAGGTGTTACGGGTTTCTTAAACGGGTCGGGTCGTACCCGACCACCCGATTATTTAATAAAATATTCAATTTCGAATCTCGTGACAAACCGTTTCAACCGAATATATAGATAATAATTATTAAGATTTTATTATCTCGGTTAAACGCTCCTTATCTGCTATTAACCCGCTGCCAAACGCCTATTATTTTACTCTTATAACCGGTACCAAACATCATGAGTTCCAGTCATTATCCCCGTTGCCAAACACCCTCTATTTTGTCTTTACCTATAAAACCCATCTCTTCCTCTCATCTCTCGCTACACTCTCTCTCTCTGTATACATTTTACACACACAAAGTGTGTTTTGGATTATAATTGCTCTGACCAAGGGAGCCTTCACCGGAGATAATGGCCGACTTATGCCGCCTCCTCCTCCGGTCACCGCGCCGCCGTACGCCGCCTGTCCTCCCTCCGGTAAGCTTCATCTCCACCGAATTCCAACCCTCTTTCTTCTCTGCTTCTGTTACAAAACATACCCGGTTACCCCTAATAATCACCTATTGAACCATCTTTCTGCTTGGGATTTCACCACTAACCTCCCTTGTTTGGCTCTCTGTTCCGGATAAACGAACCGGACAGTCACCAGTTACGGTCACTGTCACCGCTGAACCAACCATCCGGTCACACTTGGATCTGAACCCGACACCAGGTTCCTTGTTTTTAACCCAGCTATAATCAGAAATCACCTGTTGCTCGGGTCTGATGTGAAACTCAACTCGTTACCCTTTTGTTCGTTGTGATATAGATCCGGAGAAAGTACCCTTTTGTTTCCGGTTGATCCCGTGAACCATCCTTCAGTTTTGGTCCATACCCGACGAACCCCCATGAACCGCCGAGTAGTTTGTGGGTGGTCTTGAATCCAGAAACCAGGCGACTGTTTGGGGTCTTGGGTCAGCGTGGGTTGGTTGTAAGCTTCACAAGTCGTTTTTAATATTAATATTGCTTTAATGAGGTGTTATATAATACCATTATAGTTATTAACATGGCTTTGTGTTAATTATTGTAAGGTACAGATACGGAAGACGGGTTCGTACCCGGTTTACATAAATCCCGATCAACTTCCGATTATGTTCCGTTAATAAGTCGGTAAGACTCGGTCACTATTTCCTATTGGTTGATTGGTCACGATCTTGTAATCTATTTATTAACACGGTGATTATATTGATTGCGAGGTACCGATCATTGAATTGGAAGAATACGAGTCGTCGCCGAGTCGACTCAGTGACTCGGTCAACACCCGGAATAGAACCCGGTCCAATAACTAGACGAGGAATATTATTAGAATTATACGAATATATATATAATACGAATAACGTACGGACTTGATAATAATAATAAGAGAATAATAAACATATATAAAATATATATGTTTATATATATAAGATTCGATATATAAAACGATATACTAGACTCGGGTAAATTCGTGTCTAGAGTTCTTTAGGTTCGCGTGCCAAGCTGTAAAGGCCAGCTTTATTTCTTTTTGCCTAGATTTAGGATGCCCAAACCCCGAGTTTAGGACTATCTAATATATACTGAATTCTATATATATAAATTATATATATGATATATATCCTAAGTATTACAATCTAACAAGTCCCACGCGTAACACGTATCAATATATATATGAAATATAATTGTAATAAGAAGATTAGCTAGAGATTAACGCAAACCGGTGAGTATCGTGAACTCCCCACTTTTACTGTTTTATTAAGTGTTTTCGGGGTATTACATGTCATTTATAAGAAAACATAATAATGCTTTAGATAAAAGAATGATTAATAATAAAAGTTATATAAAGGGGGTAATAGAAACGACAAGGACATTACTCGACGGTATCGCCATTTCCTTTCTTGTCCAACTAGAGGACAGGAACCAGTTTTACCCGAGTAGAGGGTAGAAATCATTATATTTATCACAAGCAGAGTGATACCATAGATAGGAATGGCAACCAATAGAATATAATCGGAATAATAGACATATAATCGAATTGATATAATACAATATATTTTCCCCTCCAGAATTAGAATTGTAAAGAATATTTATAAAAGATTGTTATAAAAGAATTATAAATAAACGAACTGGCCATTCACTTTATAAAATACACGACCTCACCAACTTTATGTTGACAGAAACTATTTTTGACATGTGTTCAGGTAACCCAACAGATATGATAACGTGGATCCTGGAAGACTAAAGACTGTTATTACCCTGGATTCCGCTGTGTAGGTCCGATAACCCGACCCGACGACCCGGCCACGTCAGCCAGGGTCGTTACAATATTAATTATCAAAAAAAGGGGACATTCTTCACCATCACCCTTGCTCCATTACTTGGATGATGAGTCTGCCCCACAGTGACATAAGGGTGTATAAAAAGCTTGCAACTCGTGGCTCGCTCGATAATAGCTCAACTCGAAAAAGGTCGAAAAAACGAGCCAGCCCGGCTCGGCTCGATTGTAAACGAGCTCGAGCTCGAGCTAGGCCTGTCTCAGCTCGTGAGCTCGCGAGTTGCGTCGAATTATTTTATTTATATTTATTAATTTTATTTTTAAATGTTTAAATTAAAAAATATGTGAGAGGAGGTTGAAGTGTTCACATTTTAAGTTTAATTAATTAATAAAATATAAAAATTAATAAAAAAAATAAATTGTACATATAATACTTTTAGTATGCCTTCCATTCTTTAAAATATTAGAAAAAAAATATACATGTATATTTGTAATTTTATTTTATTTTATTTTTATTTTTTTATTTTATAATTTTTTTGTAATAAAATAATAAATAACTAACGAGATGACTCGAGCCAACTCGAACATTTACAAGCTGAGCTGGCTCATTTAAGTTCGAGCTCGAGCTTAGTCTGGCTCGACTCGACTTGGCTTGTGTATAGCCCTACAGTGACGTGACGACTGATGTTGAGACCCATCCCCAAGTGAGGGGGCTCGTTCACACCTACCAACCTAATAGTCTTTTTAGGTTTCCACACATTGGTTTAATAAATGGGTATTGGATTTTAATAATCCAAACTTTGTCTTATTGGCCAGTAATAATTTGTACTTAAGAAATTCACCACAACAGTCCAACTTTCAAAATATTTTCCTCCAATGAGGCTTTATTAACCGAGAGCTAACCAGTTAGTGAATGCTGACATGGACACTGATATGGCATGCTGATGCTGACGTGGATGATGATGTGGACGCTGACAGTGACGGATTCAATTTTTTTTTTTCTATGGGTTCCTCTTTTAGTTGTCACTTTTCTCACGACCAAACGTTAAAATTTTCGGATCGGATAAAAAAGTAACCATTCCATTAACCCTAGAATTTTGGGGTAGTGTTACATCGCAAAACTTATAATTACAAAGATTATCCACCAAAAACAATTATATAATCATTATAATGTTGTTATCAAAAGAAGAAACTAGTAAGTTAGAAAACAGCTTCCATAAGCCCAATTGGTTTAGGGCCTAAAATTTTCTATGAGAGGCTTGGGTTCAATTTCTACTAGCTACATTTGGAGGACATTGGTGGAGGGAAAATGAGGGATGACCCAGGCCATTGGCCTGGGTTCGAGTCCTGATCCCGACCGGTTTTATCGATTATTTCACTGTCGTGCCTTCGGGCGGGTGAGTGGTCGGGTTTTCCCGGGAATTGGTGGCCCGGGTACTCTCGAGTATCTGATTCGCCAAAAGGGTGCCCGAGAGTGCTTGGAAATTGATTCGTCCGCTGTTAAAAAAAAAGTTTCAATTAAAACTTGAAACTTGTCCAAAGGTAGCAATCCCAACTCCCAAGAGAATGCATGTGAATGCATCAACAACATTACAAATAAATATTTACAATCCAAAAACTGAGCAAGAAAGGAATCAAATATCAACCGCATGGACTGCCCTACCAGGGTAAAATTTTCCAAATTCATGTCTATATAAAGATACATACAAAAGCTAAATAAGTAAATATCATACTCCAATATCACTTTCATCTAACGGGGACGGGGCGCTACCCGTAAGTTTTTTCAAGTTCACTGATTTCAACCAATTCTACACTGTCACATCACTTCACTGATTTCCTTCACTGAAACAGTTTTTTAGAGGCAACACTACACTGGAAATAAAATAGAGAAAAAGACAAAAGGGGGAGAGAAACTCACGGGACCACTACCAGCTGGGTGGCGGCGGTGTTACCGTGCTGGTAGTGGGGTACCCGTGACCAATTCTGGTAGCGCCCTACCCCCCCCCCCCCCCCCCCCTAATACTAGTGTGAAAAAAATTAATCCACATGAGCTGCTGATGCAGCAACTGCAGCACGAAAAAAAAACATAGTCTGGACGCGCCATTGACCGGGTACCTAATAGTGAAATTGTGGGCTCTCAACCAATGGAACACTTTGCAGATTTTGTTATGGGTACCTTTAATATTTACTTACGGATTCCTTTCAAATTTTCTATATAGAATAACAATAAAAATTCCAAAGCAAGTGGGTTCCCGGGAACCCACTCATTATACTTAAATCCGCCTTTAGACGCTGACATGCTGACACTAACATAGATATTAACATGGCATGCCATGTTAGCGTCCACTAACTGGTTTAGTTCTTAGTTAACAAAAGCTAATTAAAGGAAAATACTTTAAAAGTTGTGACTATTGTTAGAAATTTTTTAAGTTTAAATTATTGCTGGCCAATCAGACAAAATTTGAATTATTAAAATTCAATTTTCAAATGATAAAAAAAACATATATTCATGTTTTAGTGGCTATATTTAATGGTTTAACATCAATTTAATCGAAATAAATAAATAAATACATCCACAAATTTCAATTTATCAACAGTTTTGACCTTTTTCTAAGGGATAATTCTAGCTCCATCAACAGATTTTTTGCAAGCAGGATGTTATAGGCGTTTTTCGCATGTCAAAAGCTTGGCACCAGCATGGGGACCCTCTCCGTTGTCGAAGATGTGTGTCATCCATCCCATGGCTTTTGCAATTTCTTCAAGTTTATAAATGACTGAATTCGCATCACGAATGTAAACATGCCCGTTGGGTCGTAAGATTCGATTCATCTCGAGCATTATGGTAGAGATATTACACCTGCTCAAGTAAAAGCAATAATTTTCTTTTATACTTGTATCTCAAATGCTCAATCGGGTCAAATCAAACAGTTTAGCTAAAAAGATAACAAGTGGAACAGGTTGAAAATCCCAAAAATCTGTTAATAATGCATATCTATCTGTTATTTTGCAACAATGTTTGTTTGTTTGGGGTTGTTTTGGAGGCCGGGGTCTCTCTGAAAGCAGCTTGTCTATCTTTAAGGATAGAGATAAGGTTTTACCTACATCTCAACCTCCCCACACCTGTTAGATAGTATCGGGTCATTTGTAACTAAATGAATAGTATAAGGGTCAATTGTGCCAAGTCTTAGAAGTTTAAAAGTTAGTTACAGTTAGTTGATTGTATAAATAGGAGGGAATTGTATTGTTGAGACTTTAGCTATGAATTGGTATCAGAGCCGAGACCCTCTCGACCTGTAACCGATTAACTACCACAACCATCGTAACCGTTTCAACCACCGTCCACCACCATAACTAACCGCCTATAACTACCACCACCGTCGTATACTCTGATCAGTTCAATCACTTCTTTTTCCTTCATTTCTTCCATTCAGACACTCTATTCTTTTCTTTCACATTGATCTGTTTTCGATTTCAGCTTGATTTCAGTCGATTACGATAGAAATTACTCCATTGATTGAACAATTTGTGCTCAATCAATTTTGTGAATAGATCAAGTCGTGATCTGTTTACTCTGAAGTCATCAATCTAATCAATCATTAATCTGTAATTGTTTGTTAGCCATGACTACGACCATAAATCAGAATCTTGAACAAAAGATTCAAGAACATGATAGTACTTTAACTCGTTTGGAAGCAGCTGTTGGCCGGAATTTGACTGAGATAGAAGGTTTAAAATCGTTTGCATTAAAGAATGCTGAGAATTTGCAAAAGAATGTCGAAAATATAGAAGCTATCAAGATTCAGATGGAAGCTCAAATGAATGAAATCCTAAAGACTATTCAGAATCAATCTGTGGGTAATAACCGATCATCTTCTAATAATAATAATAATCATAATGATAATAATAATAATAATAATAATGTGATTCATAATAATCACAATCACCCAAACAACAATAATGATAATAATAATAATATGATTTTTAACGGTCAGTTAAACACTGTTATGAATCATAACTCACACAACCGTCGGTTAACCAAGATTGAGTTTCCAAAATTTGATGGAAACAATGTGGAAGGTTGGCTTTGCAAAGTAGAACACTTCTTTGTAATTGACCAAACTCTTGAGGCATTAAAAGTAAGACATGTAATTGTACACTTGTATGATATTGCACTTCATTGGCATCAATCATTTGTTCAGTCAAGGGGTGGTAATATTGATACAATGGGCTGGCCTGAATATAAAAGTGCAATACGTGCAAGATTTGGTCTCTTAATGAACCAAGATGCAATGGGTACTTTAGCTGCCATCAAACAAACTGATACCCTTGATAAACTCAATCAAGAATTTGATTTAGCTTTAACAAGAGTAACAATATGTGATGAGTATGCTGTCAGCCTTTATTTGAGGGCCTTGAAACCTGAGATTAGGTATCAAGTGAGATTACTCAGGCCAAAGAATCTCACAGAAGCATATCTTCTAGCAAGAATGCAAAATGATGCTTTGGTAGCCCTGCAGTCCATTCAACCAAAGCCCACAAGGAGCACATATAGAGACTTATAATAATAATAATAATAAGCCATTAACAATGGCCAACACCAACAAATTGTCTGTGCTTCCAAGTCCTAAGCCCTTGGCTTCAAAGAAATGGACATTAACCCATAAAGAAATTGAAGAAAAACGAGCAAAGGGTGAACGCTTTGGCTGTAATGAGAAATACACTCAGGGTCATGTATGCAAGAATAAACAATTGTTTTCTATTGAACTAGTGAGTGTAGAAGACAATGATGAGGCCAGTGAAGAGATGGATCTAAGTGAAGTCATGACACAGTCTTTGCAAGAACCTAAGATATCCCTGAATGCAATGATGGGAGTACCATCTTATTCAACTATGAGAATTAAGGGTTCAATTAGTACCAAGACCTTGCATATCTTGTCAGATTCAGGCTCAAATCATAACTTTTTGAGTGAAACCCTGGCTATGAAGATGAAATGTCCTTTGGAAGTAATTCCTGAAGTCCAAGTCACTGTGGCTGATGGTAAAAAGATTTGTTGTAATAAGATGTGCAGAAACTTCCAATGGATGATGCAAGGAAGATGGTTTAAAGCAGATGTCATTTTGGTTCCCTTAACCAATTATGACATGGTATTAGGTGTCCAGTGGTTGCAGACACTTGATGACATTATTTGGAATTTTAAGAAGTTAACCATGAAGTTTTCTATTGATAATCAGGTGATAGAGTTGAAAGGGATTGATTCAGAATCTTTAAAAGTTTGTTCTGCTGAAAAGATGGAGACCTTATTACAGTCACAAGAAGTGGTTAACACTGCCTAAATATTCAGTTTACAGGCTCTTGATAAGCCTGAATTTCAACATGAGGCTAAGGTAAACTCTGAAAGCACTAGTCCAGTACTCTTACAATTACTTGATAAGTATGAAGATGTGTTTGATGTCCCTAGTGGTTTACCTCCTAAAAGAGACTGTGACCATAGAATTTTCTTGAAAGATGAGTCTGTCACAATTAATCAAAGGGCATATAGGTATCCTGTAGGCCAAAAAGATGTTATTGAAAAGTTAACTCAAGAGTTGTTGGATTCTGGGGTTGTTAGAAATAGCAAAAGTGCTTTTGCCTCCCCTGTTGTGTTAGTAAAGAAAAAAGATGGATCATGGAGGTTTTGTGTAGACTATAGGCAACTGAATGAAGCTACAATCAAAAATAGGTTTCCTATTCCCTTAATTGAAAAATTGTTAGATGAATTAGGGGGTGCCTCTGTGTTTTCTAAGTTGGATTTAAGAGTTGGCTACCATCAAATTAGAATGGATGAGAGAGATGTACACAAAACTGCCTTTAGAACTCATCAAGGGTTAGTTGAGTTCATGGTGATGCCATTTGGCCTTACCAATGCCCCAGCCACATTTCAGGCTCTTATGAATGATACCTTTAAAAGTCTTATGAGGAAAACTACACTAGTTTTCTTTGATGATATTTTGGTTTATAGTCCAAATATAGATCAACATATCAAAGACTTGGAACAGGTTTTGTTATTGTTAAGACAACACTCTTTGTTTGCAAAGAAATCTAAGTGTTCATTTGGAGGGGCAAATGTGGAATATTTAGGTCATATAATTTCTGGGAAAGGGGTAGAAACAGATCCTGCAAAAATAGAAGCAGTTCAACAATGGCCTATTCCTCTGAATCAAAAGCAGTTAAGGGGTTTTCTAGGCTTAGCAGGGTATTACAGGAGGTTCATTAAAGGATTTGGTACTATGGCCAGACCTTTAACTGAGCTCCTTAAAAAAGAAGCTTTTCAGTGGCATGTTAAAGCTCAAGAAGCCTTTGACCAGTTGAAAAGGGCTTTGACTTCTGCTCCAGTCTTGGCTTTACCAGATTTTTCTCAAGAGTTTGTAATTGAAACTGATGCTTCATCTAAAGGTATGGGGGCAGTCTTAATGCAGCAGGGTCATCCCTTGGCTTTTATTAGCAAGGCTTTATCTGTGAGACAACAGAACCTATCAGTATATGAAAAGGAACATCTTGCAATCTTGATGGCTGTTAAACAATGGCACCATTATCCGATTGTCAAAAAGTTCATTATCAAAACTGATCATAGAAGCTTGAAGTATTTGTTAAGTCAGAAGATTACTACCCCACTGCAACAAACTTGGTTGGCTAAGTTGATGGGCTATACATATGAAATCATGTATAAGCAAGGAAGTGAGAATCTGGTAGCTGATGGGTTATCCAGAGTTCATGGCATGGCTTTATTTGAAATGAGTATGAGTACCTTATGTCCTGTTTTGCTAAATAGAATTAAGGACTCATGGAAGAATGATGCTCAGATACAAACAGTTATTGGGAATGTGCAGCAAGGTAATACTATTCCTATTGTCACTTAGGATGGTCAGTTGCTGAAAAGGAAAAATAAGCTTTGGGTAGGAGATGATCCTGTCCTTAAAAGAGATATTCTGACCCTATTTCATAGTTCTCCAACTGGAGGGCATTCTGGGTATTTACCAACCCTTAAGAGGCTTAGCAGCTTGTGTTATTGGAAGAGGTGTTCTAAGGATGTGTTCAATTTTGTAAGAGAATGTTCTGAATGTCAACAAGCTAAGTATGAGCCTGTTGCTAATCCTGGTCTCTTACAACCTCTTCCTGTCCCATCTCATGTGTTCACAGATATTTCAATGGACTTCATCTCTGGTTTACCTAAATCTCAAGGGAAAGATGTTATTTTGGTAGTTGTGGACAGGCTAACTAAGTTTGCTCACTTCTTACCTTTAACTCACCCCTATAGTGCCTCTCAAGTGGCTCAAGTTTTTCTGGATAATGTGTTCAAACTGCATGGTTGTCCTATAAATATTGTGTCTGATAGAGATTCTATCTTCCTTAGTCAATTCTGGAAGGAATTTATGAGATTGCAAGGGGTGAATCTATCTTATTCTACAGCCTACCATCCTCAAAGTGATGGTCAAACAGAAGTTCTTAACAGGTGCTTGGAGTCTTACTTAAGATGTATGTGCATGCATAGTCCTGCTCAATGGCTCAAGTGGTTAAGTTTAGCTGAGTATTGGTATAACACATCTTATCACTCTTCTATAAAGACAACTCCTTTTGAAGCTTTGTATGGGTTCCCTGCCCCTTTACACATTCCTTACATAGCTAATGACATTTCTGTGGCATCAATGGAGGAATTACATAGAGATAGAGAGGCCATGATTGTTAAACTGAAAGACTCTTTAGCACAAGCTAGAAACAGGATGAAGCAATGTGCTGATAAGAAAAGGAGTGACAGATCTTTTGCAGTTGGTGAATGGGTCTACCTGAAGCTTAGACCCTTTGTTCAAACTACATTGAGGGTTCAAAAACACTACAAGATTGGTCCTAAGTTTTTTGGACCATTTTTAATCATAGCCAAGGTGGGCTCTATAGCTTATAAGCTGGACCTGCTTGAAGATGCTCAAATTCATAATGTTTTCCATGTATCATTGCTGAAAAGAGCTAGAGGAAATCATGTTCCTCTATTTTCATTTCCAGTGGGTCCAAGGTTCACTTTGCAGCCTAGAGCTGTGATTGATAAAAGGGTAATCCGAAGAAACAATAGTTTGGTTCAACAAGTGTTAGTTCACTGGAAGGATCTGCCATTGACAGAGGCAACGTGGGAGTTTGCTGATGATTTCCATCTCCGGTTTCCAGACTTCCATTCTTGAGGACAAGAATGATTTTTGGGAGGGAAGATATGTTAGATATTATCGGGTCATTTGTAACTAAATGAATAGTATAAGGGTCAATTGTGCCAAGTCTTAGAAGTTTAAAAGTTAGTTACAGTTAGTTGATTGTATAAATAGGAGGGAATTGTATTGTTGAGACTTTAGCTATGAATTGAATAAGAAATTTCCCTTCTGTTTTCTCTTCTTACCTTTTTGTAGCTAACAACACCCTACCAATAGGTTTGCTATGGGTGGGACTTACTAGGCTTGGTGGTGGTATTTGTAAAAAAAATGAACAAAAAGTGTTTGCAGGTCAACCGTCCCGGTCTGACCCGTTTCAACTGGTACTAAACATGAGTTGTTTCAAGTTTCAACCTGGACCCTTTACCTCACTAGCCTATCAGTTCACTTTGAAAAACAAAATCAAACAAGTGACTCCACAATTTGCATAATCCATGGTCATTGCAAATATATCATTATATTTGGCGAATTTCAGTAGCTTATGAAGACCAAACTAATATAGTTCCTTATGAACTGTCTTCCTAAATGTACAGAGCAATGGCCTTTTGACATAATATGAACAGTGGCGAAGCTTGGTTCTCAAATCGGAGGGGCCGGACTCAATTTTTTTCGATCGGTAGTGGCAAATCGGCGGGGGCCGGACTCAACCCGGACTCAATTTACCTACGAAAATCGTAAATTTCCACTACTGCGCCAAAAAACAGGGGGGCCAGGGCCACCCCTGGCCCTTATATATCCTTCGCCACTGAATATGAATGTATAAAATAGTGCTATCGTACAATTTCCGAATCAAGCTGCATATCTTTAGAGGTGGTCATTCCAACCAATGGGTCATTGTCATTTATGTTTTATCTCTAGCAGGTAAGTTGGGTAAAATGAAAAAATAGCAAGCAAGGTCAGACTGGTCAAAATCAAAGCAAAATGTATTTTTGAGCTATAAACCTCATATATCTTTTTTTTTTTTTTTCAAAAAGTTAGGATTGTACTGAAATATTATGTAGTGATATCTCAACCTGGAAAAATTGGCTATTTTGACCTGCTTGACTGTTCCACCTTTATCCTTATCCAATTTATCATTCGGGAGTAGTTGGTGAATAATTAGAAAAAAAAAAGAATAACATTACTTTACCTTTTCTGCTCTTTGGAAAAAAGACCGGCGGCATTCAATATGTCATAAGTTCTAGGGTATGTATCAAATGGTTCACACCTGGAAAAGCAGATTTATTAGTTTGATTCAGCTTAAGGTGGGAGCTATTAATCAATAAGGATTTGAAAGAAAAAAAACTGAAGTAGACCAGATGCTTATTAAAAATGGGTTAAAAGAAAGCCAATACATTAAGAAAAATAGTAGCTCATACCAGTCATGTACAACACCTATGAGGCCGCGGTCATATATTACAGGCAAAGTATTGGTATCACTAACAGGAATGACGTTCATCACCCAACAATCAACCCCATGATCATGTAATGCTGCTGCAAATCTGTCATTATAATCATGCTGCACATGTAAGATATCAAAAAAATACAAAAACAGGTAGAGGTGGCGATTTGACCTATTTACTTATAGATGGGTCGATTTGGGTTGTGTTTTATCTCAAACAGGTCAAATAAAAAATTTAGTTAAACGGATGATGAGTCAAGTTGGCCAGATGGGTTCACAGTCACACGATGTCTATTTTAGTGGCATACAGCCTCCTAAATCTCTTTAGACAAAGATTTGGTTTATTACTGTGTTTGTAGTCATAACTAATGCATTAATTATCTCTGAGTTTTTTAGAAGGAAATACAAAAAAGTGTTTGTACGTCAACCCAACTCGGCCCATAATAAACTGACCCGTTTCAGTCTAAACCCAATTTGACCCATTACCTAAACCTGCCCATCTTGCCACCTCAGCAGAAAAGAATATTTACAAGTAGGTAAATAAGATACCCTCCATATCTAGCCCTCATATCCATCACATTTCGTACATTTAATGTTTTCCAACGAAAAACATTTACATAACTGAATGTTATATCTTTCCAGTATTTTGACTCTGCCTTGTAGATATCCTTTCTGGATAAGAATGCATCCATTTTTATACTTTGGAGCCTATCTGGTGGATAATGAAGGCGTGCAGGCCATGTTGTAACAATAGCCCCATAGCCATTTTCAGGTAACCGAGTGATGCATGCCTTCAGTGGGACATACCTAAGCCATTGTAACACAAAATGTATGATACACCACAATCCAAAAATATGCAATGGTAGATCATGGCCTTTTTTGTTTATAGAATAGACATTTTTCCTTAGTTGTTATGGCCCACACTTTGGTTATCAAAGGCACTAAAAATCGGTTATAGCCTGTTAGAGAATGGGAAGAGTATATCATGACATACCAAACATTATTGGGGTCATCATTGGCATCACATAGTGGAGGTTGCACATCTAGATTGCGGGTCAGGTAGCAGGTGTTGTTTTGAGGCTTGCGCCAGATGGCGATATATCCTTCTTTTGCTATGAGTTCCCAACATAAACGGCCAGTAAGATTCTCCATTTCTGCAGTTGAGTTCATCCAAAAATGTATTTTGAAACAGAGAAAAGGATAAACATTGATTAAAAGAATATAAAGATCATAAGTTGGAACTGTTAAATATACTTGACCTACCCGACATCTTATCTAAGCAAAGGATATATGTTATCAAAATTTGTAATAAACATATTTTGTAAATTTGATTAGTGCTGGATTGAAAAATTACCTTTCCACTGTTCTTGAAGCTTCTCTTCATGTTTATAAACAGGTTGTGCCGCCCAGACAAAGTATCCTCCTGCCCTTAGCATCCTGTTCACCTCCAGAAGCAAAATCCCATCTTAAACACAAACGGAAAAAAAAAAAGAAGGTAAAAGCAGATTAATAACAATAATATCAGTAAAGGACCCATAAAAACACACTTGCTTCCAATACAACCTAAAAATATTGAAACATGCTAAAAGAAAGACACTTCCTAACGATCCAAGTTTCATATTACATCAAAACAAAATAAGTATAACTACATAGCATTTAAAAAAGATTTGTAAGGTCATAGCCTCTACTCTATGCCAAAAATTTCATAAAGGAATAATGTACATTATAGGGGAAAATAATGTAACTATATGCAACTATATTTGACTCTACTTATTTAAACTCATTCTTTTAATAGAATTTCTTAGAAGATTTTACGCATTAAAAATACACAATGAACAGCTTTCGACCTGTTTGACCATTTCACCCATTTCATTTTTTTGCTTTATGTTTTAATTTTACCCATACATAACCTAAATCTACCCATTCATAAGTAAATAGCCTAACACCTCTAACATTCATCAAGTAAAACAATCACAAGGAGGAGGCATACCATCACGAGTCCAATTAACTCTACATCTTGAGCAATGTACTAAATCAAATGCTTGGCTTGGATATAACAAACGATGTGTTGCAAATACTGCCACCATGGCAGGTACACCTCGCTCTAGAGCAAACTGAATCTGATTCTCATGAACATCTTTTGGTGCCACTGATAAAGTAGTCACATTTCGGTCCAGTAAAAAGGCACCAAAACTTGCTACACCACAACCAACATCCAACGCAACCCGGACACGTCGACCAAAGTCAATATCAGGAACCATCTGCATACTTGAACAAAAGACGGAATCAAAGAGACGCATACATGATTAAATTCAAGTATAGTGTCAAAATTTAAAACCTTGGAAATCTGATCCAAGTACTGATTTGCACCATGTATGAACTGTGTTCCACCTCCTGGAAAGATAAACTTGTCTTTTTTTCTTGATATCCAGTTTTGGCCTCCTTTATCTTCAACCAAACGTGTATGCGGTACATTATCATACCATACCTGCATTAACATTAAGAAAACTCAAAACTAAACATGTATGCGGTACATATATGATCAAAATCAAGAAATTCAAATCCAAACATGATCTAAGGACTAAGGCAAACCCAGTGCATGAGTCTCCCGCATGCACGGGTATAGGGGTGTCAGGCCAAAGTCAGATGCTTAACCTGCAATTCAGCAAAAGGCTGTTTCCACAACTCAACCCATGTCCTACTGGACAAGTGTAATTTAGTTTGGGCCACCAGATTTTACCGAAAACTAAGTTCCATATCCGTCAATGCTACCGGACACATGACAACAACCTTACTGTTGCCCATAAAGCAAATCATACAAGAACTATATTTACACTTGAATACCTTCTAAATATGACAATTATATAACTAATTACTAATCTAATATGATCATTCAACAAGTTAATTAAAATCCAAATATAATCTAAATCATACCTCATCTCGACTTCGAGGCCACGGAATATGATCCTTATAACTCTTAGGATTCGGCACTAAACAATCCAATTGTGTATCAGGACAATGCCTCTCATACTTTTCCCCCTTTTCACTCCAATCCAACCGCGAAACCGCCTCGACATTATCCAAACAAGGAATATAGTCCTTCATACTCTCATCACAAACCCTAAACCTCCCCACCCTTCCCCAATCCTTCTCACCTCCTCTCTCCACCACACTCTCATTACCATCACTCTCAAGCAACTTCCAATCATAATCCCCAATTATAAAGTCTTCCGTCATCGCACCGCTTTCGTCCACTATCCCCGTCCTCTCCACCACATTCTCCGGCTTCGGTGGCGGTGGCGGTGGCGGTGGTGGTGGCGGTGGCGGTGAGACTGCAGGTGACGGTGAGGATAAGGAAGCGGTGGAGGTGTTGAATGGGGATTTAGTGGTTAAAGAGAAGGTTCTAGAAAGTTCCTGAGGGTAGGTGGTGGTGGTGGAGAAGTGTTTGACGGCGAAGAATAAGGAGAGGGAGAGGAAGGAGATGATGAGGATGTTGATGAAGGTGTTAGGGTTTGTGATGATGTGGTTGTAGGTGGTTCTCATGGTGGTTAACGACGGTGTGGATGTCCGTACCGTACCGTGCCGGTGAAGTTTGGTGTCACTCAGATGATGGATGAGAGTGTAATGATTGAGTTAGTTGTGAGGTACTTTCTATATTTTGCATCATTTTTCTTTTTTCTTTTTTCATGATTATTTGCTTTCTTAGGGGAAATGATTGGTTTATAATTTTTTTTTTTTAAGTTTAAACTACAAAACATACTAAAAAAGTAAAGCATTTTTGTAAGACAAATTTCCATTAAACAAACTAAAACACCGGCGAAATGCTACAAGGTAAGAACAAATTACACAAAATTAAAACACTTCAGTTGAAATTCTTAGATTCTTCTTTTTAATCCAATTCCTTAATGATGCTCCTCTAGTTTTTGTTCTTATGTAGTCATCATATTTATATTTATGAGAAAGTGTAGGGTACAAAGTCTCTTATCCTACAAAGTGTAGGAAGCCACAAAATGATGCCACGTGAAACTTGTCTGTTATAACTCTATAACTGATGAGAGGGGTAGTATAGTCAATTGGACATATCAATTAATCACGTTTATTATCAAATCCCTGTTTTATCGTTCATCAATTTTTTTCAAATTTCATAACTGATTCCATAATATACGATTATCATTTCTTACCATATTCAAAAATCTACAATCATCGTCGATCACTGGTTCAAATTTTTTACGAAAAATCATAATCAATTTGCCGAGTTCTTCACCATGTTCGGTATGTACTCTGTTTTTATTGTTTTCAATTAATCGTGATCTTACTCTTAATTTGTGTTTTCAGATCTAAACAATGAACCTGAATTCTTATTCGATGAAGAACATGAAGTTTCTGCTGTTTTTTGAAGTTTTTTTAGATCAGTGATGAAAACAGAGGTTGAGCATTCCATTAAAATTTTTTGATGTTTTGTGGATTTGAAGATAATCATTTGCGTTTTAGTATGTTTTATACATGCGTTTTGATGTATCTGGTGATACTATGTTTTAGGATAACATTCAAATGCGTTTTAATATGTTTTAACATGCGTTTTGTTGTATCTGGTGATTTTAACATGCGTTTTGATGTATCTGGTGATATTATGTTATTGATAAGATTCAAAAAATAAATACATGCGTTTTAAGATTAACAAATGCGTTTTAGCTGATTAATGAAACTGCTGAATCAAACCACTGATGGCCTAACTTCTGATGAGCAAACTACTGATGAACATTGATACACATGCGTTTTATGGGTTTACAAATGCGTTTTAACTACTACTGAATCAAACCACTGATGGCCTAACTTCTGATGAGCAAACTACTGATGAACATTGATACACATGCGTTTTATGGGTTTACAAATGCGTTTTAACTACTGCTGAATCAAAACCACTGATGGCCTAACTTCTGATGAACATTGATACACATGCGTTTTATGGGTTTACAAATGCGTTTTACTTTTTTTTAACATTGATACACATGCGTTTTACTTTTTCATGATGAGCAAACCACTGATTATCTAATGCATTACTAAATTCATAAAACGCCTCTACTAAAACTTCAAAACGCATCTGCAACTATAGATCACCAAAACATCATACTAATCAGTAAAACGCCTTTACTTTTTTCACGTCCTTCACCTGTTTTAGGTTTTTAAAGTAAAATTATGAAGTAAAATTAAAGTAAAATACGATCAAAATACGATCAAAATTAAAGTAAAATCATGAACAATTCCTTTCCTGATTTGCGTTTTGGAGGCATATTTGTTGATATGATTTTAGTGTTTCTCCGATGCTCTGTTTTTTTATTTTTGATTTTTGGACTTCGGTGTCAGTTTTGATTTTTGGAGAATCAATCGCACGCATAAAAGGAAGTAACCGTCAATTAATGAGGTTGATTTGGGCGCTGGATTAAAAAATTCAAATTATTTTAGTTTGTAATTTGTCTGTTTTACCCTCAAATTGATAACTGCCATTAATGACAAACGTGGGTAATTAATGTACGAGGTTTTCCTTATAAAACGCAGAAGGTGGGAGATGGAGGGCCAGGATGGCTTCTCACACTTTGTAGGTTAAGAAGGCTTTGTACGTTAGCCGGCCTCTATATTTATAATTACACTAAAAATCATTACAGTTCTCTCTCCTTTTCTATTGAATAATATTTTTTCTATAGTTTTATCATTACATTTTCTCTCTTATCTACTCACAACCACTTTTAAAAGTATTAAAAAATTATGAAGAATGAACAGTGGCTCCCCCAAATTTATTGATGAACAGTAATATTTTCTCTTTCATTCACTCGCAACCACTTAACAAATTATGAAGAACTCACTCACATATTTATAGAGAATCTATTGTGAATGCTCTTAGGCTATGTGTTATGAGGTTTTGTTAAGAGTTTGGATGAGAAAAAAAAAAGTGTTGTCACATAAATAATCACACTTATTTTTTTTCAACATAAATACCCAAAAGGAATGTAATGAAAGGGGCTTGGTTAGAGGCTTTGTTGATAATTAGATAATCATTATTTAGTCATTATTTAATATTATTATACTAGATTTTTGCCCGCGTGTACACACGGTTCACCAACGTACATCTATTTAGAGAATTATAACGTATAAGAAAAATACAATAAAAATATTGTATTAAAGTATAAAACAACGAATACAATTTTTATTCAAATATCACTAAATATTTCTTTATACACCACATTTCTGGTTTTAGTTTTCACATTCCCATTATCATCCAGTATAAGTAACTTCACTCCTAACCTGCTTTTTACTCTTGACAAAGCAACATAAAGTTGGCCATGTGAGAATACAGGTTCTCTTAAATACAATCCAACCTTAGATAAAGACTGACCCTGGCTTTTGTTGATGGTCATTGCGAAACATACGCTTATTGGAAATAGACGCCTTTGGAACTTTACAGGAATGTTGTTATGTCACACCACGCCTATGGCGGAAACACGTGGCGCGACGGTTCAAGAGGATTAAGCCAAGATTAATGCAAACCACAATATTAATTACACAAACGGGCATTTATTCAACGTCGAAAATCATGTCAAATTATTCGTACATAATCTTAAAATTGTTTTTGAAATAAATAGGGAGGCTCCTCCCTATATCCCGAAGTCCTTGGGATAGAGAGATGAGACCCCTTCATGACATTCGACGCCCGACTTGGAGATTCCCCCGACCCTGCTTGCCACGCTAATCTTCATCAGTCAATTACCTGAAAGATATGTTTGAAAATCGTCAATATATAAATATTGGTGAGTTCACAGGTTTTGATTTAATAAAACTTTATTAAGTGGGAATATCCTTGTTATGACATTTATAGGAGTTGCAAAGTCCTACAATTCACTTGAGCCTATAACCAAACTAAGACAATTAATAATGCCCCCGCCCCAAGTCGTTACTCGGTATTCCTACGACTTGATTTCAGAATACGTGCACCCCAGGCATACGCCGATGCATAATCGACGCTATCGATTAGGGGTGGGCCTTGTCAGGCACCAATAGTACTATCCAAATATTCCTTTGGTTCCTCTTTCCTGAATTAATGATTATAGTGGGGAGGTCTCAACCCCGAGTGGCGATCACAACTCAAGTATCCAACCCGTCATACAAATCCCAACATATCTTTCCCCCGTAAAAACGTTAAATAGTTTAGAAATGGGGCCGTGAGACTCACCTGTAACTGTGCTCGGCTCAAAAAAGAAAATAGTAAAGTTTGTGATCCCGCACCTACAAATGTTCTAGGCGTATAAGTCACTACACCTATGGTGTATGTGCCTTGGCAAGTTGTACACCCAACTTCCCGACCACGTCTTTATCCCAATTCCCGTTTAATAGTTTCGTATCCTAGGTTCAATGGCGATGGATTACCCTTTCCTTGTAAGTCGTATATTATTCTTTAATATTCTTTGTGACTTGTACACTATTATTCTCGACACGATTCTACCCAACGTATAATTATTTTCCCATTTAAATAATTATACTTAGGATCGTTTCGCTTGATATAATGTGATTTCTTTCATCCGACCCGACTCACTTTGCCACATATTTATTTTCCCATTCAAATAAATATGCTAAGTTCTTGTCGTTCGGTAACATATTCTTAACGCCCGACTAGACTCACCACACCGTACGTTTATTTTCCCATTTAAATAATTGTACTAGGATTTTGTCGGTATTCACACGTTCGTAGATATATTTCACCTACTCGTCTCGGTTTTCCTTCTCGCATATCTATTTTCCCATTCAAATAGATATACTAGAATTTCGTCGAAAACGAGCATATGTACATATACCATCGCGTGGATACTACATGTGTCGTTTTAGCGTTTTTAATTCGTTACGTTGTGTTTTTCCTTTCCCACGAATATTCTTTCTACACTTAGGAAAGTGTTAAGCACGTTTCACCCTTGTCATATATATTTTATCTCTTAAAATATATATATATATATATATTTATTTTCATCTTGCCGCAATGGCATTTTTCTCATATGTCCGTTTACGTTAGCTCATGTAACTAAGTTCGTTAGTTAGCGTTTTTCATATTTGTTTCCATTGCGCGTTTTTATGGAAAATATACTTTGTATGTTTAGCCCAACTTGTCCAACTTGTAACCCAAAAATGATACCGATACTTTTATATTCCCATTTATATAAAAGTATCCATTTTTGTACAAGTTTTCCCAAGTCTTTACTAATATTTTATAAAATCTTATTTTTATAAAATCCTTGTGTTACTTCTTTTATTTTTATAAAACTCCCATCTTTATAAAAATGCTTCTTTTAGTTTACACAAGTAAGTTTCTCATGATTGTCAAAAACTACACTTGGAAAGCTATTATTTATGCTTTTGACACCGAACTCTTTGTTAATGCATTTTTGGACTAAAGTTTCTAAAATACATATTTTAGTCCCTTGACTTTCCAAGTTCCAATATTTGTCCTTTAACTTATATTTGTTGCACTTTTCATTTCATCTTGCAAGGTTAGTGTTTCTCTTCCATTTTAGTGGACTTTGAAGACCCATTTTCTTAATGCTTGATTGTTTTTACTTCATTCCACTTTTAATGATCTTATAATCCATCCTAAATGCTTTTAACATGTTTGTTCCATATTTTTATCCAAAATATCGATTTTTCACTTATTCAAGTGAGTGGACTTTGATTATGGAACTTTTTCACCTATGATTATCTAACCCATTTTAATCCATTTTTGTCATTAACTTAACATCTTATGATGATAAAAATCATCTTCCATCTCATTCAAGTCCTTCTCATTAATCATACCCAAATCATCAACTTTCTTAAGTGTATGTACATTTCATCACATTTTCTCCAAATATTACATTTATTAATATAAATCCAAGATTCATCTAAGTTATTATTATTCTTCCATTTTTAATCCAACCAAAACACATCATTTATATAAAATCCCTTTTATTACCCATAAATGTACAACTTGCTTTCAAAAGCACAAAACATGAACATCTAAGAATAAAACAAGGTAATACTTACTACTAGCTCAAGGCTAGGGAAGACAAAAACCTTGGATTTGGGTGGGGTTTAGTGTGTTCTTCCAAGTGATTAAGCTCCAAGCTCTTGAAACACACAATGGGGGTTTTGTGAGATGAAGATTTAGAGATGATTTGGAGATACAAAAATTGCAAGAGAAGTGTTAATGTAGGGGTGTAAACCCACGGCCAAGAAGAAAAGAGAAGAAGAAATTTTGTGTTTTGCTTCAAGTGGGTGTATGTATGTATCTATATAATCTTCTTTCAAATCTCCATGATCACTCAATATCTTAGCTAGATTATGGAAGATATGGAAGGGATTTAGTAAGATTACAAATGAAATCTTTGGGAGATTTAAGAGGGTGTTTGGCCGAGAATTAGAGAGAGAAAGAGAGGTGATTAGTTAGTTTTCTTGGCCAATCTTAATCCATGCATGATCATGATTATGTTCTAATAATTGGGTTATTAAGGAGATGAAGAGTTAAAGGGAGAATTAAAAAGGTTTTACCCACTTATGTGGGCCATAGGCCGGCCCCCAAAGGGTGTGGGTGGGGTCCACTTTGACAAATATTGTCCAATATTATGTTTAAGTTACTTGGTTCGGGTACCGTCCGGGTATTCTTGGGTTTTTAACCGCGTGTCACCCGAATATTAAAATACCATTAATATTCCTTAAATTTTGCCCAGTTAAATTACTGATAATTTATTTCGGCTTTTGTCGGGTGAAATTACGTGTTACACGCGTATCGGGTGCGGTACGCGCACTTTATTCGTTTCCGGGAGATTTATACAATAAGCTTTCACGTATGGCTTTGGGTTTCCAAAACTCATTATATTTTGTGAAAATATTATTTATTTTATATTCCGGGTGTCCGGGGTTCGTTTCGCTTATTAAATTTTTACCGGGTAATTGCCAGTGTCCATACCGGATAGATTTGCTTGCGCACGATCCTATCATGCTTTGCCATTAAACTTATGCATTCCTATGCATTATTTGGGAACTTCTATCTTTCTAAGGCCTCAGTTAAACAATCAGTACATAATTACGTTTAATTACGTTAATCGCGTTTAATTAATTAGTACGGAATTACCTTAATTTTGCCGGTTGTTACATGTTATCAGATGGTATCATATTTATTCTAGGAATAAGAGTTTTGATACCAATGTTTCCACCTGATATGATTTCGGCCTCGATAACACGCTTTGCAAGTTTGGTGATTTGTAATCGCGTACCGTTACACAAACCATTTTGTTGATCTATGTTTCTCAACAACATAATGGGAACACCGACCTTTGGTGTTAATCGATGATTAGGCAACCCAGAAATTTTTAAACCATTAAGGACATCAGGAGAATATAAGTCTTCCTGCGAACGGTTATTAGCGTTCTCAATCTGACATATACTATCAGAGCTTAGATACTCGACTTCATCCCCAGGCAACAATGCAAGCAACCTTTCATTAATTTCATGTACTACTTCGTTT
The DNA here is from genome assembly GCA_028751855.1 of Ambrosia trifida. Lineage (NCBI taxonomy): Eukaryota > Viridiplantae > Streptophyta > Magnoliopsida > Asterales > Asteraceae > Ambrosia > Ambrosia trifida. The sequence goes on from CM054122.1 coordinate 150,753,158, forward strand.
GTAGGTGCAAGTATTGCTCGTTCTCCAAAGTAATCTTTATCTTTGTAAAGTTGAAGAAGTGAAGGGTAGACGAAGTCAATTAATCTTGAAATCGGATCTGATGAATCCTTAATAAGAAGATCATCTGGTATCTCCACATCTGCCTCATCATCATGAATTGAATCACCAACTTTACCCTCACCTAATTCAAGAAGCCAGTCTGCAAATAGCTTTGTTTTTGCGGTTTCTAATGTGTTGTTACCCAACGTTAACCTCATGTTTTTGGTTAATGTAAGCACTTTGCAACTATTCCAAATAGCAGAGGAAGTTATTAAGGCATTTAAAATATCTCTTCTACTACCATTGGGAACAACAGGAAGGATCTGTCTAAAATCACCACCTAAAACCATAACCTTACCACCAAAAGGCAACTCAGAATTAACTGAAGAAGTTGACTTCAAGACATCCTTCATTGTACGATCAAGTGCTTCAAAAGCATGTTTATGAATCATTGGAGCCTCATCCCAAATAATTAACTTAGTTTGTTTCAATAAAGCAGCCTCATCACTATTTGGCTTTATACCGCATAAGGACTGTTCAGTAACATTCAAAGGTATACGGAACCTAGAATGCGTCGTCCTTCCACCGGATAACAAAAGAGAAACAATACCACTGGATGCAACGTTCAAAACAATTTGTCCTTTAGCTCTTATAGCAGCAGACAGAGTTTTCCATAAAAAGGTTTTACCAGTGCCTCCAAAACCATAAACAAATAATAGACCACCCTTGTTACAATCAACCGCATGAATGATCTCATCAAAAATTGAGCGCTGCTCATCAGTTAAAGAACGTGAGTTTGTAGTAAATTCCTCAGCAAGCGAACCTACTTGATAATTCAGCTCATCAAGAATCAAACGGTTATTTGCAGCTGCTATAGAATCAGTATTAGGATACGGCATAGAAGGAAATCTATGTAGGCTTTAGTTATTCCGAAGCAACTGTTTCTCAATCTCAAGCAATGTAATGTTCTTGATTTGATCATCAGTGAGACACAACCCTGATAATGATAAAGTGTGTAATTATTAATATAAAACAAAAGGGACAAAAAAAAATTTAAACGTAAATTATTTACCTTCAATATCGAATAAATCTTCGTGTCTACGCATAATACCATCTGACAGGTATTTCCATGTTTTTTCCCAAACATGCTCAGGCCTAGATAAGGTATTAGACACCAACATTGTCGCAAACAAATTACGAAGAGAGTATCCTGGACCAGTATAATGAGCTTCCTCGATAGCTTCTACATATTCGTTGTCATCGTCTAAGAGGCCAAGAGCATAACATGCATCACGAAATGTTGGTAAAACTTTTCCATTGACCGTTCTTATCTCCTCAAATGATCTAGGGCCTTTTACTTTATTGAGAAGAACTCTCATGAAATACGCCTCGCCCATGGATGGAGTAACCATGTGAACACGACCAATTGACTTACCTATCTTTCGAAAGTCCCATATTTTTTCTTCTGTTTTCCAGACAAATTTACTTGGGATTTCAATGTAACTTAGTTCACGTGCCACAGCCTCACTTTGGTTTAGTTCCATCCATTTTAGAAACATTGTTGAAGACACTGTTGGTTTATCGAGAACGTTTTGAAGATTTTCTTCTGGACCATATACAACACTTTGCTCACCGGGCAGATGAAATGGAAGCCTTATAACTGGAGGGTATCTATAATGCACTTCGTTTTTAAATATCCTCCATGAAGCTTCACATGCAGAAAGGAACCTACAATCAAAATGTTTTTTGATTTCATCTTTTTGAACCACTTCTTGATCTTCTCCATCATCTTCTACAAAAGCAACTTTAGCCCTATCAGGTCCTTTATTAATGTATTTGAATAAATACTTAATTGAAGCAGCCTGGTTACACCATTCAACATTGATATGTGCTTGGTAACGCTTTAAAAGTTTTGCGTTATAAGGAACCACATTTCTGTTGTCTAACTTAGCAGTTCCTTTTTCAACAATTAGCCCTGAGTCTTTTCTTCTATAAACCGGGTATCCATTTGAATCTAACGTTGATGCAGAAGAAAACTTCTTTGGAAATTTTTTGGAGCACTTACCGTCAAACATGCACGGACAGTTGGGATATTCACGTCCGCAGGGTCCATGAATCATAAAGTCACTCACAAGACTAAACAACTCCGGATCTACTTTCTTATCAGGGATTTCAGCAGAAACAAAACGATAAACATGGTCAATCGTGGGAAGCTTACTGTCATCTTTGAGAAACAGACAGATGTGAGCGTGTGGTAAACCACGTTTTTGGAACTCTATAGTATAAGCAGCTGTAATATTAAGTTAAAAAATGTAGTTAGAAACTTAATAAATATAAACATGATAGTAATTATATAAACATGATAATCTATGAATACGTATTGAAACTTAATTTTTTCGTAAATAATTATACCTGCTGAAGTCTTGCCCAATAATGATTTTTCACGTAAATCTTTCATGATTGAGTCTAGCTTAACTTTGAATAGCTAGCTAAAATGTCTGGCCTATCTTCTGGATTTGTCTTCTTGTCCTTAAGAAACCTTCTAATTTCAGGCCATTTGGGATTGCATGTGATTGTAATAAAAAAATCAGGGTATCCATGCTTTTTACAAATAGCCATTGCATCAAGATAATTTTCCCTCATGTAACGTGCACCACCAGTAAAAGAAGAGGGTAAAATTACAGGCGTCCCTACTTTTGACAAATCAGTAGGTCCATTTTGGTTCAACGTTTGAAGATTGGTATAAGTCTCGCACCTAAGTTTATGTTGCTGGAAACGGACATAAAATAAGCGCTCACTCTCTATCATGGTATAAACGTCAACCAAAAACTGTTGAAGTAGTCGCCTTGCATTCAAAATCAATGAGAACTTACCAACTCTGTCTTGGATATGATATGCAAAATACTCTCTCATTGAACATTTTGAATCTACTTTCTTTTTAGATTTCCTTTCTTCCCTGTGTGGTATATCAACCCTATAACAATCTTCTCCAAAAGGAATAATCAATGGATACTGGAGAGCTAGATATTTTGGATGAAGTTCACTTATACGCTGAAGACCCTCTATTCTTGACTCGACAACAATATCACTATTGTCAAGCTGGTCATCATCGTTTGACAAAATAAGGGCGGCAATTTCTGATGAAGTGGGTAAATTGTATGTTCGGCCGTCTTTAGATCTCCTACCAATAAGACGTAATTTAAGGTTAACTTCAGGATTTTCTTGAAATCGATCACGTACAATCCTATAGCTTTTCACAAGCTGATTATTTGAGTCTAACATCGACTTCAAGTACTGAATGATTTCAATGTCAAGTTCGTGAGAAATATCCTTAGACTCTCCTTTTTCATTACTGAAAAGATCAAAAAAAAAAAAAAAATCATATATTAATATTTACCTAAAAAAGTAAAAAATAAGTAACAAAGTAAAGAATATTACCTATAAATCGTTTCCCGGTTAGAGACTTCATTTTCGGTGTCATAAATATATAACTGAGAAAATTTCGGTTTAGAACCATCGTTAGGAATAAGACCACCCAAGGTGTGATAATTTTCTCCACTTATTCTATATATGAATGGAGCCTTTCCTCTATTGATATTTGAGTCAACCTTGGCTCTCATTGAAGTAAAACAAAACATGGAATTGAAGCGGCGAATGTGTTTTAAGAAATATTTGCTCTTCGATTCAGTGTTTTTGAAAAGATTCTGATAATCTAAACTGCTCTCTTTGAAATCTGGAAGTTGTACCTTTCCATAAAAACAACATAGCATGTAAGTTGTTCTTCCAGAAACCTTAAGGCATTTACCAGCTTCTGATCTCCACAATTTTGTGTTACACATCTCACATATAACCGTTTGATCACCGTGATCCAGATAATCTGGCAAATACAAACCAATAAAATAATTAACGCATAAAAGACATCAATATAGTTGTAACTGTTTTGTAAACTTAATATTTACCTTTAGAGACACCCTTATATTGCAAGTCTTTATTTGGTTGAGGGTTGACAGCTTTTTCGTCAGACAAACTAACCATGCGAACAGGTGAAATGCAACGTCGATTACTTCTTAATGTATTCATGGTTTCTGATTGCACAGAAGATGATGCAAGTGAAACTGTATCAACATTAGTGAGTCCACCTGAAATTAATATTAAGTATTTCAAATTTTATATTAAAAAAATTAAAAATTTTGAAAATTAATAGACACATAGCAAGTTGTACCAGATGTGGTTGGATAAGTAGGAGTTGTAAAATTAGATTGTTTTTGAGTTCCAGTAATAGAATTTACTTTACGTCTTTTTGCATCAAGTTGTAATTTTCTGAACTTTCGAAACTCTACAGAATGTTGTGTTGTGAGTTCAGGCACTGAAACAATAGATAAAAAATAAAATAAGTTTGGACTGAAGTATGATAAAAACTTAAGATAGAATTACAATACCGTTTGTAATATTGGACAAATGAGTGCGTTCTGTAGAACCTGTTGATACATAAAGTAAATAAAAAAATAACGGGGTCAAGTAAAATATTTGACATAAAGTTAAAAAATTAACGCTTAAAATTATTAAATGTTACAAACAATTATTACCCGAAAAAGATGCGTTAAAGGGGTTGTTGAAGGTTGTTGTAACGGACGATATATCGATTGAAACCAAACTATTTTTGAATTGTGAGGGATTTGTATTTTCACATTGCTTAACACTCTTTCTCTTAGCATCCATTTGCATATTTCTAGATTTTCGAGAATCCGATGCAATGTTCACGTTGACTTCAAACGTATAAAGAACATATAAAGTAATATTAGTTTATATAATAAAGTGAATAACAAAGTAGTTATTTCTTAGAAGATGGAATATGTTATTTAAATAAATAAACATACCATTTGAGATATTCGACAAAGGCGTTAGTTGCAATTGACCTATAAAAAAAACAGAAACAAACAAAATTTACTCTAATCATAAATAGGGATTGGAAGTTGAAACTTTATATATAGATATAAAGTAAAAATTGTTATTCGTTTACCGGGTGTAAAAACATTGAATGTAGTTTGTAAGGTTAAGCCTTGCGGAATAGAATGGTTGGAACATTGAATTGAATCACGGTTGAATATTCTAGGTGGTTCGGTAAATGTTGTGGTACATTAGTATGATTAGTGACCTTGCATCTCTTTGCATCCAAGTGTAATTTTCTAATTCGGCGACACTCGGCCGCGTTATTTCTTTTTTGTTCATCAGACAAAGCTGTGAAAAAAAATTAATTACTTGCATAAAAGTAAGATGATGTAAATAAAGATGTCAATAATATGAAATTTGTGTACCGTTTGAGATATTAGATAACGGTGTTCGTTTGTCATCACCTTATACAAAAATTGAAAAGTTAAATGAGACAACACAAATAATAGAAAAATATAAAAACATTGTAGATAGAATAAAAAAAATTACCTTTTGAAGTATTAGAGAGTCTTTTACGTCCCATTTCAACTAAAAGGAGGAAATTTCTAAATAAAATGTTTAATAACAGTAATACATATCAAGATTTAAAGATACATAATAATAAACTAACGATTGATCTTCAAGAGTTAGGCTACCAATAGTGAAGTATTATTGAGAAATATGGATTCATGAAAAATAAACATACATCACGATGATCATGTTTTAATAAAATAATTGATATTGAAATAAAAGAAGGACATACATTCAACTTGTACGATAGAAGACTTGAGTAACAGTAAAAACAGCCAGGGAGAACTCTTGAAGGTTTGATTGATTTGATTTCTTGGTGTGAATATTTTTTTTTAAAGTAGTATGGTTTATATAGACTAAGAATTAAATTACTAATTAATAATGATAATTAATATGTTTAATTACCTACCATTATTAAAGAAGACTAAAAATTTGAATTTTTGGTGTAATTTGAATTTAAAATTTAAAAATTTTGAATGTTTTCGAAAATTAATTTTTTGGTTTTTTTATTAGAATTTTAGTAACTGTATGGTATAATTACTTACCATTATTAAATATTTCTACAAAATTGAATGTTTGGTGTAATTAAAACTTAAAATTGAAATTTTTTAAATAATTCGTATTTACAATTGAATGAATTTTTTAAACTCGATTTTTGCTGATTCATTATTACAATAATTGTGTTTAAATTGAAGGGTATGATTGAAACTTTATAATTTGAAGGTAATAAATTCATTTGATTACTTTGAAATTGTATATTAAACTATTAAAAATATTTTTTTAAGTATAAAGTTATAAATGAAATGTAATAATAGTTTTTGTAAAATTGTTTGATTAATATTATTGAGTGTATTACATTTTTTTAAAAAAACTGCAAATGTTGTATTTGTAAACAACTTGATAAAAAGAAACATAAAATGCAACCACATGTCATTTATACATGTAAAAATAGTCTCAAAAAACCACATAAACCATAAACAAAAACAAATTATCCAAAAAACACAACCAAGCATAAAAAAACCAAAATTGTCCAACAAAACCAAACGAAGCATAAATGTCTAAAGAAATTGTTCATTGTCCCTATTTCTCAACCTTAGGAACCAAAAGGGGGATCTCGGGTGATTTCTTTGCAGCTTTTGTTGTAGATTCACTTGTATCATCATCAAGGTCATACACTTGATCTAGGCTACGCTTGACTTCCTCATCATCACGAACAACACCAACTCTAGAAGATGACTCAGGAGTATTGTTATCTCCAACAGAATCCTACAATATTAAATGACATGTAAATTTTGTTAGAATAAACTACATAAAAAAGTTAAATATAATATATGATTAAATAAGTAAAAGAACAACCTTCAAAGACAATGCATTTTGTGTTGAAGATTCATCTATGTCAGTGTGTTCAAAAACAGGTTGATCGAGCTGGAAAAAAAATATACATGTAATACTTCAATAAAAAAGTTGATAATAAAAACAAAAAAAAATTAATAAGAAGAATAATAAAAATGTACTAATGATTCATAAGAGTAATAATAAAGGAATATTTCAATGATAATAATAACCTGAATGTCTGGGAACCTTTGTTCCAGCGAAGCAACTATTGAAGAATCATCAGTAAGTTTGCGTATACCATAACCATCCATATGCTTATCAATGTTAAATTGGCCAATTTTAATTTTGAAAGCAAACTTTTTATCTTCAAATGAAGCAAATTCAGGAGGAGTTATTTTCTCTGACTGCTCAGAAACCTAGATAAAAATTTTCATAAGTAACATTAGGTATAATAAGATATATTGTTTAAGGCAGAAAAAAATAAATTACCTGCTTGAATTTTTCCAGGAGTTGCATCGCTGACATGCCCAACATTTTTTTCGATTCTCGATCAAACAATGTGAGTGATGTTATTCCAGTACAATCTTGTACCCTAATTGGAATTCTAAACCTAAAGGAAGTAATAACAACAAATTATTTAATAAATGATATCGTAAAATTTTAATTTATGTTTATGAAAAATAATTCTTACACAGGTTCAGCAGATACAATATGCTTTGGACAGTCGTTGTTGGTGCAAACCAAAACTTGCTTAAATGAATTAACATCTTTTTCCTCCTCATCATCAGGTAACATGAGAGTTGGCTCAACCTTGCGATTACATGCCTCACAACCTAAGTAATACCAATCATCGTTGGCATCCACACCCTTCACTGTACCAACAACAATGACTTGTTTGTTGATCTGCAAAATATAATAATATTAATGTCAAAATTTAATATACAAATAATTTAACACAAAATGACTAATAGTGTATACATTAAAACACATAAGTGATAATATTTTGAATGGAATATAAACATTCATATTAGATTATTATAAGTGGAAACTGATATACCTCTGTTATTAACGGAAGATCACGAATAGTGCTGAAATGGGTCTTGTTCAGAAATTCATCTGCCAAATTCATGCTTCAAGAAGATCCGAGAGATCGTTGAGCAGGGGAGGGTTCGGTAGCAATAAACTTTTTAATATAACTGTTAAAATTCAAATAAGACTATCAGTTTAGTATATATAAGAAAAAATATATGTATATATATTATAACAAAAAGATAGATAAATATCTTACCTTTTCTTAAAAGCAAGAATATCATCAATGGCTTCGTTGATAAACAGCCGAGTGATATTAAATCCATTGTGAACAGTTATATTCCCTACAATAGATTAAAATTAACAAACGGTTATATATATTAAAAAAGTAAAAATATGTACAATCTAAAAAAACATTAATAAAGTACAAACCTTTGTATTTGTTAAACCTACCAAACTGAACAACCAGAACAACATGGACTTCCGCTTCATTATGTTTGATGTAGTCAAACATCTGGTCAGAATACTCATCCCACAAAGTACAGCTAATTTTTACACCACTACATAAAAATACATTGGTTATTAAATGGAAAACATTCAAATATGGATTGCTACCAATTGATATTACACACCTAAATTAAAATAATGTTATAGATGATGTAATAATAAACCATTTAATTGAAAAGATGAACCACATACTCTAGATCAATCAACACAAGACTCATCTTGTTCTTCCACCCAGATTTAGTTTCTGTTGGCTCTGGTGAAGTCCATTCATCAACAAACCCAATGAAATCTAAAAAGATACAAAATTAACTAAAATAGTATAAACGAATAAAACCAAACGTATATGAAACTTTACAGTGAGTAAACAAACCAATTCTATTTTCTGCAGACAGGTTACCAGATTTAATTGTCTCAAATGAAGAAAAATTAAAACCATAAAGGCTGCCTTGAAAATTTTTACATTTGGTTATATTAGTTTCAAAAGTAAATGAAAGTATGTCACTCTTAGCAAAGTGTTTTGTAGATTTGTTATCTGCTAGTTGTGGTCTAAATATATAGTAAGCTTCATTTTCTTTTAAAAAATTTTCGTGTTTCTTCATATAGCGATTCCACACCATAGCTTGCATTTTAGAACCCTGTTAAAACATTAAAAAAACAACGAATTATAATCAGAAATAATATAACAACACTTGTATAAACAATAAATGAAAAACAGAACTGATGATAGAAAATCTAACCTGTTCATCCATAACAACCATATCAATTGCAAGAGTTTCCCCTGGTATCTTACGATTTGCTCTCTTCCATATTTTAAGTACCCTCACTTTTATTGTATAATCATTAAGCCGCCAAGTAATGTCATTTAGAAACGTGACATTATTTGGATCCATGATTCTGCAATATTATACTATGCAACAAACAACAGAGTTAATGCTACATTGTTTGGTTTTTAGTGATATATAAATAATTAATGAAAGAAAAAAATAGTAGATACTACCTTAGCAAGTCTGCAAAAAAAAAAAAATTCACTCAAAAGATGATGATTAGATCAGTCTATTTATAATGTTATTAATATTGTAATAAGAAACATACACACAAAATGTATTTTTAGTATTGGTTTAATAAATGGAAACAGAATTATGATAATGTAAATCATACTTAATATTGTAATTTCGAAAAAATTAAATGTATTTTTAGTATAGGCTTAAGAAATGGAAACCGATTTATAATAATATCAATCGTATTTAATAATTGAAATTTTAAAAAAATGTATTTTTAGTATAGGTTTAAGAAATGGAAACCAAATTATGATAATGGAAATCAAAATATTTCGAAATTAGATTAATAAAAATTAAGTTTATTATGTTATTCAAAAAATTGGAATGCTAATTATACAGAACTTTTGACTTTGTATTTTTTTAATAAATGCGTTTACTTTTGAAAGAAATTTGGAAAATTTGACATGTTTAATATGATTTAATATGGTAAAAAAAGTGGCCTCATATATAACACTAAAAAATGAAATCCCGTGTCTATATCAATCTATACAACCAATTAGTTTGATATTTTCAAGCATAACGATTATCAATTTTTATGATTGTAAACCTTTTTATTTAACCGTTTTATTGTGCTTTTGATAATAATGACTTATGCAAAACTAAAGTTGTTAGAATTGTAGTTAATAATATGATTTAAATCTATGAGTTTTAACTTTAAAATTCTTTATGAAAAAAAATATTATTTATAAGTTTCAAGTTTGAAATAACAAAAAAAAAAAAAAAAAAAAATTTAGAAAGATACAAATTTAAAATTTCATACTTAATTAAAAAAGTTGACTAAATTAATAATTGACTTGACTAAAATAAAAGTTGACCAAATTAAAAGTTGACTAAATTAACATTTACAATTTTAGACTACTCCTAAAAAACATAATATTGATGATCATTATCAACAAACCATACCAAGAAACTCGGTTTAAAAGACATAACATACCAAAAAAACACACATTTTACTACATCAGCAGTAAAAGGTGCATAAAGTATGTGACCACCATTCGTTAATCATGTTCAAAAAACCTACCACCACTAAGGTGCAAAAAGTTACCAACCAAACATGTTAATGTTCATCAAAAAACTACCACCACAACCATAACTAATTACCATCAACCCTAACTACTTTAGTTAGCTAGAACAGACCTTGTTTGTTGAAAAAAAGGAAATGCATCTGATCACCAGACTGCAACTCCTTATCGGCAGCAAACACTGACATACCTCTAATGTTGTAACGGTGACTGCTTCTCGAACCTTCAATACCAACAGAAACTCCCCAAGTACAACCCTAACAATCTTTAATAGTCAAAGCCCTCTTCCTGTTCAAACCATTATCCCTTGCCCAATCTACCTTCATACGCTATAAAAATAAAAACAATTTGCATTTTAATAAAAAGGTACGTATACATAAATCGCTATATAATATAAGGAATTGAATAGATAAGACTTACAAAATGCCTGTCAACAGTGAAAACAATTGGAACGCCAACATCATCAACAGTCTCTTCCTCCTCGTCATCATCAGATTCATCAACCTCTTCCTCCATATCATCTCTTACACTCATCTCTTCAGTATCATTATCGGAAACAAAAACGATTTCTTCATCCTTATTTTCATCATCCTCGACTTTGTAATTGTATTCCCAAAGCCCTGGAGGCAGAGTAAGCTTGTTTTTCTTAAAAAACGACACCTCATACGATTTCTATTTTATTAACAAAGGAAAAAATGAAAACATACAAATTAATTAAAAATAGGAAGCTTCTTGTATTGCGATTTACATTAGGATAAATAGAACAACAACTATTTAGAAATTGACAAACAAACCTCATTGTAAATTTCAAACACAATTAGATGATCGCTTGTTATCTGAAACGTCTTCTTCATATAAGGCCATCCTTTAGTCATGTAAAGCGCACCATGATTGTTTTCAAGCTTGATTTGGAAAGAATGTTCTGAAGCAAAGATACATAAGTTTCGAAAAACAATATGTCAACATGTTGATATCAGCGAAACAAAAGGCAACTGAAGCAATTTGATATTATTTCTAAACAATTTTCATGACAAATCATTGAACCCTAATTAATCTATACATGACATGTACCTATGTCTTCGCACAAATATCAAATCAGTTTAGAAATATGGATTTGAAAACATGACCTAGAAATGAGCTGCACAAAATTGAATCGGCAGGAACGACTCTATTTTGTAATCCATGAAAAACAAAGCAACTGATATGCTGAAATGTGGTAAACAATGTTTTCAAAGTTAATACGATTTACTCTATTTTATGTCTTATATAATGTCTAAACTAATAGTAGAAAACGCATACCAGACGTCTTACATCAGTCAGTGGGTCGTCCAGCTTGCTGTAGAAAAATTTACCAGGGGCAGCTACAACATCCTGATGAAAGGTGATCATTCTAAAACAGTTGATAATCTCCTCGTATTCGAAAACAAAGTTGCAATCAGACAGGTAATTTAGTGTTTTAATCATGTGCTTCCATCCATTGAAAAAGAACCACCTTCCAGCAATCTGCATCACTTTAACATCAAAGATTATCTCATCCAATGTGTGAATTCTGGTTTTCCCAGTTGGGTAGTTGTACTGCTTAACCCATTCATTATACTCGGAAGGTAAGGCCTACACATAAAAAAAACAGTCATATGTAAATATAACGAATCTGAATAAAATGACATCTAGGATAGTCGAGTGACTCCAAGAAATATAAAGTATTGAATAACAAAGATTGTTACATTGCTTACCAGGTTTACACGGTCGTTGCCTTCAGACTTTACCCAAAATCCGTAAACCATTATTACTAAATATATATATAGCTGAAACATAAGAAAAACCTGTATTAGTAAATAAACATGTAGCTGAAACATAAGAAATACTAATCAACCAACAATCCATAAAAATAACAACACCTACAATCGTTATGAAAACAGATTAAAATAACATAAAGGATTCAAATCACTTATAAAAACAGATCAACCCACAATCGAAGCATCAATTACTAAAATGTTCATCCAAGTTTCCACTACCATCAACCATAAAACCAAAAAATCGATAATAACCTGAACAATACCTAGTTATGTGATCATCAACATTTCAAAGCTATGAAGATAATTAGTGATAATGCTATATATGAAACCCTAGTTATTTAATCATCCAAAGATAAACTCCATAACAAAGAAACACAAACCGTAACATACTAAAATCAATCAAAGACAAAACCCTAGATATAATCGGCCTGCAACATCATACATTTAAAAACAGATATGGAAAATCACAGAAACAGAAGACAGAAAAAAAGATGGATGAATATCGATTTATTGAAAGAAGAATCGAAAGATAAACTCCATAACAAAGAAACACAAACTGTAACATACTAAAATCAATCAAAGACAAAACCCTAGATGTAATCGGCCTGCAGAATCATACATTTAAAAACAGATATGGAAAATCACTGAAACACAAGACAGAAAAAAAGATGGATGAACATCGATTTATTGAAAGAAGAATCGAATGGAGATTACCTTGGATTGGAGATGAAGGAAAACCTTGAATCGCTCAAATATGGAAAATCACTGAAACTCAAGACAGAAAAAAACATGGATGAACATCAATTTATTGAAAAAAGAATCGAATGGAGATTACCTTGGATTGGAGATGAACGAAAAACTTGAATCGCCTGATTAGGGTTGAGGGTTGGTTATGGAGGCGATGAAGATTATGGCAATTAGCTTATGTCCGTGTTTTGTTATTGGGTTTATATATTTACTCGATTTTTGATTTAAATAAAAACGAAAATTTTATAAATTCTCACAATGGGACACTTGGCATAAGTTGATTGGCTATGTAATTGGAGGCTCAATGTGGGATTGACAAGTGTCCACATTGAGTTTCATATATTAGTTGTATAGATTTAACTTAGTTTATCTATTAACATGGGGGATACTCATATTGGGGCAACCACAGGGGTGCAGCAAGGGGACCCCTAGGCCCTTTTTTTTTTTTGCGTTGGTCCCCATCCGCTCATCAGTCGGGTGCAGGACACCTGTTCCTTACCCTTTCATGCTTAGTATTTGAACGATGACACTATTATTGGTAAGGCTGAGGAAGTTGCTAGGGCGTTCGGTATTATTCGCTCTGAAGGGACGCTCTGGGGCTTAGGCTTAATATTCGAAAAACTGAGTTTTTTTGGTTGTCATGCAATGGGTCGAAGAAAGTGCCCGGTTTATTCCCTAGTGAGATTAGAGTGCCCGGTTAAACTCCTTGGGGGAGTGGTTAGCCGGGATGCGGGGTTTATTCGGTCTTTGGCGACTAAAAGAGCTTTGCGGGTGGTTGAACTTACGAAACGCCTACCGGACCTGAGGGACCCCCAAAGTGAGCTCCTTTTGTTGCGCTCTTGCATGGGGGTTGCTAAATTAGTGTTTGGGCTCCGGACCTATCAGCCTGATGACGTCATAGAGGCGGTGTCCATTTTCGATGCTGGCTTGCGAGAGGCAATTGAAAACATTGTTGTTCGTGGAGGGCCGTATTTTATAATTTAGTGTTCCATGGCTTTTGATAGCTAATGGTTACAGTGTAATGCAAGTACGAGGACTGTTGAGCTCATGAACCAAATGTCTCATGTTCCACATGGTAGTCACGATAGAATATACACACCAAAATGATATTGTACTAGTTGTAGCATGTTTGTCCCCCGAAAATGTAAAAATAGTAAAATGGGGCCGTAAAAACTCACCTGAGGATGATACGTGTAGTCTAGTGAAGCTGTAATGCGAGGTAGCTACCATCGAGACAATGGTTGCCGTATGATTATTAAGAATACGGTAAATTGTACGTTTTTGTTTCTTATCATACAAGTCGTTCACCCGATATTTGTGTGCCTTGCTTTTAGTGCATGTGGGCCATGCCCTTGTGTACGTACCGTTTTAATAGTGATTCTCATGCACTAGTAAAACATGCGGTTTCTGAAATCTCGGTTACTTCGTAAAAAGTGGTCTTTTATAGTAACAATATGTCCCCCACATGCCGTTATGGTATGTAAGTTGATACCAAGTCGTCATGTGTGGCTGGTTTTTGGAAAACGTGCATTTTAACATAGGTTTATGCCCTTTTAGGTCTAACATAGTGCTAACACATGTTTCGGCCCATTCTAACACATGTTAGGGAGTTATAGCCGAAACAATGTATCATATAGGTCTTGAATTTGATGGTTGATTGGATCAATAGGGATCAATCTAGACTTGTTTAGATACCATCAAAGATTTGCAAGGTGTTCTAGTAGATTTGTGATAAAAACCGATTATAAAATCATCCATTATAAGCCTCAACTTTGAACATAAACCGAATGAGTTTTGTTTTATGAAAACCGATTATTAGTTGATCATTTCCCTTAGTTCTCGATAAATACCATTTCTTAGTCTACCATCATGATTTAGAAACCGGTTACTTATCAAATAAATGGGGTATTATGGCAATGTGTTCAATATCTAGCAGATTATCCATAAGTGGAGCAATGTGTGTGATCTAGATGTATATGTGGTCGATTATCTAAGATCAAAGGTTGGCGAGTTGGTGACATAGTTGTTAATAGCGACCATAGCGCCCGCTATAGCGAATAGCGTAGCGTAGCGCTCATGTGTCGTTATATGGTTGATAGCGACAAATAGCGAAAAAATAGCGAGATTTTTCTATTTTTAGTATTTTTTGGGTAAAATATGCATATAAAACATCTCTAAAAAGTTCTTCTAGTGTATCGCTAAACATGAAATAGCGCCCGCTATTTCATCGCTATCGCTATGTAGCATATTGGTAGCTTGGCGCTATCGTCCGCTATTCGCTATTAACAACTATGGTTGGTGAACATAGTGGGGCCGGTATATAAAGTCTTAGGAAAACAAAACAACTAACCTAGAAGTGACTCTAGATGGTGCAATTCTTGTGACCTTGGAACCTCCTTCGGCTTGAGTGTTGGTGACTTGGTGGCTTGCTTGTGCTTGGCTTGTAACTTTGGAAGAGGGCGGCAGGTTTTGGGTGAGGTGAAAGAGATTTGTGAGCTTGTGTTGGTGTGAATTTCCGTCCTCCATGGCCTCTATTTATACACAAGAGTCAAGCTAATCTTGGTATGCTTATCCTCACAATATGGGTCGACTAGGATGAATAGGTATCAAAAGGATGATTAGCATTGGCAACATATCATTACTTGTCCACATCTCTTCTTCGGCCGATTGTAATCTTCTCAAAGGAGTATGGATCTTGCTTTGGGAAATGGTGTGGTATCTTGTCCTATATCTAATTGCATATAAGTTTGTGTGTCATGCCTTCCCTTTCCTTGGCCGATGGTGATTAGTGGGTTATAAAGGGAAGGGTTGACTAGTGTGTAAGGTGGTTAAGAGCATTGTTTGGTTGCCTATTTTGGTGTAATACTATAATCTTACACATGCTCCTTGTTTGCTAGCATATCTCGGCCGAAATGTGTAAGGATTGAGGTGTCCTAATCATGAATTGAAAGTGATTGTTCCTTGTTTTCATGTGTGGCCGTGAGTTGTCATAAGCTCAAAGGGGAAGTTCTAGTGATCTTGGGATGAGAAGGAATGAAGTTGACTTGCCTTTTGTGTGTTTATATTGGACATACCTTAGTGATGGTGACAAGTCTCTAGTGTTTCTTCCTTGTTTTCAGCCGATGATGAAGCAAAGGATAGGAATGTTTGTAGATTGTGACTCATCAATGACTCAAGATCACCTAAGAAGATTGAGGTTTGTCTCATATAGGAGGGTTATCATAGGGTTGTCTTCTTATCCATTCTGGTGTAAGTTATGATCACCTTATAATGATGTTCGATTCCTTACATCATGTGTGTGAGGCTTAGGAATTTTCGGCTGAAAAAAGGACAAGAGAAAGGTTTTCCATATAAGGTTATGATCATCACATGATGGGGTGTATGTACAATACAACTCTATGCCACAAAGGTGTATCATTTAGGACATTTCAATGATAAAGACTCATGAGGGCTCTTAGGTGATTATTACGGCCGAATAGAAGTGAAAAGGAATGTTCCATGAGTTGTATGATAAGGACAAGTCATTAAGAGTGTGTATGTGTAGTCGGGTATGTGCACATATGGTTGTGAATAATTGAGTTAACGAATGAGTATGTATAGACACATGGTGTGTTTAGAGACTTGATGACGATATCAACATGTATTAATATCCATTAGTCGTGAACACATGTTATCTTATGCTAATCTTTGATGATGTTTGTGATTTGTATACATGTGTAGTAACCTCATGAAATGCTTTCAAGCGATTGTCTGGGTATTGTATGCATAAACGAGTGAGCTTTCTTAATAATCAATGCTTCACTAGACTTGGGGGGGGGGGTATAGTGTGTGCAAAATGTCTAATTATGCACATGAAATGACAATAATAAGTAAAATGCGTACGAATGTTGACCTGGATCGTTGACTGGTTTCACAATTTGCCCATTACCAATGCGTGTAATCGATGCTAGCAAGCATCCCTAGAAGCCCGTGGACTTTTTCATGCACTTCTTATATTTGTTGAATGTCGCTCCACGTTGGCCTCCTAAGATACCTCTTACCATATATCCGAATCACTCCTATAGATTGCATTAGCATTATTATTATAATAATCAAATAATAATAATAATAATAATAAATATATAACAAACTCACCATCACGTTTATCATTCGAGACGTCAACCTAAGCTCGAGCTAACGTGCATTCTTCCTCAATCGTCCAACGCTTAGGGCTTCGTTGTTGGGATCGCGCTGACTCACCAACTTGCTTTTTCTTGTGTGAGCGTTTGTTTTGTTGTGGTTCGGGTTCATGTTGGGGTTCGGGTTGGGAAAACGGTAACAGTTGTAGTGAGGTTTGTGTATTGGGTGCTCATGTTGTTTGTGAATCGGGTAAATCCCAACCGTCGGCCCCGTATTGTTTGTATGAGTCAAACTCGAACACGGGTGGTAATCACCTCTTTGATACATAATTTAAAATTTGAGATAAGAATAATATTTTTTAGTGGTGAGTTTTGAGTTATAAAATATGGTATTTATAAGTATGAAAAATATTTTTAATTTTAATTATCAAGTGCCTGATAATTAAATTTTAATAAATGCAACAACTCAACCCCCACCTACCTATTCCCATTGGTTCTTTTTAGTCAACACATTCAAAGTCCCTCACCTAACCTCACCTTTCACGTCGCGAGCTGCCCTCCTGTGCTGCGCCGCTCCGTAAACTGCGCCACCACGGAGCCGGCGCGCCGTCCGACGTGTAAGTCGTGTAAGTCTTCTGCGCCCTTTGGCGCTAGCATAACAGATAGTCTTATGTTTGAAAATAATATCATTTCTTGCTTTCCAAATCGCCCAACATGTAATAAGCATAACATAATACGCCACTTTTTTCATGAACCTTGAATAGCGACAAATACCGTGGATAAAGAACGCAATCATGGGGTAAATTACACCATGAGGCAACCCCCTCCGGATTTGGAAGGAAAAGGCACCAACCGAGAAAATGTGGTCAACTCTTCGCATGAATTCTGAATTAACATGCACATTGCTCATCTTAAGGGCATCTTTAGTCGGTCCATGGCTTCAGAGGTAGCAAGTTGTTCCAGTGATAAACAAAAGGCACCTCTCCAATCCATGGCTCAGGCTAAGCAACAAACTCCTCATGGAACGCGTAAAAAAGACCCATTCTTGTCATCATACCTAGTATGTGATATAGGGCAAACTTTACCTTTCATATGAGATAAGGCTCCCACTAAGACCACTTGCTCTAATAATTTATTGTTTTAGTTTGGAGCGTAACAATCCACATAACATAAAATCACAACAAGAAATCCGGTTATTACCGGCGACACCTTTAGCAGCGACAGGTAGCGGGTCGAGTTTATGTATGTATGTATGTATGTATGTATATGTGTGTGCATATATATATATATATGATTTGGTTTTAGAAGATATAAAAATCACAATTGAATTCATTGCTAAATAATTCCTTGTTCACAATCAAGACACCCTTCATCTGAAGGGACCAATTACATATAGAGCTAGACAATGTCCTAGCCATTACAACAAACATACTACACAATTTGAATTTGCAATTAAATCAATAAAAAAAAACAAAAACAACCTATTTTAATCAATCAAGTTGGAAGATATTAGTACACACTGGTAACTGCAAACAGTTATTTCTGTTATAATGTATAGCCTAAAGTTTCTACCTCAGTTGGTCGCCATAACGTCTTCTCAACACACAACAAACCTTCTTGTTCCTTGTTGTAAGTCATGCGAATATTCCAATGTAATGACTTGGCCATGTTCTCGATCTCAGTAATCGTCTCAACGTTGTCACGAACGATTAGTTTTCCTTCTGGTCTTAAGATCCTGTCAACTTCTGCAATCACTGATGCTAACTTACACCTGTAACAGATATTTATCCGTCAATTTTCTATTTTCTTGGTAACCATGGGAACCCGTCAGGGAAAACTCATAGGACCACCAATGCACTAGTGGACTAGATAAATGGGCCAAATATGAAACTTTTTAAAATGGGTCGAACGTTGTAGCATAGTTGTCAAAGCGCATAGGCGCATTCAAGGCGCATAGGCCGAGCCCGGAGTCTAGGCGCATAAAAAACGAGGGCTTTTTATAATTAGGCACATAGTATAAAATACATTTTTTTTGGGATTTTAGAGATGTTTTAGGCTTGTTTAGGGCTACTTTATGATGTTTTAGGGTTGTTTAGGGCTTGTTCATACCTCATTTAGGATGTTTTAGAGGTTTAGGCAACTTTTAGCCTGAATTTGGCCGGAAAATCAGCCTGATGAGTTTAAGCGCTCGTTTTTTATCGCATGTGCCTGGTTCCTGGTGCGTGCCTAGGCACCGTTTTTCACAAAAAAAACCCAGATTTGCGCCTAAGCCACCACCAGGCACTATAGGTGCGCCTCGCTGCGTCCGAGGGGCTTTTGACAACATAGCGTTGTAGAAGAGGCAAAGAGACGGATAAAATCTAGCTCGTTTTCTGGTAAATGGATTAAAAATGACATCTTTATGTTGTAGCATAAGAATAGATGAAGTACCTTTTCTTAAGACCTGAGAAAAGATGATCAGCATGAAGAAGATCATATGTTCTTGGGTAAGTGCTGAATGATTCGCACCAGTCATGATAGATCCCAAACAGTCCTCGTTCGTATATAACTGGAAGCGTATCTGGTGAATCGAGTGGCACCACATTCATCACCCACACTTTTAGATTTCTTAATGCAGCAGCAAATCTAGATACATTTGACAGCAATAGACAACAGTAATATTTAGGAGGTGTTAGGATGTAAGCACGAAATCCGCATTAAACGCAATTCCAAACACTCTTTTAAGAATATTGGTTTGACTTACCCTCCATATGTGGATCTCATGTCCATGACATTTCTGATAGAAGACCAATCAAGGCCTAAACCATTTTTGTATGATTTGGAGACCACGCGTTTCCAGTGCTCATAGTCAGCAGTGAAGTCATCAGGTGCCGGTTTTCCATAAACTCCACTATCGGTGCTCTTCAACCAGTATGGTGGCGAGTCCAATCTTTCAGGCCATGTCTTTGGCCAGTTTGAACCGCGTACTGATGAGTCAACTGGGACTTTATGCATGCACGCCTCAAGTTCTACGTTCCTGCAGGATAATAAATCATGCCATGCCAAAACATTTTTTTTATAATAATATTCTTTAATTTTATTTGTAATGATAAAAGGGAAATTAGAGGTGGGAAATTTGATCTATTTACTTACGAATGGGTCGATTTGGGTAGTATATTATCTCAAATAGGTTGAATAAAAACAGTTAGATAAAAGGGACCCTGCTGAGAGTTTCCCGAACTCTATTTAAAAAAGACGTGTGCGAAAAATGGTTCGATTTCCTTTTTATAATCTTAAAAAAAAACATTGAAAACCATACCATATTGCGTCTGGATCATCGTTACTTTGACATAAAGGCGGATTGTTCTGTTGTCTGTTTTCATAGCATTCATTGGAAGTTGGCTTTTTGTATATCGCGGCACCAACATCATTCAGTTTATCTTTATAGATAACCACAAGCTCCCAGCACATAGCCTTTGTCAATTTAGACATAGCTGCCACATCATTTCACATATCAGTTGTGCTTTTAGCCAAAGCTTTCACGCATCGCGTTTGAGATAAAAACATAACCCAAATCGACCCGTCATATTTAAGCGGATTAGACATCTCATTAAACAAAACAAATCCTAGAAAGAAAAAAAAATATTACTATCCGAATACAGAAAGCGTTACCTTTCCATATCTCCACATCTTCGTCCAACTTTTGGTAAACTGGCGTAGCGGACCAAACAAAATAACCGCCTGGTCTTAAAAGACGGTTAAGCTCCAACAGAAGTTTTCCACCTGATAACACACATATTACAGCTTTAAACTATTTTGTGTCCATAAATTATTTTTTAAATTTAATCAAACAGATTGTTTTAAACTATCACCTTCAACGTGCCAAGGGACTCTGCAACGTGCACAATGAATGGCGTCAAATACCTTACTAGGAAAGGGCAATCTTTTGGTACCCATAACAGCAGAAATGGCGGGAATACCCCTTTCAAGTGCAAACTGAACTTGAGCTTCATGTTCATCTTTTGGTGCAAATGACATTGCGATTACATCTCTCTCGAAAAGGTACCCTCCAAAACTTGCAACTCCACATCCAACGTCTAGTATCACACGGGTTCTTTTGCCCCATTCAATATCAGGCAATGACTGCAATTGTATAATGCAAAAAAAAAAAAAAAAAAAAAAAAAAAAAAAAAAAAAAAAAAAAACTTAACATGAGAAAGTATTTAATGGAAATACACAGTGTAGAGGAGGCATATGGCTAATGAGCCAACAGGCGCAACACGGGTACAACTTGAAGTGGATTGGGTTAACCCAAAACACTTTGATCCAAATACAGATTTAGAAGGTTTTATGAACTGCAACTAAACTTATGGGTGATTTAGATTGACCCATTTGAGCAGTTCCAGTTTTTTTTTTTTTTTACTTTTATTTTACGCGTTTGGAAGACATAAAAGTTAACTAGATCGATCCTTTAGCAAGCCAATGGATCAAAATTCAAAACTGCCACCCATGACGCAGTATAAAACGAGACTTACTTTTTGGATTTGATCGATATAGTGAAGAGCTCCGTTCTTAAACTGAGTACCGCCTCCAGGAAACGTAAGATATTCACCGGTTACTTTGACCCAGTTTTGATGACCTTTGACTTCAGCAAGGGTGGTGCTGGGAATGTTATTGTACCATATCTGAAATATACATTTAGAACGCGATCAGAAAATCTACGAAAGGCGCAAAAACTCCAGATTAATTATTATTATTACTATTATCATCTCAAATGGGTTAAACAGGCCAACTAAACAAATATAACTGGAAGATATGCTTATTATTACTATTATCACCCAACCCCATCCCATTATTCAAACTGTCACCCAACCCACAAGACTATACCTGCTCTCGGCTTCTGGGCCATCTGACTGGGATCTTGTAACTTTGACGAAGCGGGACCAAGCAAGTGGGAGGTTCGGCCGGACAGTGCCTCTCCCTGTGTTCATAATGTTTTGTATTATGAATCTTTCTAAGGGCTGCAATATTATCAAGACAAGGAATAAAATCCGGGCCTGTGCTTGCATTACAAGTCTTCCACTTGTAACCATATTTAACTTCTCTATCGCTCGCTGACTCAGCCGCTTGTGTTGAAAAACCTCCACTTTCAGTTCTCGTTTCCTTCAGAATTTCAGCCCCATCAGAATCCGCTTTCTCAGGCTCATTAGTATCAGAACTTGAACCCGTTTCATCCTCTGACTTTGACTTCTCGCTTTCACTCGAATCATCATCTCCCGAGCTCGTTTCAACCTCTTTCGCGTCAGATTCCTCAGTTCTTGAAGATTCTTCTTGTACATCACCAGCATTATCTTCAAACTGAGAAACCGAAACTGTGGACACCTTAGCTTTTGCTTCTGACTTCGACTCCTGACCCGGCCCACTTACAATCCGACCCGGGAAAACAGGTGATGCCATAAACATCCATACACCAATCAAACAAACACCAACAGCTAACAACACTGTTGCCATAGAACATGATGATTTTTTATCATCAACCCGAGAATATCTTCCCTGAGCCATGTCTTAGAAACCTGCAAGGCGCGATTCGGATACTGAATAAAACTGAACAAATGGATGGACATATAAACAAATGGGTGATGAACCCATACCGAATATTATCGTTACACATTGTTATCTTGTTCACGGGTTAGAACAAACATGTCACAATTGTGCCATTGTCATCTTGTCTATATTATTTCAGGTAATTTAACATTTTTATTTTCTTGTGACATAATTTTAAATGTGGTCCTTGTAATTTGTTAGGCATGCACAGAGATGCAAATAAGGAAATAATAATACACCGATAATTTGGAAGATGACATCATACATGTTATAACCATGTAACATTCAGTACAAATATTATTTAATGAAACCTTAATGTCTTAACACCAAAGTGGTATTTAAAATAGTTGTAAAAAATATTTTATTTAACGAGTCAATATACAAATTGTAAACCGTAAACACAAATTAATATTTAAAAGGGTCTGACTAAACTAAATGTACATGTGAGAGGGATATTAGTTTATTTTGTATAACCAATTTAATGTAGTGAAAGAACAATGTATTTAAACAAGTGTCACACTATTAAGATTTAAAAGAAACATTAACAAATAACGGGTTTTTTTACCTTGGACAAAATAAAATAAATTTAAATATTTGTATAAAGAAACAAGAAAAAAAAACATATTAAAATAAAAAAAAATAGAGAAAAAAAAAAAAAAGGAAAGAGTAAACACCTTTCAAGATTATTCTTCTGGTGTGATTAAACTTAAAGGGTTCAAACTTTGAAGCTCATTTGCTTCAACAATGAAGGAAAAACAAGTATGGGTGAACATGCAAAATATATATATATATATAGGGAAGAGAGAGAGTGAGTGATAGATATAATAAAAAATGATTTGGACGAGTATACGGTGGCGACGATACAGGAGTAGATCCAGGGAAGCACTGGTTCGTCGTCTACCAACGTGAGGGGGTAATGTGTAAGGTTTTGAAACTTGAGGGGTGATTTATGGGGAATTATTAATCTATTATATGAAATTGCTATAAAACCCTTGTGGTTTAGCCTAAATTTAAATATTGGTCTGGCTTTATTATAGTGGGAAGAGAAAGATTTACTTGTGAATAAACTATAGTTCCTACTTATCAATATCTATACTGTTATATAATGCATCCTAGATAGGCATCAAGGTAATTTCACTATCATTTTATAAGATGACATCTCAAAAGCCACAAGTGTAATCCTCAAATTTTTACCAATAAAACCTTATACGGTTGATATAATTAATACCTCTATCCGTCTTTTATTCCATCTCTATAGTATTGATATTTTTTTTACCAATATGTTCTCTTTTCTTCTGCTTTAAATATTAAAAAAAAAGGTATATTTTTTGTACTGATTTTGATTGAAAAAGGTTTGATTTTTTTTTTTTGAAAAGAGAATTTCATTGAACAAAGGCAACGCGAGTCCTCAAAGCGAGGACCAACGAGCCACAAAACCAACAACAAACATCAAGTCAACGGACAAATACACCAGTGTTTTGTGACATCCGTCACTTTTCTTTCGTTATATTTTATTTTATATAATAATAATAATAATAATAATAATAATAAATAATAATACTAGTCAAAACCCAACCCAAAACAAACTTGAGCCCAAATCCAACAACCCAACCCCTTTTCTTTTGAAAATTCTCGGCCCAAAGCTCTTAGTCCAGCCCAACTGAAAGCCCATCCCTCTAATCTGTTAAAAAAAAAAACCTGCTGTTGCCAGGTTTCGAACCCGAGCCGGCCACAACCAAACCCACGTTGAAACCAACTGGGCTGCACCCCATCATTTGTTTATTAACCAAGCCATATAATTATATACACAATTAAACTTGAAGTTTCTTTCTCCCTCATCTGCTGTAACGATCGCTGCACCAAAAAAAAGACACACCAAGCCATTTTTCTTCCAACAATCACGCCAATAATCAACATGATTCCGGATTTTACGCACTCCTCTTTCTAAACTAATAAAACGCGTGAATTAACGCATTGAATTGACCAAGAATTCGATTGAAAGCCATTTATAAACCTTCCTAATAAACCCGATTGAAACTTGTATAAATACTCGATGATAAGCCAATTGGACTCGCACACCATCGTTGAATAGAACGATTAACAAACTCCCACCCTTAAATCCTGCAAACAACTCGTTCCTAGCCAAGAATCACACGCGTTTGACTTTTGGGTTGACTCGTGTTCTTGCTTCAATTCGTCATTGTAAGTTCAATTATTGTTGTGGGTTTTACTAATCGGCCATGTACGAACATTAACCCCAACTTTACAGGGGTTAATAATCGTCGAATCATTGTATTAAGAAAACTAGGGCTCGAACTCTTGAAATTTGGGGAAGAACATCTTTATGCTTATATCTTATATTTTAATTAAACCAGAATCAAACACAACCACTGATCTAGATCAAGTGGTTGTGTCTGATGTTTGTTTGGTAAAGCACGCGGGTTCGATCCCCATGAGCAGCGAAACATTTTTTTTCTCTCTTTTCTTTTCCATTTACATATATCTATACTTTTAATCATTTAAAATAACTTAAAAATACTAAAAGTGCTTTATAAAATCTACAAAAAATATATTTAGTTATTCTTATGATAAAGTTCATCATCCAATTTTTAGATTTTCAAAAATCATTTATTTAATATAAATAATAAATATTTCAAGTTTATTCTATTTTATTTATAAAATTCTATAAAAATATCAAAACGATTTTATAAAATTCCACAAAAATTATTCTAAACTTGTGTGACAATATACATTTCAGAAATTATTTTTTAATTCAGAAAAAACGGTCATTTTATATTTTTAATGAATTTTTGTTAATTTTAATCATAAATAATTCATAATAAATTCATTTTACAATATTTTTGCACCAAAATTTTATATAATTATTTCTAACTATCTAGAACTGAATTACAATTTTTAATTCAGAAATTCTTTGATTTTGATATTTTTAGATATTAAAGTCATATTTTGACAATTTGAATTAATTAGATTAAATATTCTATTTTCAAGAAAATAATTTTATAAAAATTATTTTCATACTTAAAACCTTATGTTGTGACTATATTCAACTTAAAATTTTACAAAGAGACTTTTATTTATTTATTTACGAAATTTCTTATATTTAATAAACAATTTGTTTATTAAACAAATAAACGTTTATCCCCAATTCGAAGCCCTAGAAATACATGTATCCTAGAGTTATTTCCCTTACACGTTATCAAATTCTTTAGGTTGATACTTTGATATAATTTCCAACACATATTTCGTTGTCCAAGTTCAATTTCAAGTTATTACGTGAACTGTGAGTATTCCTACCCCCTTTTGCTTTTATACATTTTTGGGGTGTTACATGTACACTATTACAATTTCAAATACAAGTTTACATTTTTACAATACAATTCTAGTACTATGTGCATTGCTTACAATGTGTTTTATGCTTAGACAATACATGTGGATTACATTTGTACTTAGTGAAATCATTAACATGGTACAAGCCGACCTTAACATTGGATAGCGCTATTTGGATTGACAACCCGCCTAGATTGATTCTCCCCCTTTTTCATCGGAGAATCCGTGGCTGTTAGGACAAAGAGGATTGGTGAAACCACTTTTGTAAACCTTAGTCTAATTCACTTCTGTCATTTTGGCTAAGTATAGAAGTACTGAAGAGAAGACAAGAAACTGCTGATTAGAAGATATGAGAAGTGCTGAAGAAGCAGAAGTTCTGAAGTCCAAACCAGACAAGTTCACTTCAGAAGTACTGAAGACAAAACTACTCTTCAGTAGTTTGTCCTTCATCAGCACTTAGCACCAGATATTTCCCACCGCCTTTTGCATCAGTAGTTTATTGTTTATTATTACTTTTTAGCTGTATTTGTTTCTTTCAATGTTGCAACTTGTGCAACTTGTTTCTGTTGTTTCTGTACTTGCTTTTTCAGCAAGATACATGCATGTAAACGTCTATAAATAGGAGGCTTCAACCTTCTATTTTAGACATTGATTTTAATAGAAAAATCCTTCAAACACTCTCATTGTTCTATTCCATTTCTGTATTTATTGTGAATCTGTCTAAGTATCTAATTCTCATTTACAGCTTAGATTCATAATAAATACTTTGTCATTTATTAGTTTCAAACATCAAGGGGGAGTAATAACTCTGCCTTTGTATAAAAAGTGTTGCTTTAACTTATAACATTCCGCTGTGCTTATAATCTGATTTACAAGGACTTGCTAAACACTTAAGTGTCAAGATAGCAAGTTCTTACTTAGCAAAAGAGCAAACTGATCCAACAATTGGTATCAGAGCTTTGGTTTATCTGATCACATATCAATCTAACAAATTGAGAATCAGACACAAAGCTCTTATTGATATTCAATAAAAAGATCAAAAGTTCACTTTTTAT
Source organism: Ambrosia trifida (assembly GCA_028751855.1). NCBI lineage: Eukaryota > Viridiplantae > Streptophyta > Magnoliopsida > Asterales > Asteraceae > Ambrosia > Ambrosia trifida. The sequence goes on from CM054122.1 coordinate 150,780,255, forward strand.
CAATATCCATCACTTAAAAGAGTCATCTGACAAATCTATACTCTTTAAAATGGATCCACATAATACTGGTTCTGCCACCAAACCTGCCATGCTTGTGAGAAATGAGTACAACATATGGCAAAAGAGAATGGCACATACCTTGTCACAAACCAACACAGGTTGTTGGAGATCTGTGATATATGGTCCTCACAAACCAGTAAATGTTAATCTTGAAACTAATGTTAAGGTCCCTAAGGACCCTAAAGAATATACAGATGAGGATTTCCTAAAACTTGAGCTAGATGCGAAAGCATTCTCTATGTTGGCAATGGCTCTCCCAAATGAAATATACTCTGGCCTTTACATTGTGAAAGTGCCAAAGAACTTTGGGACTGTCTTAAAGAACAGTTTGGAGGAACTGAAGAGGTGATTGCCAACACCAGAGAGATTTTAGCTCAACAATATGAAACATTTGCTTATATTAATGGGGAAACTTTGACTCAACAATTTGAAAGATTCTCCTCATTAATATCTGAGCTAAAGTTAAATGGTCAGACCTATACAACAGTGTCTATGTTACATAGATTTTTAAGGTCTTTACCTGACAAATGGGAAACTTACTCCATTGTTTTAAGATCCTCACCAGATTTTAGCTCCCTCACTCTTACAAAACTCCATGGGAGATTACTTACTTTTGAAAGAGAAATTGATCAAAAGAAGAAATTACAAACATCTGGTAAAACTGCTGATGACTACCTACCAGGTAGTACAGCACTTTTGGGACAAGATTCACCAACTTGTTCCTATGGATCTTATGACAATATTGACATAACCACTGGGATCTCATCAGAAAGATCTTTCCCAGGTTATGACAATAATGACCAAAGTCAAACTGCTGATAATCTATGTTTTATCATGGATGATTTGAAAAATTTTAGCAGTGATGACTTAGAAGAAATGGACATATTACACCAACTGGCCATGCTAAGCATTAAAACTAACAAGTTTTATAAAAGGTCAGGAAGGAAATTTCCAGGATTGACCAGTAATACAAAAATTGGTTTTGACAAATCTAAACTGAGATGTCACAAGTGTCAAAAGTTGGGACACTTCGCTAGAGAGTGTAGAAGCTCTAGCTTTAACCAATCACAATCTGGAAATAACTATAACCCCAATTATAATAGGAATAATGGAACTCAAGGGAGTGCTCATTTTGTACAGGCACAAGCTCCTCAACAGCAATATATGCCTCAAGTACAATATGTTCAAGTGCCTGCTCAACAGATGCAGAGCCAACAATCAATCCCTCCCTTTCCAGCTGCTCAACTTCCTCCACAGCCTCAACAACCCTCTCAACAAAGTCTCTTTACCTCAGGGTATGTTGACTGGAGCAGTCTCCCTTATGACACCACAGAGTGCAATCCTGATGCAGACAACAAAGTGTTTGACATCAACTGGGGAGAACCAGACAATGGCAGAAAGAACTTTGCCTTAATGGCATTTGAAGGCTGTACTTCAAAATCTGCATTGTCACAGGTATCAAAAGAATCTTTGACAAAACTTTGCTCAAATTCTTGCAAAGAAACTTTTGCTCTCATAAGAGAGACAAATCTGCACTTACAAGGCAAAGCCAATGATTTAGAAAGAAAATACACACAGATAAAATGTGATTTAGAAAGAAAACTGTGTGCTAAAACAAAAGAAGTTTCTAAATTAACTGACTCTGCTATTGAAACCCAAGCACAAATCAAAATCATGTTAAATGACCTGGGAGATGTCAGACAAGAGCTTGCTGACACCAGGATCACTTGTGAAAAATGGGTGGAATCTTGTAAGGGGTATCAATTATTGCTAAACAAACAAAGTGCTTCAAATGTTAAGTTTGGCATAGGATACCATCATGTTGAAACACCAACAGATTTTTCTCCCAAAACTACTGAAGATGGGAGAAGAATTGTTTCAAATGAAACTTCTGAAGGGAAAGAATGCACATCTTTCCATGAAAACTTTCTAAACAGAATTCCTGGCATTTTTAAAGAAAGTACTTCAGAAGTATTAACAAAATCTGACAACAAGCCATCAATAGTTTCATCTACATCAGGAGTTGAGACCCTGAAAACTACTGATGAGAAAAATCTCCTCACAAATGTCAGAAATTTGCCTTTAGATCAAAAACAAAAGGCAAAAGAATGTGAAATTTGTGGCTTGTTCAACCACAAAACTGAATTTTGTAGATACAGAAAAGTAATTCAGTTCAATCAAAAATTTAAACAACAGGTTGTGGGAAATCAAATCAGAAATGATTATGAAAGAATCTTAAAACCCAAGAAACAACAACCTGAAAACACCTTTTCTCAGAAAAAGATAAAATCTCAACCAAAATCTTTTTCTCAAAATTCCTTGTCAGTAGTTAGACCAGAATCATCAGCAGTTTCACAAACTGCTGAGATTCAAAATCTAAAGAACATGGTAGAACTACTGATGACCAAGGTTGATGGTGGTCCTAAAAAGGATACCACCATGGTTCTTAATGCAAAATCCATTGCCAAAAAGACATGGATTTCTCAACCTGGTCAAGAACAAACTGTAACTGTTCTCAAGAGCAAACCCAAAGCCAAACAGGCTTGGGTTCCTAAATCTAACTAATTTGCTTTTATGTGCAGAGAGTTTCCAGGGGCTTAAACAACATATGGTATGTTGATAGTGGAGGCTCTATGCACATGACTGGATGCAGATACCTGATAAACAACTTTATCAGCCAAAGAGAAGGATCTGTATCCTTTGGGAACAATGCTAAGGGATATGTGCTAGGACATGGCAATGTCTCCTCTGGCAAAATACAGTTTGACAAGGTCAATCTGGTGGAAAACCTTGAATACAACTTGCTGAGTGTGTCACAAATGTGTGATAAAGGATATTCTTCCTTTTTCACAAAGACAGCATGCAAGATCATCTCACCAGAAGGCCAGAAGTTGATAGAGAAGATTATAGAAGATCATACTTTGCTGATTGCCAAAAGATGTGGCAATGTCTATGCAGTGGACATTGAGAAAGACAAAGTATTGAACAACACTGCCTGTTTCTTCTCAAGGGCATCAACTTCAGAAACAGATCTCTGGCACAGGAGACTTGGCCATGTGAACTTTAAAACCATAAATAAAGTCACAAAAATGGGCTTGGTCAGAGGTCTACCTTTGAAAGTATACCAGTGTCAAGAACACTGTGTATCCTGTTTAAAGGGAAAACAGCATAAGTCCTCCTATAAGTCTATTGAAGAATCAAAAACAACTGCATGTCTTCAACTACTCCATATGGACTTATTTGGACCTGTCAAGATTATGAGCCTTGGTAAAAAGAAGTACTGCTTAGTCATCATTGATGACTACTCAAGATTCACATGGGTATTCTTCTTATTTTCCAAGGATGAGGCTGCTGAAATCATCAAGTTCTTCATTCTACAAGTAGAGAAACAATATTCTCTATCTGTCAAAACCATTAGAAGTGACAATGGGACAGAGTTCAGGAACAAAACTCTGGATGAATTCTGTTTGTCTAAAGGGATTATTAGACAATACAGTGTTCCCAGAACTCCTGAACAAAATGGTGTAGTAGAAAGGAAGAACAGAACATTGATAGAAGGAGCAAGAACAATGTTAGCTGATTCTGGACTGCCATTGTACTTTTGGGCAGAAGCAGTTAACACATCATGTTATGTTCAGAATAGAGTTCTTGTGGTCAAGAGACATTCCAAGACTGCCTATGAAGTTCTTCATGGCATGAAGCCCCTTATCTCCTTTTTCAGGGCTTTTGGGTGTTAATGTTTCATCTTGAACATCAAGGAATCTATTTCAAAGTTTGCTGCCAAAGTTGACTCAGGTTACTTTCTTGGTTATTCTTCAACTAGAAAAGCCTACAAGGTTTTTAATTCTCACACCAGGATAGTAGAAGAAACATTGAATGTCAAGTTCAATGAGTCAAAACACACTCTTATTCCAGCACATCCTGCTGAACTCTTTGACCTTGACAACTTTCACTTTGGACCTGAAAAGACTGTTACTTCTTCCAAACCTACTTATTATGGTGATCAAAGGTTTGAAGATGAGGATCCTACACCATGGACTCCTCAAACAGTCATTAAGTCAACTACAACACCATAAGAAGTTTCTCAAACTTCTGATCAAACAAATACTGAAGGCCAAACTCAAACATCTGCTTCAGCACCTGCAACTACTGAAGAAGCTAAAACTGCTGAACCAGATATTATAGACCTCAGTAGTTTGTTTGAAGAACAAGAGCCACCTACACCTGTCAGTGGTTTACAACAACTGATTGAACACAGAGATCATCCACTTGATCAAATCATGGGTGATATAGCTTCAGGTGTTCTTACCAGAAACCAGCTCTCCAACTTTTGCCTATTTTCAGCCTTTATTTCACAGTTGGAACCAAAGAAGTACCAGGAAGCCCTCAAAGACAATAATTGGGTGCAAGCTATGCAAGATGAACTGCTTCAGTTCAACAAGCAACAGGTCTGGGAAATCTGTCCCTTACCTCAAGACAAGCAACCAATTGGTACAAGATGGGTTTTCAGGAACAAACAAGATGAAGCTGGTATGATAATCAAGAACAAGGCAAGACTGGTAGTTCAAGGGTACTCTCAAGAAGAGGGAATTGACTATGATGAAACCTTTGCTCCAGTTGCAAGGCTTGAGGCCATCAGGTTATTTCTGGCCTATGCCATTTCCAACAAAATTAAAGTTTATCAAATGGATGTGAAAAGTGCATTTTTGTATGGAAAAATCAAAGAGGAGGTGTATGTCTGTCAGCCACCTGGGTTTGAGGATCCTTCTCATCCTGAGTGGGTGTACAGACTGGACAAAGCTCTTTATGGGCTCAAACAGGCTCCAAGAGCCTGGTATGATACACTCTCCACCTTTTTACTCAAAAATAACTTTACAAGAGGTGCCATTGATAAAACACTTTTCATTAAACATGTTGGAAATCATGTCTTACTTGTTCAAATTTATGTTGATGATATCATTTTTGGTTCAACAAACACAAAACTGTGTGATGATTTTAAGAAACTCATGCAATCAAAATTTGAGATGAGTACCATGGGAGAACTGCAGTACTTTCTAGGACTGCAGATCAAACAACAAACAAATGGAACTTTTATACATCAATCAAAATATGTTAAAGAATTATTGAACAAATTTTCTTTAAATGACTGTAAATCATGTTCCACTTCCATGACACCAATCACACAAGTTGAACCTGATGATCAAGGAAAACAGGTTGATCAAACCATGTACAGATGCATGATAGGTTCCCTTTTATACTTAACTGCTTCTAGACCAGATATTATGTTTTCAACATGTGTCTGTGCTAGATATCAATCAGCACCAAGGGAATCACACCTTATAGCAGTCAAAAGAATTTTCAGATATCTGAAAGGAACTCCAACACTGGGAATTTGGTATCCTGCTTCAAGCAATACCAAGTTATCAGCTTTTTCAGATAGTGACTATGCAGGGTGTAAGATGACAAGAAAGTCAACATCTGGTGGTTGTCAATTCCTGGGTAACTGTCTAGTGTCATGGCAATCAAAGAAGCAAACATCTGTTGCAACTTCAACTGCTGAAGCTGAATACATTGTAGCTGCAAGTTGTACATCACAGATACAATGGCTCCAATATCAACTTCTTGATTATGGAATCAAAGAGACCAAGACACCTTTGTTTGTAGACAGCAAATCTGCCATTAGCATCATTCAAAATCCGGTACAGTTCTCAAAAACCAAACATATTGAGATCAGGTACCATTTCATAAGAGATTGCTATGAAAAAGGCAAGATTGAGGTGAAGCATGTAGCAACAACTAATCAAATAGCTGACATCTTCACTAAGCCCCTTGACACATCAACATTTCAAAAGTTAGTATCCATGCTTGGAATTCTAAATTTGTAAGTGTTTACTTTATTATTTTTTTTTTTAAACTTATATGCATATCAGTTAGAATCCAAGTTAACACTTGATTCTACCCAACTCTACATCAAACTTCTACATCAATCACTACTGTTATGCATAAAACATCAAAATTTTTTTCTTTTTCCATCCTTGATTCCATCCTGTTTACCTTTTCCTTCTTTTTTCTGGTTTTCACTTACAAAAGACAAAAGTCTGAAAACAAAACTTCTGAAAAACAAAACTACTGATTAAACAAAAATCAGTATGAGAGAAACTACTGATGAACAAAAATCATCAGTATGGGGATAATTTTCTGAAAAAGTGTGTAACTTCTGATAAAATAACCTTCAAAAGTTATGAATAAAGTATTTATAAAAACATTTCTCATCAGCTGTTAAAACTACTGAAGAGAAAATGGGAACTACTGATGAAGTAATCCTTCATCAGCAGTTTAAGTCAAAAGGGCAAATCTGACTTTTCCCATCATCAGAGGTTTGACCTAATCAGTTTAAAACCTCTGATAAAGAGATTTTTAACCAAAGGCGGTTTTAAAACTTCTAATAAAGAAGATTCAAGCGGTTAAAACTTCTAATAAATACCTTTTCTACACACTTATCCTTTCAAACTCAAAATATCCCTCCTTCTCTCTCAAAAACTCTCTCAATAACCTATACCTGCAAATCCATTGTTCGATCAAAACCCAAACCACATGGCTCTAGTTCTAAAACAGGGACACAATCAAAGGGCCTTTCTTGAAAAACAAGAAGGCTGGTCCCAATACGATGAGATCATTGATCTTGTCTTCAAATCCCAATATTTTACTGCTCTCACAATAAACCCACCAATTCACACTGAAACTCTGAATGAGTTCTGGGCAAATGCTGAGACGGTTACAATGGATGATGAGGTCATTTCCCTCAACTCAAGAATAAAAGGGAAACAACTGACCATCACACCGGCCACACTGGCAACAAGACTGGGTCTGGATGATGTAACTGCCCCTGACCATGTTGCTAACACTGATATTCATCTAACCATGACTGAGTGTGGTTATCAAGGTACTCTCTCCCATGCTACAATATTCAAAAAATATTTTGAACCAAAATACAAGCTTTTGTTTCATTATATTATTATGTGTTTGAGTCCAAAAACAGGGTCTTATGACCAGATGCCCTCCACTTTTCAACCAATATTTCATTCCATTGTGAATGAAACTAAATTCAGGGCATCAAAACTATTTTTCAATGAGTTGGTGTTACATCACAATAATACCAAGAAAAAGTTTTTGTTATACCCAAGGTTTATTATGCAATGCATAATAGGGGAACTGGGTAATGAGGTGCTTGTGGGAAAAATTTCAACTTTAAATCCTTTAACATCACAAGCATACTCAAGGCATAACAAACCGGCTGCCTGGCCAGAAGATGATCAGGGAGAACAACAACAAGTCCCCCTGAAGCCCACATCTTCCAAACCCACACCACCAAAAGCCAAAAAGCCCAAGCCAACAAAAACTGCTCCCCACCAACCCAAAAGAAAAGCTGTTCAGGAGGTTGAGATACCTGAACATGCTCATGAGCATTCTGCTCTTCAAATAGATGAGACTGAAACACCCTCTCAGTCTCATCCATCTCAAACCCCACCAAGAGCACCCATAACCATTTTATTCAAAAGAAAAAGACTTAGAAAAACATATGAAACACACTCTTCTTTTGAAACTGCTGAACAACAACTTTCACCACCTATTGCCCAAACTACTGAACCAACCCCACAAATTTCTGAACAAGAGGCAATAGAAATTGCCAAACTTCTCTCTGGGCTAAAAGAAAATGTCCCATCTGATCATGTCAGTCCCCTACAACCACAACAAACAGGGGACATAACTACTACATCAGACATGGATGTGGACATCTCTAGCCCTATCCCAAGAGATGAGGGTGGACCAGAGTCTTTAAGCCCAATTTTAGAGACTCTTGGGGCATCTGAGGCTGCTACTACTCAGTTACCACCCAGTGGTGGATCTGAGGATAGAAGTAACATAGCTAAGACCTCAGATGTGGCAACTACTGATGAAGGCTTAATGCCTGAAGTAGGAAATCCTCAGTACCAAGAAAAAGAGGTTCATGAGAGAACTGAGTTGGGCTCAGCTCATGATTTAACTGAGAAAGTCCTCATTGAGGGCAATATCAGGGATTCATATGATTCCATTAGTTTGGATGATGTTTCACACACTCAAACTACTGAATTGACGACACTTTCTGAAGGTCCTGTTTCAGGGGTATCCAGGCTCAAGAAGCCAGTCACCTCTGCACAGGTTAAAGCCCACTCAATCCCTAAAACCCCTAGAGTGGCATCCTCTGTACAACATGAGGATCTCCCAAAAACACCCCCTTCACAACAAATGCCTACCCAATTCCCTGGGCAAACAAGCATAGACCTGAACCAGCTATGCAGCCCAGAGGGTCCCCTGTACCACATGATGAATACACTCGTCAGAAATCACTTCCAAACATATACAGCTGACTTGGAGCTGTCCATCAAGAACCAATTTGGAGTGATCAAGACCAAGATGAACGATCTGTCCAACAAAATAGACTTCAACAGCAAACAGATTGCTCATCTTCAAGGACAATTCTCCCAACCCTCTGCTTCAAGGGTTAAAATTGATGAATCCAAAAAGGGGGAGAAGATCAGGGAACCTAAGGAGTCATTCCAAGCCAGGATAAGGGCAAGAGTGGCCATCCTTGAAAGAGATCAAAAAGATCAGGCCAGGAAAGAGAAATTGGCCAAACAGTTTGGTGTCTCAATAGATGAAATTGAAGCAGCAGAGAAAGAAGATGAGACCCAAACATCTGAAGAATCCCTAAGGCACAATGAAGAAACTTCTGATGACAAAACTTCTGATGAAGAATCAGAAAGTACTGAAGACAATCCTTCAGTAGTTGACAAACCATCAGCAGTTGTCAGCACATCAGAAGTTAACACTTCCAAACCTCAAACAACTGAACCTTCCAGAACCACTGCTCCCATTCAACCAACATCTGATCCCATCAGGCCTACAACTGTTACAACAATGACTGTATTAAACCCTTCTCCTATCTCTCAATCAGCTGAACTATTAGAGATGAGCTTAATTGCAGCCAACAAGAAGGCCAGAGAAGATCAGATTTGGAAATCTCTGGAAGAAAGGGATGATTTGGATTTAAGCCATGAAGAAAAACTTCAGGCTTATGCAGCTGAACTACAAAGGCAGGCTAGCCTTGATGAGATTGCTGAACAAGATAAAAGACAACAACTGGTGTCTTACATTACCAAGAACAGCAAGACCAAAGCCTTCACACTCAAAGGACTCTCTATGCAAGAGCTGACAAGAAGAGCACAATTGCTTGCAGACAAAGTGGCCACAAGCAAAGATGGAAAGGCCAAGAGAGCCCAGATAATAGAAGAGTTAGTAGCAGAAGGATATGGTTCAAAAGCCTCAGTATCCAGATGGAAAGAAGAAAGACTGATGGATACTTATAGAAAATACTTGGCTGCCAAGGCTGCAAATCCTGAGAAGTTTCAAACTGCTGATCCTTCAAGATCAGTAGTTAGAACTTCTGGTGTATCTAGAAGAACTGCTACTCAGAAGAAGAAGGCAGAGGACAATGTCAAAACTGACTTCAAAATGGTACTACTTGAAGGAAGTTCAATAGTCCATTCAGATTTTGACATTGAGGAGAAACCTCTGTTAACACAATTCAGGGATCCTTCCACTTTTGCTTATCAAATACAAAAGACCATCAAAGAAAAGCTGCATACCAGAGTAGTGACTGAACACCATCTCCCAACTGTTCAGATGCCTGATATGCAACAACAACAAGGAAGAGAATCCCACCTGAGGCTATCTGAAACTGAAGACATCCAGCACTCAGGACCATCAACCCAAGGGACAAGTCTGGTTCCCTATTCTTCTGACTTTAACAAGTCAAAGATCCCTATCATCAGATGGTCACTTACTGATAACAACTCAGTACTGTTGACAAGAAGAGACCTCTCAAGCAGGGCTTACAAGAAGATCAGTGATCTGAAGAAACTGTCAACACAAGACGTGCTCACAATTCAACATCTAGAACCACAGAGAGGATCTCTATCTGATGGTCAGTTAAACCAGCTCAAGAACACCATGTACAAAGAGATATGGAAGATTGTTCAAGACAGAAGAAACACATAAGGAATTAGTAAGGTTTTGGTTTCATCAATCTAGGGGGAGATTGTTAGGACAAAGAGGATTGGTGAAACCACTTTTGTAAACCTTAGTCTAATTCACTTCTGTCATTTTGGCTAAGTATAGAAGTACTGAAGAGAAGACAAGAAACTGCTGATTAGAAGATATGAGAAGTGCTGAAGAAGCAGAAGTTCTGAAGTCCAAACCAGACAAGTTCACTTCAGAAGTACTGAAGACAAAACTACTCTTCAGTAGTTTGTCCTTCATCAGCACTTAGCACCAGATATTTCCCACCGCCTTTTGCATCAGTAGTTTATTGTTTATTATTACTTTTTAGCTGTATTTGTTTCTTTCAATGTTGCAACTTGTGCAACTTGTTTCTGTTGTTTCTGTACTTGCTTTTTCAGCAAGATACATGCATGTAAACGTCTATAAATAGGAGGCTTCAACCTTCTATTTTAGACATTGATTTTAATAGAAAAATCCTTCAAACACTCTCATTGTTTTATTCCATTTCTGTATTTATTGTGAATCTGTCTAAGTATCTAATTCTCATTTACAGCTTAGATTCATAATAAATACTTTGTCATTTATTAGTTTCAAACATCAAGGGGGAGTAATAACTCTGCCTTTGTATAAAAAGTGTTGCTTTAACTTATAACATTCCGTTGTGCTTATAATCTGATTTACAAGGACTTGCTAAACACTTAAGTGTCAAGATAGCAAGTTCTTACTTAGCAAAAGAGCAAACTGATCCAACAGTGGCCAGTGTTAAGCTTTTATCCATTTATTGGATAAGTACACTACAGTTCATACAGTACATTATACAGTCACAGGGTTGATTTCGCTCATTTGTATGATACATGGTTTACATATTTGCACTGTAGCTTGCACTTGAATTGTATAACTTTTTAACCTACTATATATATCAAAACTAGGAATGCTCACCAACATTTCATATGTTGACCAAATCTATTTTGTACATGTTTCAGGTGCAGTTTGATCTAGTGCTTTAACAAGAGACATTTAGTGCTTTAATTTAATTCAGTTATTTCAATATTTACATTTCATTTAGACAATGTATTTCCATTTCCATGTAAGACAATTTTGGTTTATTCAATAATATTTACATTTTAGTACCATGAGCTTTTGAACAATCGTCACTACGTGGCACCTCGATGATTCCGCCATCGGTTGGGGTGTTACATGTTTCCACTCGACTAACTTAAACTTAGATCTATTCCGGATCCAGAAATAAGTCTTAGCTTTGATAGTCTCTACCACCTCTCACGGCTTACACTTTTTGTTGTTGAAAATCCTTTCGTTTCGTTCGCACCATATCATCCAAACAGTGGCGTACACAATCCCTCTCAATGTATGCCTCGCATCTTTAGAATTAGTGTTATTCTCCGGAAGATGGAGCAGGTTTGCAAAATCAAAAATAAAACCATGTTGAATACGGCACCACGTTTTGACACGAAACCAAACCTCTTGGGAGAAAATGTAACCGGTAAAGATGTGTAAGGTTGTTTCCAAAGGTTCATCGCAGAAACTGCAGCCACATTCTTGTACAGAAACTCCTCGTTTTATCAGCTCCGCAATAGTCGGGAGACGGTTACGAGCGGCCCTCCAAACCATAATTTTACACTTGAGCGGCAACCAACCTTTCCACTTAAAACCGGCAATAGGATCACCCATATTGTTGCTTGACAATAATTTTTTTTACCGAGGAAACAGAGAATACGCCCCCTTTGTCGAACTTCCATTTCCAATCTTCTTCACCTCCGCGCCAAGCAAAGTCATGAATGTCGGCTAAAAGGTCAAATAATTCGGATACTTCTTCTGGAGTAGAAGGAGTAGACCGCCAATCCCACACCATTTTTTGTTGTTATTAATAAATATGACCCGAGTAGAAACCTTGACCCATTTATCTTTCTCAAGAATAAATAAGTTAGGAAATCTATCTCGTAAAGGATCATCTCCCAACCATATATCTCCCCAGAAATTTAAAGAAGAGCCGTCACCTAGCATCCCAACGAAAAAAGAATCCAGCTTTGACCCGTTTGGAGCAATACTCTCGCCAACTTTGACTATGTTTTTCCAACACCCACGAGAAGACTTGGTGCAAGGAACTAACGCCCATGGTCTACTAGAACCATGGCACCCCAAAATAATCTTCTTCCAAAGGCTATTTTTATCTTTCAAGAACCGCCATGTCCATTTTAATAACAAGGCATCATTGACATCTTGAAGCCTAGAGATTCCCAGACCCCCTTTCTTTTTCGATGCCGTGACTATATCCCATGCAACCCATGGGATCTTCTTTTCAATACTAGAATCCGCCCAAAGGAATCGCCTCATGATAGCCTCTATAGAATTAATCACCGCTTTGGGCGCTTTGTAAAGCAGAGGTAATACACCGGTAAGTTTTCTAGAACCGATTTGATAAGTACTAGACGACCACCGATAGAAAGATATCTCGCTTTCCAAGAAACAAGTCGGTTACGGACCACTTCTATAACGGGATCCCAGCTCCGAATACGTGTCATTTGTGATCCCACTCGAATGCCTAAATAGGTAAAAGGAAAATCATCACACTTACATCCCAAGAACTCCATCATACCATCGACCTCCGAGTCTTCCGTACCTATCCCAAAAATGTTGGACTTATGAATATTAATCCGAAGCCCCGAACAAAGATAAAAAACACGAAGGATCCTGGCAATGTTGAGAATGTTATCCCGAGACCATTCTCCCAAAATAAGGGCATCGTCCGCGTAAAATAAATGAGATAACTCCGCCACATCACCCGACAAACGAATACCTTTATAAACGCCAAGCTGTTTAGCTTTGTCAAGTAACCACGACAAGGCTTCCATCACTATCAAGAATAAGAATGGGGAAAGGGGGTCGCCTTGACGAAGACCTTTTTCACATCTAAAATCAAAAGTAGGCGAGCCATTTACTAATACTGCGGCTCGGGAAGACTGACAAACACCTTTGATCCAATCGCACCATTTGGGGGGGGGGATCCCATTTGAGAAAGAATAGATAACAAAAAATTCCAATTAACGTTGTCATATGCTTTTTCAAAATCAATTTTAAGCATAAAAGCCTTCCGATTTCTTTTCTTTAACAAATCCAAAACTTCGTTCACCATGAGAGGGCCGTCAAGAATAAAGCGATCAGATAAAAAGGCCAATTGTGCCTCCGAAATAACCTGCCCGAACACCTTTTTAATACGATTAGCAAGGATTTTAGTGATAACCTTACTAATCATCCCAATAAGGGTAATCGGCCTGTAATCTCTAAGTCCCAAAGGCGTTTTCACCTTTGGAATTAGAGTGATGAAAGAAGACCCGCACCCGGTATTAATATTTCCTGTCTTATGAAACTCTCCCAGGATGTAAAAGAAATCCTCTTCGAAAAATTTCCAAAAACGTTTGACAAACCGAAAATTAAAACCATCGGGACCTGGCGCCTTGTTTGACCCAAACTGGAAGACGGCATCTTTTATTTCTTGCTTAGAAAAACTAGCGATCAAATCAGTCCCATCTTGTTCTTTAATTGTTTTCAAAGCGTCACAGACAAGGGATGGCCGAACCGGAACTTGTTCTTTAAAATGAGATCGAAAAAATCTTAAAACCTCTTTCTTAACAAGAGTTGGTTTAGTCACCCAAACCCCATTAATTAAAATACCCGGGATGGAATTACGAGCTTTCCTACCATTGACGATATTGTGAAAAAAGTTGGAATTCTCATCACCCAAAACCGCCCATTTGATGCGAGATTTCTGTCTCAAATCTTTCGACTTATGTCTTTCTAACTCTTCAATCTCTTTCAAACATTCCGACCAGATCCATAAATCCGTTTCATCCGCATCTGATAATTCCATTTGAAACTCTAAATCCTCCTTTTCTTTTCACAGCCGGGTTTCGTCTTCTCTTTCCTTAGCACTGTATATATCGAACCACTTTCTCAAAGTGCTACGGAGCTTCTTCAACTTATTCAATAAATTGATATCGGGCGGCCCCCTGTTAACCCATGTATCAAAAACCAAGTTCACCGTTTCAATGCATCCTGGACGGTCAAGCCAAGAGTCGAACATTCTAAACGATTTTGGTCCAAAATTAGTATCCATCACCGAAAAAATCAAAGGAGAATGATCCGAAAGATTTCTATTTAATGCCCGAACGCAAGCGTTAGGCCACTTGTTAAACACATTTTCACAAACCAAGAATCTATCGATTCTACTCCAAGTACACATACCCCTTCTATTAGACATATATGTAAATCGTAACCCTTTCAAATTATACTCCCTAAGGCCATTAGCATCAATAAAATCATTAAAATCCCGCGCACAAACCTTATCAAACTTCGAGTTCTTTCTTTCCTCCCGGTCTCTAACCGCATTAAAATCGCCACAAAGAATCCACCAACCATGATTAGCGTTAATCAGACTATCGATCTTACTCCAAAGAAGACGTTTTTCAGTATTCGATTGTGGGGCATATACATTCAATATATTTAACCTCACTGAGTTAGCCAATATCATCCCAGCCAAATGAAGAAAGTTTGTGTCTTTAGTAACCGACTCTTTAAGAAACACTTTGGGATCCCAAATGTTCAAAATACCACCTGAATTGCCGTTAGCACACACCAAATCGAAATCGAACTCATTCCCACCCCAAAAAGAAGAAGCTAAACCCGGTTGAATATCATTAGCCATCGTCTCTTGTAACCCTATAAACGAAATACCAAAATCTTTTTTCAATTTTCTAATCCATCCCGGTTTTCCATCAACCCCAAGCCCGCGGATATTAACCGACAAACAATTCATATCTTACCATCCTGTAAACCTTCATTAGCAATCGACTCCAAAATCAAAGAATGAGAGTTGGACAAATTAGCACCCAACTTACCACCCAAAGCTATTGTAGCTTCTACTTCACCCACGTGAGATGGAGTGGCAAAAACATCTGAATTACATCCTGCTCCACCCTTTGTTAAGACCTCTTCATTAACCAAATTTGGATGGGAGTTGAGGTCCAAATAAGATAAGTCATCATCATTACCGTGGTCATCCTCATCCCTTTCAGGCCCAAGTCCAAGTAAAGGATCAAGCCCAAAGGGGTCTTCCATAAATGGATCTTCAATTCGTTTAGGCTTCTTACCGATTTTATCTTTCTCCAAGCTGCTTAAGTAGGCCGGATTGGGCCGATGTAACACCCCAACCGATGGCGGAAACATCGAGGTGTCACGTAGTGACGATTGTTCAATAGCTCATGGACTAAAAGTGTAAATTTTGATATATTGATTAAGTAGTTTATTACATTGAAAGAAAAATACAAGATACAATAATTCTAAAGTGACAACTAAAACTAAAATACAATGAAACCAAAATCTAAGTAAAAATTCCAAAAGCTTAAAAGTCATTTCATAAATAACCTGAAACATGTACGAAAATATTATATGTCAATACAAAAATGTATTGGTGAGCATACCCGTTTGATATATATAGTATAAAAATGTTTCGCAATTCATGTGTTGTATACCGTTTGCAAATATGTAATAAGTAGTATCAGTCAAAACCAAACCTGAGAATAATGACTAACACATGACTAACAACTGAATAATGAATTAACAAGACAATGACCAAGATTCTCTTAACAGAGTCTCAAGGGGGTATACCATAGTACTATTCATTGAAATGCTAGGCCGCCCAGCGGTTAATGATTAAGCATAATACACACCAAATCACATAAGGCAAACACACATGAGAATTGCATTAAGTATCAAAAATAAAACTTGATTAATAGGTACATGAATCATCCCGAAATAGTAAAACAGTAAGAAAAGGGAAAGATATACTCACTTGTACGCGAAAAGCAAACGCAAGCATATAGCAACCATTAGCAAAGTCTGAAGATGTATGTGTGCATCATGCTACCCATGCCCTAAAGTATACATTATCACTTTATGATCTATATGAGTGTTTCTAGTGTGCATGTTGGTTACGTATCCTATTCACCCAACTAAACTGATCATGATTTACTAGTTATGTTTCCAAATGTTGTAACTCAACGACTGTTGAAATATAGTGTAAAACTTCTTAAAAACATATATTTATATGGAATATATATATATATATATATATACACGATTATATGGTAAAATGTCACAACACAAACTTGTACTCTTGTATGTGAATCATGTTTGGGGTTTATTTATTTATTTAACAAATAATAATATTTATTTTAACCCGAGTCATAACTAGCATAAAAGACATCAAGATTTCTTCATTTTCTTTAACTTTTAAAATCATGATTTACATATAAAAGTTTGTAGAAAACGAATAACTTATTTTTATAAATTTGACCTTGCATGAATAAATAAAACAATTAATCAATATGCCAAGACCTTTGTAGTTTGTCTAAAATCATGTATAATGTTTATATATACATATATATATATATATATATATATATATATATACCAAAAAAAATGGATAAGTGTAGTGACCCAATATTTAGTTCCTTGTGAAAAATTAACATCATGTGTATGTATATATATTTTGACATCAAAAGTAATTATTATTGTGTGAACATGTTTGTTTGAAAAAAAATCATGGATGAAAGATTAGCCTTTATGTATTGTTATAAGAAAACATTTACTATATAAATGTGTTGGGTGACAAAGATTCGTTCTAGAAAAATGTATATAAAATATAAATAAAAAGTACAGATGAAAACCATACCAAAAACTAGTAGGAAACAAGGGTTTAAGACTTGATACTTGAGAACATAAAACTTGAACTGGAAATGATGAGAGAGACGGGTTTAGTGGTGTGTGTGTGTTTGGTGGGATGTTGAGTCGGAGTGGTGAGGTTGGAGGTCGTGACCGTAAGCAATGGGGATACAAAGATGATGTGTGGCATGTGAGCTTGTAGTTGCCGTTTGCATATATAAAAGCCAAGTATTGTAACATATATATATATATATATATATATATATATTAAAAGTTGTCATTCTTAATTTTGTCATAAATTTCAATAACGTTAGGTTAGTAACAAAAAATGAAACATACGTTGAGCATTGAAAGGTCATAATGAGCATTTATGTCAAAGTTTTATGTTCTCATATTCATGTTTTTTTTTCCTACATGGATTGTTTTTTTTTTTTCATATGTTATATATATATATATTTAGTATTATTATTATTAGCCCATTTACTTTATGAAATCTAAAATGTTAAATAATAATTAGTAAATAAAACGTTTAAATTAAAGATTTAAAAGTAACTCACGTTTTAACAGACTTGAAAACGTTGAAAGGTATAGGGACTATAACGGAAATATTTGAAGGGCTATTATTGTCAATTAGATGAATGACGAGGGTGACGGATGTCACAGTCTCCACTACTTTAGAAAATTTCGTCTCAAAATTTCTTTCAAGTGGAGATTTCTATGAAACAAAAGGCGTTGAAAAAGTCAGCTAGATTTTTAAAGATAATTTCATCATTTATGATTTGAAAAAATTTAAAATAGTTGTCTAACATTCAAAATAAAAGTTTCAAAATCTTTAACAGTTGACTCGAAGTTAGAAAGTTAAGAGTTTAAATGAGAAAGGTTTTGGGAATGTGTAACGGGTGAAGGCAGAGGCACTAATGAAGCAGTCTCCCCTACTTTAGAAAGGTTTCTAACTGAACTTTATTAAGGACATGCGACAGGATTTCGACTAACAGAGAGTGTAAGAGTATACAAAGTTTAAGGTTTTCTGTAGGGGTGGTCAAAAAGGAAGGCTCCAACAAAACTAATTGAAGTTTATGTAAAATGTTCTTATTGAGATGCTAGCTATTAGTCAACGATCTAATGAAGAGGTAAATGTAAATGAGTAGGTTCTTGGTCAGACTCCTAGTCCACTCCCGCAGTATTGTTTATGCTTATATATAGGGTGTACTGCAGCTGACCCACCACACTCCCGATACTTTGGACCCGTACTGATTGTCTACCAACAGCCTAAATAGAATTACACACCACCCTCATGTACCTGTAAATCCATGATTGCGTTCCGGACCGTAATCATCGTTTTACCTTACACTTGGGTGTTATGCTTTTCCATAACCCTATCCTAAGTAATACTAGAAACAAATGCGTGCAATTAGGATATGCAATAGCCACTATAATGAAATAATGTTCAAGCATGACATGGTTAGAGGTCCTTCCCTTTCGGGTTTACCCTTTAACCGTAATGAGAATAACATGTAAGTGTAAGACATGGTTAGAGGTTCTTCCCTTTCGGGTTCACCCTTAACCGGCAAATTCCTGTTCACATCGTTGCTCTAAACACCTATATTGATAAAATCTGAGGTTTACACCGTTCCCCTCGAATTAAAGAAATACTCTAATCCGAGTCGTACGTGGGCACTGGCTTAGATCTCATACGAGTTATCAATTAGTATGTTCATTGACCATGATGATGAACAAAATAATGTAAAGTATAACAGGGTTTTGCTCAAACAGGAAAACATATGCATACAAAATATGCGTTCATGTAAGTATAGCATAAAAGTTCGATTGAAAGAATAGTATAATATAAATCGAGTAAATCGCACAGTTGCTCAAAATGAAAGTAAACGAGTTGAACTCTTGCAAACAAGCAGTGTGAAATAAAAAAAATCACAAATAACGTGTTAGAAATAACTATGAATAAAATGGTGTAAGTATAAAATAATGAAATTTACGATGAGTGAGAGTACACAAACAGTCGTGTAGTCTACTGACATAAGGGTTTAAATTTAGTTAGTTTTACATATATGCACTATATGATAAAAGACAATTAGTAACATTCTTATAGGATATGCACAATATTTTGTTAGACCAAAAGTTTTGTGATTGAAAGAGTGCGAGTGTAATAAGATAAATTTTCGTTTAACAAAAACGTAGTTTGCTCAAACTTTGTGTTATAGTTGAAAGGATAGTAGTAATGCACGAGGATAACTTTTTAGAAGTCGAAGTGTGTTTTAGATTCAAAATAGGTTCATTTGAAAAAATCTTTGTATTTTCATGTGTTTACGAGAAGTCGAGTTGAAAAGTGTTATAAGGCATATTATTATTTGCAAGTTTCTCCCGAAAAAAATATATTGAATACGTCATATGAAAAAAAAAATTACATTTGACCTTTAAAATATGCAATACAAGTTTGTAATATGCAAAATGAAACCATTTCATGAAGTATGTGTAAATTTAATGTGTTTTAAAAGACCAAGATCTAAAATGACGTGAATGATAAAATTAACGTATGTAATAGATTACTAATATTTAAGAAAATTCATAATTTATCATTTGAGTCTTCAAATGATGAACAAAACATAGATATCAATATCATAAAACATTGAGATTGTTTCCATAAGAAACTTTGACTAACTAAAGTAATTGAAATGTTATTAGTGAATTGTAGAGGCGTACTTTAGCCTATAATTGAATGCTCATCCCGAGAGTTCCCATACAGGCGCTCACCCTTCCAGAACGCACGTGCCCCATCACTAGTATATTTCAAAACTTTAGTGAGATTAAAACGAGATGCAGAAATAGATCCTTGAGATATGGATTTCACTCCTAACTCAAAGATGTATTTCAAAATTGAAAACAATTGTGGAATGAAACCAATCACTAAGTTAAGGATATCACTCCCAGCTTAGTGGTTAAGTTCCTTTTTGAAGGAAATACTCTTTGAGGTATGGATGTCACTCCTATCTCAAAGATATATTCCTAAGATAAATAACATATAGAGGGGTGAAACTAATCACCAAGGTATGGATATCACTCCTAACTTGATGATATCGTTTTGTTTGTGAAATACGAGTGTCTTCTTTGCCAAGAAAAATATCGAAAGAATAACAAGAAATAATCATAACGAAAATATCTTGATAGAAAATATAAGAAATAAGAGAAATATAAACGAGAGGACTCGTGAAAATAAGCTTAGTTATAGACTAGGCTAAAAGGCATTCTAATAACCTAATTCCCTATAACTATGGCTCTGATACCAATCTGTAACACCCCAACCGATGGCGGAAACATCGAGGTGTCACGTAGTGACGATTGTTCAATAGCTCATGGACTAAAAGTGTAAATTTTGATATATTGATTAAGTAGTTTATTACATTGAAAGAAAAATACAAGATACAATAATTCTAAAGTGACAACTAAAACTAAAATACAATGAAACCAAAATCTAAGTAAAAATTCCAAAAGCTTAAAAGTCATCTCATAAATAACCTGAAACATGTACGAAAATAGTATATGTCAATACAAAAATGTATTGGTGAGCATACCCGTTTGATATATATAGTATAAAAATGTTTCGCAATTCATGTGTTGTATACCGTTTGCAAATATGTAATAAGTAGTATCAGTCAAAACCAAACCTGAGAATAATGACTAACACATGACTAACAACTGAATAATGAATTAACAAGACAATGACCAAGATTCTCTTAACATAGTCTCAAGGGGGTATACCATAGTACTATTCATTGAAATGCTAGGCCGCCCAACGGTTAATGATTAAGCATAATACACACCAAATCACATAAGGCAAACACACATGAGAATTGCATTAAGTATCAGAAATAAAACTTGATTAATAGGTACATGAATCATCCCGAAATAGTAAAACAGTAAGAAAAGGGAAAGATATACTCACTTGTACGCGAAAAGCAAACGCAAGCATATAGCAACCATTAGCAAAGTCTGAAGATGTATGTGTGCATCACGCTACCCATGCCCTAAAGTATACATTATCACTTTATGATCTATATGAGTGTTTCTAGTGTGCATGTTGGTTACGTATCCTATTCACCCAACTAAACTGATCATGATTTACTAGTTATGTTTCCAAATGTTGTAAATCAACGACTGTTGAAATATAGTGTAAAACTTCTTAAAAACATATATTTATATGGAATATATATATATATATATATATACACGATTATATGGTAAAATGTCACAATACAAACTTGTACTCTTGTATGTGAATCATGTTTGGGGTTTATTTATTTATTTAACAAATAATAATATTTATTTTAACCCGAGTCATAACTAGCATAAAAGACATCAAGATTTCTTCATTTTCTTTAACTTTTAAAATCATGATTTACATATAAAAGTTTATAGAAAACGAATAACTTATTTTTATAAATTTGACCTTGCATGAATAAATAAAACAATTAATCAATATGCCAAGACCTTTGTAGTTTGTCTAAAATCATGTATAATGTTTATATATACATATATATATATATATACCAAAAAAAATGGATAAGTGTAGTGACCCAATATTTAGTTCCTTGTGAAAAATTAACATCATGTGTATGTATATATATTTTGACATCAAAAGTAATTATTATTGTGTGAACATGTTTGTTTGAAAGAAAATCATGGATGAAAGATTAGCCTTTATGTATTGTTATAAGAAAACATTTACTATATAAATGTGTTGGGTGACAAAGATTCGTTCTAGAAAAATGTATATAAAATATAAATAAAAAGTACAGATGAAAACCATACCAAAAACTAGTAGGAAACAAGGGTTTAAGACTTGATACTTGAGAACATAAAACTTGAACTGGAAATGATGATAGAGACGGGTTTTGTGGTGTGTGTGTGTTTGGTGGGATGTTGAGTCGGAGTGGTGAGGTTGGAGGTCGTGACCGTAAGCAATGGGGATACAAAGATGATGTGTGGCATGTGAGCTTGTAGTTGCCGTTTGCATATATAAAAGCCAAGTATTGTAACATATATATATATATATATATATATATATATATTAAAAGTTGTCATTCTTAATTTTGTCATAAATTTCAATAATGTTAGGTTAGTAACAAAAAATGAAGCATACGTTGAGCATTGAAAGGTCATAATGAGCATTTATGTCAAAGTTTTATGTTCTCATATTCATGTTTTTTTTCCTACATGGTTTGTTTTTTTTTCATATGTTATATATATATATATTTAGTATTATTATTATTAGCCCATTTACTTTATGAAATCTAAAATGTTAAATAATAATTAGTAAATAAAACGTTTAAATTAAAGATTTAAAAGTAACTCACGTTTTAACAGACTTGAAAAAGTTGAAAGGTATAGGGACTATAACGGAAATATTTGAAGGGCTATTATTGTCAATTAGATGAATGACGAGGATGACGGATGTCACAGCCGACCCACTGAGCCAAACATAGATTTCTTTTTACGTTTATTAACAAGCCCACAAGATTCTACCTCCACATTTTCTGGACACCCTTTTTCAAAATTAAATAAATTTCCAGAAATAAAATCCCCCTAAATTTCCGTGATTTCCTCCACATTAATTGGAGGAATAATATCTTCATTAAAATTGACATTGACTTCCACATCGGTTACCGAATCATCCGCTGCCATGTCAGCCCTTTCTTCTTCCAGACCCACCGATCGTTCATCACCGTCCACGCCTTCATCGCTAGAACTGCTTTCTGCATCATCAGTGTCAGCTTGTTTCTCTTCCTCAGGGGGCGTCGTCATCGGCTTAGAGACTTTATAAAATTCGAGAACCCATTCCCCAGTTTCTTCGGTCACCCAAATAACGAACTTCCGATCATTCCACGATAGAGTAACTTCTTCGCCAATCCTCTTACCCTCTCCGACCAGGACACCGATGTAATCATACGACAGATCGCCATCCTCATCAGACCTAGTAGCCCTGTGAATCACCTTCCCGAAAACATTCCCCACAACTTCTATAGTTTCACCGGAAAGGAGATGAAGAGGGATACCCAGGAGTTTCAACCAGGCCAGCCGTTCAAAACCAAAGACCTGACCTTCCCATATGTCAACCGCAGCAAAACTGTCAGTCACTTTCTTAGCATCCTCACAAATCTTCATAGCCATCGATTTTTCTTCAAACGAAATTAAAGCAGACAAGCCTCCTAGGTATTGCACCTTACCCTCTCCTGGACATAACTCGTCCAAGATTAGATATAAGTTCTTCAATGCTTCCAAGTCGATCATTCTAACCACCAAAGCCCTCCCATGCAAACTTTGAAAATCATTTAGGTTACTATCAATAGTAACCGTTTTACGAGCATTCAAAGATCCTTGTCTAACCAGAAGCGTATCCGTAAACGATCTATTCTCATCAATAAAAGAAGATGAAGCCTGAACATTAGGCCTACCCTCCTTCTGAAACTCCTTGTTAACATAAGGCTTCTTTGAAGATATATCCGGTTCAGGTCGAATTCACCTTCTTCAAGGGTGAAACGAGCGATATTGGCCCTCAACCAGCAATCACCAATACGAGTATTGCAAATCTTTCTTATCAATTCCTTACTATCTTTGACATCCAAAAACGACACAAAACCGAACCTGTTCCCTGCTTTGTCCCGCTTACGAGCAATATAGAGATTGTAGATCTCAACATATGATCGTATGAATTCCGAGAGATCGTTGCCACTGCACTTATCTGGGAGATTTGTAATAAAAACCTTAGTGATTCTTCGTAAAATATTGGCCGGAATATGGTTTTTCCGACCAGCCATACCTTGAGAGCGTTTTTATTATTATTACATTATCTAGGTAACCCATTTGATAACAAATATTTGGTATTCAATTTGGGAATTGAGACTTGAGAGGCACCGACTAGGTGGGAAACTAAGCCTTGGGGTTTTAGACACCCGAATCGTTTTGTAAATTAATGATTGATGAAATTTATTTATGGGCCGTTTCACTCACCTGCATTAACCACTCACCTGCAGTTATGACTCAATGCCAACTTCTATTTTTGCCTTTCTACCATTAAATTGAAAAATGTAAATCAAACGTCTCACATTCCAATGTTTTTTCTAGCCCCCTACTAAGAACTTGGAAATGGAAATCAGTTGTAGACATTTGCGAACGACTGCATCTAGGTATAATCAGGTTTGAACTTTACTCCTATATTCTCCCTGTACTTTGTTTTTTCTTACACTCGGTTTTGCTAGAACATGTAGATTTCTTGATCTCACTTAAGCGGCATTCAAATTGGGCTTCCAATATTTAAACCCAGGTATGCAATTTTGTAATTTGTGATTTTTTGTATAATTTTATGATTATGGGACTGAACATAGTAAAACTTCGCATTTTTCATTATGTTTAAATTATGCATAAAAGGTGCTCGATAAAGTGTCTGTGTGAAAACTGTTGAACTTAGTTTGAATCGTAATTCATATTGTTGCTTAAACCTTCTAAATTGACTAATGTATAATCCAAACATTAACCTTCATTCATAGTGAGAATGCTATGCCGACTAAAGCCTAAAAAAAAGATGGAAAAAAAGTATGGGTCATGTAACGAGTAAAAATGGTTTAGTTATTTGCATTATTAGTATACTTGATGCAACGTTATTATTATAGTAATCTTTATTTGTATTATAGATGATGGCTGGAAATTGGTAACCCCTTTTATCCATCTTCATTCTTTAATACAATTTTCTTACAATCCAATTTGTTCTTTGAATCTTATGGTCTAGAATAGCAATTTGGTGCTTTTTTTTTTCTGTAGTTCAGGTGAGAATTTCTTTTTGAATGGAGCTGAATTATATAGAAGGTTTGAGTAAATCATATTGTTTTTATTTATGTATTCATGAAATCATCCATTCATATGATGAGCATAGCATTTACATATTTGTAATGTCTCTTATGAAGTATTCAAAGCTTCATTCTTTCTACAGGTTGGGCTAGTTTCGGATTACGACTTACTAGCACTTGACTCTATATCATGTAAGCCATAACTTGAAATATCAAATTATTATTGCTTTAGTAGATTATATATGTAGCACGATCTTGATTTCATTTCTAAGATTGTCAGCATGTATACTATATGTACATATGTATTTTGAATCTCAGTAATCTCTTTTCAGTTTTCCTACTTAAACCTCTTACATGGCTAGGTTGTTCTTATTCACAAAATAACTACCATGTGTTTTATTTATATAAAATGAGCATATATGGATTCATGATGAAGCAGGATTTTTATTGTACAAAAAAAGATTCATGACTTTTATTTATTATTCATTTTGCGAAAAAAAGTAGATGTGAATTTGATGGTATTTAACCTTCTATAGTGAATAT
Source organism: Ambrosia trifida (assembly GCA_028751855.1). NCBI lineage: Eukaryota > Viridiplantae > Streptophyta > Magnoliopsida > Asterales > Asteraceae > Ambrosia > Ambrosia trifida. The sequence continues at coordinate 150,805,553 of CM054122.1, forward strand.
TGAATAGAATCAAAGTTATTAATAAGCTCTGTATATCAGTTATGCTTCTCCTACGTATATCTCTTTATGTAACTAGTTAGTAATCCTGAGATTGAAACATTCCAATATTTTGATTAGGTGTTATGCGATCTGATAAAAGCATGTTCCCGGAAGTTGATAACACTGGAAGGTAAGTGTCTACCTGTCACACCCTCAAAATCCACTTGCGGAGTTTTACCGCGAGGCGCATGACAAACCAGGATCCAAACCAACGATCACAATAAACAAGTCTAAATGTAATTAATGCAATACCAAAACATAGTTTTAAAATCCCGTTTACAGCGGAAGCTTATTCAAAATAAAGTTCAACATAAATAACCAAAGTTCAATGTTTATGAAATCATGCAACTCTATCTAGACGCCGTGCAGACGCGTGCGCCCTAGTCCAGTCGTGCTACCTTAGCGACCTGAGAAAACATGTAAAAGTTTACGTCAGCACAAAAATGCTGGTGAGTTTACAGGTTTGCAGTTCAAGTACCAAGTCCACCTGTCCATACTATAACAAATAGAAAACCAGTATACGCTAGCTAGGCGTACGTTTTGTTACTACCACGATTGGAAAACCATTACTAACTCGAATACCAAAAGTATGCCCGATGTATGTTCCTGTTGTTCCTGTTGTTCCTGTTTGAGACAATATGCACCCGCCGACCCTCCAAGTCGACGAGCGGGGTTGGTCACTCCCAATAGCGCTATTCACATTTCCCCGTTGTGCAAACCCGCACATTCATGGTTCCCCCCGGGACTTCCAAAGATCGTGTAGTACACAAGAGAAACCCATAGTATGACAGTAGTTACCAAATAATCGTTTTAACACATGTTTTCTCCCCCGAAAAGTGTAAATCAGTTTAAAAGAGGGGCCGTAAACTCACCTTAAGTTGCTTTACTCCTAATCCCGAGTAAACTCAGCTGCTATGTTAGTCCCGTACAGTGGCGACCTAACATACGACAGTTACAAGTACTTAGACTAATAACCCGCAGGTTAATTAGTCCCTAGATGTCCAGACCATAACCAAGTTCGTTTAAAAATACCGTGACTGTTTAACTGACCCAAAGTACAAGACTCGACATCCCATTGGTGACCCGAGACTCCCCGTGTTATGTTTACGCTCCAAAACATACAATAACGCAAGTACACTTAACACACGTTAACGTTCAACAAGCTATAGCACATAGTTCACGTATCACCGAAATACATCCAAATATATGTTACCAAGTTATTAGACATGTTACGAGGTTCCTAGCATGTTACTACATGTCAAATCGGGTCTCGGAATGCTAATTTACACTTACAGCAGCAGTACACGCGATTAGGGAGGCTAATCGCGTGAATGACCACACGACTAGGGCTAATCGCCCCTAATGTTAAGCGATTGGGGCTACTCGCCCCTAGTGTTAAGCGATTGGGGCTACTCGCCCCTAGTGGCACGCGATTGGGGCTACTCGCCCCTAATGCATGCGAGTGGGGGTCTACTCGCCCCTGATACAGGCGATTAGCAAGGCTACTCGCCTGTAACCTTGCTGTTCCGGTTTTTCGCGCGTTTAACGCTCCAAATCAGATCCAGAGCGTGTGTAACTACCCAATATCATCCCAAACACTATCCTAAACATGTTTAACCCAAAACCCTTCGTTCATCCTCGTAGAATCAGTCCTGCATGCAACCAAAGCAATCCAAACACATACACATAGCATGCAACATTCAATTAACGCATGTAATCATAACCCTATTATCCAATTACTGAGATTTCTATTATCATACTAACAATATTAATTCTGACCTAGCATGATAACACATCAAAACATCATCAAGATTCATAAAAATCCTATCTTTCTAATCATACATACCCATAACGCATGTTTATTAATTATAATCCGATTAATAACTCTTATTGACGATTTTCAGAAAGCTTTTTCGTTTATGAACAGGTCTGGACCATTAGGGATTGATTAAAAACGTTTACAAAGTATTATGGATGAGAATCAAACCTTGGAATTGTAAAAGGATGATGGTTAGACCTTGAAACCTTATGTTTTTGATCAAAATCGCCTTCCAGAGGTTGTTTAAGTGTTTGGGGCGGTTATGGGACGACTAGGGTTGATATTAGGGAGTTTAGGAGGTTAAGTGTTGTATTTATAGGCGTTTCTAGTCGTCCAGCACGTTATAGGCGAGTATGCAGCAGCTACATGCGATTAGGGCTGCTAATCGCATGAGATTGGGCCTAATCGCCCCTATGTACACACGAGTAGCCTCCTACTCGTGTCTAATGTGCCCTACTCGCCTCCCCTATGGGCGATTAGGCTTCCTAATCGCCTGTAGGGGTTCCTTTTGTGTGTTTTGCGCGTTAAACCCCGTTTTAACATATGTTAATGCATATTCATGTACCGACAAGTCACATAATGATTGTAAACACATAACACAAGTAAATACACATATTTACACTCGTTCACCAATTCCCGGGACTCGAGACTCGTACGTTCCGTATGCCCTGACGATCCTACAAATCGTCACCGTTTGTACACTTGGTTAAGGACCGACATCTAATGAACCTCTAGACCAACATCCAATGATCTTCTAGACTAACTAATAGTTCCCGAACCATAACCCGACTTAACTAACCTAGTTAAGTACGATATACGCGTGACTCGCTAAGGTAGACTTTCATCTAGACAACATTGTTAACCCGAATTTGCCAGGTGTCACATCATCCCCACGTTAAAAGAATTTTCGTCCCGAAAATTGCGTAAGTAACAAAAGAAACAACGAAGGGAATAAACAAACAGATAGAAATCAATAGAAAGTAGAAATCAAGAGAGATTTACCCGAGATGTCACATCATCCCCACGTTAAAAGGAATCTCGACCCGAGATTCATTCAGCTGCCGAAGAGACATGTCTCGACTCGAACGCTTCCTTAGGAAAGAGGTGAGGATACTTAGACTTCATCTGATCCTCCCGTTCCCATGTATATTCCGGTCCCCGGTTCAAGTTCCACCGAACCTTAACGATACGAATCTTGCTGTGACGTAGGCTACGAATCTTGTAATCGAGGATCTCCACAGGTTCTTCCACAATCCGAAGACGATCATCAACCTTGATCTCTTCTAGTGGAACGATGAGAGATTCGTCAGCCAGACACTTCTTCAAGTTTGACACGTGAAAGACGTTATGTACGTTACCGAGCTCCGTCGGTAGATCAAGTCGATATGCCACCGGCCCAATCCGTTCCAGGATCGTAAATGGGCCGACATATCGCGGATTGAGTTTGCCACGCTTTCCAAAGCGTATGACGCCCTTCCACGGTGAGACTTTTAGAAGTACCTTGTCATTGACTTGGAACTCCAGTGGTTTGCGACGCTGATCAGCATAACTCTTTTGCCGGTCCCGTGCCGCCGCTAACCGATTTCGAATCTGTACGATCTTTTCCAAAGTTTCGTACACTAGTTCGGGCCCAGTGAGTTGACTCTCACCCACCTCAGCCCAACAAAGAGGAGAGCGGCATTTCCGTCCGTACAGTGCCTCGAACGGAGCAGCCTTGATGCTCGTGTGATAACTGTTGTTGTACGAGAATTCTACCAACGGCAGATGAGCTTCCCAACCCTTCCCAAAATCGATCACACACGCCCGCAGCATGTCTTCTAAAGTTTGAATCGTACGCTCACTCTGACCGTCAGTCTGTGGATGGTAAGCCGTACTCATGTCTAGTTGGGTACCCAAAGCCTTGTGCAAAGACTTCCAGAAGTGAGAAGTAAAGCGAGAATCGCGATCCGAGATTATAGAAACTGGCACCCCGTGCTTAGAAACAACTTCTTTCAAGTAAAGGCGAGCCAAACGATCCATGGTGTCGGTCTCCTTAATAGCAAGAAAATGAGCTGATTTCGTCAACCGATCGACGATCACCCATATCTTGTCGTTCCCGCTTGGTGACTTAGGAAGTTGTGTGACAAAATCCATAGTAATCCGTTCCCATTTCCATTCCGGAATTTCAGGTTGTTGCAGGAGACCCGACGGTTTCTGGTATTCCACCTTGACCTTAGCACAGGTCAAGCATTTGCTCACGTATGAGGCTATGTCCGACCTCATGTTTGGCCACCAGTAAAGCACTTTCAGATCTTGGTACATCTTATCCGAACCAGGATGAATAGAATACCGGGACTTATGAGCCTCATCAAGAACAAGCTCCCGTAGTCCCCCGAATAAAGGAACCCATAAGCGTTCTGCGAAGTAGTGCAGGCCATCCGGCCTTCGCTCTAGGTGCTTGTCGGCACCGTGCATAGTTTCAGCTTTAAGGTTTTCCTCCTTCAAAGCTTCTATCTGGGCAGAACGGAGTTGATCAGGTAACGACGAATGGATAGTGAGCTGCAATGCCCGAACGCGACGAGGTTTAGAAGATTCCTTCCTGCTCAAGGCGTCTGCTACAACATTCGCCTTGCCAGGATGGTACTTAATAGCACAATCATAGTCGTTCAAAAGTTCGATCCAACGGCGCTGCCGTATGTTCAAGTGTTGTTGGTCGAAAATGTGTTGGAGACTCTTGTGATCGGTGTAGATGGTGCATTTGGTACCGTACAAGTAATGTCTCCAAATTTTCAACGCGAATACCACGGCACCCAACTCCAAGTCATGAGTTGTGTAGTTCTTCTCGTGCACTTTGAGTTGACGAGAAGCATACGCAATCACTTTCTCGCGTTGCATCAACACGCAACCGAGTCCATGAATGGAAGCGTCACAGTAAACAACAAAATCATCAGGACCCTCAGGTAAAGACAAAATAGGAGCAGAACACAGTTTAGACTTCAGTTCTTCAAACGCTGACTCTTGTGATTCACCCCAGTCGAACTTCCTATCCTTCTGGGTGAGAGTGGTGAGGGGTTGAGCAATCTTCGAGAACCCCTGAATGAAACGACGATAATAGCCCGCAAGGCCTAGGAATTGCCGCACCTCAGTTGGCGTCTTAGGTGCTCCCCAGTCCTTGATCGCTTCGATTTTAGCGGGATCGACATGAATTCCTAGTTCATTAACCACATGTCCTAGGAATTGAACTTCACGTAACCAAAAGTCACACTTTGAGAACTTGGCGTAAAGTTGCTCCCGTAGTAAAAGTTCCAAAACCAATCGCAGATGTTCCCCGTGTTCGGTCTCGTTCTTGGAGTAGATTAGAATGTCATCAATAAACACAATGACAAACTTGTCCAGATACGGTTTACAGACGCGGTTCATTAAGTCCATGAAAACCGCCGGTGCGTTCGTGAGACCGAAAGGCATGACCAAGAATTCGAAATGGCCATAACGTGTTCGAAAAGCAGTCTTTGCAACGTCAGCCTCCCTGACGCGCAGCTGGTGATAACCGGACCTCAAGTCGATCTTGGAATAATAACTAGAACCCTGGAGCTGGTCGAATAGATCATCGATACGTGGAAGAGGATAACGGTTCTTGATGGTCAACTTGTTCAGCTCTCTGTAGTCTACACACAATCGGAAACTCCCATCCTTCTTCTTGACAAATAAAATTGGGGCTCCCCAAGGGGAAGAACTTGGCCGGATGAAACCCTTGTCCAAAAGTTCCTGTAACTGACTAGACAACTCCTGCATTTCGGGAGGTGCAAGACGATAGGGGGCCCGAGCAATAGGAGCAGCCCCTGGTACAAGATCAATACCGAACTCGACTTGACGATGAGGAGGAAGACCAGATAAATCATCGGGAAAAACATCAGAAAACTCGCGTACCACCGGAATGTCGTCAATCTTCTTCTCATCACTAGTGGAAACAGATAAGAGCGCCAAAACGGCTGGATAACCCTTTCGAAGACACTTAAGGGCTTTCATGCTAGAGATGATGTTTAGCGAAACACCACCCTTGATACCGTATACAGAAAGAAATTCTCCATCAGGGAGAGGAATCCGAATAACCTTATCGTAACAGACGATCTCCGCGCGATACAAAGATAACCAATCCATTCCTACCACGACGTCAAAACTACCCAATGGTACCGGCATAAGGTCGATGGGAAACGATAAACCCGACAACTCTAACTGACACTCCCGAAGGACACTAGTAGCTTCAATCGTTTTACCGTCAGCCAACTCAATAATATACTTGGTCTCTAATGGTACAGATACTACATCTAGCAGTCGACTAACACCCATGGATACAAAACTCTTGCCGGCACCAGAATCAAATAACACGCTAACAGAATGATTATTGAGAAGAAACGTACCGGTGACTGTATCAGGGTCTTGCCTCGCCTCAGCAGCTCCAATGACGAAGGCACGTGCATTTCTGCCGCCGCCCCCGTTGTTACCATTCCCGTTGTTTCCACCCTGTTTCAGTTTTGGGCAATCCTTCTTGTAATGCCCAGTGTCACCGCAGTTGTAGCACCCTTGTTTCCCTGTAGTCCCCTGAGTAGTCGGAGCTGAGCTGTTAGTCGGAGCCTGAGTCGATGGAAGTGTAACCCGACAATCTTTAGCATAGTGGCCTGTTCGCTGGCAGCGGTGACAACGGTTACTGTCGCAGTTCCCTTGGTGATGGCGTCCACACTTGTTGCATTTGGGCAGTTTTCCCGCATAACCACCCTGCTTATTACCCGAAGACGATGAACCCCCATTATCAAACTTTTTACCCTGCTGTGCAGACCCAGACCCTTTCCCGTCGTTTTCCCACTTGCGCTTATTGTTCTCTGGAGTCTTAGCAGTCGAACCTTTCGCCGGCAAAATCCCCTCATTCACCTTTAAATTAGTCATCCTATGTGCAGATCGAACTACCTCCGCATAAGTAGGATGATTCCCAGCAGCCACTAACCCTGCAATTTCCGGCACCAACCCTGAGACATAATGTTCAATTTTACGATACTCTGGCACGTGCAAATCGGGACATAGCACTGCCAACTCATTTCTCCTCACGGTATACTTCTCAATTTCCGACCCAGTCATCTTGAGGTTCCACACCTCATGCTCCAGCTTCTGTACCTCTTCCCTCGGGCAATACTCCCGCTTCAACAACTGCACAAAGTTCTCCCATGGCATAGCATATGCCTCCCCAATCCCCATGTTCTGGGTGATACCATTCCACCAAATCAATGCCACGTCCTGAAATAACGCAGCCGAATACTTCACCCGATCTTCTGGGAGACAGTTACACATCAGGAATACCGACTCCACTTTCTCCAACCACCTAAGCAAACTGACCGCACCCTCGGTGCCAGAGAATTCCTGGGGTTTGCAGTCCCGGAACATCTTATAGGTGCACATGGGTGGGGGTGGGTCAACAGGACCACCTGAAATGAAACGTATGAGAAACCACGAATAACGTACACAAGGTTCACCAATGAGGCAAAGAAAACAGATAAAACAACTTACCACCACCGTTGTGCCCTAACTGAAAGGCAGCCTGGAGTAAGTTATTCAGATCAGCCTGTGATAGGTTAATTCCTCCACCACGACCACCAGCACCACCGCGACCACCACCGCGTCCACCATTACGACCACCTCCTCGTCCTCCACGCACTCCAGACATGATTCTGGCAGAAAGAACGAGAAATTTTAGTTTCGCAGTTAAAGATAACCACTAATGTTCACAAGATTAAAGCTAGATCCAATCCAGGACTATCCTCTCAAACCCAGAGCTCACTAGTGCTTCCATGCATTTCGTTTTATGATTTTGTGTGCACCCAAAATGATAAAACGCTCTACATGGTCCTCCAAGTGTTCTCCTAGTTCAAAGTTCAAATCACCGAACATAGACTCTTAGCTACACACCGTAATACTACGGTAGTTCATGACAAGTGCTCCTATTGGAGTGCGAAAGGCGAGATGTCCGAGCCTTGGACAAATCTCAAGAGCACACGAGTTACCCCAATAGACCACACTGCCTAGGAAACAAGTAACCCAACCTAAGATAGAACGGATGATGTAACGTAGAAAGACCAACGGTTTAGAGACACCCCGACAAGACCATACGTAAATCACTATAACGTTTAGTACCATGTGATCGTCTAGTGTGTGCGACTCGGCTATAGACTAGACTCTACATGCAGTCCTAGTTCACTATAACCATTGGCTCTGATACCAATCTGTCACACCCTCAAAATCCACTTGCGGAGTTTTACCGCGAGGCGCATGACAAACCAGGATCCAAACCAACGATCACAATAAACAAGTCTAAATGTAATTAATGCAATACCAAAACATAGTTTTAAAATCCCGTTTACAGCGGAAGCTTATTCAAAATAAAGTTCAACATAAATAACCAAAGTTCAATGTTTATGAAATCATGCAACTCTATCTAGACGCCGTGCAGACGCGTGCGCCCTAGTCCAGTCGTGCTACCTTAGCGACCTGAGAAAACATGTAAAAGTTTACGTCAGCACAAAAATGCTGGTGAGTTTATAGGTTTGCAGTTCAAGTACCAAGTCCACCTGTCCATACTATAACAAATAGAAAACCAGTATACGCTAGCTAGGCGTACGTTTTGTTACTACCACGATTGGAAAACCATTACTAACTCGAATACCAAAAGTATGCCCGATGTATGTTCCTGTTGTTCCTGTTTGAGACAATATGCACCCGCCGACCCTCCAAGTCGACGAGCGGGGTTGGTCACTCCCAATAGCGCTATTCACATTTCCCCGTTGTGCAAACCCGCACATTCATGGTTCCCCCCGGGACTTCCAAAGATCGTGTAGTACACAAGAGAAACCCATAGTATGACAGTAGTTACCAAATAATCGTTTTAACACATGTTTTCTCCCCCGAAAAGTGTAAATCAGTTTAAAAGAGGGGCCGTAAACTCACCTTAAGTTGCTTTACTCCTAATCCCGAGTAAACTCAGCTGCTATGTTAGTCCCGTACAGTGGCGACCTAACATACGACAGTTACAAGTACTTAGACTAATAACCCGCAGGTTAATTAGTCCCTAGATGTCCAGACCATAACCAAGTTCGTTTAAAAATACCGTGACTGTTTAACTGACCCAAAGTACAAGACTCGACATCCCATTGGTGACCCGAGACTCCCCGTGTTATGTTTACGCTCCAAAACATACAATAACGCAAGTACACTTAACACACGTTAACGTTCAACAAGCTATAGCACATAGTTCACGTATCACCGAAATACATCCAAATATATGTTACCAAGTTATTAGACATGTTACGAGGTTCCTAGCATGTTACTACATGTCAAATCGGGTCTCGGAATGCTAATTTACACTTACAGCAGCAGTACACGCGATTAGGGAGGCTAATCGCGTGAATGACCACACGACTAGGGCTAATCGCCCCTAATGTTAAGCGATTGGGGCTACTCGCCCCTAGTGTTAAGCGATTGGGGCTACTCGCCCCTAGTGGCACGCGATTGGGGCTACTCGCCCCTAATGCATGCGAGTGGGGGTCTACTCGCCCCTGATACAGGCGATTAGCAAGGCTACTCGCCTGTAACCTTGCTGTTCCGGTTTTTCGCGCGTTTAACGCTCCAAATCAGATCCAGAGCGTGTGTAACTACCCAATATCATCCCAAACACTATCCTAAACATGTTTAACCCAAAACCCTTCGTTCATCCTCGTAGAATCAGTCCTGCATGCAACCAAAGCAATCCAAACACATACACATAGCATGCAACATTCAATTAACGCATGTAATCATAACCCTATTATCCAATTACTGAGATTTCTATTATCATACTAACAATATTAATTCTGACCTAGCATGATAACACATCAAAACATCATCAAGATTCATAAGAATCCTATCTTTCTAATCATACATACCCATAACGCATGTTTATTAATTATAATCCGATTAATAACTCTTATTGACGATTTTCAGAAAGCTTTTTCGTTTATGAACAGGTCTGGACCATTAGGGATTGATTAAAAACGTTTACAAAGTATTATGGATGAGAATCAAACCTTGGAATTGTAAAAGGATGATGGTTAGACCTTGAAACCTTATGTTTTTGATCAAAATCGCCTTCCAGAGGTTGTTTAAGTGTTTGGGGCGGTTATGGGACGACTAGGGTTGATATTAGGGAGTTTAGGAGGTTAAGTGTTGTATTTATAGGCGTTTCTAGTCGTCCAGCACGTTATAGGCGAGTATGCAGCAGCTACATGCGATTAGGGCTGCTAATCGCATGAGATTGGGCCTAATCGCCCCTATGTACACACGAGTAGCCTCCTACTCGTGTCTAATGTGCCCTACTCGCCTCCCCTATGGGCGATTAGGCTTCCTAATCGCCTGTAGGGGTTCCTTTTGTGTGTTTTGCGCGTTAAACCCCGTTTTAACATATGTTAATGCATATTCATGTACCGACAAGTCACATAATGATTGTAAACACATAACACAAGTAAATACACATATTTACACTCGTTCACCAATTCCCGGGACTCGAGACTCGTACGTTCCGTATGCCCTGACGATCCTACAAATCGTCACCGTTTGTACACTTGGTTAAGGACCGACATCTAATGAACCTCTAGACCAACATCCAATGATCTTCTAGACTAACTAATAGTTCCCGAACCATAACCCGACTTAACTAACCTAGTTAAGTACGATATACGCGTGACTCGCTAAGGTAGACTTTCATCTAGACAACATTGTTAACCCGAATTTGCCAGGTGTCACACTACCATCTATCTTAAAGATGTTTTTGTAGGATTACTGCCCTTTTGCGATGCAAAGAAATTGCTAAGTTTTTATTCACAGTTAATTAAAAGCGAGTCAGGATCCCGGCTAGGTACTCAGGTTAGGTTGTTGTGCCTGAGATGGACACGAGGGCACAACGCAATCGTCTTTGAAAAGCCCATGGGAGGCATGTGCCTCCTTCCAGGCGCAATATGAGACAGGGCGGTTGCCTGGGGTTCGAAGTCGGCAACTTCTGCTACTTTCCGTTTTCTTTTAAACACAGTACAGCCCCGTCGCAACGCGTGTGTTCCTGCTAGTATCACATAAAGAGCATTTGCCCATTTTTTTGTGAGGCAACTTTATAAAACAACGCTCCAAAGTTAGCAAACCGCTTGCCGGGGAAACCCCAAGGGTTTTATTTAACATGATGTATGTATCCCTTGTTTTTTGACTAATTATTTATTTAATAGTTTTTCTGATATATCCACATCTATATATGAGTTATGTATTCAAATATAACGAATTTAAAGTTTTCATGATGGGATAGTCTTTTTCTTAACTTATACTTAATTAATTTTGCCATACCCGTTGTGGTGTTGTGATATTGACTTTGATGTTTAACATTTTAACTTACTAATTTGAAATAGTGGATTCAATCCCTCCTTAAAGCAACATTTGTTATAAATGTATTTACTTATAGTGACTATCCACATTTCCAACTCCCATATCACAATTGTATTTGTATTAATGTTATAGCCTATATATAGTGGCGCTTGTATTTGATCTAAGACACATCAATAAGAATGAATAAGACTTCTCTCTTCTATCCATCTCTAAATCTTCCTCTAATCTTTGTTCATAGTTCTTATATTTTGTATGCTAGTAGGCCGTTGTTTTACAACACGTTATCAACACGAGTTGCTTTTAGAGTTTGATGAAACTATCATATGTGCTCAATAAAACTATCGTACAAGTAAGTTTTAGGTTGATTCATGTGATTTGTTAGTTATTGATCTTGTATTTCTTATTAATTTCTTAGATGAGTACGTGCCATTTCTTTTCTTATTGTTATCATCCAAAACTATCTTCGATATCACCATCAAATGGTTTGGAAAAACGAATTCTCAAATATCACAAACTGAAAACTTTTTGGATCTTAAATATTAATTGAAATCAATAAGATTTTATAAAATTATGTTAAATAAAGTTTTTTTTTTTTATGAAAATACTAAAAAAAAGGAAGGAATATTGTGATTGTAAAACTTCACTTCTCTAATTAATTATTTGGCACTTTATTTATTTATTATTATTACACCCTTCTAATATGAAATCTTTTACTAAAGAAATAGATGTGTATTAGAAAACCACTTCTTGATAAATCTGACGAATTGCAATGAGATTAATATTTATGATACAACGTCATTCATAGACTAATTTGTTTGCGAGATTATGTGTTAACTAAATTGTTTGCATGATTATGTGTTGAACGATGGCATCTTTCCAAATCATGCATATACTAATCCTATAATTATTGTTATCACTATTGTAGTTGTGATTAATCGTATGTAGTTTTATTCTTTGGGTGATTTTAATTAATGAGTGTAATAGTTTAATATCATCAAGATACATGTTAGATTGGAAATTTCATGTATCTTATAAATTGTATTAACATTTCTCATTAAATACATATTGAATAATAATGGTTTATAACCACTTAATGATTTTGATGTTTCGTATTCATAACTCATATAATAAGTAATGTATTTTATAATATGCATTATTATTAAAGTGGTTTTGCATTTTCATAATCTTTATCAAAAGATGTATTACATGATTGGCTATATAGTTATCTTTAGAACATACGTATGCATTGATGAGGTCACACATTTTCTCATGAACTTAGAAAATGTTAATTTTTGATGGATATGAAATCATATAAAAGAAAAATAAACTTATTTCGAATGGTTTTTATTTCAGTATTATTACTATTGCAATTTACCACAACGAATATAATTTGTTTTATATGAAGGATAATAAATTCTATGGATATCTGTGAATGTTATTATATTCATACTTAGATACTAATATTTGAAATGCTTGTATTAAAAGGATATGTTTATATGGACTTGATCATATGTTATTAAAACATTGTTTGGACTTGATGGAGATATTTGTTTATTTTTCAAGTTAGAGTGACAAATACATGCATAAAGATCATACTTGCGATAAGTTATATTGTGATAAACAAATACATAAATTATATGTTTTTCTTTTAAATGATGAAACACTTTATTTCACAAAGATTGTACCATAACTTGTTTTATTTGGTAACATGTTATAACATCATATGTTGGATTATGTATACAATTGACTATCTTGTATTTTATATGCTATCATTTACTTAGCATTGAACAGAACAAATAAAACAAAGTTATGGTTTATTATCACTCTCATGAATGATTTACATTTGACATCCAACGTGTCTTACACCTTGAATCTCATTATCATAATATAAAAGGCCATAAGATGTTGGGCTGATAATATTATATGACTTGGACATATAATTACTTCTCCATGGTTGTTATGTGAAGAAAAGTTTATATATGACGAAAATTGGATAAAACAAATTTTGTTTGTTTGTCAAACCTTAAAATATGCTCATGAAGTGGCAAGATTATTAAAGAATATATAAGGTTTGAAATAACCACCATGAAAGTGGTGTAGTTCTTATCCATTCCCTGAAGTGAATGTGATGAAAAATGATCGGTATAAAGGTTAAAGATCATGTACATAACTAAGGAAGTTGTAATGATTCCACCATGAAAGTTTTGTGGTTATAATCCATTCCCTGAAGTGAATGCGATGCTATAATAAAATCACGATTATGGTAATTGTGAAAATTGTTATGTTGCTCATGTTAATGAGATCAGTTTTGTTAATAATATGATGATTACAAAATGATCGTTATAGAAGTTATGATCATAGTAAATGAGAAAGTTGTAATGATCATCATGTTCATAACAAGATCAGCCTTGTTAATACTGAATGAGGAAATTTTAATGATCATCATGTGGATAATAATATCAATGATGTTCATATTGAAATCGACCACAAGAAGTGGCACACTAAGGAAGTAATTATAAGAGAATAAGATATATTATTCTCTCGTATTTCTTGTCGTGTATTAGACAAGAAAGAGTGTAACATGTCTAATAATTTGTCACATATGAGATGTGCTCATGAAGTAACCATATCATTAAGAGAGTATGAAAAGTTTGAAATCATCTCATATTCTTGTGATCGAGTAAATAATGAAAAGTTATGAAGCTTGTTTCGCTTATACTCCATTCCCTGAAGTGAATGTGACTACATATTGATCATTGTAAAGGTAATAATCATGGACATCATTGAGACATTTGTAATGATGAGATCGACCATTTGGAATTGTAATGATGGTCATGTTAATAATGAGATGATGGTTTGAAGATTTCATACATACTCTGATATCTTACGTTTGTATTACATACGTGCAAGTAATATATAACACCCCAACCGATGGCGGAAACATCGGGGTGCCACGTGATGATGATTGTTCAGTAGCTCATGGTGAATAATAGATTCCATTAAATGATTTAAATGACTTACATACAATAGTTCTAGAGTTTGTACATCAAACGAATAAACTATACACATATCTTCAAGCATCAATTCAAATCTTCAAGCAAATAGAACCTGAAACATGTTAAGTTGAAAATGTTTTGGGTCAACAAAAAGTTGGTGAGAATTACATAGGTTTTTGATGATAAAATGAATAAAATGTTGTGCAATTCATGTGTCATGTCAATCTAGTCCATATGTGAGAACATACTAGAAATAAATCGAGTGCATAATCAACCCTGATGACTGTTATAATATGATACATACCATACGCTCATGGTCCAATATGTTATACGATAACAAACACCCACGTAACCTTTGTAGGAGGCACGTATCCGGGTGGGATTGTCAGTCCAATAGATCTATCAATGTATACCGCCGGCTGATCAATGTTAATGATTATGCTAGAATGGTGCTTACTCTAATCATGCTCAAGACATAATGCAACATAGAAAACACATAGACACATTGATGATTGAATTGCAATGATGATGTTATAAACATGTTTCACCCCAAAAATGGTGATAAATAGAAAAGGGGCTATGTAAAACTCACCTTGGTAAAATGTTATATCTGTTGAAAATAGTGTGTTGCCCAAATGTATCAAGTATCACCCTAAAATGAGGTAATAAATATGTCTAAGTCTATCAAGTCTACAAATGTATAAGTTCTAGGGCTTCGAATTGGGGATAATTGCTCGTTTGATTAATATTAAAAATATTCGCCAATTGAGAGAAATTTAGTAAATAAATAATTAAAAATCTTTTTATGAAATTTAAACTTAAGATGGTTACAAGAATGTGTTTAAAGTGTAAAAATAATTTTTATAAAATTATTTCCTTTAAAATAGATTTTTAAATCTATTTATCACAAATTGTCAAAATTTAACTTTAATATTCAAAAATACTAAAATTAAAGAAATATTGTTTTAAAAATCATTTTTCTGTTCTAAATATTTAAAAATAAATTGTATAAAATTTTGGTGCAAAAATAATAAAAATTAGATTTATTATGATTTAATTATGATTAAAACTAACAAAAATTGATTAAAAATATTAAATAAATGATTTTTCAGAAATAAAAATCATTTCTGAAAAGCTTAATGTTATAAAAACTTAAAATAATTTTTGTGGAAATTAATAAGATCGTTTTGATATTTTAATGGAATTTTATAAATAAAATGGAATAAACTTGATTTATTTATTATAAATATTAAATAAATAAATTTCAGAAAACTAAAAATTGGGTGTTGGACTTTTTCATCAGATTAACGTAATATAATTTTTGTAGAATTTATAAAAGGGTTTTGGTATTTTAAAATGAATTTTAAATATATAAATGAATATATATATATATATATATATATATATGAGTTAAGCTTTGAAAAAAAAAAAAAAGAATATAAGGTGATGCTTGTGGGACTCGAACCCTTGCAGTCTGGTTCAAGAGTACCAGGCACAACCACTTGGTCCAGACCAGTGGTTGTGTTTGGTTTCAGTTTGTTAAATATATATATTTAAACGCGTTTGAATGTTCTTCCCCAAATACATTCATACAAGCCCTAATTTTCAAATTGATCAATCCACACATCAATAATCCAATTAACCTTAGGGCTATTGATGTGTGGATGCCGAAGATAAAAACCCACAATAATTATTGGACTCACAGTGTTGTTTCGTTGATGAATGCTCGGTCAAAGCCAAAAGTCAAACAACGAGGAGAATGATAATAACAGTGAGATTGGAGAAGAATTGGAGATGGAGAAGAGAGTATGAGCGAGTTGTTATGCTGTGCCAAGGTTCAATTTATAGGGAAAGGGCTTGGTGTTCGATTTGGTAATCGTTGACCTTGAATCAATCATGACGCGTTTATAATTGAAATGGGTATCAATTGATTGTAGATTGTCGCGTTGATTTCGTGCCTTAACCCATACACTAACCATCTATACAATTATTTCCAAATTCGTGTTAGATTTAGAGTCAAAAATAACAAAAAAAAAAATAAAAAGGAAGGTAGCATCGCACGCTGGTTCACAGCAGCGAATAGTAGCAGAGGCTAAGGAGGCCATTTATACAATATGAATCCGGATAAATCACAAGATGGGCTGTAGCACAATTGGTGAGGACGCGTGTGGGTGTATAGCTTTGACTCGGGTTCGATACTAAGCAGGAGCACACATTTTTTATTTTTTAAAACAAGTATAAGGGTTCTTGGGCCAAGGTATGGGCTTCTGATGGTGGGCCTCTGAATTTTCTAAAAGAACCAAAGGAAGGGAGTGGGCTTAGGCTATGGTATTGGGCTTCAGATTAACAAAGGGAGGTTTACAATACTAACTACAAATCTAATCCTTTTTTTTATCAATATTATTATTATTATTATTATTATTATTATTATTATTATTATTATAAACATTTATATATATATATATATATAAATATATATATAAATTATGAGTTAGGATAACGGAGACTTAGGCACGTTTGTAAAAACGTAACGAAAATAGGGGCGTTTACATTAAAATTTGGGGAAAAATTTTCGCGCTGTTACAGTCTCCCCTACTTTTAGGAACTTCGTCCCGAAGTTAAGAGAAAACCAGGGTTGAAGGGGGTTGGATAAAAATTAGGACGGGTGTGACTTGAAAAATTTTATGTTAGGGCATGACAATGAATAGAGTAACCTGTCTCGGATAGCGTGGATAGGAAGCATGTTACGTGTGAGTTGATTTACTAAATGAACTACTAGATATCTAGACTTTACATTTGGTTACTACCGAAAATTTTGATAGAATTCCACACCACCTTAACGTACCTGTAAATTCACGATTACGTTCCGGACCGTAATCCCCAATTTACCTTACATTTAGGGTTTTGCGTCCTTCTACGACTCTTCCGATTGTTGAGCAAGTCTGATAGTCTCCACCAGTCGTTGAGCAGGTGGTAGGGCCTTTCCCGACTGTTGGAAAGACATGATGACCTCTTCCAATCGTTGAGTAGGTTATTTGGTAGCTAACTAACTGTTGTACAAGTAAGCAAGTATAATTATAAATATAGCAATTAGTTCACATTCAAACAAGCATGCACACAGATGTTATAATACTTGAATTTATTACTTGAATCAACAGCGCCATTACATAGAATTGAAAGCAAACAACATTTAAATGGTGGGGCTTGCTGGTAAGTAACTGGAGGGTCTTGATCTCGGTTTAGTTTAAGGCATCGGTTACGGTAGTGATTTGGGTTTCCACATTCATAGCATTGACCATAGTTGAAATTACCAGGACGATTAGGATTAGTAACCTGAGCAGGGTTGTAGATAATCGCAGCCAGTCGGGCATCAACACCTTTGTTGTTTTTGTTGTTGTTGTGGTTGGTGTTGTGGTTGTTGTTACTTTCCTCTTGGTTTTCACCACTGTTATTGCGAGTGCTGCGACGTGGAGACATGATCTATAAGGGACACAATGAGGGTTCAATGTGGCATGAAATGAATGAGGTGATATAAGGAATGTAATCATTTATTCATTAATTAAAACGAATAAACGAAAACGTTGACGTATCAAAGATTTCAGATTCCAATAACATAGTGAAGACATGTTTTAGCCTATAAGTGAACACTCATCCCGAGAATTCCCAGGTAGGCATCCGGGTCCCTCGTCTGATTGGGATATATGCGCAATGCCAGCCTAGACAGAAGACTCAGAATACAGGCGTTCACCCTTCCAGATTGCACGCGTTCGTTATTAAAATCTAGAACTTCGACGAGATCTCAAGGTGGTTCAGGTTAAACCTGAGGATTTTGCCTTATTAGTCTAAGAGTGAATCCAGTGATGGAGAGCAACCTTCTTGTAGGGATGAAAGTAGGGATATGAAGTAGGAGGGGGATAGAGAATAGCAAACAAAAGAAGCAAGTACTGGTTAAATCCTATGGTTATAGACTAGATTATCTTTCTAATAACCTAATTCCCTATAACCATGGCTCTGATACCAATCTATAACACCCCAACCGATGGCGGATGCATCGGGGTGCCACGTGATGATGATTGTTCAGTAGCTCATGGTGAATAATAGATTCCATTAAATGATTTAAATGACTTACATACAATAGTTCTAGAGTTTGTACATCAAACGAATAAACTATACACATATCTTCAAGCATCAATTCAAATCTTCAAGCAAATAGAACCTGAAACATGTTAAGTTGAAAATGTTTTGGGTCAACAAAAAGTTGGTGAGAATTACATAGGTTTTTGATGATAAAATGAATAAAATGTTGTGCAATTCATGTGTCATGTCAATCTAGTCCATATGTGAGAACATACTAGAAATAAATCGAGTGCATAATCAACCCTGATGACTGTTATAATATGATACATACCATACGCTCATGGTCCAATATGTTATACGATAACAAACACCCACGTAACCTTTGTAGGAGGCACGTATCCGGGTGGGATTGTCAGTCTAATAGATCTATCAATGTATACCGCCGGCTGATCAATGTTAATGATTATGCTAGAATGGTGCTTACTCTAATCATGCTCAAGACATAATGCAACATAGAAAACACATAGACACATTGATGATTGAATTGCAATGATGATGTTATAAACATGTTTCACCCCAAAAATGGTGATAAATAGAAAAGGGGCTATGTAAAACTCACCTTGGTAAAATGTTATATCTGTTGAAAATAGTGTGTTGCCCAAATGTATCAAGTATCACCCTAAAATGAGGTAATAAATATGTCTAAGTCTATCAAGTCTACAAATGTATAAGTTCTAGGGCTTCGAATTGGGGATAATTGCTCGTTTGATTAATATTAAAAATATTCGCCAATTGAGAGAAATTTAGTAAATAAATAATTAAAAATCTTTTTATGAAATTTAAACTTAAGATGGTTACAAGAATGTGTTTAAAGTGTAAAAATAATTTTTATAAAATTATTTCCTTTAAAATAGATTTTTAAATCTATTTATCACAAATTGTCAAAATTTAACTTTAATATTCAAAAATACTAAAATTAAAGAAATATTGTTTTAAAAATCATTTTTCTGTTCTAAATATTTAAAAATAAATTGTATAAAATTTTGGTGCAAAAATAATAAAAATTAGATTTATTATGATTTAATTATGATTAAAACTAACAAAAATTGATTAAAAATATTAAATAAATGATTTTTCAGAAATAAAAATCATTTCTGAAAAGCTTAATGTTATAAAAACTTAAAATAATTTTTGTGGAAATTAATAAGATCGTTTTGATATTTTAATGGAATTTTATAAATAAAATGGAATAAACTTGATTTATTTATTATAAATATTAAATAAATAAATTTCAGAAAACTAAAAATTGGGTGTTGTACTTTTTCATCAGATTAACGTAATATAATTTTTGTAGAATTTATAAAAGGGTTTTGGTATTTTAAAATGAATTTTAAATATATAAATGAATATATATATATATATATATGAGTTAAGCTTTGAAAAAAAAAAAAGAATATAAGGTGATGCTTGTGGGACTCGAACCCTTGCAGTCTGGTTCAAGAGTACCAGGCACAACCACTTGGTCCAGACCAGTGGTTGTGTTTGGTTTCAGTTTGTTAAATATATATATTTAAACGCGTTTGAATGTTCTTCCCCAAATACATTCATACAAGCCCTAATTTTCAAATTGATCAATCCACACATCAATAATCCAATTAACCTTAGGGCTATTGATGTGTGGATGCCGAAGATAAAAACCCACAATAATTATTGGACTCACAGTGTTGTTTCGTTGATGAATGCTCGGTCAAAGCCAAAAGTCAAACAACGAGGAGAATGATAATAACAGTGAGATTGGAGAAGAATTGGAGATGGAGAAGAGAGTATGAGCGAGTTGTTATGCTGTGCCAAGGTTCAATTTATAGGGAAAGGGCTTGGTGTTCGATTTGGTAATCGTTGACCTTGAATCAATCATGACGCGTTTATAATTGAAATGGGTATCAATTGATTGTAGATTGTCGCGTTGATTTCGTGCCTTAACCCATACACTAACCATCTATACAATTATTTCCAAATTCGTGTTAGATTTAGAGTCAAAAATAACAAAAAAAAAATAAAAAAAAAATAAAAAGGAAGGTAGCATCGCACGCTGGTTCACAGCAGCGAATAGTAGCAGAGGCTAAGGAGGCCATTTATACAATATGAATCCGGATAAATCACAAGATGGGCTGTAGCACAATTGGTGAGGACGCGTGTGGGTGTATAGCTTTGACTCGGGTTCGATACTAAGCAGGAGCACACATTTTTTATTTTTTAAAACAAGTATAAGGGTTCTTGGGCCAAGGTATGGGCTTCTGATGGTGGGCCTCTGAATTTTCTAAAAGAACCAAAGGAAGGGAGTGGGCTTAGGCTATGGTATTGGGCTTCAGATTAACAAAGGGAGGTTTACAATACTAACTACAAATCTAATCTTTTTTTTTTATCAATATTATTATTATTATTATTATTATTATTATTATTATAAACATTTATATATATATATATATATATATATATAAATTATGAGTTAGGATAACGGAGACTTAGGCACGTTTGTAAAAACGTAACGAAAATAGGGGCGTTTACATTAAAATTTGGGGAAAAATTTTCGCGCTGTTACATAATACATATTCGACCATAAACTAGAAGTTTAGTTTGTGGATCATAATTATTTAATTAGTTGGCATGACCGGTAAGACCACACCGAGTCGATGATGATGTGAACATAATGAAGAACTTAAAGATTCTTCCATCTGATACAAAGCATGTAATGTTTGCTCTTAAGCAAATTTATATATTTTGGAATTGATTAAAGGATACGCATATCCTAACATGATACCATTTAGTATTTAAAATCGATGCATCGTCTAAATGGTTATCAAGTTTGCAACCTGAAGTTTGCTTGATTTATAGCTTAGCTAATAAGATAGCAAGCATATTATTCTAGATTGGCATATTTAATCAATTCCTAAGATAATAATGATCATTGGAATAAGTGTTGAACTTCATATAGCTTATGTTCATAAAAAATATTGCTTTCATTGAGATGGTCACTAAAACGTTTACTATTGATTGCAACATCAATGATCATGAGAGCAAAAGTTCATGTCTATATTTGATTTTACATGCAGTAACATTTATTCACATCAAGCCAATACGTGGTAATAGTTTCTCCCCATTATAGTTGGTTTTTGGTCAGGAACCAAATATTGTCCATCGATTTTTGTTGTGCGACATATATTGAAATTGATCCACCACGACACACGGAGATGGGACCTTAAAAGGTGATTGGGAATATATGATGATTTATAGAGCTTTCAACAAGAGATTTATTTACATCTCAGTTTATTGATATCCATCTCAATGGATTAACATTCCCAACATCAGGGGGAGCTAAAAGGCAGTTGGAAATAGAAATGAGTTAGAATGAATTATCACTGATCCTCGTACTAAACAATGTGAACCAGAAGTTCAAAGGATAATTCATTCATAGTGATTAGCGAATTAATTACCAGACGCATTAACTAAACTAAATATGATGAATAGCTAATCAAGTCACATATACCAACTGCTAATGCTCCAATTAAGATGAGTGTCCAGGAAGGACAATCGTATATTGGCAATAAGCCTACTGCACGCCTAAAGCGTGGTAGACTAGTCGATTCCAAAGAATAAAAATCCTCGAGAAATTGGAGCAAGTAAGAAAGATGGTCAAGTCGAGGTTATAGTAAAAAGGTCTACTGAGGAGACATTAGACATGATGGTTCCAGAAGAACCTCAGGTACCTGAAAATAAAGAGATCTCGTTATATAGTATCATGTCTACGAAACGTATGGAATCGAAATAAAATCGACGTTGTTATATATCTTATGTAATGTAGCGCTTGAAATGAGGATTAAGATTTAAGATCTGCCTATGAATGATACAAAGAAATGATTGGCCAAAATAGAAAGACGCAAATACGGCAGAGTTGAATTCTCTATTAAAAAGGGAAAGTTTTGGACCAGTAGTCCATACAACAAAAATTGTAAAACATATAGATATGAAAAGGTCTTTTGTGCGAATCAACATTTGAAAAGAAAATGATATAAGGTAAAATTGGTGGCACAAGAATTTCGCAAAGACCCATATTGATTATGAGGAGACGCATTCTCCATTGGTGGATACAATGATTTTTTCATTATGTTATTAGTCTGGTAATGCAAAGAGAGAATTGAAATGCGTCTAATAAATATCATGATTTACCTGACACTGAAAGTTTACATGAAAATACCTGATGAAGGATTTAATGTGTCAAAATCTTGTAACGTAAGTTCTCGAGAACGTTATGATCGGAATAAATAGATTCAATTCTGAATACATTATGTTTGTTATATGATTGAATTGAATATTGGAGGAACTCCTCATAAGTATCATAAAGCAACTGAGTGCTTAAAAGGTAATATGAAACATCGTAGGATGTAATTATTGTGCACCAATACACCACAGGTGATAAACTGAACCTGGTGATTATGATACTTTATTCTTTAATGTATATAAGAATGGTACAATATATATTGGAGAAATAGATGTTATTGTTCTTCCATATGAAGAGTTAATGCACTTGCATAATTGGTCAAGATGGAAAAGTCCTTGATGGATTGATAATGCCTGCAGCACTAATATTAATACCTTAAGAAGTATTATGTAAAGGTAATATAATACGTATGGACTAAAATAAGGGGGTTGAGTGTTTTAAAACTCATAAGATATCCCAATAAAGAGCAACATAAGTTTGATTGTATTATCCAGCTTGTATCAAAAGTTTTCTTTTAAAAGTTCACTCGCAGTTTACAGTGATAATGTCTGAGCATTATCGAGAGACTCTGTAGAACTTTTAGAAGGGGGATTTTGAAAGTCCTTGACATAGTGCAATTGTTGCTTGACCTACAATTCGAGTATATATGTAATTATATGTATATCTTGAAAAGATGGTGGGACATTTTACAATGGACATAGCTCATATTTAAAGTGCATTAAAGGTTGTCCAATTACTTGATATGGAAAATTATTCATTTCATCTCCTACCAAAGTAGAGATTTTCACTCTAGAAGTACCATAGTTAAGTATATATGTACATTAGTATATGTCTTGCTAGTTATGCATGATTATTATATCTTCCACATGAACTTATTATCATAATATAGTCTATGTCAAGCGAGGAGACACCAGAATGAGTTAAAATAAATACTTCAGGTATGAGCGATATTTGATTTTATTTTTCTAACCCATGGAAACAAGTTTGATTAGTCTTGTAGATGTTGGGAATGTAACACAACAATAGTGGATCATATGATATTTATTTTCAAGAAGAGGCACCAGAAAATCTCATATGAAGATTATACACCATTGCTCAACATAAATGATTGTACTTCAAGGGATCGAGCAACATTTCATTGGTTACGGAAGCTTTAAGCAACTTTCAAGGAAGATTGACACATGTTACTGAAAGACTACATATTCAAATGAGGGGGAGTATCATACAAGTTGCACTCTTTTTCCCTTAACTAAGTTTTGTCTCATTGGGTTTTCTTAGTAAGGTTTTTAATGAGGCAACATACCTGATCCAGAAGTATCAGGAAGAGTAATACGCCCTGCACTCTTTTTCCCTTAGCTGAGGTTTTGTCCCACTGGGTTTTCCTGGCAAGGTTTTTAACGAGGCAACATCACTAAGCGTATACTACATTATTTTCTTTTATCACGTGGATAGTCAAGGGGGAGTGTTATAAATGTATTTACTTATAGTGACTATCCACATTTCCAACTCCCATATCACAATTATATTTGTATTAATGTTATAGCCTATATATAGTGACGTTTGTATTTGATCTAAGACACATCAATAAGAATGAATAAGACTTCTCTCTTCTATCATCTCTAAATCTTCCTCTAATCTTTGTTCATAGTTCTTATATTTTGTATGCTAGTAGGCCGTTGTTTTACAACAACATTTAACTTTTCAAAAAAAAAAAAAAAAACTTAGTCAAGGTTAAATTTGATAAAAATAAGAATAACGTGTCTCTAAATTTGTTTTTTTTTTTTAAAGTGAACTTCATTAACAAAACGGAAAGTCTTCAAAGAAAGGACCGCCGCAAAACCAGTTACAACATGTACAACGGATATAAAACACAATCTTTCCACATGAGATATTTAAATCTAGACCGAGACCTAAGCCAAAGAAACGATAAAGATTTAATAGAAGCCACCACACTTGTCACTTTCACCTCTTTAGCTCTAAAAACTTTTTCGTTCCTCGCCTTCCATATCGCCCACATGGTTATCATAACAATCCCATGAATCACTTTATTAGCCCAAGAGCTCCAATTCTTAACACTAGTAAGCTGAAGTAAATTTTTAATGTCGAACACAATTAACAGGTCAAGTTTACACTATTTACCTATAAACGTCCAAACCCCAAAAGAGAAGCCGCACCCTGTGAAAATATGTAACAAGTCTCCTCATCAACTTCACAAAGGCCACACGTGGTATCTGGAACATTCACTTTTCTTCTATGCAACAATGACCGCGTCGGGAGGCGATCCATCTCTGCGCGCCAAATTCAATCTTTGACTCTAAATTTGTACTTTCTTAAAGCATGAAGGGTCTAAGTTTGCATACGTACCAAAACAATAACACTATTTATTTATGTAGTTTTTGTTTTCTTGAGAGGGCTAATTGCAACTTTCATCGAGTTCTGAGCAAATGAGATGTTCCTTCTACGTAGTGCTACATTTAAATCTTCCACACATATATAGAAACATACCACTTGCACATGACAATAATGTCATTAGCCATATTTTTAAAGGTCCCAAAATTATCGTATATAACTATATATTACTACTTTAAATTTTACAATAAAATTATATTTCTTTTTATATAAACTGATACGTGTAATTAATTAATCTTCTATTTTAAGAATAATTCATCTTATTAAAAAATGTAAAATTATCATATTTTTAATGAAGTTCACTTTTAAAAAAAAAAATGTAAAAACAGAAACATACCACTTCCAATAATGAATAATGTCATTAGCCATATTTTCAATGCTCTCTTAAATTTTCCAATACGA
Organism: Ambrosia trifida; assembly: GCA_028751855.1. Lineage (NCBI taxonomy): Eukaryota > Viridiplantae > Streptophyta > Magnoliopsida > Asterales > Asteraceae > Ambrosia > Ambrosia trifida. The sequence continues at coordinate 150,830,994 of CM054122.1, forward strand.
CTTATTTTTCTTTTTTAAGAAAAACTTCATTCAACCAACCAATCTCTTACAAGTTCTACGCAAGGATCACAAGGAGAAAACATCAAATGACTAGATCAATCCAAACAGACATTTACACCAATCCCGCCAATCTATCATTTTGAACCTAGATCTATTACAAATCCAAAAAAACGAAAAAGATTTAGCCTTTTGAATCTAGACCTATTACAAATCATCCAACCATACAAATATCCATAATCAACCCCAAACAAAAGAAAAATAAAAAGAAAATAAAATAGTGTTTCAAGTCAACAAACCATCATATACAGTCAAGAACCATCAATAAACCTGCAAAAGAGAGAGATAATTAAATTGAGCGGCTGCGGCGTGAGCGATGGCTGGAGCGGGACTCGGAGCTAGAACCAGTGTAAGAGGCCATGAGCCTAGTAAAATCCTCCCGAAATGACCAGAACTTGGCAGTGAGGGTATCAAGCCTATCCAGGATGGTGCGGAAAATGCCTCCTCGCTGCTGACGATCTATCTTGGTGGCTGGTGGTGGTCCTGCTGGTGCACAGGTGGCTGGTCGTCTGGCTACAGCAGCTGATGACTCTGGTACCCTAGCTGCAGCGGCTGCTGAGGACTCTGCTCCTCCCGTCTCGATTACTTCTGTTGTTACGAATTCAAAAAAATTTAAACGCGTTTTTTTCCTAATTTACCCTTGGTTAAAATTAACCCATATATGACTAGGGTTGTTAATTACCATCTTGCCACCGCCTAAATCTAACGTGGCACTTGTGGGACCCTTGTGGGGGGGGGGGGGGGAATAATTGTGGGGAGTGGAAGGGGTGAAGAGGGGGGGGGGGGGAGTTACATGTGACATTTCTTTTTTTTTTTTTATAAAAAAACTTTCATATATTAAAAATAATAATAATAATAATAATAATAATAATAATAATAATAATAATAGAAACCGAAAATATATTAAAGTAATAAAAAAATAATTAATATTAAAAAATAATATAAAAAATTATATTCAAAATTTGAAATTCAAACGGTTACTGCTCCAAACAGTACAAACATCAATTTTTCCCACCCAAACGTTTAAATTTCAAAGTTTAAATTTCAAACTTTGAATTTCAAAGTTTCCCCCCAAACGGTCATATTTCTAACCCTATAAATACAACACCTAACACAATTCTCAGTCAAACCTATTCCTCCTCCTCAAAGCAATGAATAATATAGGTGACGGTTTTCAACCAGGAGCTGCCGGACCGTCTAATGTCCGGCAGTACTCTCGCCGGGTCCGGGGACGGGGCCGCCCCCGGAGACTACCATTCACCTCCTCTCCTCCTTCTACTGCTGCACAACCTCCTCTTCCTCCTCCTCCTCCTCCTCCTCCTCCACAACATTGGTTATATCCCCCTCCTCCTGCTGCTACTGCACAACCAACCTTTCCTCCTCCTGAAGCTGATGATGACTTCACGGATGAGGAAATGGTCTGGGCCATGGATTATGTCATTGCTGTTAGAGAAATGGACCGACTAAAGTTGTCGGCCCCCACCCCTACCACCAGACTACCCCCACACCCACCCCTACCACCAGACTACTCCCACCCCACCCCCACCCCTACCACCAGACTACCCCCACCCCCTACCACGAGACTACCCCAACTGAGGAGGACTTGGAAGCCCTCAGGGAAATTGAGGAGGAGGAACGCCTCTGGAGCCTTCCTACCCCTCCTCGTGAGTACTACTACTTCCCATCGGATGCGAGATCCGATGGACGGGATAGCTCACGTTCCGTGTCCCCCGAGTACTACACACTCGAGGACTGGGACAACTACTCTTTATAGTGGAGAAAATTCGGATTAAATAAGTAATTTAGGAATTATCTAGTGTTTAATAAGTAATTTAGGATTTATTTATGTTTAAATAAGTAATTTAGGAATTAGGATTATGTAATAATTGTTTAAGTAATTATGTAATGGTTATTTAGTAATTTAATTATGTAATGTTTTTTTATTTAATTTTTTTATTTAATTTTTTTTACTAACCGGCCAAAACAAAAATAAAAGTATATGACTTTTTTTTATATATAAACTAATAATTATACCCTACCCAATCAAGATATGACACATCATCCCCACCCCAAGTGTAACATCCGGCCCCTCTCACCACCAATATTGTCCGCTTTGCCCCGATGGGTTGCCCATCCAGAGCTCACGGATTTGTTTTTGGTCGCCCCGGTGGAGACTTCCCAGGAGGTCACCCATCCTGATACTACTCCCACTTGAGCACGCTTAATTGTGGAGTTCTCCTCTCATCCACTAGCATTAAGCCCAAAACGCGTTGGTGATTTAAGAGGCTTTGGATTACTTATGAACCAAGGATCTCTTCTGGCCACGGCCGATGTGGGATTTGCCTAGGGTGTCATACAAAGGTCCATGTTAATCTCCCAGAAATCAGTACTGTTACAATCACCCCCCCTTAGGGACTCATCGTCCTCGATGAGGTTTGCCCCAACATCCCGAACGGCACAGGAGTGGCTCTGATACCATTTGTAACATCTGGCCCCTCTCACCACCAATATTGTCCGCTTTGCCCCGATGGGTTGCCCATCCAGAGCTCACGGATTTGTTTTTGGTCGCCCCGGTGGAGACTTCCCAGGAGGTCACCCATCCTGATACTACTCCCACTTGAGCACGCTTAACTGTGGAGTTCTCCTCTCATCCACTAGCATTAAGCCCAAAACGCGTTGGTGATTTAAGAGGCTTTGGATTGCTTATGAACCAAGGATCTCTTCTGGCCACGGCCGATGTGGGATTTGCCTAGGGTGTCATACAAAGGTCCATGTTAATCTCCCAGAAATCAGTACTGTTACACCAAGCCCCACGCCGGTGGCTCCCCCCACGCCAGCCCCTCCTGCCCCTTTCATGCCACTTATGGCGGCGGTGTTCCCCCCTTCCCGCCCCACTCCGGATAGCCTAAATCTTCCACACATATATAGAAACATACCACTTACACATGACAATAATGTCATTAGCCATATTTTTAAAGGTCCCAAAATTATCGTATATAACTATATATTACTACTTTAAATTTTACAATAAAATTATATTTCTTTTTATATAAACTGATACGTGTAATTAATTAATCTTCTATTTTAAGAATAATTCATCTTATTAAAAAATATAAAATTGTCATATTTTTAATGAAGTTCACTTAAAAAAAATGTAAAAACAGAAACATACCACTTCCAATAATGAATAATGTCATTAGCCATATTTTCAATGCTCTCTTAAATTTTCCAATACGACTTATTTTTCTTTTTTAAGAAAAACTTCATTCAACCAACCAATCTCTTACAAGTTCTACGCAAGGATCACAAGGAGAAAACATCAAATGACTAGATCAATCCAAACAGACATTTACACCAATCCCGCCAATCTATCATTTTGAATCTAGATCTATTATAAATCTAAAAAAACGAAAAAGATTTAGCCTTTTGAATCTAGACCTATTACAAATCATCCAACCATACAAATATCCATAATCAACCACAAACAAAAGAAAAATAAAAAGAAAATAAAATAGTGTTTCAAGTCAACAAACCATCATATACAGTCAAGAACCATCAATAAACCTGCAAAAGAGAGAGATAATTAAATTGAGCGACTGCGGCGAGAGCGGTGGCTGGAGCGGGACCTGGAGCTAGAACCAGTGTAAGAGGCCATGTGCCTAGTAAAATCCTGCCGAAATGACCAGAACTTGGCAGTGAGGGTGTCAAGCCTATCCAGGATGGTGCGGAAAATGCCTCCTCGCTGCTGACGATCTATCTTGGTGGCTGGTTGTGGTCCTGCTGGTGCACAGGTGGCTGGTCGTCTGGCTACAGCAGCTGATGACTCTGGTACCCTGGCTGCAGCGGCTGCTGAGGACTCTGCTCCTCCCGTCTCGATTACGTCTGTTGTTACGAATTCAAAAAAATTTAAACGCGTTTTTTTCCTAATTTACCCTTGGTTAAATTAACCCATATATGACTATGGTTGTTAATTACCATCTTGCCACCGCCTAAATCTAATGACTGAGAATGCTTTTTACGCTTTGTACGTTATCTCTTTCCATAATAATAATAATAATAATAATAATAATAATAATAATAATAATAATAATAATAATAATTATAATAATAAAAAATTAAAATATTTCCTTCTTATGGGTACGCTTAATAATAATAATAATAAATTAAAATATTTCTTTCTTATGGATACGCTTGGGCGTGGGAAAGAAATCTTTGTTGAGAAGACAGGTCATAGCTCGCCCTTTAGAAATTACCATTCTTGAAAGGATGGTTTGCCAGGGTACAAGGGGTATTCTAGACTTCTTATGCATTTCCAACGGGACCATTTCAATGAGAAGGAAAGGAGTGAATTGTTAAAGGGACACATTGCCTCGGACTTGGACCTTTACACTGATGTTATGGATACCCTGCGCATGCTTGGGAAATGGCTATGTGTAATGTGGGGGTTGTATGACCCTGCATGCCCTTAACCGTTATTATCATCACGGGGATGTTGTACATAAGTGGACTTTAGGTGCAGGAAATGCAATTCATTATATTGTGGGGATCCCTCAACTTTGTAGGTCGTATGCAGACCCTGAGAGTGCTTTGTCTAGAGGGGTGGTGGCAGATGTCACTCTCCTTGAGTGCATCCTCTTGCTCCCCCTTTCTACCATCAAGAGTATCCTGCCTGCGTGTCGTATGGCATTTGCGCATGCTTTGTCAGGGGGTTGCCTAAAGTGGCGGATGCCCCAAGGTCCATTGAGGCATGGGTTAAGCTTCTGTTGTTGCCACATTGCACGTTACGGGCGGTCAAACAACGCAGTCTGGGAACAAGAAATCGCTCCAATGTAACACCATTATGCAGGCCCTAGCTGTTTGGAAAGACGGGGCCGGGTTTGAGGAACTTGTCAAGCACCTCCTTGATCTACTTACAGAGGGGCTTTCATGTAGGCCCATCGAGCAAGATAAAAAGGGAGGTGGGGGCAATATTAAGCAATGCCTTCGAAAAATGGCAGATAGGCATTACACAACTACGGTCAAGGTCCTTTGTTTATCAAGGGTCGCGCCTCTTGGGGGCCACCTTGAAAGCCTTGATAGATAAACACCCTATTGTGGACCTTCCGACCAATCCTTCCACCATGCCATCTGATCCAGCTCTGCAGGTTGATGTCGATTATGTTCTAGCATGTATTAAATCCTTTCCGAAAGGGACCTCTTGTGGGAAGGATGGATTGCGGGCTCAATATACCTTGGACACCTTTTTTGGCCAGGGGTCCCCCACCGTGCCTGGGCTGCTTAAGTCCATCACATATGTTGTCAACCTGTGGCTTTGGGGGCTTTGTCCTATAGAACTGGCAGAGTTCATTGCCTTGGCTCCCCTAACCCTTTGGTTAGCCTGACAACAGAATTAAACCTATCGCGGTTGGGGATATTTGGAGGAGATTGGTGTCGAAAATCGCTATGCGTAAAGTGGGTAAAGAGATGGCTGCGTATCTAGGTGATTTCCAATTTGAGGTTGGAGTTCCTAATGGCGCAGAAGTAGTGTTGCACAACGCCCATAGGTTTTTGAATTTGTTCCATTATGATGGCTCTCTGGCTATGCTTATTGTTGATTTCTCCAACGCTTTTAATGTGGTCGACCGTACTGCACTTCTGAGGGAAGTTAATTATCGACGCCCATCCATTTACCCGTGGGTGCAATTCTTATATGCTTGACACGCCAGGTTATATGTAGGTGATATTCACATTGCTACTACTACTAGGGTACAGCAGGGGACCCCCTCGGGTAGGGATGAACATTTTTTCCCGAGTACCTATACCTGTACCGGTATCCGTACCCATACCGATTTTGAGTACTCGGTATAGGTATCGGTACCCACTTTTACTGATTTTGGTATTCGGTACTTTCGGTATCGGTACGGGTAAAAATGGTACGGGTACCGAATTCTATATACTATTGAATTTGATTATATGTTTTACTTCGTATTATGGTATTCATGGTATTCGTATCAATTTTACCTATTTGGTACATGTATAGTATTGATACTCGTAATTGTTTACCTACTTGGTACCCATACGAGTGCTCAAAAAAGAAAAAAATAACAAAATGGTACCAAAATGGGTACCGTATCAAAATACCGGTACCGATACCCGTACTCGTACCGTACCTATATATTCGGTACGGTACTCGGTACCCACTTTTTTTCAAATTCGGTACGGGTATTTTCGGTACGGGTACGGGTATAGGTACGGGTACGGTAACGATCTCATCCCTACCCTCGGGCCCCTCCTTTTTGCATTGGTCCTTCATTCGCTTGTTCTTTGGGTGCAGGTATTTAGATGATGGCACTATTATAGGTAAGACAAAAGACGTAGCGAGGGTGCTTGATATTATTCGCTCTGAAGGGCCGTCTTTGGGGCTTATGCTTAATGTGCGAAAAGCTGACATTTTTTGGCCGACGTGCAACGGTTCAGCAACAACGCCCAGTTTATTTCCCAGTGAGATTGGTAGAGCCAACCGAGGGGTGAAACTCCTCGGGGGAGCTGTTAGCCGGGATACAGGTTATATACGTTCTCTGACATCAAAAAGAGCTCTGCACACGGTTGACCTCATGGAACACCTGGCGAAAGCTCAAAATTGAGAGACCCCCAAAGTGAGCTTATCTTACTGCGCTCATGCATGGGGGTTGCTAAATTGGTGTTTGGGCTCTGGACATGTCAGCCAGAGCATGTCAAAGAGGCGGTGTCCATTTTTTATGCAGGCCATCGGGAGGTGATTGAAAGCATTGTTGTCTGTGGAGGGGCACATTTTGGGGACTTACAATGGAGGCTAGCATCCTTGCCTATGTGGCAGGGGGATTAGGGATTTCCACGGCAACGGATGTGTCAACATATGCCTTCGTAGCGTCCAGGGCCCAGTCAAGGGGATTGCAGGACCACAACATGCGAAGTGCTGGTATGATGGGGGTGGATTCTGACTACACCCTCGCACTTGGTAATATTAAAACAGTTCTTCCAGAAATTGATCTAGGCAGTTATACCGACAAGGAGACCGCCCCCAAGAATCCTCAACAAACCTTGGTGAGTGCTCTTTATGGTAAACACGTGCAGACTATGGAGGGGCAGTTTGATATGACTTCACGACAAAAGGAAGTACTTGCATGTCTCGAAGGGGCTCATGCTCAGGATTTTTTGACTGCCGTGCCCATTGAAGGGCTTGGGCAGCGGATTTCGGTGATCTAATATAGGACTATTTTCAAATACCGGCTCATGATACCGCTGTTCCCCTCGGATGAACCTTGCCTCCTTTGCAAAAGAGCTTGTCTGGATAGATTTGGTGAGCATGCGCTCCACTACATGGAATTGTCAGGGTTTAAGTACCGCCAAGACTTGTTCAGAGATGTTCTATGGGATGTGCTTCGGCGTGTTGGGGTCTCGGCCTAGAAAGAAGCACCAGTTAATTTTCTAACTGATCCGCGGGAAGGGAGATCTACCCTGCGTCTTGCGGATGTTCTTGTATTTGGTTGGGTAGGGGCAAGCATGCATGTTTTGACCTTACGGGGGTTTACCCTTGGTAGGGTTGCGAGACGACGACTTTGTACCGGGGCAGACAATTTTGAAGGCATAAGCTAAGAAGGTCGTTAAGCACCAAACAACCTGTTTAGAGAATCAACACGTCTTCTTGCTGTTTGTTTTTAACACATTTGGATCACTGGCCCCTGAGGCGGTGCGTTTCCTGAAGCGAGTGCAGAAGGTGGTCCACAATGACTCGCAGAGCCCCATGAACCAAGGATTTGTGTTTAGCAGGATAGGCTTTGCGATTCAAAAAGGGATAGCGACGCAACTTGTTGCCTGCTTACCCATTATCTAAATGTATCTTGTTTTCAAATTGAATTTTTTTATCATATATATATATATATATATATATAATAGATTGTTAAAGCGAGTGTCATTAACATTAAAAAAGGCAAAACAATACCAAGTTCTTTCCCATCACGAAGCACAGGATAATTTTACTAGTTATATATAATTTTGTCAAATGAATAAAATATTACTAGTTATATATAATTTAATCAAATCTCCTCTAACAAATTATACTGCTATTAACATTAGCTTTTTATGTATACAAATTACTCCTGATATTTTGGGAGACTCATGTTCATTTGATACTATATATCAGAAATTTGACATTTTATACTCTCTGACATGTCATAAAATGGGAACCACAAATAGTTGAGGCTCCCTACAACAAGACTAGGTATGGTCTTTTAGAGTATTTACATTTAGTTCACCAAATGTATCAGAGTGTGTCTCTCAAATTATATAGGATGAGAGTATTCACATTTGGTTAATTAAATCCTTTCAATCAAATTACACTAAAAATCACTACTCCACCTCTAAATCTTTTCTCTCCTAAATAAAATAATATTACTTTTTTTTCATACTTTTATCATTATATTTTCTATTTCATCACTCACAACCACTTACAAATATATTAAAATATTTATAGGGGTGAACAGTGTCCCTCAAAATATAGGGGTGAACAGTGCTTCCATCAAATATTTTATCTCTTCTTCAATCACAACCACTTACACCCACCCTATATAATTTGAGGGAAACATTCACATACATTTGGTGGACCAAATGTGAATGCTCTGAGTATAAGTGGTGTGAGTGGAGGAGATATAAAATATTTGGAGAAAACACTATTCATCCATATATTTGGAGGGACACTGTTCACCCCTATAAATATTTTAATATTTTTATAAGTGGTTGTGAGTGACGAGAGAGAAAATGCAATGATAAAAATATGAAAAATATTATTTGTTTAAGAAGGAGAGAGAAATTTTGGTGTGAAATAATAATTTTTAGTGTAATTTGATAGAGGAGATTTGATTAAGCTGATGAGAATGCTCTAATATACTCTCTTATAAAAGTGTATATTTAAGAGTATGACAAAAAAAAATGTGCAAGTTAAGTTAATAAAAAAAAAAAAATACAAGCATAACATTATGAAAATATAAGGATAATATGATAATCATAGTGTTAATTTAAAGTTGTATACTAAGAAATTTGAAATATATATATATATATATATATATATAGGGAAATTATAAACTGAAAACCCACTTGAGTTAAGAAAACTAAGAAAACCCTTGTAAAAACTATCTAAATCTTTTTATTTTTTTTTTGAAAAAAATACACAAGGTAACATACATGTATTAAAGCGTTTTGGGCCAAAAAAATAAAAAAAGCGCCGATAGGATATTTTTAAAAAAAAAAAACAAAGTTTGTGCCGTTACATATGTAACAGTGCAAATTTTGTTTAATTTTTTTAAAAATATCCAATCGGCGCTTTTTTTTATTTTTTTGGCCCAAAACGCTTTAATACATGTATGTTACCTTGTGTATTTTTTTCAAAAAAAAATATTTTTTTTTAGATGGTTTTACAAAGGGTTTTCTTAGTTTTCTTAACTCGAGTGGGTTTTCAATTTATCCTCCCCCTATATATATATATATATATATATATATATATATATATATAAAGCTTAGATTTTTTTTTTTTGGAAATTGACTTTCGTTAAACCAAAAACAACGGACAGACTATCACCTAGACGAAGATAGCAAGCCGAAAACTACTAGTACAAAGCCAATTACATTACATCAAAGTTACTCCATCTATCCCACTCAACTACATCCCCTTTAAATCTATTTTTGTACCATAGGAAACCTATAGCCTTGACATTCGAGATCAAATCCACCACATGCGATTCCTTGCCATTGAAAACTTTGTTGTTCCTAGCTTTCCAAAGCCGCCAACACGCAAGAATAACTAACCCATGAATGATCTCTTTCTTGTTCCTAGAGGCTCCACAAAGCTCATGCATCTTTACCAAGTCTTGGACGTGAAACGCATATATATCTGGAATTTGAAACCACTTAGATAAACCGTTCCACATTCCAGCAGATATCACACAACCTGTAAGAATGTGCTCCACCGTTTCTTCTTTGCAATCATACCAGGCGCAAAAGTTGTTAGCCACTTGAATGCCTCGCCTTGCCAAAGCTACTATGGTAGGCAACCTATCCAAATACGCCCACCACATGAAAATATTGCATTTTATCGGAAGTCATTTACTCCACTTGAAAACGAGAGTATCTGCATCCAACGCCGAACCCACCATCCACCTTTTAACCGAAGAAACCGTAAAACCATTATTCTTCCCATCGGACCATTACCACTTATCTTGTCTATCCTCCATAACTACTCCATGTAATAATTGTTCCAACTGATACTTTGATTTTCTTCGGCTGAAGTAAGAAGCCGGCTCCATTCCCAGGTGATAATATGCACTGGACCGTCTACATGAAGCCGATTATGAATGCAAACCTTCTTGTTCTTTTCCAGAAAAAACAAGGACGGAAATTTGTCCTTCAATGGTTCCGGAGAAAGCCATGAATCCAACCAAAACCAGATTTGACTACCATTCCCGACGATACCTCGAAGCAAAGCATTCAAACCAATACCATCGACCTTTAGCTTGTTCCAACAATTCACGTGAGACTTCCAAACTCCTGTTAATGCATTATTGACCGGAACCAACCCCCAAGACCAGGGCCGGCTCAACTGTTTTGGAGGCCCAAAACGAAATAAAATTTCAGGGCCTCCAATTTGAGTTTATATTTTCAGTTTTTACTTGGGGCGTAAATTAACAAGAATAAACTTATAAAGAACTAAATAGCGCTTAATAATTTATAAATTATGTGTTTTATTGTCAAATGAAGTTGTCAAAATATGATAGTATCGAGTTGTAGTAAACGAGCCATGAATATTTATTAGTTCAATATTATCTAAAATAAAATGGCTATATGAGGTAAATTTAAAGAAGATAAAAAAGATAAGGAACTTTTTTAAGATGAGGCATGCTGTCATACATAGCAAGATAATTATAAAAAAGTGTTACAAAATTGTAGGGTACTAGGAATCGAACCCAGCTCTACGTGAGAGAAAAAAGGGATGTTAACCAGTACACCACATCACTCATATTTGGTATAACTCACGAAGATAATATAATATGCAGAATACTTGTATATTTTTTTAAAAATTGAGCCTTAGAAATTTGGGGGCCCAAAGCCCTAGCTTCAAAATACTTGGGCTTGGGCCGGCCCTGCCCAAGACAGAGTTGTTCCATGTATCGAAGTAATCACCTTTCTCCACATCGCGTCTTGCTCATTATAATATCGCCCCGACCATTTACAATTCAACGCTAAATTATTCAACTCCAACTTAGCAATACCCAACCCTCCCTTGTCTATTGGCTTCGTAACCACCTTCAAGCACGTTTATATAAAAGCTTAGATGGTAGGATAAATATTTTTTATGTGATCATACGTTCGGTATTTTCTCTATTTACTCGTTCGTTTATGTCAGTACTTTGTTATGAGTAAACTATTCTTAAAAGTTTAGTGGTATCACCAATACATGTTCTCACCGTTTTCATAAACTCGCAAATATGGACAAAGTGAGAAGGAACAACACTTGTAGCTTGGGATTTTTTTTTTTTTTTTTTTTTTTTTTTTTTTTTTTTTTTTATAAGAAAACAATGACAGATAAATGGTTGATTTAAAATTCTCACACTTTTACCCTCGTTGAATTGGTAAACAACGACCTATCATTGGTCGCTTAAAAAATCAGCAGTCGCTTAAAAAAATGTCCCTACAAACCCCTTAATATAATTTCATCCATTTGACTTATATGTCGAAGTCGTCTTCATCTTCCAAAATAGGCAAATTAGTTGAATGTAGACGATTGTCAAATAAGATTTTGAGTTAATTGCAACTTTAGTCCTTGAGTTTTGGGCATATAAGCCTCTTTACTCCAAATAGTTTTCTTTTTATAATATGTATCCTTGAGGTTTCCCATTTTTTTTTTTCATTTTTGTCATATACTTTAACTCTGTAAAAAAACAGTTAATTCAATGGTATTTTGGTCATTTTTCATTTTTGTCATCTACTTTAACCGGAGTGTCTCGGCTCCGGGTGGGTAAAGTTACATTTTTAGTGGGTTAGGGTTTGCCATTCAGAAAGGGGCGACAACGCAGCTTGTTGTCCGCCTTCCCATTATCTTGATGTAATTTGTAATTATCATATATTAAAATAAAAATTAAAGCCAAAAAAAAATCTAAAAACCTATAATTAAAAAAACATAAAACAAAAAATTAATACATATACACACACGCTTTGTCACTCTTATATATATATATATATATATATATATATATATATATATAGGGGAAAGGTAAAAAAGAAACTCTTCAAAATGAGTAAACTCCCAAAACCCAATGAGTGGCCAAGATTAATCCACACCACCCTCCATTATTTTAATAAAAAAGGGTAAAATAGTATTTTTACCCTTCCCCCTCTTTCCTAATTTGAATTTTCACTCTCCCCCCTCCTATAGAAACAACTCCCTCTCTCTCTCTCTTCATCTCTCTTCCACCATATTCAAGATTAATCCTACCACCACCACCCCCACCGCCACCGCCACTGCCACCCGCCACCACCACTGCCACCACCACCACCACCACCACCATCACTAGCCTCTGTATCAAGATTTTTTTTATCTCAAGGGTTCATTAAGCCTTAGAATTTGAAATATAGCTATTCATGAATTAAAGCAACAGAGTAGAGCTTTTTGTTTCCAAACTTGTAAGTGTTCTTCAGCCTTTATCTTTGCCGGCGTTCATTTTTGCCGGAGTTTGAAAAAAACAGAGTAGAGCTTTTTGTTTTTTTATTTGAGGTTTTATCACTTGTAAGTGTTCTTCAGCCTTCATCTTTGCCGTCAGTAAACACTAAAACACTCCAAAACTTACAAAACGAAGTTTTATTGGTTTTTAATATACATGGTAAATGGTGATCACCAAGTTTTGATTTTTAATATGATTTTTAAAGGGGTTAGAAAACATTTTTTTTTAGCATCCCTTTTTTTTTTTTTTGTTGGGGGTTAGATGGTTTAATTTTTTTTTTTGGGGTGATTGATTATGTTAAACATTGAAAAAGATTTTTTGGTTGGGGGGTTAGATGGTTTAATATTTTTTTTTTGGTTAGGGGGTTAGATGGTTTAATATTTTTTTGGTTGGGTGATTGATTATGTTAAACATTGAAAAAGATTTTTCGTTTTGTGTTTTATGTTCGTAGTATCTTTGTGTTTAGTTTGGGTGTTTTTATCGTCTATATTTTTGTATGATCTTTGTGTTTAGTTAGGCTGTTACATGTGCAGCACATCTGTTTTTATCGTCTATATTTTTCTTATATAGGATTACGAATCAGAGGATGATGGGCTTGGAGGTGGTTTAATATATATCTTTTTTTTGTGTTTCTATTTTATTTTATTTTTTTGGTGGGGGGGGGGGGAGGGTTGGGGGGTTAGGTGGTTTAATATTTTATTTTTTTTAAATTGGAAATAATTGTTGTTTTTTTGTGTGTTACTAGCATCTCTTTTTTTGGGTGATTTATTATGTTAAACCATCTAAAATGATTTTTTGTTTTGTGTTTTATGTTCGTAGTATATTTGTGTTTAGTTAGGGTGTTTTTATCGTCTATATTTTCGTATAATCTTTTGTGTTTAGTTAGCCTGTTACGTGTGTAGCATATCTATTTTTTGCAGTCAAATTATGTTTTCTGTTCTCTAGCATATCAAATTCTGTTCTATGTTTACTGCAGACTACATAAGTGTTGTCTGTGTTTTTCCTGTTACACATGTAAATAATTGTTGTTTTCTTGTAAATAATTGTTGTTTCACATGTACATAAGTATTGTCTGTATTATGTTAAACATCGAAAATGATTTTTCGTTTTGTGTTTTTATGTTTGTAGTATCTTGTTGTTTAGTTACGGTGTTTTTATCGTCTATACATTCGTATAATCTTTGTGTTATGTTAGACTGTTTACGTGTGTAGCATATATGTTTTTTGCAGTCAGATTATTTTCTATGCAACAATATGTCTGCTTTTGTTTAATATGTTTTTTTAATCAAAATTGGTGAATTTTAATGTCTGTTAACATATGCAACAATATGTCTGCTTTTGTTTTTTACCAGTATGTGCATGTTTGTATGAGTATTATAATGTGTGGAATGTATGTTTGTATCTGTTTCCTATATTTTTGCACATGTTTCGTATGTAACAACAAAACTATGGTATAAATTAGTTTCTGTTTCGTATGTAACAGCAGAACTAAGTTGTTATAAATTAGCCTCTGATTTTTTTACCATATATTGATTAAAACAAAAGTCACTAATCATTGGATCAAATCTATGTTTGCGTCTGTTTCGTATGTAACAGCAGAACTAAGTTGCTATCAGTTTCGTATGTTTGATAATCTTTGATAACTAAATGTATAAAACAATGTTTTTTTGTATCAGTTTCGTATGTTTTTTTGTAATCCAGTTGGTTAACATACGTTAAGCGGGGGGGGGGGGGGGGGGTGGGGGTCTTTTACATGTAAATTGATGATTTTTGTTTTATTTTTGCAGGTGAGCATATTTTTTTGCATTAAAGATGAAGATGATTATCAAGAATGAAGTGTAGACATTTTTTTTATTTATGATACTTTTTTTTTAGCATTTGTTGATTTGTAATGACCGTTTTGTTTGTTTTTTAGCATTTTGTAAGAAACAATTCTTGTGTACATTTGAATGTTTTTTGATCAATAAAGTTTTTAGCACTTTGTAATGACCGTTTTGTTTGGTTTTAGCACTTTGTAAGTAACAAAATGCCTATAACCATATTAATTCTCGTTACGTATGCAACAATTCTGGTGCTGGTATAATAAAACGTAAAAAAAACATGGTATAATAAAAAAAATAATAAATCAGCATTTTTTAAATAATATACACTGGCAACTCAGTTTTAACCTACGTAACACAACACATGTTACATATGTAACACGGGTATCTGGCAGATTTAGGACAATGGTCACAAAAGTATGAGAGAGATGATGTGACATGTGTGGGGTCCACTTGTCATATCTGCTTTTTCAGAAAAATGGCATTTGACCATTGTGCCCTTTTTTTGTCCTTTACCTTAATAAATATATTAAAATAATATAGAATGAATCTAGACCATTGATCACTTTAGATCAATGGCCACAAATGAGTTTACATGGTTTTCTCATTTTGGAGGGTTTTTATTATAACCCTCCCCTATATATATATATATCCCCTATATATATATATATATAGGAAAAAGATCATTTAGGAACCAAGGTACTAGTTAGGAACTTAGGAACCAATCTGAGCCATTCATCTTTTAATCTTGATCTAAGGGTAGAATGGTAATTGAACAATTATGTTTTATATTTTAATTTAAAAAAAAGTTATAAAATCTCCCGTCTCTTTCTCTCAGCCATTCTCACACCACTCTTCTCTCATATACTTTCTCTCTCTAAAAAAACCCCAATTCCAAACCCTAACCACCGTCTCCTTCCTTCGATCACCGACTCCGAAGAACTCACCATCGAGGAACGCAACCTCTTGAGTTCCGCTCTAAAATAATCTTGCCTTCTGTTCTTCAAATCCTCCCTCCCTGTTGTTGATGTCCTCTTTGAATTATAATCGCTGCTCCTCTCAATAATAATATTAATATTGGCTCATTACGAACCCAGGTCCACCACCATCGCTACAATGATCCACCAAAACCACCACCGTGAACCACCATCCTTATCTGCGAGACCCAATACTACCATCATCCACCGTCGTTTATCCGATCCCTGATTAAATGGAACACACATCTGTACGAGATGAAGAGGGCGGCAGCGCCGCCGTGGCTCCGTCGTGCGCCGCCGTACACGGTGGTCTGGAACCCACCGGTTCCTTCCTTCTCTGGTAATATAATTAAACATAATATACACTGATGTATATATGTTGAATTTGATGGTACTATAGAATGTTTTTGTATCACTAATTGGACTTTACACTGATGTATAATTGTTGAAATATGAATATACACTGACGTATATTTGTTGAATATTATGGTACAGTACAATCTTTTTGTAGTACTAATTGGACTATACACTGATGTATAATTGTTGGAATATGAATATACACTGACGTATAGTTGTTTAATGTTATCGTACATTATAATGTTTTTTTTAGCAATGATTGGACTATACACCGATGTATAATTGTTTGAATATGACGATACTAAACACTGTTCTATAGCATCAATTTTATTGGGGTCTGATGTATATTGTATGTATACACTGATGTATATGCTAAACAACCTTTTTCTTTGTTTCAGGTTACTCTTGATAAGACCAACCTATCAGTTTCGTGTGAGTGCATGGAATATGAATATACACTGACGTATAGTTGTTTAATGTTATCGTACAGTATAATGTTTTTGTAGCAATGATTGGACTATACACTGATGTATAATTGTTGGAATATGAATATACACTGACGTATAGTTGTTTAATGTTATCGTACAGTATAATGTTTTTGTAGCAATGATTGGACTATACACTGATGTATAATTGTTGGAATATGAATATACACTGACGTATAGTTGTTTAATGTTATCGTACAGTATAATGTTTAGTTGTGGTTTTTGTCAGTTACAATGTATACTAAATAACCTATTAATACTCACATACCAAAAGACAATATTACCCCTTGATTTAATTAAAAAGTTAATTAATGTTTAACATATTTACCATCACGCCATTGAAGATGGATGGATGAGATTGGTTCCTAAAGTTCCTAACTAAGGGTTGGTTCTCAATTGAACCCTACCCTATATATATATATATATATATATATATATATATATATATATATATATATATATATATATATATATATATATAGGTAAAGTATATGGAGGAAACCCTCCTTATTTGGTAAACTCTGGAAACTCTGACTTCCCAGCATTTTTTTTTTTTAAAAAAAAAAATAGGGTATGTAATATACATTTTTTTAAGCATTTCGAGCCAAAAAAATCGAAAAAGCGCCGAACGGTTTTTTTTTTAAAAATAAAATAGTCTACTGTTTACATATAGTTAACACATTGTTAACACCTGTTATTAGCGCTTAACATGTGTTAGTCAAAATTTTATTTTATTTTTTTAAAAAAAAAATACTCGGCGCTTTTTTAATATTTTTTGGCCCAAAATGCTTAAAATCATGTATATTACTTGCCCTATTTTTTTCAAAAAAAAAAAAAAAAATATTGGGAAGTCAGAGTTTCCAGAGTTTACCAAATAAGGAGGGTTTTCTCTAGAACCATTCCCTATATATATATATATATATATATATATATATATATATATATATATAGAGAGAGAGAGAGAGAGAGAGGATCCTTTAGAAAAATTGGTTTTTGTGAGAAGTATTAAAAATTGATATGTATATGCATCATTTTTGAACTTATTTATGATGTTTTGGATTGTCTAGAAAAACACCAGACATAACAATTAAAACCCGAAAACAATGT
Organism: Ambrosia trifida; assembly: GCA_028751855.1. Classification (NCBI taxonomy): domain Eukaryota; kingdom Viridiplantae; phylum Streptophyta; class Magnoliopsida; order Asterales; family Asteraceae; genus Ambrosia; species Ambrosia trifida. Next base: position 150,848,524 of record CM054122.1, read on the forward strand.
GTTTTAGGATTAAAACTTAAAACAACATGCCAAGGACATTAAGCAGTGTATTTTAAGTGTTAACTAGTGTGTTTTAGTTGTGTTTTAAATTTAATGACTATAATACATTGCATTGCATTGTTTTGCATTGTGTTTTAAATTGTTGTATTTAGTGTTTTTCAAGCCAAAACAACCCAAAATATCATTCCTAAATCCAAAACATGATCACTATATGTCAATCCTTAATCCATCTCACACTTTACAAAACACACATTTTGTATCGCACATCCACCTCCACCAATTGTTGCCATCAACACCTCCCACCACCAACACCACAAAAATTTACAAAACACACTCATTTTCTCTTTCTTGAACTTTAATTACACACACATTCAAAGAATGTGAGAGTTAAGAGACGTTTAAAAGGAGAATATAATGGAGAAGAGGATGTTAACAGTGTGGGTAAACGAAGGTGTCTAATTACACCAACAACGAATTTGTTGAGTTACACCGTCATCGCCATCACCGGAGACATGTTGGCAATTTCTTCTTCTTCTATCGTTTGACCACTTGAAGGTCCCTGCCCTAGGATATCACACAAAGAACACAAAATTACTTTTAACATGTAATCTTATTCAACGAATCAAAGAATCATACAATAAGACCTAACCAACAACCCTCAAAACCCTTGTTTCATATGTTTATATACATGCACATCCACAAGGCTTTTGGGTTGGGCTTTTACAATTACTAGCTTATTATATATTCATGAACTAACTAGACAAGTTCTTCTAATGACACGGACAATAAATAATCTTCTGTCAATTATCTCGAGCGTCTGTTTAACTGTTTGAGCGTCTGTCACAAACATGCACCAACAAACTCCCCTTGACATATGCTTTTTTAGAACATTTCTAATCTCAAAGTATCTTCAATTGTCTTCCACTTGAAGTCTTCAATCTTCAACAGCCTGATCTTATGATAGTCTTCCAAAGAAATTTAGAAGAACTTGGCAAATCAACTATCTTCTTTTCTCTTTCAACTTGTGATCTTGAATCTTTAACAACTTTCTTGTGTTCAACGTCCCTTGAGAATTAAGTTGACTCCCCTGGGAATAACTTTGGATTGTAAAAACTTCAGAAGTCCTTTACTCCATTGAAACACACAAGGATAAATTTCCCTCAGGATGTATTTCTCCCCTTCAGTTGCTAAGTCTTCTAAAATCTTTAGCTGTTGTTGTAGAGATTCAATGTTTTGTCATCTTCTTGTCTCTAGTTCTTCAAAAATTTTCTTGAATCACCATGAATTTGTCCAAAAGGAGGTTTAGACCTCATCACGTCCATCATTTTCATAAAAATACCTGTCTCACTCAACCACTTGTAAGTAAACCGTCATAAGAAATATAAACTTACAAGACAAGAACCACTTGTGACGAAAACTGTTGCGGTTAAAATATTGAGCTTTCAAAAGATATTTTGTTTTGCAAAATTTTCTAAGTGTTTTAGAAAAACAACTTTCAAAGTTTTCTAAACAGTCAGATCCACCTTAGAACAATCGTTTCTCATGTGTTAAATCCTGTAGTAAAATAAAAATCTTTTTGGATTTTTGAATTTTTTGACAAATAAAGTAAATGAACGTAAAGACAAATAAAGTAAACTATTTACAAACATAAAAACACTCCATTTTTTGGTAGCAAACACTGGTTAAAAGGATCATATTAGCTAAATTGAAATGTCACACTAAAGTAATGTTCTTAATAAACTTCTTAATGTGTAAGACTGCATTCTAAGACGATTACCAGTACTGTTTATCCATATAAAAAATGTAGCACTTAATGTATCCAAATCCATATAAGCATATAAGTGTCTTATACTGAATCATCTATGTTACCCATAGCATGACATACCCTTACGATCAAGTCATGCACAAAAGTTCATCGTAACAGGTGAGTAAATTGCCATTATCTGTATTATTACAAGGTAAAAGACACGTAGGTGAACAGGTCTGCATATATCTGGATGCAACAAAGTGACTAAACATGTACTCAACCAGGGTTAAGACAAATACCACTTATTCGGTATGAATTTGCAGCTTTAGGCATATTTGACGTATAGCCATTTAGCTTTGAAGGTTTTGGCATTTATCATATGCTCTTTTAAGAAATTCTGACAAAGTCTAGGTCAGCATGTATCTAGATGCAACAGAAGACCAGTCAGAGCATCCTAGATAATTTTAACAATTAAAGACCCAAAACCTCAGATTTTGGCAAGCTATCAAGGCAAGATTTAAAATTATGAAATCATATACCGATGTCATGTATCCCACAGAATCAACAATCATTAAGATTATTTTCTCATTTGACAGTCCGGATTCGTGTGTCAATTGCCTACCAGTACATCATATAATGAAGATGCAGTCTCACTTAGCTTTACTTTTTTTTTTTGCTCAATTTTATTAAGTGTAACAAAATTAAAACCTAATGTACTGTCATTTCCAATTTGGTACCAGCGTCACTAGTTTTTTTTAATACGCGAACCCATGCAGAAGCAAATAAAAGCTAAAGAAAACTAACTAAAAACTTAAAAATGAAAAGCTTCAACACTTATGAGAAAACGAAGATTCTTCAGGGTTTCTCATCCCATTTAGCTTCACTAACAGTTCAATACGAGCTCTATCAAAAGCTTTGGTGAACAAATCAGCTTGGTTATCCAAAGTATCAACCTTTTTTCCCGTAAATCATCTTTTTTCTCAAAACAGTCTCTTATAAAATGATGCCTTATGGCAACATGTTTTGTTTGGAAAAAGTTTATGGGATTTTATTTTATTGAAATGGTGGCTTAATTATCAATAAGTATAGGGGTATGAGTGAAATTTAAACCGTAATCTCGCATTTGTTGTTGGATCCACAACACCTATGAAGAACAGCTACCTGCAACAACGTATTCTGCTTCACATGTGGTTGTCTATGTACTTTGTTGCACTTGGACACTACACCAAAGTTTGATGCGAAGGCTGACGACTACTATTTTGTTGGCTATGCTGGCAAGACTGCTTATAGGGTTTAAAATAAACCGACTAGACAAATCGTAGAGTCGTTTGACGTGCGTTGGCTCGAGAAGAATGACACGGATTCTAGAGTTGGGCCCGATTGGAGGTTTGATTATGAATCTTTATTTCAGTCTTTCAATATTTTTGATGACGTGTCTTCTACTGTAAATGCAGGTTCTACAGGTCTCTCGATGTACACTGTTGGCACCTCATCCTCTTTTTTGGATAATGCAGAGGATGAGGGGGTGCTCTACATGGGTCTTCAGCTAAAAGATCAAAAGACCCACCGGTACAGCAAGCCCCTCCTATTCTTTAACATTCAACAGCTGAGCCTAGCACTGCAACACATTCTTAAAATCTTTCTCCTACAACTTAAGACCCTACACAACATGTAGATGACGAAGATTTATCTTTTGATACTCTAGCTCCTGACTTTCATGATCCTATACCTCCTGAATGTACTGCGGAGGCAGGTGAAGAGGAAGAACCTGATGAAGAGAATGTGGAGGAGATCGCAACCGGAACTGTGACCAACTTACCTGATGGCTCATCTGTTCTAGACATGGCTATTCCCACTAGTGTTCAACGGGATCACCCAATAGAGAATGTTATTGGTCCTGTGAATGCTGGTGTTTAACTAGAAGTCAAACTGGTGACATCAATAAATGCTTATACTCGTGTTTCATTTCACAAATTGAGCCTAAGACCACTGTTGTGGCTCTACGAGAACCTAGCTGGGTTGATTCTATGCAAGATGAACTTAACCAGTTTGAGAAATTAAAGGTCTGGAAGTTGGTGAAATTTCCCCCAGGAAAACGACCTCTTGGTACTCTATGGGTATATAGAAACAAGAGGGACGACAGCGGGGTAATTGGTAGAAGCAAAGCAAGACTGGTGGTACAAGGTTTTAGGCAAATTGAGGGGCTAGACTACGATGAAGTTTATGCTCCTGTTGCCCATCTAGAAGCAATCAGAATCTTCTTTGTCGACGCCTCGTTCAAGGGTTTTACTATGTATCAGATGGATGTCAAGACAACTTTTCCCTACGGGAAAGTCAAAGAGGAGATATATGTCGCTCAGCCACCGAGTTTTACAAATTAGAAATATCCTGGGCATGTATACAAGCTTTACAAAGCTTTGTACGGTCTTCACCAAGCACCTTGGGCATGGTATGCTACATTGACCGACCACTTGCTAGCCAATGGATACACTCGTGGCGTTATTGACCAGACATTGTTTGTGAAGAGAGTGGATGAAGATCAGATCCTTTTGTAGATCTATGTGGATGACATCATTTTTGGATCCACTAGTGATGCATTATGCAAAGATTTCGAAGAGGTGATGAAAAAGCAGTTCGAAATGAGTGCACTAGGTGAAATGACTTTCTTTTTAGGTTTGCAAGTTCTTTAAAGTTCTAAGGGTATCCTAATTCATTAGGGAAAATATGTGGACGACATCCTTGCAAAATTCAGTTTTAAGGAAGCAAAGCAAGCCCACACCCCAATGTCTGAAAGACCAGGTCTAACTCGAGATCTGGAGGGAGAACCTATGGAAGCGACCTTGTACAGGCCAATGATTGGTTCACTGATGTACCTGACCGCCAGCAGACTAGACATCATGTTTGTCGTTTGTTAGTGTGCACGATATCAGGCTACTCCTAAACTTTTTCATTTTAATGTTGTCCAAAGAATCTTTTGATACCTTAAGGGGAAACCCAAACTCGGTCTTTGGTATCCTAGAGATTCTCCATTTGAACTAATTGCTATTTCTGACAACGACTTTGGAGGTTGTGACATTGACAGGAAATCCACTTCAGCAGGATGTCAATATCTCGGTGATAGGCTTATTGCTTGGCAATGTAGAAAGCAATAGACAGTCCCAGTTTTCATTGCAGAGGCTGAATATGTTGCTGCTTAGTGTGCTGCTCTCATGTTATATGGATGCAACACCAACTGGTGGATTACGGTTTGGATTTCTCTCATACTCCTATTTATTGTGATAATGATGCAGCTATCCAAATTGTGAAAAATCCAATTTATTTTAAAAAAACGAAGCACATTGCCATAAAAGAACATTTCATCCGAGACTCGTTCAACCAGGGGTTAATTGTTCCTGAACAACCTACCGACGACAATGTTGCTGATCTTTTCACAAAACTGGTTGATCGAGCTCGTTTTGCCACTCTTTTAGCACTTCTCAAAATATATGGTCCAATTTGAGGATTGAGTTTGGTCTACAAAAATAGTTTTCTTCGTTCTTGTTTTGTAAATATGTTCTTTAAAATTTTCAAATTTAAGCACAAATTTAGGGGGATGTATCCTCAGAAAAATCCAAAAACAATAAAAAATCTCAAAAATACAAAAATAAAGTCTTGTACTGCATTTTATTTTTGTCCCAAAAATTCCAAAAACAATACAAAAATACAAAAAGAGGTTCTTTGCTATCATGCGGGAAATGAAATGATTTTTCACATATGGATTAAAGTTGGCTCATGTAAAGAGAGTATCGAAATAGTTTGGCTCTGGTGTGATATACTGGTAGGCTTAGTCCTGGCGGCTGAAAAAATGACTGATCTTGTGAAGCACTTAAAGATAAGGTATAACCTCGGTAAGGAACATCACTTGGAATCGAGTATAATTTCTATTTCAATGCTTGTGTGATGTCTCGAAGCATAACACTGTGATCTAGGTCTGAAACCCTGTCTGAAAAACTCGTGTATCTCCTCTGTTTTGCGTAGGAAAGGACCTGGAGATGCTAGGCAACAAAGGGCTTCTGCTGCATCCGGATATATGCCGACCTAGCCTCTTTGTTGTCAGGCTGTAGATCAAAATTCACCAAAACGAGACCTTTGTGTGTCTAAGGATGTCCTGGCTGTCCCTCTGCTACATCATGATATATACTGACCTGGACACAGTCAAGATGTCACAAAAGAGACCCTCTAGTTCCAGGTGCTTCTCAGCACCATGCAAAGTTTCAAGCCTGATGTTTTCTTCTTTCAAAGCCTCGTCCTAGGCTTCACGTATCTTATCAGGAAGATTAGAATGTATGGTGAGTTGTAAAGCTCGCACCTGTTTGGGTTTCGTTTCCTTACGACTAAGGGCATCAGCTACTACATTATCTTTCCCTGGATGATATTTGATGGCACAGTCATAATCATTCAGAAGCTCGACCCATCGATGATGTCGCATGTTCAAATCCTTCTGATCGAATATGTGTTGGAGGCTCTTGTGGTCAGTGAAGATCGTACACTTCGTCCCATAGAGATAATGTCTCCAGATCTTTAGAGCAAAAACCACTGCTCCCAGTTCCAAGTCATGGGTGGTGTAATTTTTCTCATGAACCTTTAGTTGACGTGAAGCATATGCGATCACCTTATCACGCTGCATCAGCACACACCCTAACCCTTGGATAGACGCATCATAGTACACCACAAAGTCCTCTGTACCCTTAGGTAGTGATAGTATGGGTGCACTGCAAAGCTTCGTCTTTAATAATTGAAAAGCAGATTCTTGGGCATCTCCCCACTTGTATGTAATCCCCTTCTATGTCAAAGCAGTGAGGGGTTGAGCGATCTTAGAGAATCACTCAATGAATTTGCGATAGTATCCCGCAAGACCAAGAAATTGGCGCACCTCGGTAGGAGTCTTAGGAGCCTCCCACTTTTTAATAGCATCAATCTTGGCGGGATTGACATGTATTCCTGCCTCGTTAACCACATGTCCTAGAAACTGGACTTCTCGAATCCAAAAGTCACATTTGGAAAATTTCGCGTACAGCTGCTCATTTCTCAAAAGTTCCAACATCAGCTGCAGGTGTTGCCCGTGCTCTTCCCTGCTCTTGGAATAAATCAGTTTGTCATCTATGAACACTATGACGAATTTGTCCAGATAAGGCTTACACACGCGGTTCATCAGATCCATGAACACAGCCGGTGCATTGGTTAGCCCAAATGTCATTACCAAAAACTCATAATGTCCATAACGAGTTCGAAAGGTTGTCTTCACCACATGCGGAAACTCCCATCCTTCTTCTTAATAAACAGAACTGGGGCTCTCCAAGGTGAAGAACTGGGTCTAATAAAGCCCCTATCCAATAGCTCTTGGAGCTGGGTAGACAGTTCTTGAAGCTCACCTGGTGCTAGGCGGTATGGTGCGCGTGCAACTGGAGCTGCTCCAGGTGCAAGATCAATTTGAAACTCCACTTGAAGAACAGGTGGAAGTCCAGGTAGTTCCTATGGGAAAACATCTGGGAAATCTCGGACTACTGGATGTCCTCAATCTTAGTTTCAGCTTCAGCTCGAGTGTTAGATATGTTAGCCAAGATGACTGGACAACCCTTCTGAATACACTTCTGGGCTTTCAAGAAGGAGATAATGCCCACCATGGCACCACCACGATCACCTTGTATAGATAAAATTTCTCCACTTGGGAGGGGGACACGAGCAATCTTCTCTTGACCGAGAATTTCAGCGTGTTGCTTGCACAGCCAGTCCATGCCAACCACTAGATTAAAGCTTCCTAGGGTGATAGGTAAAAGGTTGATGGCAAAAAATTGACCATCTAGCTCGAGCTTACAGTCACGATGAATATGGGTTACCTCAACAAGCTTCCCATCAGCTAACTCTATAGTGTACGGGGTATCAAGAAGAGTAGGAACCATCCCTAGTTGTTTGCTAAGTTTTGATGACACAAAACTATAGTCCGCACCAGTATCATATAAAACAGAAGTGAGAGTGTCGTTTAAGGAACACGTACCCGTCGCAACATTGTTATCGCTGATGATGTTGTTTCCGTTATGCTGAGGACAGTCTCTTATGTAGTGGGTCTTACTTCCATACTTAATGCACACTTTTTCAGTAACCTTATGCTATGGCCGCCCTTGCTGACATTGATAGTTCCTTGGGAGCTTGGCACGACAGTCCTTAGCCACATGACCAGCTTTTCCGCAGCGCTCGCATAGTTCCACCTTACAAATACTGGAGTGATGGTCCTTGCACCGATTACACTTCGGGTGTTTCCCTTTATAGTGGTGCTGGTTTTTGTTGTAATGAGTCTTGATGTTTCTATCACTTGGGATTTTCTCTGTAACTTCTTCCCGCCTTCTTTTGTTGTTACCAGTGTTAGATAACGGCGTCTCAGGTGAAGGTACTACCCCTTCTTCGCCTTTTTGATCTGCCAGATCATGGGCTAGGTGGATGGTCTGTTGAATGTTGCCCAAGTTTGTTGGTGTGACCGTGCTCATGACCTGGGAAGTAAACCCCTCTACATGGAGTTCAAAGCGTCTGAAGAGCGGGTCTATCTGGTCAGAATCCATAGGTGGGTTGCGAGTAGGCTGGACAGTTTGAAAAGCTGCTAGGGCTTCAATCACCATGTCGTTGATAAACGCGTTCAGCTCGATATTGTAGAAACATTTTATATCACCAGGCTTGAGCTCGATATTGGCTCGTTGATAGTGTCTCATGTTTAAGCTCGGCTCGTTTATTATTTATTACTTAATATATTAAATAAAAATAATATAAATAATAGACTCGTTTAGGCTCGGAGGCTCGATAGGTGAAAAGCTAGGCTTGGCTCGTTGGTAGTTTCTCATGCTCGAGGTCGACTCATTTAATATTTATTAGTTAATATATTAAATAAAAATAATATAACTAATAGACTCGTTTAGGCTAGCAAGATCGATAAGTGAAAAACTCGGTTCGACTCGTTTACTAAACAACTTTAAATTAAGGGTAAATAATATAAAATATTAATAAAACTAATATTATGAGCCTGACGAGCTTCACTTGCCAGGCTCATGCTCGGGCTCAAAAAATAATCTAGCTTTGTTTTAAGCTCAAGCTCGTCTCGGGCTCAATAAGGCTCGGCTCGTTTCAAACTTTTTATTAATCCGATCTCAACTAGCTTATGAGTTGTTCGGCTCGTTTGCACTCCTATTCAATACTTTGACCATGGTCAATGAGCTTGTATATTTAATTAATAAATTACAAATGGAATAGGTTATAGCCTATAAGTTTCTATCTATTAAAAACTTTGAGGGTGTATTGGGTTTTAAAAACATCGAGAGGTAACGTTACATAATCTTCAGGGGTAACGTAATACAAAAAACATAAAAATACGGCAAAATTTACGCTACGCAGTAAAAGTTGAGGGGTAACGGACGCCACCCCTCGTTATATGATATGTCCGCCACTGAATGATAATATAGATATCATAATTATTAATAATAGGTGATCGTAACAAGTGTTGTTAGAATAAATATAAATGATGTTTATTATATTTATTTGTGGCCATCATTATCATATATATAATATTGATCACTTACTATAATATCCCTAAGTTTATAATAGGTGATTCTTTGATGGACAGAATTACCCTTACTAAACCTAATTAGGGTGTCCCCTGTGTGTATAAATAGAGAGATTACTAGAGGTATTAGGTTGGACTATAATAACACCATAACCTAATGTAGCCGCCACCTACCTCTTTCTCACACGATAACTTTGTGATCATTAGCCATCATTAGTGTACACACTAAAGGGAACCCGATCAAGATGATGGTGTCTTCCATTACCGAGGTTCCTGAATGGTTAAGCATATCAGGTACACATGATCAAATCTTATGTTTATACCTTATGTTTTCATTAATATAATCAACATGTGGTGTGAGAGCGATGTTGATTATATCTATTTAATCATGTAATTCAATTTGCGAAATTTGTTTGTAGATTGAATAGGAAAATAATGTGAACAATCAATTAATGTTACGAATTACGAATGAAGGAACCAAATTGTGTTGGTGGATATAATTCAATTCCACAAATTTGAATATTATATTTGTTTACTAATCAATAAAAAACAAATTGATTCTTATGCCTAAAGGCTTCGCAAATTGAAAGATAAGTATTACAAACATTCATAAATTAGTCTACAAATTTTTCATGAATCCATGAATCATTATGATTGATTCGAAAAAAGGTTAATTTATAATATAAGTTTATCAGTTGAATCCACTCTATAAATTCAATCAGAGATAACTATGGATTCATGAGATAAAGGTCATATAGTTTTTTTTTCTTTTTTGGTTGAGGTTCTTTAAGAACATAATAAGAAAACCAAAAATTATTATGATTTTGGTTTAAAATTGGATTGAAATTCTGTTTTCGATAATTTAGGACATAACTTTATCTCCAAGGAATTTTCGAAATCAATTATGATTAAGTCAAAGATTTCAAAATTTTATGATATCTTTGGGGATAGTCATTATTTAAATCTGGAAACAGATATCAGTAAATCCCTAAAATTGCGAACCATATTAATTAATATTGGTTCTTAGAATAATAAGTTTTCGGATTTTAAGGTTAATGAATTTAGTTCTCGGATTATTAGTTAAGTTTCGGATAATGGTCCTCGGTGTATAAGTTCTCGGTTTTAAAGCTTTCGATCAGGTTCACGGACAGGAGTTCTCGGTTAAGGTCTTCTACTTTGAAAACCGAAAATGTTTTTTGAGATTCCATAATGTGTCCGAGAACCCATCTTATTTATCGAGAACTATCATGTATTCGAAAACCAATATTTTTCGAGAACTATTAAAGAATTCGAGAACTGTTAAAGTTATCCGAAAACATAAGTTATTCGAGTACTCATAATATATTCGAGAACTCATCAGTATATCGAGAACTAATTCTGATATTCGAGAACTCATCATGACATTCGAGAACTCATTATGACATCTGAGAACTCATTAAGTCTTCGAGTACTAATGATTTATTCGAGATCACAAAAGTCTTCCTGGAACTCATCAGTTTCGAGAACTCATTAAATCTTCGAGAACCCCTTATGTTATTTGAGATCTCATAAGTTTTCTGGGAACTCATTATTTTTCCGAGAACCCCTTATTCTATTCGAGAAATCATATAATTTTTTTGAGAACTCAATTCTTTGAGAACCCATTATTTCGAGAACTCATAAGCTAATTCGAGAACTCTTCTTTTTTTGGGAACTCATAAGATTACTGAGAACCCATTATTTTTGGGGATCTCTAATAAAATTTACAGTTTTGATAAAACCTAATGTATCAAGTTTATTCAAAACATTATAAAACTTACTTAACTTGCAATAACATTTTGAGGTGTCACTTTTGCTCAAAGGTGATGTGTCACATTAGTTCGTTATAAAGATCTTGTTAAGCATTGTAGCTCATTCACATAAGTGCCATAAGGTTTCACTTCTACCCAAAGGTGATGTGTAACAGATTATGTTGGTGAACTGAGCGTATTGCATTAGAACTTTGAGTGTCTCACTTCTGCCCAAAGGTGATGTGTTACATTCACAGTTAGCAACTTAATACTTAAATAAATAGCGTATAGCCAAAGCTAGAGCATATTATTTAAGTAGCTTATGTTGGTGTTATTATATTATCGCATTTTCATATCAAAATTGACCCTCACAATTAATGATCTTTCATTAATATAATGATCATAATCTAAGTATGCCTTACATCAATACCCGTAACTCGAAACTAATCTCACATTCTTCTATAAATTACTATCTCAACTAAATGATCCACTCAAATTATCAAAACTAAGAAGAGTTTTTTTAACTTTTGTTCTTATTAAGTTACCTCTTAAGACATAACATTCCTACGCTCTATCTGATAAAGTATTACAGAATAACATTAAGCATAAGAAAGTAGGATACACAAAATGTCTCTTATGGTAATCTAGAACACTTTTACTGATTCCTATCAGGTGAGCTATTAAAGATTCTGAAATTCCTAAGACTAAGGTATTATCTTTGGGAATGAAAGAATATAACGAATTCCTAAGAAGCATGAAATAAATAAGTCTAACTCTATGGTCAAATGGGATCTGGTAATACATCTTAATATTGAATAAGATGACCCATAAAGCTAAGGGTTACGCATGGAAATCAATAAATTTCTAGTGCATAATAATTTTTCCATAAGTACGATTAGATGCATTATGAATCAACTATAACACTCAGAAATATCAAAATAAAATGAGTGTGTTGATAGCAAACTACGTACAGGAAAAGGAACGCATTAAACTAGAAAAGTTGATGTTATTCACCTTACTGCCATTAAACTTAAAAGAGGAAAAATAATTACCATAGAAAGGATAATTATAAGGTCCGGAAACAAAATACATGTACTACCTTCAGCCATAAGTTTCTCCAAAGGGAAAGTCTTACTAAGCAAAACTGTGCCATTAAGAATAGGCATAAGCAATGAGATTACTCATAAGTAAAGAGAACAGCTGGCTAAGATATGTAGTGCCAAATTAAGGATATCTAACTCCACAAATGCTAATTAATTCTAATTAACACATGATGGTTGAGTCTAGTTTTGTACGTTTCCTTACCATAATTCAACAAATACTTAAGATGAGAGTTGGTGGCAAAATTAAGGGTATATTAACCATTAATAACTGATCTTAGTGTTGAAGCTTTATGATACCTTACGATATTCTTGAGATTACTCAGAATTTTGTATCAATACTAAAAGCTACAATTTTTTGATAGTTACAAGGTTTTAATGACAAAACCAAAGCCACTATTAAGTTAAACTCTTATATTGTTTATTGTCATTATCTGAATAGAAACCTTATGAAATAAAACTAGATGATCCAATAACATTTTCACAACTTTGTTATCATGAAAATGAGAATTTAACAAAGGAAAATGAGACCCGTGCAATTCATCCACTAAGACCAAAATTTCATGAGAAATCATGATCAGGTCACTAAAGGATGCTTGGCTATCAAATCTCATTCTCAGTAACTTTAAAGCATGTGTTAAAGCCCTAAACATTAAATGGCGAAAGGAATAAATGGGTTTCCATCACAAGTCATAACTAATTGACATCAGTGGAGCTTAGATAAATATCTAAGGGTCTGTTTGGTATGGGGTAATGGAATGGATGTGGGAATGGAATGGACGAGGTAATGAAATGGACAAGGTAATGGAATGGATCATTACCATTCCATGTCTTGTTTGGTTGCCATATGGGAATGAAACAAAACATTACTTTGTGTTGTTGGATAGACAAGAAAAAATGAATGAATAAAATCAATGGTTAGTAGCGGTGGTGGGTGGTGGTCAGTGGCGGTGAAGGTGGGTGGTGATATGTGGCGGTAGCGGCGGTGGTGGGCGGCGGCGGATGTGGTCGGTGGCGGTGGCGGCGACGGTGGAAGGTGGAGGTGGATGGTCGTAATGGTGGGTGGGTGACGATGGTGAGTAGTGGCGGTGGTGAATGGCGGTGGTGGTGGGTGGCGGTTGGCGGTTGGTGGTTGGTGGTGGTGATGGTAAGTGGTGGTGTGTGGCGGTAGCGTGGTGGTGGATGGCGACAGCGGTGATAGGTGGTGGCGACGACGGTGATGGGTGGCGGCAATGGTGGCGATGGATGGAGGTGGATGGCGGTGATGGTGGGTGGGTGACAATGGTGAGTAGTGGCGGTGGTGGGTAGAGGAGACGGCGGTGATGGGTGGCGGCTGTAGTGGTGGGTAAAGGAAATTGTGGTGAGTGACGGTGGTGGAGGTGGCGGTGGGTGGATGACAGTGGTAGGCGGCGGTGGGTGGTTTTGTATGGCGGTGGTAGTGGGTGGGTGACGGTGGTGGCGGTGGTGGGATGGTGAAGGTAGTGGGTGGTGGCGGTGGTGGGTGGCAGCGGTGGTGGTGGGTGGTGGCGGTGGTGGGTAGGTGAAGGTAGTGATTGGTAGCGGTGGTGGTGGTGGTGGGTGGTGACGGCGGTGGTGGGTGGTGGCGGCGGCGATGGGTGGTGGCGATAGTGGTGGTGATAGTGGTGGTGGGTGGTGGTGGTGGGTTATGCTTTTGTTACTAAAGGGTGGATGGGGATGGAATGAAAAAAAAACATGGGGGGTGGATGGAATGGTTTTGAGGGAATGAAATGCCTTTGTGGAATGGGTGATTCCATTCCTTTAGCCAACCAAACACATTATTTTTCATTACCTTGTAATGGTCCATTCCATTCCCCCTTTCATTCCATCATACCAAACGCTACCTAATTGTATCTATTTCGTTTCCTACAGACCAAAATTATTAAAGAAATCAATTCATATATACTTAATAAGATTCCCTCTAAGTATGTCCTTAAAATTTCTTATGAAATTTGGACGATAAGGGAAATCAAGCATAAAATGTATGAAATATTCTCGTTCACACGCATCGTTAAAACTTATTATGTGGAGATACTAAGAGACCTAAAAGATTAGTGGGAGCATTAGATGTCCTAGTTATGACTTGCAAAAGTTACAGAGGTGTGGGGAACGACAATTTGATCTATCCTCAAATTACACCTCTTGCACTGGACAACGCTCTATCACAACTTGTCTCCTTAGCACTTAACGTACTCCTGACAAAGTTTTGTGGATGCCTAAATATGGGCGAAGTTAGATTTCTTACTAAAGTAATCCTCATCAAGAGAAACGACAATAAACATCATTAGGTTGTTTTCTCTATTAAAATCTATGGATCTTCCAAATGTTAGATCTTAAGCATGTTGGATTTATTAAGATTTCTAAGGTAAGTGGGAGCAATAAAAGTCCTTATTATGACTTTTCGAAAGTACAAGATGCGGGGGAGAGACTCATTAAAATTCGAGACTCATTAAGTTTAACTTCGATTATTCCTCTTGTACACCTTACTGCACCAACTCTTACACACTTAGAAACTAATATTGCTCCTTATATACCTGAAAATAAAAACACTTAACTAAAGTTAAGTTTGTATCATAATAAACCCCATTTTCAACTCAGGAGGTCATCTGGGTCTAAAAGCCCATTAAATTTGATGATTATGTAACCTGCCTGACTAACACAAAATGGATGTTTGGAAAGTTTATTGATCCTACCCCTCCTAATTAAATCATAAGTATCAATCAATCTTCTAAATGGAATAAAGTTATTATTAGCATAACTCATTCCATAATTTAGAATAACGTTTGGGATTTGGTTGAATAACCTAAAGGTATTCATAATTAAACCAGATCCGAATGGGAATGTTGTAAGATAAGATTGATTGTAAAAGATTATACTCAAGGACAGATTAGATTATCAAAGAATCTTCTTATCTGTATTACAAAAGATTTCTTTGAGGATCATTACCGTCCTAGTAGCTCATAATAACTAAGAGCCACATTAGATGGACATTAAGACAACTTTCCATAACAATGACCTACATGTTCATTAAGCAACCTGAAAGTTCTAAACTGAAGGATAAGAACACTTAGTCTGTAAGTCAATAAGATCCATGTATGGGTTGATGCAAGCATAAAATGTTTTGGAATCATAATGAAATTACTCTTCATGAAGAACTAAGTGGATTAAAGAACCTACCTCAAGATGAGTGAGAGCAATTAATAAAAACTTGTCCTTACGTAGATGACATTTCTCTTGACAAGTATATGTTACCTAAGTCAAAGCTTTTTTCATGCATAATTTTGACATGATGAATATCAGGGATTCCTCTTACATGAAAGGAATCAAAATATACCGAGATAGACCCAACGGGATATTAGTTTCATCCCATAAGTTTTACTCTAAGCGGGTCCTTAAGTATGTAACATACAACATTGCTCTCTTTTAGAGGATAATAGGATAATTTGAGATTATCACCTTCTGCTTCATTAATTAGAAGACTTATGTAAATTTAAGTCTATGCTTGTTTATGATATTGTTCATATTGCTTGATACTAGACTTGTCTAGATTGATAAAACGCATCTAATGGAACATTACAATATCTTTAAGAAACAAGAGACTATAATCTAAAGAAGTGGTGAGAACCTAAAGTGATTGACTACTCTTATTCTAAATTTGTTATATTCAAAGGAAATCAAGTGTCAATTTCGGGGTATATCATAACGTCAGGAGACGTAACTATCTCATGGAGGAGTCATAAGGAACTGTTAACAATAAGCTAAGTTATCATGACATAATGTGTTGCTGATCACAACAGAATGGTCATTAAATGTTGTTGGTAAATTTATCAGTTGACTCATAACTTATTAACTCCATTTAAATACTAAGTTGAAGACTTACTGTGATGAAGTCAGCTACCATAATTTCTCGAACGGTAACAGTTTGAGAGGAGCTGCATTAGAGTTCGATACGAAATTATTGTTCGCTTATGTTAAGAACAAATAGAGGAAATTGGAATTTTGTATTGAATGCATTCATGATATGCTTATGGATCCGATAACTAAAGGTCTATCACCCATAAGTCTCACTAAGGGCCAACTAAGAGAAAAGGGTTTTACTAATGACTATGTACAACTGCATATCATACTATGAATGCCTAATGACTAATGATTAATTTTCCTCATTATGATTTGTTTGTCTATTAGTATGCTAAGCTAGCATAATGACATAAAGACAATAATATAACAAATCAACTAAGGGCATAACGTTAATTTATCCTAATGTTAAGTTTTAAATTTGGGTGTAGTATGATTAATGGGGGTCCTAAGTCAAATAAAGACTTAACGGCTATATTTCTCTGCTACATTTTGGGTTTATAACTAAAATGAGTATTAATCTGCAGACTAATGTAATACTCATAATAAATGATTACTCGGCCAAGTGGGAGAATGCTAGAATAAATATAAATGATGTTTATTGTATTTATTTGTGGCCATCATTATCATTTATATTATATTGATCAATTACTATAATATCCCTAAGTTTATAATAGGTGATTCTTTGATGGACAGAATTACCCTTACTAAACCTAATTAGGGTGTCCCCTGTGTGTATAAATAGAGAGATTAATAGAGGTATTAGGTTGGACTCTAATAACACCATAACCTAATGTAGCCGCCACCTACCTCTCTCTCACACGATCACTTTGTGATCATTAGCCATCATTAGTGTACACACTAAAGGGAACCCGATCAAGATGATGGTGTCTTCCATTACTGAGGTTCCTGAACGGTTAAGCATATCAGGTACACATAATCAAATCTTGTGTTTATACTTTATGTTCTCATTAATTTAATCAACCGTAACACAAAACAACGAAATTGTTACACATGTGTAATAAGTCGGTACGATTTTTAATTCTTTTTATTCAAAAGCTTTAATAACTTGAAAAAATTAAACGATAGAGATGTTTATTTGTGTAGTTGATCATTCATGGTTGAAAAGCTCGTGTGAATTCTCACTCTAAAAATATAAATTTTGGCATAATATCGCAAAGTCAACGAAGCACTAGACATGTCTCTTGAGTTGAGTCCACAATCAAGTTATAGCCACATAAATTTGTAACTGGTGTGAAGAAGTTTCGATCCTCAAATTTCATTTAACCTTTTGTATAGGCTGGCTCACCATAATTTTAATGATGTATACTTCAAAATAATCAAGAACTAGTATTAAGTCTCTCGCGTTACGATGGAAGCATAAAACCGTTAACCGTGCAAAGTAGCATTAATGTCATACCACCGTTAACGACCACGAACAACGGAAAAGCTCGTAAAAATGAAACAAATAAAAATGAAAAAGTAACACTGAATGCATAACACACATAAAATCGTTAAACCACACACGTTTGTCGCGGTGTGTTATGCGAAAAATTAGACCGAAACATAAAACATAGAAAATAATAACTAAGTCGATCTAGGACCCGTGCGTTGCGACGAACCCGTCAAAGGAAAAAATAGATGCGTTGCGACATGCCTATCAAACAGAAAAATAGAAGAAAAAACGTTGAACCCTACACGCACATTGCGGCGTGTTAACTCGCAAAATTTAGAACGAAGCGTAAAACGAAAAACTTATGAAAGCTAAAACATATCGGGGATCAATAGTAAAAAGTGTTGGGGGATAAACTGAAAAAGTAAAAAAAAAAACTCAAAGAAGTTAAATTGCAAAAGATGAAAAGTTTTAAGTTAGAAGTGATATATATAAAATACAGTTTTTATTATTAAAATACAGTCTCAAAAACATAATTTACGCGTAAAAATGTAAACGTATAAGAAAATAAATTGTTTTTACACATGTGTAAATTTACTGTTTATACATGTGTAAACTGTTTCATTTACACATGTGTAAAAAGTTAATTTTAGAGTGTTTTTGAAATAAAAGATAAATTATCTGGAAAGAAAATTCATTTTTTAACGTTATATTTTAATTATAATTATGTTTGTATTGAAAAAAAATGATTTTGATTGGTTTTCTCATTTGTTCTCACAGTTCTCGCGATATTTAGCGTTCTCAAGATAACATTCCCCTATATATAATAGAGAAAGGGTCAAATGAGAACCACCTTGAGTTGGAAGAACACCAAGAACCATTTGTGACCATTGATCTTTGATGATTTAGTAGTTAATATTATGCCACATGGGTTTTTTTTTTGTCCTTTTCCACCCACTTGCAATTTTATATTATAAAAGATAATATTAAAATATTGTTGAGAGTATTATTGTTTTCTTCCACCACTCTCTCTCTCTCCTTCTTTTTCCTTCCCCACCTGGCCTCACCTGACACCATCTCCTAAGATCAATTTCATCTTTCTCTCTCCCCATAACAAAAAACATTTCATAAAAATAACATCTGCTTTTATTTTTTTTTTTATTTTTTAATTCATTTTTACAACATATCATTCGTTTTACACCAGTGTAAAAACCCATTAGCAACCATAGTTTACACTACTTTACATCAGTGTAAAACACACTTACACATGTGAATCTAGAAAAAAAAAGATGCAGAATTTGTGTTGGGATACATTAACATTGGTGCAAATCCAAAAAACGTTGTACATTAAAAGATTACATTGGTGTCAATCCATTAATGTAGACAACAAGTAGAGTAAAAAGAAATTAACTCTTACACCAATGTTTAGCAACAAAATCCCATTCTCAGCAGCAATTATTCTACTATCTAACTACTCAATCGCCTCTTTTGGTTTTAAAAGTTCGATAGTCCTTCCAACCTTCTTCCCTAAAAAACCAAATCAAACCACCAGTGTTCAGCCATTAACAAAATAGGAAATAAAAACCCGCCCAATAGTAAGTAACCAAGCATCCTACTAAAGTCACTCAAAAAGGCTTTTTTTTTTGTTTATATAAAGCCATAGTAAGCCACTTAACTTTCATTAGGTGTGTTAATCTAGTGAAAGTTTCTATAAATGTTCAAAGCTTTAAGTGAGTTAATTTTGAAAAAAAAAAAAAAACCGTCTACACAAAAAAGCCATCATCATCATTGTGACACTTTGGTTATAAAAAGAGTTTTTACTCCAGTGTTTACTTACCTTATATAAAAAAACTCATCATCATCATCGTCTTCAAAACAACATCATTATCTTCTTCGCAGCATCATCATCTTCACACAAAAAAGCCACGAAATCTACACAAGTGTAACACATCAAGCTTGCACATAAATCATCAATGTAAAATCTAATGGCACAAGTTTAACAATAGTGATATAATAACCAGACAATCCATAATATTAACATTATTATTATTATTATTATTATTATTATTATTATTATTATTATTATTATTATTATTATTATTATTATTATTATAAAGCATCAAACACACCAGATCTAAGAGCTTATTAAACATTAACTATGCTAACCCTATTCATCAACCAAAATCAGCATCTAAAAAACATAAAATCAAGGCAAAATTCAACCTAAAAAAACTATGAAAACAATAACTCTACTAATACAAGTCATCAACTAACAAGAAACAATATATATTCAAACTTGACACACAAAAACCACAATCTAAAAATCCCAAATAATAGATTTGTTCATCGAAAGCTCTGTTTCATCATCATCGAAGGATCTGTTTCATCATCATCATCCTCGTCGTCGTCGTCCTCATCATCATTCATCTTCTGAATGAATCAAACGAGAGAGAGAGAGAGAGAGAGAGAGAGAGAGAATAAGAGAGAGAAAGAGTTAAAAGGAGAGAGAGAGAGAGAGGGTGTGGGGTGGGGTGGGTTATTAATAATATTTTAATGTTTAGTTACTATAATACCCTTCACTAATAAAACAAAAGCAAGAAACATGGCACCATTTTATTGGTTTAGGTGGGTTTTCAAGTTCTTCCAACTTAACCTGGTTTACAATAGAACATAATCCTATATATATATATATATATATATATATATATATATATATATATATATATATATATATATAGGGTTAGGGTAAAATGAGAACATACTTTTCGTGAAAGAACACCGGAAACCAATTACAACCATTGATCTTGAATGATATAATGGTTCTAGTTATGCCACATAGGATTTTTGTCTTCTTCCACCCCTTTATTATTTTATTTGATAAAGAAAATATTATAATAATATTGAAGGGCAAATAAGTAAACTTATACCTCCCTCTTTCTCCTCCTTTTTCCTATCACATCACCATCACAATCAAAATGTGGTTTTTTAACATTATTTAATTTTTAATTCATTTATTTTAAACAAAAATCAAAGGTCTGATTTTATTTTTATTTTATTTTTCATTTCATTTATTTATTTTACAACAAAAAATGAAGATCTGATTTTATTTTTAATATATTTATTTTTCAACAAAACAAACCATTTCTTTACGTCAGTGTAAAACCCCCATTAGCAACATAGTTTAGTTTACATCAGTGTAAAACACAGTTTACACGCTTCAATACATAAGTTTAATTGGTGTTAATGCATGGTACATGCTTCAATACATAAGTGTAAATCCAGAAAAATACAAGAATTTGCACGGGGGACATTAACATTAATGTAAACAATTAGAGTAAAAAAAAATTATATTCTTACACCAATGTAATGAATATTGCAAACTACCTCCAAAAAAAAGGGAATGGTCAACACACTAATTGATAAATTCCATTCACATTCCAAAAAGATAATATGGTAAATTTGGTGTACAAATATTCCCACTAAACAACCTTACACCAATGTAAAACAACAAAAATCACACCCCAAAGCAAAACATCATACCTTGTCCACATTACACCAATGTAAAAATGAGAAACAGACCCCATATAAACCTTAAGGCGTTAAATTATTATTATTTGAAAATCAACGAACTACTTCTACACTGTAATACTTATATGTTTTTGGCTTTTCCCTTTTTCTGCAAAAAAAAAAAAAAAAAAAAAAAAAAAAAAAAAACTATTAGATTTGTTCATCCATTAGCAATCAGTTATACAATAGAACTATACTATAAACCCATCAGATTTGTAAATTGGAATCAGTTATGTTTGCTATGTTAGAAATACGTTACATTGGTGTAAACACCCCCATAGCACATACAAAGCGTTTTGACTAAAATGTATTGAAAAAGGAACGTATTTAATGGAAATTATTTCCACAATCTAGGAACATACACCAGTGTAAAAACCCATAGTTGTGTACTGTGGTGGACAACTACACTAATCTACACATAGTAATGCCTACACACTTAATTTAAAAAAAAAACTTTTATTCAAAAGAAAACATGGAATTATGGGCTACTGCACATTTCAAAATAAATAATGAAAAAAGAATACAAAAGTTAAATAAGAACATACTTTGTGATGTCAATCCATTCACCACCGTCACCATCTCCTTCACCACCGTCACCACCATATAGACGCCCCATCTTTCATCCACACCTCCATCTCTTACACCCCACCATCCTCCACCTCAAACCCTAAAACCCATAACCAAGTCCACCACTATCGTCTCCTTCCACCACCTCTGAACCCGGAAACCAAAACCCCTCTGAACCCCAGAACCAAAACCCCTCTGAACCCCAACACCACCATCTCATACAAGTACTTACAGATGAAAAAAATGGTGTTGTCTTCCTTCTTTCTTCATCCTTACACATCTGGATCTAGATCAACTTACAGATCTGGCATCCGAATTCTTGCATTTATCGTTTTGCTTCGTACAAGTTACAGTTCTTCATGACTTTTCTCTACTTTCCCCTTGACTGGAGTTACAGTTTCTACACCGTCAAACCGACGCCGGTGTTGTCTTCCTCAACAGTAACAATCTGCATCCAGTATTACAGCGTCCCTGACGACTTTCTGTTGTTATTATTATTATTATTATTATTATTATTATTATTATTATTATTATTATTATTATTATTACTATTCTGGGAGATGTGAATGAGAGAGAGAGACAAGAGAGAGAGGATATTATTTTGAATTATGAATTAGAGAGAGAGTGTGAGAGATTATATGGTCAGGAGAAAAAGAAAGAGAGAGAGAGTATGGGTAGGTATGGGGTGAGGTAATTTCCTTTAATAATATTTAATGTTTAATTACTATAATACCCTCCTCAAATACAAACAAAAGTTTGACACATGACACCATCCTATTGGATCAGATGGGTTTTCTAGTTCTTTCATGAAGGATTGGTTTTCTATTAAACCTAATCCTATATATATATATATATATATATATATATATATATATAGGTTTAGGTTCCTGTACAAATGAGTTTTTTTGTGAGAAGTGTAAGAAGCAATAGAAACTTGACACGTGGCAATCTTATTTATTTAGCAATAAGGGTATATTAGTCAATTTAACTATTAATTATAATTAATCCATTAATTTATTTTAGGCTAGTATCATGCATTTACATACATTTCCATTTTTATAAAAGATTATATCTTTTCTTCGTTTTTTTATTCAACCGTAACACCACAACATCAACATAAAACACAACAGTATGATACAACTCATGAGTATAAAACACAACATCCGTATACAACACATCATCATACAACCATGAGTATAAAACACAATAGATGCATGATAAAACACATCAGGAGCTAATAAAACACATCAGGAGCTGGTAATACCATCCTCTTTTCATGTAAAAAAAAACTTCGATTATAGGTTTTTTTTGCTATGCGCCCCCTTCATATGATCCAATATCATCGTTTAAACACTCTAATTCAGCCTTCTTCATGCTAGTCCCTATACATGCAACAAACAAAAGAAAAAAACCCCAAAATGCTTGTTCGCTTAGAAATGATGTGTTTTATCATCAACCATAATATTGAGTTATTCGAAAATGGTGTGTTTTATTATTAACTATAAGGGTGTTTTTCTGATGAACCGGTGTGTTTTATCTTCGTCATTTTATCTATAACACACCAGATTATTGCATTAAATCATTAACAATCACTACATGAGACTTAATGAATATTAAACTTACCTTGGTCCTCCAAACACACTGCAGTAACCTCTCATCTTTTTCATCCTCTTTCTCGTAAATCCAAAAACCCTTTAATTTAAAACACCCAAATCATTCAATATTTGTTTCATTATTATACTTATAAAAGAAAAAAATAGGTTTCAAATGCTTACTATGGTAGGTCATGAGATGTTCCTGGGAAGATTATGATCATCGATCTTCATCTTGGAAGAGAGAGAGAGAGAGAAATGGTAGTAAATTGAGAGAATTTAATGGAATAATTAATTATCTCTATTTTAAAAACAAACAAAAAGACTAATATACCCCAATCAGGTCAAATCTTTTAATTAAGTTTATAACACTTATTACAATTTTGCCACTACTCAATCTCAACCATCCATCTTTAGATCTAATGGAGCAAAACACTTCTTACACTTCTCACAAAAAACACTATTTGTACAGGAACTCAACCCTATATATATAGTATACGGTTATATTGGAAACCCTTGTTATAGTGAAAACCTTGGAAACTCTAACAAACTCTAACTTCCCAACTTTTTTTATGAAAATTTTAGGGTATGTAACATACATGATTTTAAGCATTTTAGGCCAAAAAAATCGAAAAAGCGCCAAGCCATTTTTTTTAAATAAAAACCATTTTCGGGTAACAAATGGGTAACACGTGTTAGTTTGGCTTAACATGTGTTAGTCGAAATTTTATTTTATTTTTTTTAAAAAAAGTGCTCGGCGCTTTTTTGATTTTTTTGGCCCAAAATGCTTAAAATAATGTATATTACATGCCCCAATTTTTTCAAAAATAAAAATAAAAATTGGGAAGTCAGAGTTTCCAGAGTTTTCACTATAAGAGTGGGTTTCCACATTATCTTTACCCTATATATATATATATATATATTGAAAAAAAACCCAAAACATGGGGGTACAACACTATGAAACACAAAGAAATTGTAAATTATTAGTATGGATATTACAAATGATATTGATATAGATTGTGTCCCCCTTCCTTCTCTATCTCTACGCGTATATCATTTGAAATCTATCTTTTCCTTTAACTCGTCGATCCACGTGAAAACAATTCCCGATTCATGTCATGTGGTTACTATAAGTGGGATTAACTGAGTATGATGATGATGATGATGTCATGTGGTTACTAGCCTCGTTGTCTAGAATTCACGTACTACTTTTACATAGATTATTTGAAGGAAAAGGGTCTAGTGCGACACATCGAAAAGACCTATGCTTTGATCGATCACTTGTATGTTTACCAGTCAGTTCTTTTCCTTTAACCCAACCACCAGTTTTGTCTCAGTGTCGTCCTCTTACCCTATTACCCCATTCAATAGCTCCTTGTCCTAAACAAAGCCCTTTTCATTCTTTTTCTTGGCTTCCCATTCTTCGTAAGACAAGAGTAGAAACTATTTTCATTCTTCGTAAGACAACTGTTTTTAGATCCACCACTACCTCAATTATCGCGACCATCTTAATTTATTTCTTTGCTAAGCCGTGTAGAAAAATTTTCACCAGATTTCGTTCCTCTATTATTGTTTTAAGGGAAGCTGATGTGCGTGTGTTTTAAGCCAAAAAAAAATTGGTGTGTGTTAAATTTCAAGTTTTAAATTTATAAAATAAAATGATAATTGCTTAACGTTCTAAAACCCCACATAATAGGCAAGTGTACATATCAAGCGTAGTATAGAAATGAGCAGGTACCGATCATCGAATCCGATGACACGATTTTTACTACCCAGCTTCCTAAAAATTACTAAAAAGGTTTTAAATGCTAAAAAGAAAATAAAAGAGAGATTTCAACCGTATGAAAAAACAATATCAAAACAAAGGTGTTACTTTGGGATTTGATTTTACTTGGTATGAGATAATAGTAGACCTTTATTCAAGTGGTGTGTTTAAAACTAAGAATAACCGCGTTAGACTCTATACGGTTTATGTTCTCAAAGTTATTATGAGGGTTTTTTTATCCCGGTAAGCTCACATCTTAACTCTGAGGGACGTATCACCCAAGATTGTGTTAACCCAACCCCAAAAGACACATCTCTTTGTAGGATCGACTTTCGGGTCACCCGACAATCACGAGCTTAACTATTCAGAGTGCGGAATCATCTGAAAAGGTTCGGATAATAGAAACAACAATGAAACAAACACAAACGAGGTATCAACACACACAAAAGAAGATCAAAGGTTACTATATTGACATTCGTCTACTCTTTTCTTTTGTGAATAATTTGTCAACGGCCGGAGCGGATAATAAATACCACTTGATACGGTAGAGGCGACGCAGCCTCCGGCTTATGCTCATCCCCTAGTTGAAATAATTAGTTTTTCAAACAGTGATTGATCTATTATTAATTGTGCGGCAATATAATAATAGAAGTAAATACAGATCGTTTATATCTAACACGGATTCACCAATCTTTGGTTTGTGCCAAAGCCAACACATAAACCATGTAGCTAACTCGCTCAACCAAATCTTGGCTTATCACCAAGGCCAAGTATATAGACCGTACCGACCATAAGTGAAGTTTTGATAGTTGAGGGTCAATCGCATAATGTGAATGTTTCTAAACACAAATAGGCTAATCACTTCACGAGGAGTTAGGTTAGCATATAAGTGTGCGGGTTTTTACACGCCACGCGTACACTCATAAGTCCCACCACTTCCTACCAAAACACCCACAAGACCAAATACTAAGTTGATTAACTAGTTAATTCATCAAACAAAGAAAGAGTAGAAAGAAACTGTTAAAAACATAAAACACCACTTTAAATAAAAATAGACTATTTTTTCATACCAAGTTCAGTCATCACCCTAGCAACACCAAGAGAAATCTAGCCTAGCATGGATGATATAACAAGCTCACATATGTTGATTTGGATAGAAATCATGGTGAGGGTTGTATGGAGATTTCTTGGTGATTTGAGTGACTGTGGTGGTTTCTCTCTCGAATGAAATGTTTATGGAATGATCCCAAGCTCCAAATGTCACTTGCAAGACCCTAAGAGAGCAGAAACTTCATGTAGATGGGAGAGAGTAAGATAAGATGGGATGCCAAAGTGAGAAGTGAAGGCCTCTATTTATATGCAAGTTGGTAGGTCAAGCATGACCATGCTTCAGGTGCACGGTCGTGCACGACCGTTGCATGGCCGTGCTGCATCTGCTGCAAGTCTCTAAGTCTTCCATTCCTTGCCTTCTGCGCCGTTTTTCTTCCCTTTTCACTTCCTGACCTCAAAACCTGTAATTATCAACAAAGAAGGATAAAACATGATAAACTTGTAATAAAAGCATGGTTTTGGTGCAAGGGGGGGGGGGTGTAAATGCACATGTAAAACATGTGTAAATCCCGACACATCACAACACCTCATGGTTTTGGTTAGCTTGTTATTTGACTTGATTTCTTTAAACAACACTTTTTTTACACCTAAGGGTGGACGGGGTGGTCTGTGATGGCCACCCCGTGATGGCTGTGATAGCTGTGATGCTCGTGAACACCACCCCACTATTGTATCACGCCCGCGATCGGATTAGAGTGTGATGGCTATCACACTATTATTCTTTCTCCCCCAATATTTTATTATTATCCTATCTCACATCTATCCTTTATTTAATTTTTTTTTTGAAACATAAAACATAAATATTACATAACACAATTAAAACATCAGTTAACCTAAAATTTTACATAAAAGTTAAACATTAACCTAAATTAAAACATTACATAATTCTAAATTACTTATTAAAACATTACGTAATTAAATCTAAATTACTTCTACGGAGAGTAGTTATCCCAATCCTCCAGAGTGTACTCCGACGATGACACGGAATGATCGATATCACGATAGTCCGACCTAGAATCCAAGCAAATGCAACCGAATTCAGGACTTGGAAGGCGATATGGTTCATCTTCCATACTCACATACTCCTCACCAATGTATGTTTCGTACCCTTCCTCATTTGAAACCAGAGTAGGAAGGTTTGGGGTAAGCTTGGGTTGGGTTGGGTTGGGTTGGGTCGTGTCTCCACAAGTTGTAGCTGCCCCAATCCCATCACAACCATGGTGTAGTCAACAGCCCAGATACATTCCTCATCAATAAGAGGCGCATCTGGATCGATACCAGCCGAACCTGGTGAAGGAGGAATGGTTATAGTCGACGAGGAGAAGTGTACACTGGTTGATGAGGATGAGTGTACACTGGTTGAGGAGGAAGAGGAGGAGGAGATGTGTACACTGTAGGATGAGTGTACACTGTCGGATGAGGAGAAGACACTGGTTGTGAACGTCTGCGGCGAGAGTATCGCCCGAGGTTGGAGGGACCGGCTGTTTCGTTATGATAACCACCACCCATATCTTTGATTTTTTTTGTGTGTAGTTTGAATACTAATCGTTTGAAAAGTAGCTGTTCGAATATTATTATTAATTTTTAATTGTTTATTATTATTTTATTATTAATTTTTTTTATTTTTTTTATTATTAGTTTTTTATGTTTATTTATGTAAGTTTTAATGTAACGTTTTTATTTTTATTTAAAGAAAAGTTTGAGTGTGACTGTATCATTCCAGTACATGGGTAATGTGATGAAATGTGATTGAATGAGGTGACACAATATTACTGGGTGTGATAGTGTGATCCACCCTAAGACCATGTGTAATGGAAAGGTGAAAATTCAAGCCCCATGGGGCATTATTGACACGTGTCATATGGGGCATTAAGGGATTCAAATTAGGATAGGGCGTAGTGGTAAGGTGAAAAATTTCAAGCCTCTTCCAATTGAATAATAATATGATAGTTGCACGCTGCTTAATCTCATTGGCCATTTTTTTCCACATCGTGAAATATTTCCTGGAGATAAAAAAAACGCCCCAAATAACTTGGATGGGGGCGTTGTGCAATCTTGATGGGGGCGTTTTTTTACCCAAAAACGTCCAAAACTTCCCACCATTAGATTTTAGATATGGTCTAAGGGCATGTTTGGATAAACTTATTTGAGGTAAAAATGACTTTTTGTTAAAAGGACTTATTAACTTATGACTTTTTAAAAAGGAGTTTTTAGAAAAGTGTTTGGATTGGCTTATGTGGTGGGGAAAAACAATAAGTTGATAAGTTAGTTTGTAAAAAAGTGTTTGGTTTAACTTATTTAGGTAAAATGACAAAAAAGGGTATAAGGAGGGAATGTGTAAGAATATAATAAGGGCATGTAGATAAATAACCATCAAATAAGTTATAAGGAGGTTTAAAAAGTCACCCCTTCCTTACTTTTCCAAAACAACTTATTATAGGCAAACAAAAAGTTAAAACAAAAAGTCTTTTTTTCTTTTGCCAAACACTTTTTGCAACTTATTAACTTTTTGGAAAAGTTATAAGTTATAAGGAGGTGGAAATAAGGAGAGCCAAAGATGCTCTAAATATCATCTCTCTTTCTTTTCTTAATGATAGACCTAAATACTCATTAACCTTTTTACCTACACATTTTAGGATTTAAACCCTCCAACTTTAGGATACAAATAACATTTCTTACCATCACATCATCATGTCTTTTAGCAACACCTACATACCATATTGTACCTTCCACTTTCAACGATTTAAACACACACCGAACAATAATCATACCACTTGAAGATTTCTTTTCAATTGATAGCCGGTACAAACAACCTTTTTCTTTCAACCAAATTCACACACGCAATTTCAACATGAGGAGCAAAAACGAATATATCTTCAAATCACTCTTGTTTCTCTAATTTCACATCATCACATTCATGGCTGCAACATTTCATCTTCTTCTTCATCACCATAACTCCACTTGCTTTTTCATGTTCTTCTTTTTCCTTTTCTTCCCCATCCATACCTTAACTCCCGGTTCATCTCTCTCAGTCGAAAAAACCGACGACATCTTACTCTCCCCAAACCGCCTTTTCACCGCGGGTTTTTACAAAGTCGGAGACAACGCTTACTGCTTCGCCATTCGGTTCGCCAACCTACCATCCACCGTGGTCTGGATGGCGAACCGAGACGAACCAGTAAACGGAAAACACTCAAAACTCAAACTACAAAAAGACGGTAACCTTGTTTTAA
Source organism: Ambrosia trifida (assembly GCA_028751855.1). Classification (NCBI taxonomy): domain Eukaryota; kingdom Viridiplantae; phylum Streptophyta; class Magnoliopsida; order Asterales; family Asteraceae; genus Ambrosia; species Ambrosia trifida. The sequence goes on from CM054122.1 coordinate 150,877,825, forward strand.
CAGATGCCGGTCGATCCATCATTTGGTCAACTCAAACAAAATCCAATTCATCATCCTTAATATTAAAACTACATAACACAGGTAACCTTATTCTCCACGAACATGAAAACCCTATTTGGCAAAGCTTTGATCATCCAACAGATACACTTCTTCCAAACCAACCATTAACCAAAAACACACAGCTTGTTTCATCAAGAAGCTCTACAAACTATTCTTCTGGCTTCTATAAGCTGTTTTTCGACACAGATTGTGTCGTTCGGCTTTTTTTCGATAATGGAGAAACGGCTACCAGTTTCTGGCCTGATCCTGGTATGCTTTCATGGCAAGTTGGGAGGTACCCGTATCTATATGGTCAAAGAGCGAGTCTTGATTTGGAGGGTCGGTTTAACTCGACGGATGGGTTATCGTTCTTCTCTGCGGATTTCGGATATGGGCCGCAACGAATGGTGAAGATTGATGTGGATGGTAATCTAAGAGTTTATAGTTTGGTTGAGTACTATGGATCAATAAAAGAATGGGTGGTTCAATGGCAAGCTGTTCCTGATTCTTGCACGATTCATGGACTTTGTGGACAAAATAGTCTTTGTAGTTATACTCAAGATTCAGGTACGCAATAAAGCAGTCAGAATTTTAAATTGAAAAATTTTATTTATACATATACGTGTCTAAAAAAAATTGTATACATACGTACATACATGTTTTGATAATGGTACATATATGTGTAAATATGTAGAAATGATTGCATATGCATGTATAGAACGCTACGTTATTGGTAAAAACATGTTTTTCTAATGTATATATACGTGTTTGAATTTTAAAATAATATAATACATATATGTTTGACAATATACACATATTTATAAACGAAAATTGATAATACACACATATGTATAAATGAAAAAATGAAAAAACAAAAAAAAAATCCTTTGAAGAATATGTGGTCTAGAATTGTTCTTCTAGTTCTTAAGTAGGGTACTGTTCTCTTACGATCCCTACCCTATATGTACATATCTTGACCGAAGATAAAAAAAAAGGAAAAATCGCCAAAATAATCCGTTGACCGAGTAATTTACCATAATGCCCCCCTCCCGTCTCTTTGGAGAGATGGGTTACGGCTCCCAACGAGACTGAACCGTCTCCGGAGACCATCGTTCTTTTATATACAATTACTGTTTTTACTTTTTTACAATAAATGAGTTGGAGCTTTCTAACCAATTAGAAAAGAGAAACTTATGATAAATAGCTATTATTTTGCCATTGTAGGTAGGACATGCACCTGTATACATGGTTACAAGATGGTAAATTCCAAAGATTGGAGTTACGGATGTGAACCCGATTTCAAGACTTGCAGGCCGGAAGACGAAGATTTCGTCGAGCTTCCATACACAGAATTCTACAGCTATGATATTCGGTAATGTTAGCCAGTTTATTAATATTATCTATTATAGTTATTATTATTATTTGATTTATCATATTTTTGTTGGTTTTTTAGGTTGTATTGTATATCTAGTTTAAATATCATGGAGTTTTTTTTTATAGTAGTGTTTATGGGGAAACTATTTACCATTATACTATTTCTTAAAAACTATTTACTAGATAGTGTTTTTAATTAACTTCATTATCTATTAAATACAAAAATAAAAAAAAAAAAAAAAGAAAGAAAGAAAGAAGGGAATACTCTCTCCCAGACTTTTCAGTTAGCTATTTTTTTGTTTTTATTTAAAAGCTTATTTCAGTGGAAATCGTTGTACAACCTTAACCTAGCGGTTTCAAGTTCGAATCCCTACCCACACCGGTGTCCTTTTTGCCTAAGCTCAAACCGTCACAGACAATTTTATTGTGGTGATCATGGATCGAACGTGTAACCTATCCATAATGAGAACCCAACCCACCCTACCTCAATTGTGTGTTCGTATATATTTTTTCAACTAACCTGTTTTTTATCTTTATGTTATTTATTAACAATTCACTATTATTATTATATGCTTTTGTTTTTTTTTTTCCAACCAACCCATTCTAATGTTTTTTATGTTTATGTTATTTGTTAAGAACCCATTTATTCCAATCTAACCCATGTTAAATAGACTTTATGGATCGTCTGAAATAAATTTAAACAATAAAATAAGAAGCACAACAAATAAAAATGTCAAAGAAAGTCGAGTCCACTACTAATCTCAATGTCAAATAAAAAAAATAAAAAAAAAGACCGCTAAGTTACCATTATTCATTCTTCTATGCTTAGAGAAACATGTTATTCAATTATGATTAGGTTATCTATAAATTCCACAAACAAAGTCTTTTTTACTATTTTTTTTATTTGTTTGACATTGAGAATCATTAATGAGACTACTTTATTTGACATTTTTTATTGTTTGATTAGTCTTATTATGTTTCTTATTTCCAAGTTTAAATTTATTTAAGATTATTCTTAAATTCTATTTGACATTTAGATAGGAAAAAATGATTTACAATGAGTTGGTAATACATAAATAAATAAATAAAAGGGGAATTGGATTTTAGAGGGTGTTTGACTTTCCTTATTTCTACCTACTTATAACTTATAACTTTTTTAAAAAGTCATAAGTTGTTTTAAAAATGTTTGAAAGGTGGGTTGAAAAAGATTTTTTAGGTTTAAATAAGGGGAAAAGAAGGTGGAAAAAGACTTTTTTAAAAAGTTAGTAATGTATAACTTTTTGAAAAATGAGATAAGGGGGTGGAAAAGTAGATAAGTTATAAGTTATAATTTTATCCAAATATGCCCTTAATAACGTAAATTATTTGAAATTAGCCTTTGGCACCCCAAACTAGAAAATTGGTCATATATAGTCAGTACTATTAACCTATTGAATTTCAACACTCAATTAGAATTAAGTCATTAAAATCCAATTCCCCTGAATAAAATTAAGATAAAAGACACTACAATGGGTTGCGTGGAAAAAAAATACAACGTACAATTTATTGAATAAAAAGATTACAAAATATCTATATATATATATATATATATATATATCTATACATATAATAAACCAAAGCCATTTTAATGACATGGCACTCAAAGAGACATTCGCTTTCTAGAGTGTGCCATGTGTCATCCCATGTGGCATTGAGATATTTTAGGAAAAAAATAATTTAAAAACAAAATTGGATTTTTCACCCTCATGTTTCCTCCCATAATTTTTAAACGTTAATATCTTTAATATACGAGATTTTTTAAAGAAAAAAATTACACCAAATTAACGAGCGTTTTATTATCTTTCCAACGAGTACCATAGTGCTATATAAAAAACGGAGAAATTTTTTTCTGGGGTTTTGTTCATACTGGAAAAAAAACACAAAGTGTTCAGGTAAATCATTAATCATGTATAGGCAAGTCACTAATTATATTCAAATAAGTAAATATGAATTATTTTTCAACCAGAGCCGAATAGGTTAATAGAGTTATACGTTGTTTTAAGTTAAGTATCAATATTAGTATGTTAGAGTTGTATATTTGTTTAGTCTTTAGGATAGGTGTTAATATTAGAGTTACATTAAAGTTCTACATTCTTTTAGGTTAGGTGTTAGCATTGGAGTTGTACATTGTTAATTTGTTTTAGGTTAGATATTAACATTAGAGTTATACATCAGTCTATTTCATATGTAAAATTGATGTATCATATTACATTTCTCAACCCGGGACGTTCCCGGGGTATAATCTAGTATATATATATATTGCAAAGGGATTAATCCTACATGTCATACTCTTATGCAATCTCTCCTTTAAGAGATGCCACATAGGATGTGATGTGGCAACTTTAAACAATTAAAAAAAATAAATAAATATGATTTAACCTAATCTATTATAATCTTTAACCTAATCTATTAAATACCTAATCTACTAAATTAAAATATTAAATATTTATTATTTTATTTCTCATGTTTCCTCCCATAACTTTTAAACGTTAATATCTTTTATATACGAGATTTTCTAAAGAAAAAAATTACACCAAATTAATGAGCGTTTTATTATCTTTCCAACAAGTACCATAGTGCTATATAAAAATCGGAGAAAAAAATGACTATTTTTTGTAACCCGACAGGTATTGTGTCGGGTTTGGGATTAGTTTAAAAAAATTGTGGGTTTGGGTCGGGTCTGGGATTAGGTGATACCCGACCCGATTACCCGAAACAACATACCCAAATACCCGAACTACATATCCGATCATATACCCATGATTTTTTAACGCATCACATAACCCTTAGACTAATGCGTTCGATATTTCAATAATTAACTTTTTTTTCTTCTTATTTCATGTTAGTTCTTTTTAGAATGATCGATCACAAACTTCCGAATTCATTTGTAATGGCACTAGATTTATACCCCGGCGCATAGATTCGTTTTTTTTATATTTGAATATGATAACTTATGGCAGAGATTTGTTTAAAATAATAATAGTAATAATATATTTTATTATGTTATATTAGATATTTCAACCCGGGACGCTTCCGGGATAAAAACTAGTATATGATAAAATAACAAAAAAAATGAGCTAAAGGAAAAAGTGGGGAGGGAGTATGCTCTTTCTTTATTTTATTTTATTTTTCTAATAGACAAAGGAGTAATAAAAAAAAAATCTATTTTGGTAAATAGTTTTTGAAGAACACCAACATGATAATTAATTTCTTCCCAACACTACTATTGAAAACAAATTCAATATTTTGATAGGCATATGTGAAATTGATCCTTAGAAGGTGTTTGTGTGACATCCCAGGAAAATCCCATGTCAGCCGTCGCCAGGAGAGATCTTTGGTTCATAAGTAATGTCTTGCCTCTTAGATCACCAACGCGTTTTGGGGCTTAATGTTAGTGGATGAGAGGAGAACTCCACAGTTAAGCGTGCTCAGGTGGGAGAAATTTCAGGATGGGTGACCTCCTGGGAAGTCTCCACTTGGGCAACCAAAAACAAATCCGTGAGCTCTGGATTGGCAAAGCGGACAATATTGGTGGTGAGAGGGGCCGGATGTTACAGATGGTATCAGAGCCACTCCTGTGTCGTTCGGGATGGTGGATGCATACCTCATCTGGGACGATGAGACTCTAACAGGGGGTGAATGTGACAACCTAGGAAAATCCCACGTCAGCCGTGGCTATGAGAGATCCTTGGTTCATAAGTAATGTCTTGCCTCTTAAATCACCAACGCGTTTTGGGGCTTAATGTTAGTGGATGAGAGGAGAACACCACAGTTAAAAGTGCTCAGGTGGGAGAAATTTCATGATGGGTGACCTCCTGGAAAATCTCCACTTGGGCAACCAAAAACAAATCCGTGAGCTCTGGATGGGCAAAGCGGACAATATTGGTGATGAGAGGGGCGGGGTGTTACAGTTTGGGATTGAGTTTGGAAATGCAAAAGTGTTTTTTATCAGAAGTGTTTATTGGCTTATGACTTTTTGAAAATGAGTTTAAAAAAAAAGTGTTTGGATTAGCTTTTGGGATAAGAAACGTCAAAAAGTCAATAGATTATTTTTTTTAAGTGTTTTGCTTAACTTATTGTGAATATTGGTTGTATGGGTGGTAGATTTGTAATTTTTTTTCAAAAGCCAAAAGCTAAAAGCCAGGATTTCTAACTTCTCAAAAACAGCTTTTTCACCCTTAAAATCCCAAAGCCAAAAGTCAAAACAAAAAGTGTTTTAGGGTTACACAAACAGCTTATTGACTTATCGGCTGCTTGAAAAAACCAATAAGTCAATACGTTGTTTTGAAACTCAATCCCAAACACCCTCTTATTTATGTCCAATTTCATATATACCCTTGCAAAGTTAGAAAATATCATATATATATATATATATATATCAAACCAAAATTTAATATATCATATATGCCATTACAAAACAGTGCTATCAAATATACTCAATTAATTTAAAAAAATTAATAAATGACTATTTTACCCTTGTTTTTCCAAAAAATTGAAATTTCATATATACCCCTTTTTTGCTTTAATTTCATATATATATATGGTAGAGTTCCTGTAGGAAAATGGTTTTGTGTAGGAAGTGTAGGAAGTGTTTTCAACCATTAGATTTATGGATGGATGGTGGAGATTAAAAGATGGGATGATGTTTAAGATCTAATTAATATATTATAGAATATAAGGGTATGATCGTCAATATGTGTTTTAAATGAGGGTGTCAAAGTCATTTTATATCAATATATTTAGAAACTGTTTGAATGCTTTGGGGCTTAAATCACCAACGCGTTTTGGGGCTTAATGTTAGTGGATGAGAGGAGAACACCACAGTTAAGAGTGCTCAGGTGGGAGAAATTTCAGGATGGGTGACCCCCTGGGAAGTCTCCAGTTGGGCAACCAAAATCAAATCCGTGAGCTCTGGATGGGCAAAGCGGACAATATTGGTGATGAGAGGGGCGGGGTGTTACAGTTTGGGATTGAGTTTGGAAATGCAAAAGTGTTTTTTATCAGAAGTGTTTATTAGCTTATGACTTTTTGAAAATGAGTTTAAAAAAAAAGTGTTTGGATTAGCTTTTGGGATAAGAAACGTCAAAAAGTCAATAGATTATTTTTTTTAAGTGTTTTGCTTAACTTATTGTGAATATTGGTTGTATGGGTGGTAGATTTGTAATTTTTTTTCAAAAGCCAAAAGCTAAAAGCCAGGATTTCTAACTTCTCAAAAACAGCTTTTTCACCCTTAAAATCCCAAAGCCAAAAGTCAAAACAAAAAGTGTTTTAGGGTTACACAAATAGCTTATTGACTTATCGGCTGCTTGAAAAAACCAACAAGTCAATAAGTTGTTTTGAAACTCAATCCCAAACACCCTCTTATTTATGTCCAATTTCATATATACCCTTGCAAAGTTAGAAAATATCATATATATATATATATATATATATATATATATATGTATATCAAACCAAAATTTAATATATCATATATGCCATTACAAAACAGTGCTATCAAATATACTCAATTAATTTAAAAAATATAAATGACTATTTTACCCTTGTTTTTCAAAAAATTGAAATTTCATATATACCCCTTTTCTGCTTTAATTTCATATATATATATATATATATATATATATATATATATATGGTAGAGTTCCTGTAGGAAAATGATTTTGTGTAGGAAGTGTTTTCAACCATTAGATTTATGGATGGATGGTGGAGATTAAAAGATGGGATGATGTTTAAGATCTAATTAATATATTATAGAATATAAGGGTATGATCGTCAATGTGTGTTTTAAATGAGGGTGTCAAAGTCATTTTATATCAATATATTTAGAAACTGTTTGAATGCTTTCTACATTTATGGTATCTCTCCCATCTCTCTCTCTCCTAATTATTATTTTCATTAATATCATTCAAACTCAAACATTTATTTTCACAAAATAAAATCAATTGTGCTCCCATCTTCAACATTAATCTTCATCTTACGTGTAAGAAACACGTAATAGTGTTTTTATTGGTTATAAAATCGTAACATCAGAAGTGTTTTATATAAGGCTTTTGTTAGTTGATTGTTCTATATGGATAAACACAAGAAGTGTTTTATAAAATGTTTATGTATATTATGTGTAGTTTTTGTGGATTAAAACATTTCAACGGTGTTTTGTTTGTTATAAAACACCTCCAGTTATAAAACACTCTTGATGTTATACTGTTATAAAACACTTCCGATGATATTATAAAACACTCCTTATTAATGCATACTAGTTTCTCTATCATTATAAAACACTCTGATGTTAACCTTCTGCCATGACTAGATTAATCGAACAAGTGATAGAGATGGGTTATATGTTTGAATAATCGAAAGAGTTTTTGGGTATTGATCAACTTATTTGATATGAATATCTTATGATTCTTATGAAAAATAATGAATAATTAGTTAATTTAAGATAATTAATCTTCATAAATATTCATATGTTAGTTGCTAATTTAGTGGGTTTGTAATAAATAAAAGATGGATAAAAAGTCTATAATGCTCTTCATCTAAAGATTTAATCAGATTTGATCTAATGGTTGAAAATACTTCCTACACTTCCTACACAAAACAATTTTCCTACTGGATCCTCTACCTATATATATATATCTATATATATGTATATATATATATATACACGTCTTTTTTCTTAATTTTTTTCACCATTTTTTCTTTTATTTTTCATGATGTATCACGAAATGCAAAAACCAATTACATAAAAAAGCCAAAAATCCCATGCAGTAACTAAAAATGCAAAAACCAATTGAGAGTGTAAATTTTCACGAGCTTTTGATTTCTTTCGACCTCCCCTTTACTGGTTGATGTTTTATTATCATTAGAACTTTGAGATACTGAATTCTTCAATGTACTTCCATGGTGTCCATACCCGCCACAACGTAGACATTTATGTCTTTTTCTAGACTCATCATGTGAAATTCAACCTGTTAAGTCATCCAAAGCAGCAAAAATTCCACGAATATAATGTTTTGAAATTACACTAACAAAATTCTAACTGTCAATAGCTCTTTCAAAATGTGAAGTAATCGACAAATAAAACTAAGAGTGCTAATAATCTATTTTGATATCAACAAATAAATTGGTTATTCGATTTTTAGAATGCATTTACGAATGCATAACTAACCTGGTAAAATAATTGAACATACCAACAACTTAAATCCCATTATTGAATGCACTTATGTAATGTATAATAACCTGGTCATCTTCGATCAATAAATTGTACGCTAGAGGTGAGGTAGTGGCTTCAAAGGGTTTCTGAAAACTGCCGTATACGAGATGAAGACGTTTAAGTTCCACGTATGAATGAATATTATTGTAAGATGATAAAAATGATTGATCATTAATTCAATAGATGATTACAATATATAGAGATTGTATGAAACCCTAAATAGCTAACCGAGCCCATGGGCTTGATACTAATAATATAGGTTTCAATACTCCCCCGCAGTCGGAGGGGTAGAGCATCGAACACTTAGACTGGAAAACAATAAGAACAAAAAAAAAAACATAAAGGACATAACAATAAAAATAAAAGATTTGTCTTGATCTTGGTTCTTGAGTTGTTGGTCCAAAATTCTATAATCTTCTTGACTTTGCCAAAAAAAAAATAAAATAAAATAAAATTATTAGTACTCTTCAATACTTGACTTTAGTTTTGTCCACGACTTCCCCCTGTTTGGTTTTGTTTATTTAGTTCCCATAATGATAAACACGATCCGCTAGATCCCACTCCCAATAAAGTGGCAGTTCCATGTTAGTCGGCCATGAAATAGAAATATAAGAAAAAAAAAGGATGGTGGAAAGAAAGAGATAGAATCAATAAGGAAAGAAAAAGATATAAGAAGCAAATAGACACCCATCAACCCTAGTTGTGTGGCGGTGTGTCAACACTGAGAGATGGCGAAGGCCGGTGACCGTTGTCAGGCGGCGGTCGTAGAGAGAGAGAGAGAGAGACATTAGACCGTGGTCTGGAGAACGGGTAAAAGGAAAAAGAAATTGAAGTTTTTTTTTTCACGATTATGAGAATCGGAGGGATCGAACATTCAACAACTAAACGACTTATGAAACCAATGAGTGACTCGTGAGTTGGTTGTTTGAAAGTTAAAAATAAGATGGAGACAATAATATGTCAAACTTGTGGATCCAAATAAAAATAAATAATGGCAATGGATGGGTTTGAAATAGTTAGTAAGTGCAAAAATGGAATTCAAGAGAGATTCCCAACACTTCTGTGATTGCATCCATGATGAGTAAAAATAAAAAGAAAAATAAAACCCAAACCAAAGCTGTCATTGGTGGCGGCAACAGCAAGAAGATGATTAGTTAACCAAGATTGTTTCTTTATTAGAACATGAAATAGGGGAAAAAAACCTTATTAAAAAAACGAACTAGAATGGACAGGGCGGCGGCGGAAATGGCCGCGCCGCCCTGTCTAGGGTTTTTCTCAAAGTGGTGACGGCTAGGGTTTGATTATTTGTGTATGGTGTGGTGGAGACGGTAGAGAGCCTTGGCTGGCTCTGATACCATGTAAGATGATAAAACTGATTGATCATTAATTCAATAGATGATTACAATATATAGAGATTGTATGAAACCCTAAATAGCTTACCGAGCCCATGGGCTTCACACTAATAATATAGGTTCCAATAATTAGGGTATAAACAAATCAAATAATGGAAGGTAGGATCGTCATTAAGATAATTTCATTAAAGTTGGGTATATTTGATATTTTTAGTTTTGGTTAGATAGATATAAAATTTTTCAACTTTGCAATGGCATATGTGAAATTGATCCTAATTTATTTAGTTAGAGGGTGTTTGGGATTGCGTCTTGAATCTGATTTATAGATTATTGCGTTTTGAAAACGCAGATAATCAGTTTTTAGTGTTTGGATTGCGTTTTGAAAACGCAGATAATCAGTTTTTTAGGCTACCAAAACGCAATAATCTATAAGCAGCTCCACCCCTGCTTTTTCAAAACGCATAATCTGTTTTGAATAATCAATCCCAAACACCCCCTTAGTTTATCATTCATTTTTACTTTTTGGTTCTTTTGAATTCTTTCAGGTACCACGAAAACTACGGCCTTGATGATTGCAAGAACGATTGCTTACACGATTGTGCATGCAAAGGGTTCCAGTTTGGATTTGATGATGATGCTGGAACCTATTATTGCTACATCAAGACACTTTTATACAACGGCTTCCAAATGGGCTTCTTCAATTCCATGTACATCAAACTACCAAAAACATTTGTCTCATCTTTTAAGCAAAATCCCATGAACACATCAACCCTTCGTTGCTCAGGAACAACACTGGCACCCATTATAAGATCCTATGAAAACAAACCGGATAACAAGACACTTCAAGTCGTGCTTGTAATCGGTTGCGTGATCGGGTTCTTTGAGATTGTCTGCATTGTGTTTTTCTGGATCAAGACTCGTAAAAGCCCGGTTACAGCTGAACAAAGTTATTCCCTGGCTGTAACGCCATTCAGAAAGTTCACATACAAAGAGCTGAAGAAGGCGACGTGTAATTTTAGAGATGAGATTGGGCGAGGTGGTGCTGGCGTTGTGTATAAAGGAAGATTAGCTGATAACCGAATTGCAGCGATTAAAAGGCTCAAGAGTATGGCTAACCACCAAAATGAGAATGAATTTCAAGCGGAAATTAGCACGATTGGGAGACTAAACCACATGAATTTAATCGAAACGTGGGGTTATTGTGCTGAAGGACGGCATAGGCTTATTGTTTATGAGTACATGGAAAACGGGTCTTTGGCTGAAAAGTTACGCGAGGGGAACCTTGATTGGGCAACTATTTTTGATATCGCGAAAGGTACTGCAAAAGGATTGGCATATTTACACGAAGAGTGCTTGGAATGGGTCCTGCATTGTGATGTGAAGCCTCACAATATACTGTTGGATACAAACTATAATCCTAAGGTAGCCGATTTTGGGCTTTCGAAACTGTTGGACAGAGATGATATCAAGAAATCAAAATTCTCGACTATAAGAGGGACTCGAGGCTACATGGCACCCGAATGGGTGTTCAAGCTTCCGATCACTTCAAAAGTCGATGTGTTTAGCTACGGTGTGGTGGTTTTGGAGATGATAACGGGTCGTAGTCCAGGAGGGAAGAAGCAAGGGACTAGTGAAGATGGTGAGGCCGAGCCTGGGGTGGTCGAGTGGGCGAGGGACAGGATGAGAGATGGCGATGGAAATGATTCTGAATCTTGGGTTAATGATGTCGTAAAAGGTTCAATACGCGGCGAGTTTGATCAGACGATGATGGAAAATCTGGTGAGAATTGCATTGCAATGTGCTGAGGATGATATGGAGATTCGACCCACTATGAGTCAAGTGGTTAACATGCTTCTACATCCAGAAAACTATGGATAGTATATGTAATTTTACTTTCTAGTGTCTGTTCTGTTATCTTTTGTGTACATCATAACTAAGTCAAATGCATTATGAATAATCGTTATGTATTCAACGACCCTCAATAGTAACAAACCGACCCGAACCAAAACCATATACTCTTCTCAGAAAGCACAGGAATATTTGTCAAGACACAGTTTCTTACATAACACACAACTAGGTATGTGATTAGAAAGTATGCAGTTCAGAAGCTGCCTAGCACACAACATTTGTTTTTAACAAACGTTGTTTAACTCGAGTTACCCTATATATTTTCAGATCATTAAAACCTAACAGACTTCAACATAAGCAAAGGTTTGTTATTATTATTATTTTTTTGTATCAAGGCTCGTAAAAGTCAGGTTACAACCGAACAAAGTTATTCCCCGGCCATAACACCATTCAGAAAGTTCAAATACAATGAGCTGACGAAGCTGGCGTCGCGTAATTTTAGTGACGAGATTGGGCGAGGTGGTGCTACCATCGTGTATAAAGAAGGTTAGCTGATAACCAAATTGCAGCGATTAAAAGGCTTAAGAGCATGGCTAGCCACCGAAATGAAAATGAATTTCAAGAGGAAGTTGGTACAACTGCGAGACTAAACCACATGAATTTAATTGAAACGTGGGGTTACTGCGCTGAAGGGCAGCATAAACTTATTGTATATGAGTACATGGAAAATGGGCCGTTGGCTGAAAAGTTACGCTATGCGAACCATGATTGGGACACTGTTTTCAATGTCGCGAGGGGTACTGCAAAAGGATTGGCATATTTACACGAAGAGTGCTTATAACGGGTATTGCATTGTGATATGAAGCCTCGCAACATATTGTTGGATAGAGATGATACCAAGAAATCAAGGTTCCCAACAATTAGAGGGACCCGAGGCTACATGGCACCTGAATGGGTGCTCAAACTTCCGATCACATCGAAAGTCGATGTGTTTAGCTACGGTGTGGTGGTTTTTGAGATGATAACGGGCCAGGGTCAAGGAAGGAAAAAGCAATGGGCTGATGAAGATGGTGAGAGCGAGCCTGGGGTGGTCGAGTGGGTGAGAGATGGTGATGGAAGTGGTTCAGAATCTTGGATCGAAAATGTCGTAAATGGTTCGATACACAGTGAGTTTGATCGGCAGATGATAGAAAACCTGGTTAGAATTGCATTACAGTGTGCCGAGGATGATATAGACACTCGACCCACAATGAGTCAAGTGGTTAACATGCTTTTGCATTCCGAAAATGGACAGTATATGTTCTTTTAATGGAAAATGTTACATCTATAATATTACACCAATGATTCTAAATTACACATTTACTAACCTTAGACCTCTCCTCTAAGAGGCAAATGCCTCTACCAAGTGGACTAGCCCCAAAATGGCAGGACGGTATATGTAATTATACTTTCTAGTGTCTTTTCTATTATCTTTTGTGCCATAACTAATTCAAATGCATTATTACTAGTGCCCAAGTATTCAACCACCCTCGATATTATTGACCCGAACAGGTCAATGCTGAATTATTATTAACTAGATACTCTTCAAAGAAAATGTCAAATCACTTGCCTAAAAAAACATGAAATGTGAATTTCTTCGTCACAATACAGTTTCTTATAGCTATGAAAGTACACGGTTCAGTTTAAACATATAGATGACAGGTGCAGAAGATCCTTAACACACATTTTTTAATGCTATCAAACGTTATTTAACTCAGGTTATCCTATGTTTCCAGACGATGTAACATCATTAAAACATAACAGACTTCAAGATAACAAAGGTTTACTTGTTTAAACAGGGATTAAACAGTCACAGTCCTGTAGCCATCAGCAGTTGAAGATATTTTTAGAGGATGTGCAGCTTTGTAGGTGAGTCATGGAGCTTCATGGTTCCGTCCTTCACCACCTGGAGAACACCTGGTTGTTCTGTCAAAAGTCAAAACATAGGTAATTAGTAATATGTAATTCATTTGTGTGTATTATGCCACCTATTTATGCTGTTCATAAACCTGAAACCACTGAACTGCTCAAACCAAAGCAAGTTGACTGTTCAGCCAGTTTGAGATTCATGTGGTTTTGTTCACAGTTCAGTCTTTGCAGTTAGGCAGTTCTGCTAACGGTTTGGAACTTGGAACTGGCAAGGTAAAACCGACTGAACTCACCACCTATGTTGCACGGGAACTGGTACGGGAACGGGAAACGGGTACGGGTACGGGAACGGGAAACGGAAAAACTCAAAAAATCAAGAAACGGGTACGGCACGGGTACGGAAATAAATACATAAAAAAATAAATATACATTACCTAATGAATTAATACTTTTGAAAATTCTTTATTCGATTACTTTTATCATAAAAATAAAATATGAAATTACTAAACACAAACATAAAATATTTCGTTAATTCTTTTATAATAAAAGTTACCAATATAATCGTATAAAAAATTCATTTAAAATTAGTGTTTTTGTTATTTTTTTTTATGTACAAAAAAGTCCCGTTGCAATCTCCAACCACATGGGTGATGGGACCCATCTGTCATAGAATTTTATATAATATATAACACAAACACACTATCTATACTTACACTGTAATATATCTATCTCCATCCATATCACAACAACGTACTCCATTAACGACCTACAACTAAAAAAGATAAATAAATCTCGATCTTAAACACATGTACCCCATTAATATTCAAAGACCTACTAGTGTATGAGATTGAGTGTGGATTAGGCGTTAAATAAAAAACGCCCAGTCCTGAAACTCCAGCACCGGCGCCGGAATTCTCGTCGGAATTCCAGCTTCAACCTTTAGAAAAACGTCCCCAAAACTAGAAACGGTACAAGAAACGCTAGTTGACATATCGAAACGGTCAAGGAACGTCCCCAAATTTTTGGAAACGGCCAAGAAACGTTTCTCAGGCGTCCCCGTTAGCGTTTCCGTCCCCGGCGAGTTTCGGGTACGGGGTACGGTGCCTCTTAGGCATTTCCGTGCATCAGAGCTCACCACTCAGCCTTTTATTTACTTTTCATTTTTGGAATATACAATTATGTATATATGTATTATTTTCACAAACCATATCAACCATTTTGAAATTTTTTCACAAATGAACAATCTATGAAATAACTTTAAAACGTCAATGTAGCTGTCAAACCAATAAAACTAGCTGGTCCGGCAAACTGACAAACACAACCTGACTGATTTGGTTTGTTGTTTTCCAAAAACAGAGTTAGCGTATTGGCCCAACGATTTTTATCAAGACTGGCCGAACTAAATTGTAAACTCTTGCTTTTTTTTAACTCATAGTAAGTTTGTTTCGATATCAAAAAGCTGTATAACATCCATGCTAGCTTTGTATTCATTAAAATAACAATACCAACAAAACAATGAATCCAATTGTCCCTAAAAAAAGTAAATTTAAAAGGAAAAGGAATCATACTTGAAAGTTCTTCAACTTGCTTGGGAGTGAGTTTGGCAGAAAACCCACAAGCAGCATGCTTGTAAGTGTACAGCAAAGCCCCTTTTGCTGCCTCGTCACTATAAACAGTAAACAAGATCAGAAACTCACAGCTCAAACACATAAATACATGTTTTATCAGTCACACAAACATAAAACCATCTTCACTTCTGTTTATATTCCAATATAAAGATGGCAGTATGGCACCAAAAACATTGAATGCCGTATTGGCTAATGTTATCTTGGGTGTATTTAAGGTGTTCCCTCTCTAACTCACTAAGTGGTTCAGGGTATAAGTGCCGTCTGGACACAGTTGTAGATTTGGTGTTCTTGTGAGTTTGATGTTAAAAGATAGCATCAAATGACAAGCTTACTCAATAAATCTACATCTTTCATCCCACTTTTTACATGAATTCAAAATACTCTGCCTACTCAAATTCAAACACTGCAGTTTTACTGTTTCGTTTCAAGGTCACATGATTGTTCATTCTGTAACAAAAGCTCATCTTTCTAATCTGAATTTAAAACCTAAGTCCTCTTTATAAACCCTAATTAGCCTGACTCTAATGGAAAAGACATACATAACTGTTGAGACTAGAATAACAATCGAGCTATAAATCTACAAAAGTAAATTGCAATTTTTATTGCCGCCGAGGTTTGCTTGTGTTAACACTTTCCGTTCACCCTTGATACATTTGCTCCCTGGAGTTTGATGTTTTAACACTCTGCGTCCCTGGACCTAATTGTCGTTAGATTCTGTTACTTTTTAGGTAAGACCATAGTTGTTAAAAGCCATCACCTCTTGCGCCCAGACCTATTTTGCAGGCGAGGCAAGGCAAATAGGCAATTTCGCAAGTTCCGGAGTGTTTAGCCAAATTCTCTTAATTTAGGCTAATTTCCAACTAGATTTCTACTTTTATCTAAGGAAAACTACTTTTATACACTATATACACTAATATTTTAAAACTTTTGATACTAATAAATGTTATATAATAGTTGTTGCTTATTTTATTTGAAGAATAGTATTATTTTTCTAATACATAATATGTTTGTACTTTTTATTTTTTCATTTGTTCATTCTTTTTTTATCTTAGACCCTCACTTTTTTTGCACCTTGCGTCTAGCCCCAGGTAAGGCCCATAAGCCCTCAGTGCGCCTAGTACCTTCCAAACCCCCATCTGCCATCACCCACCACCAGCCACCTCCACTACGACCTGAGCTAACAACCACCATCAGTTGAGAGCTAACCAAGTTGGCGGCAGACCCCGAGGTAGCCAACTCAGCTGCGGCGTTATCAAGTGGCAGTAGTGACACAAAGCTCCAGTGAACAAACTGAATTACACATTTTCGAAACATTCACAGCGCAATTTATCAATCTCTAAAATCCCTAAACATAATCCATCTTAAACAACTATTAATTATTTCCATGTAACACAACCTATTATCCCAAATTCCAAACTTAAAACGGTAAAACCCTAATTCATTTCACTCTCCGTAAAAACCCTAACTCGCAGGATTCATATAAAAAAATAATGGAATAATAATCAGCCTATAACCTAGCAACAATAATATTTACAAAACCTGATAACACAATTTCGAAATACTAATCATACGGAAATTCAATAAAACATAAAAAAAAAAAAAAAAAAAAAAAAAAGAGAACAGAAACAAGACCTTCCGAGGACGGAAGAGAGGGTACGAAGGTGATAATCTTCCAGCTCTTCGTGTAGAGGACGATCGGTGTAAACGATATGAACAGCTGCTGATTCTACTTCTTCTAGTGGGGTTGATACAGATGCAGGAACAGATGAATGGGTTTCTGCCATTGATGATGATGATGATGATGATATGATGAAGATGAGAGATAGAGTGATGATGGAAGATAATAATGAAGAAGATCGATGAGCCATTTTTATAGATGGAGAGATAGAGGGATTTTATTGCTTAATAAAGAAGGAAGGATTCGTGTTATGCTGGCGAGTTAAGGGATCAGTACATGCTATACAAAACAATGGATGACAAGACAAAGTTTTTCGGTTTAAATCCTTGCAAAGGTCAGGTGAAAATAAGGTGGTATGAAATTTGCTGTTTAAAAAAAGAAAAAGACAAAGTTTTGGATTTCTGTTTTTGGTGTGACGTGTACTAAACAGCCACACTTATGGCTGTGCACATATAATGTATATATGTGTGGCCCTCGGGAGGTTAAAGTAAAGTTGCACTAATTTTAACGTTATTTTACTAATTTCGTGAAAATAACGTTAAATATGACGGACGGTTAATCATGCATCAGGTGGTGACGTTGATAGCCAAAAGACAAGGGGTATATGCACCAATCGGGTTTGTCCCGGTTGCTAAATGTTATGTGCCTTATGTCCAATGCTTGATACAAAACCACTATCGAGCCGGGGGTCTCATTGGAAGCAGTCTCTCTATTCCTACGGGTTAAAGGTAAGGCTGTCTACATCTTACCCTTCTCAGACCCTACCTTAGCTTTTACTATTGGTGGGATTAACTGAGTATGATGATGATGTGTGACGCGTACTAAAGGGATTTTGTTATCTTCATCAAAATGAATTTTATGGTTTTAAATATATATATTTTGGAAGAGATAACGTACAAAGAACCTTAACGTGAGAAGCATAGGAAGCAATCTCAGCCATTAGATTAAGAAAGGTGGCAAGATGGTAATTAACAACCCTAATCATATTTGGGTTAATCTAACCAAGGGTAAATTAGGAAAAAACGTTAAAAAAATTTCTAATAAAAAACAACAGACCTAAATCGAACCCTGATTTTCATCGTTTCAGTTTGATTACACGTTCAGAATGATTACACAATCAAAATAACAAAAAACATTCGATTACAATGAACGAAAACAAAAAAAATTTAGAAAAACAGAGATTTACAATGGCACGATTAATCATACGAAAAACATACAATTATGAATAAACGCTCGTAATAGTTGTCAAATACTTTCGATTTTGTTTCAATAAGTATGATTAAACATAAAAATTAGTTTAAAAAAAGTTCCAGACGAAGAAGACGAAGTTGATGAAAACAGAGGCTTTTAAACGCACATCACATGTTTTAAACACACATTGTAAATATTAGACGCACTTTGAAAAATAATTTCATTTGGTGGGACAAACAAACAAACGCACGTTTAAATGTTCAAACGCATGTAAAATTGTAAACACACATTCAAAAATTTTAAATGCACCTTTTTTTTTAAACGCACTCAAATAGTCTACACATCTTTCTTTAAAACTAGGACCATCGTCAACATATTGTACAGTAGGTACAAGCCACCATTTCTTTCTGTGAAGTATATACTCTTATATGTTTCAGTAAATTGACTGCACCTCTTCAATCATTAGCAGAAACAGCCCGTGCACAAAGGCGTAAAAGCATTCTCGAATCCACCACATCCCTTTTTACACCTCTTTTACCACGTGCTACCCATGATACCCTTCTGTTGTAATTTATTAACCCCACTGTGGACAAAGACTACCTTAAGGAGGATATTTTCATTGACCACAAAGCAGTCAACAATGTGTTGAACCACCCTTCCACCATCACCGGATATTTGTTTAAACGCACTTACGATATAACTAAACGCACGTACAATGTGTTGAACCACCCTTCCACCACCACCAGAGATTTGTTTAAACGCACGTACGATTCAATCTCTTCAAATCAACAGATATAACTAAACGCACATTCGATTCAGTCTCTTCAACCAATAGATATAAACTAAACGCACCATCGTCCTACCACCCTTCCACCACCACCACCACTGGAGACTCTTTTCTCTGGTCATCTACTTCATGCCTTCATCCCGATCATCATCGACATCCCTTCCTGTTCAATCTCCTCCTTCATGATTCCTTCAAACCCTAGGTTACATTTACAACCGTTTGTAAGAAGCACTTCTGTTGGAAACTGAGGCGGATCGGATAACAGGGAGGATGAAGAAGAGGACGATGATGATAAGGTGGAGAGGGCATTAGCACTGTAGCCTTTGTTAGCATCCTTGGACAACTCATGATTTTTTTTAGGTTTAATTGTGGTGTGATCTTCCAGTACTTTTTGATTAATCATACTATTTAGGGTTTGTGAAAGTGGGTAGTTGCAGTGGTGATGGGTAGTTGCAGTGGTAATTGTGAAAGTGGGAGGGTGTGTGACGGGTGGTTCTGTTCAAATCTGAAGGTTGCAAAGGTGGGCGGTGGTATTTGATACTTTAATCGTGGTTAGGTTAAATTGACAGGTGGCAAGTTCTATTGACTTCCTGCACTTTTTATGGTAAGGATACTTTATATCCTATACTTTTCTCTCTCTTTTTTTTCGGATTTTAAAAGATTGAGAGAATGGAACACTTCTACACAATCTGGTTAGTCCATAATTTGACTCAAACCAGATTGTGTAGAAGTGTTACAATTCTCTCAATCTTTTAAAATCCGAAAAAAAATTATGGATTTAGTCCATATTTTGTTGCTAGTTACTTGCTAGCCGTTGGAATAAAATGGTTTTGTTGGTCATTCAAAAAAAAAGTCCATATCTTGTATTTTAGGAATCTAGCGTCTTATGAGAATATAATAAGATGGTTGTTTTTTTAGTTGTAGAATTCGTTGGGCGCTAGTTGGTCGGTGGGATAACGACGAATAATTAATCGGTATTAATCAGTTGTAATTGAGATTAATCGGATTTAGATTTTTATATGCAATTATTAGTTTTATATATATACACACACATTTTTATAATTAGTTTTTTAAGTAGACATGTGTTGGTGGGAATCCGATTGCAATCACCGATTTTTTTTTATTTTTTTCCTGATTTTTCCCAATTTGTTTCCGTTTATTTCCTGAGTTTTTGTCGCTTATGGCCGATTACTAGCGACTAATCACCGACTATTCCCGATTTTCCCAACACTGCTTTCCGGGGTTGATCGTGAGTTTGTCTACTGACATTGGCCATTGCTTTACTTTAGGACGTGCATTAGTCGTATGGTGTTATTGGTGTATTTGTTCTTTATTCAATATGACTATGAGTTCTTGTACTACACCTAAAAAAGCTGTGGGGGAATCAAAATAATGGATTGGTTGAGAAAGTGATTATTACTGGTGTATATACAAATGGTCTTACGGTGACAGGGCATAACCAGAATTGATCACGTGTATCTCATTACCAGCACGGTAACACCGTCGCCAGTGGTGCTGGTAGTGGATTTGTGGATCGTTTGCTGGTTGTAGTTAACGGCCAGTGAAATTCTTTTATAAATGCAACGGTCATTTTTTTTTGCCGTTTTATAAGACTTGACCGTTTAATTTTTTTGACCGTTTACAATTAAAAAAAATTTACCACCCTATATAAACATCATATACTTTATTTCACACACATAAAACTTTATACAACTACATACATTAATCAAAATAGGTGGTGGCAATTTGTTTCTGATTACATATTGTCGTCAATCATCCCGTGCAAACTGCCAACCTACAAACAACCCACCGGTAACGCACCTCCACCAGTAACACACCCACCGACACAAACCCTTCGACTTCAAACCCACCGACTACGCACCCACCAACAACAAACCCTCCAACAATTGAAATTTACGAGCCACAAAAGAATTGCATTACGTATATGATTACACAATGGCTCTACTACAACTAGGAGCGATTCGGATTGGAGATATTGTTAGAGTGCCAATGCGTAACACTCCTACAGTGCAGAACCCACCGGCACCGGCTACAGCCACAACTATTCTAACATCGGCTGAAGGTTACGAAACTGATCACGGGGCCGAATACGTAATCTATTCGGATTTGGATGGAGAAATTTCTTGCCCGACACCCGAAAGTGAGGGATATCGATACAAGAGGTCGGACGGACGTGATAGTGGTCGTGACTGCTCTTCGCCCGAGTCAATTGTGTATTCTTTCTTTTATTAGCTATGTATTTTTTTTAAGTTTAGGAATGTGATAATTTTAAACTTTAGGAATGTATTAAACGTTAATATCATATGAATTTTAAATAATTAAAGTAGAAATTAAACATTAATATCATAGAAATACAACTATCAAAATACATTATTTTAACCTAACGCAACAATTGTCATGCCGCAACATGGGTGAAATTGATGTCGTGCGTAGCCACATAGTTGACTTGTGTGAGTTGGATTGCCATATCCTCGGCAATATCGGGGTGCTCCGCAATCGTGGCTTCAAAGAGGACGTTCCATCCGGTACACTTACCGAAGAGATCCCGCCACTTACTAATGAGCTGATTGTCACACCCCGACATGCACAGCGGAACACTAGTCATGCGGCAACGGAAATTGTTACCATCTAAATATTTAGCAATCACGCAAAAAAAAAAAAAAAAAAAAAAACAAAGTTGGATCAGAAGTTTGTTACTAAACTGTTTATCACAGATTCTTCTATGAAGACTTGTGTTAAGATATATCAAAGTAAATTGCACAGCGTAATGTATAAGTCTTCTAAATTAAAGTATCAATTTTAATAGGAGTTATTACTCCCCCTCGAGTTTAGAACTAAAGTAGTTAATGAGAATCTAAGCAGTTAATGAATAAAACAGTAATAAGTTGCTTTCAAATGATTCTCAATATATTAGAAATGTTACTGCAAAAGTTGTGTAAAATAGAAGGGATGAACCCATCTATTTATAGACGAATAATACGTATAAGGGAAGTATTAGAAACATTATAATAATACTACAATAGGCTGTAGTATTGGACTTGTACATAAAGTAACTTAAATTAATATAATACTAAAACTACTGAAGTTTATGGCGGTGGGAAGCTTCTATCAGAACTGCTAATGAGTACAAAATTCTGATGAGTAATTCTTCAGAAGTTGTTCTTCAGATGTTTCTCCGGTTCAGAACTTTGTCTTCAGCACTTTGTATAAGCTTCTTCAGTACTTGTCTTCTTCTTCTTCAGTAGATTCTACACTTAACAAAATATGCAGAATGTGATTAAGACTAAGGATCAAAACTGGCTTTGTCAATCCTCTTTGACCTTACAATCTCCCCCTGGATTGATGATGCCAAAACCTTATCTAATCTTTATTGTCTTTCTTTCTGCAATAAAGTATTCTCCATATTTCTCTATTCATGGAGATCTTGAGTTTGTGAGCTTGTTGTTCAGTGAGGAGTGGTCCCTGTTCTGGTACAAGATGTTGAATTGTGAGAAGGTCTTCAGTTGAAAGATTCTTCAGTTCATCTATGCTTTTGAAGATCTTATAAAAATGGTCTCCTCTTGTGATCACCACTGAGTTTGAGGCATGACTGAAGGACCATTTCACTATCTTTTCCTTAGATTTATCAAAGTCTAGTATGTAAGGGACTATGCCTTTTTCTTGGTTTTTACCTGATTTTTGTAGTTCTTCTATTTCAGTAACTATCAGGTTGGATCTCCTTCTTTGTTTAACTTGTACAACACCAGGTGTATCACTAGAAATTGGAATGTGGTGTTTAGTGATTACCTTGGTTTGTCTCTTGTCTGTTATGGTCTGAGTTAGTTGATAGACATAAGTTGCACGATCCCTATGTTGTGTAAGCAGAGGCTTTTCTTCCCATTCAATGTCTTGATCAACAATCTGATTTCCTTCAAGTAAGATCATCTTGAAATCAGTCTTGATTTGTTCCTCTGGCTTCTTCTTGGCAGCAGGCCTTGTTGATGGTTTCTTTGTATGAACACCAGAATTTTGAACATCAGAAGTTTGTGAAACTTCTGAAGTTTTAAACTTCTCTGGATTTGTCTTTTACAAGGCCTAGAACTTCTTGTAAGTGTCTAGAAGATCAGCTTCTTTCCACTTTGACAGTTGTGCCTTTGAACCATATTCATTATCTGCTAACTCTTGTATGATCTGGGCTCTCTCCATATTTCTATCTTTTTCAGTGGCAAGTTTGTCAGATACAATTTGTGCCATGTGTTCTAGTTCTTTAGTTGAGAGTCCCCTAAGAGAGTGTTTCTTTGTCTTGCTGTGTTTGCTGATATAATTCATCAGCTGATGTCTCTTATCTTCTTCAACAATCAGGAGTTGTTCCTCAGCAACCCTTTCTTCTTCTTCTAACTCTTTTAACTTGTCTTCATATACTTGTAGTTTGTCATTAAAGCTCATGTCTTCCCTTGCTTCCAAGCTGTTCCAAATTTCATCTTCCTTAGCCTTCTTCTTGGCTGCTAATAAGCTCTTCTCCATTCCTTCAGATGGGAATGATATTGGAGAAGGGCTCAAAACAGTTGCAGTTGTTGGAATGGGCCTTGGAATTTCAATTGGAAGTGGTTCAGTTGCTTTAGAAAGCTGTTCAGTTGTAGTATAAAGAGTTAAAACTACTGAAGTGTTGATCTGAGTATCAACTACTGAAGGATTGTCTTCAGCACTATTGGTTTTGTCTTCAGCAGTTTCTTCTATGCCTTGGGAAGCTTTCAGAACTTTTTCTCTAAGGAGCCTTTCTTGTTTTTCTTGCCAATCATGTCTTTCTTTTAAGGCAATTTCTTGTCTGGTTTTGTTTATTTATTTCTTGGCATCCTTGAGTTGTTGTGCTTCTCTAGCCTTTTTGGAGGCTTCAAGATTTAGCTTTTCAGGTTCCTTGCTTTTTGCTGTCATCTCTCTCTTTTTGGCTTCATCCACTTCTGGAAACCAAATAGCAGGAGGTGCAACACCAGATAAATGTTCTAATTGTCTCCGGTTGTCTTCCATTCTTCTAGACAACTCTCTTATCTTCAGGTCTATAGCATTGTTGATCATCTCTAGTTGAGTCTTGTTTTTCAACTCCATAACAGTTATGAAGGTTTGGAGATGTAAAGATATGGGCTGGTGTATCATCTGGTATAAGGGACCTTCTGAGCTGCATAGTTGGTTCAGTTCTATGCTTGATGACCCAGAGAATTGGGTAGGCTTTTGTGAGTGTGGAGGGTATGTTTTTGGGTGATCCTCGATGAAAACTGGGGATGCCACTTTTGGGTAATCAGGGTTCAAGTGGTCTTTAACCCGATCCTTTGTGACTGACTCCTTGAGTGTAGAGACATTAGATTTAGGACCTTCAAATTCAGCCGTCAATTCTTTTTGTGGAATGTTTGAATCATCATCCAAATCAATGAAATCATCTGAATCCCTGACTACATTATCAATGATGACTTCATTAGTTATACCATGAGCTAGGCCCAACCTAGTAGTCTCGTGTACCCCTTTGTCTTGGTTTTGGGGATTTCCTGCCTCAGGCTCAAGGCCTTCATCAGCAGTTGCCACAAGTGAGGTCTTAAATATGTTACCACGATCCTCAGATCTACCACTGGGTGGTATAAGAGTAGTAGCAGCATCAAATGTACCTAAGGTATCTAAGTTTGGGCTTAGATGCCTTGGTTCCTCCTCATCTCTTGGGATAGGGCTGATAACATCCCCATCCATGTCAAATTCAGTGGTTTGTTCCCCTGTTTTAAGTGGTGATTGGGGAATGACATTATCAGATGGGATGTTCTCTTTCAGCCCAGAGAGAAATTGAGCTATCTCTACTGTTGTGTGTGAAAGTTCTGGTTCAGCAGTTTTAGGTTCAGTATATGGAATGGTTTCAGTAGTTTCATAAAGAGGGTCAGAAGTTTTAGTCATTTTGAGTTTCTTTCTAGAAAACTGAATGGTTATTGGCTTAGCTCGTTTGGGTGAGGGTGAAGATGAATGTAACTGAGAGGAAGTTTCTGTTACATATTTAAGAAGTGTAGATTGCACATCAGCAGATTCAGGCATCTCAACCTCCTGAATTGTTTTTCTTTTTGGGTTAGTGGGTTTGGATTTTTGCTGTTTGGGCTTTTTGGGAAATGGATTTGGAAGATGTGGGTTCCTTGGGGACTGTTTCTTGTTCCCCTTGGTCATCTTCAGGCAAGGAAGCCGGTTTATTATGCCTTGAGAATACTTGTGAGGTTAAAGAGTTTAACTTTGTTGTTTCACCCACAAGTACCTCTTCACCAACAATACTTGGTAACCACACTTTGTCATGGTTAATTGAATGGTTCAACTTGTAGGTAATATAACCAACACATGGTTTAATCTCCACATGTATATGCTCTATAAATAAATGGAATTTGCTTAAATGTTTTGTAATTCAAAAGAGATGCATATACATTGAATTTGATCAGCAATGTTCTTATATTTTATAAACCTTCAAGATTGAAAAAATCTATGATTTTTACGTGCATACATATTGATGACGTGGGTAGCCTAAAGCAAAAGGACTAACAAGTATCATAAACACTATGCTTGAAGGGTTGAAAGATACGAAGGTTCAAAGGATGGAGGAGCACAGATCAAAAGATGACCTGTCTTGTCATCTTTTTCCTCGGTCAGCACAAGCAGTTGTCGTATAGACACTGCACCTCTCGGACCGCAGGTCCAATGCCACCCTAGGCTTAAATTAGCTTGTCCTCTTGTTGCACCATGTCTCAAGATAATATCTTTTCCAAAATAAGAAGATACTCTCTCTATAAATCAGGGATCTACTCCACAAATCTGATCCATCCTGATTATTCTTTCTTACACTCTATCTTCTATTCCTTTTGACATACACACGTGAGGAGAACATCTCCATCACACTAACACACTACTCGAGTTTGAAACATCAATTTTGGTCTTGAGTCGCTCTCAAACCAGAATTCTAACACTAAAAAACAATATTATCTTGAACCTCCTTCTACGTTTTGCAACGTAGGAGGACACCACGACCTGCGTTAGGTAGATTATGTAACATTTCGCAATTACACTTGTACGTTAGTTACATCATCATTAATAATAAAACGTCAAGTTTCAATATTTATGTGTGTATTTAATTATTTTTGTTGCATTTTGGAAACACTAATACTATATATATTATATGTATATATGGATATATCATGGAAATTGTCAAAAAAATAGGTGTTTGGGCCGGGAATCGAACCCGCGCCCAAGACCGGTTCAAACAACACAACACACACAACCATCTGGGCTAGCATTCATATCTGTTTCAAACCCGGCCATTTATAATTATATGATGTGATTCAAACACTACTAGAAAACTGGGCTATTGTCACCAAAAGTTGCTACCTAAAAAAATGGTAGCAAATTTAGCAACCGATTTTACACCAAAATATGTATTCTAAGATAAGGTAACTAATTGGTTGCAAATTTTCACACCGTTAATTTTTGGTGGTAAATTCGTGAGAAAAATAATAAGAAAGAATTAAAAAATAATAATTTATAAAAAAAACAATAAACCTATTGAATTGTGACCACCTTAGCGGTAGCAAATTTAGGGACCTCTTTCTTAAAACGTAATGCATATATATACGGTAGCTAATCAGTGGTAAATTTTGAGACTAGATTGCTACGATAAAACGGGGCTATTGTCACCAAAAGTTGCTACCTAGAAAAATGGTAGCAAATTTAGCAACTGATTTTACACCAAAATATGTATTATAAGATAAGGTAATTAATCGGTTGTAAATTTTGACACAGTTTATTTTTTGTAGTAAATTCATGAGAAAAATAATAAGAAATAATTAAAAATTAATAATTTATAAAAAAACAAATCTATTGAATTGTGACCTCCTTAGTGGTGGCAAATTTAGAGACCTATTTCTTTAAGCGTAATATATATATATATATATATATATATATATATATATATATATATATATATATATATATGGTAGCTAATCAGCGGTAAATTTTGAAACTAAATTGCTACCATATTAGCCACGATAATTAACACTACGCCAAAATAGGTCTACGGTCAGTTAGATTTAATCATTGTCACTTAGACCCAATGAAGATCATTTAGACCCAATGATGGTCAATTAGACCCGATGATGGTCAATTAGGCCTGTTGATGGACAATTGGAACCAATGATCGTCAATTAGATCAAATGATGGTAAATTAGATCCAATGATGGTCAGTTGGATCCAATGATGGTCAGATAGCCCCAATGATGGCCAGTTAGATCCAATGATCGTCATTTAGATCCATTGATGGTTAATTAGATCCAATGATGGTTAATTACACCATTGGTGGGCAGTTGGATCCAGTGATGGTCAGTTAAATCCAATGATAGTTAGTTACACCCAATGATGACTAATTAGATCCAATGATGGTCATGTAGATCCAATCATTGTCACTTAGACCCAATGATGGTCATTTTGACCCGATGATGGTCAATTAGATCCGATGATGGTTAATAAGGCCCAATGATGGTCAATTAGATCCAATGATGGTTAATTAGAACCAATAATCGTCAATTAGATCTAATGATGGTTAATTAAACCAATGATCGTCATTTGGATCCATTGATGGTCAGTTAGGCCCCATGATGGTCAATTAGATCCAATCATTGTCACTTAAACCCAATGGTGGTCATTTAGACCCAATGATGGTGAATTAGACCCAATGATGGTTAATAGGCATAACGATGGTCAATTATAACCAATGATCATCAATTAGATTCAATGAAGATCAGTAAGGTCAATGATGGTTAGTTACATCCAACAATGGTCAGTAAGGCCCAATGATGGTTAAGTAAACTCAATAATTGTTACTTAGACCCAATGATGGTCAATTAGTTAGATATTTATAGACACACACACAAACACACATACACAAAAACTATTGTGATATTACTAAATCGTTGTCATTGATCAAATTATAGATTCTAAAATTTTAATTTTATATAAATATACATATATAGACACATACATGCAATTAAAACAAATGGGATGTGATACATATACATAAGAACCCATACATACATACAATTAAAACATATTCATAAATAAAACTAAACAAACTAGTATTTTTGTTATATATGTAATATATATATACACACACATTTATGCATTTGCACATACAATATATATGTATGATGGAGGTACGTAAATGCTCATTAGTATATACAAAATTGTACTAATTTGATAGGAAACAAAACTAAAAGCAAAGTAGCTAGGTGTACGGTGCTACATCCTTTTTCAAGGAAAGTTATTAATTAATAATAATTGAAATATTAGGATGTTAGAAGAGAACTTTGAATAATGTGTAGAATTTTGAAAAAAAAACAATGGACTCTAGAATTACAGTAAATACACCACACAAATCATCGGATAATGATATAATTAACCTAACTATCCTACCAAAAAAAGATGGACTATTATAATTTGACTAGAATTCCGTAAAAAAAAAGCCCAAATCCCGCTCCTTGTTCCCGCCTCAAATTCCCTCTCCCTCTCTAACAAAGTAATAAAACCCCACTTATTTTCAGCCGGCACCCCGTAGTGTCTTCATCTTTGTCCCTCTTTACATCATCTACAAACAAAACCAAACCTTTTCTACACCTATACAATCGTCAACCATCGCAAACTATCGAACGCTACAAACTTCAGATCGAATCGGGAATCAGGTTAGGTTTTCTCTGCTAAAATATAATGAATTGTTACTCATTTGATTTTGATAGGATTAATCAATATGGCACCGTCGCCTCTGTCCTTAAACCTGGGCTACTACTCCATGGGCCGAAACAGAGGAACGCGCTGGCCGGAGCTCCTCGGGACCCTACAAACGTCAGTTCGAACCGTGAATCACATGAGCAAGAATAGCCAGTCGTCAGATCGAACCAGGAATCCATCTCCGATCTCTCTTCCTCTCTCATCGGTTTCTCTTTCTCTCTCTAGTTCTCTCTCCGCTTCTTTGAGTCTCGATCTTTATGGCCGCTTCTGGATATTCCTGGACGATTTCTTTTTCAAAGATATCCAGATATCTAGTTCTTCTTCTGTTTATCGACTACTGGATGGAAGTGAAGTATGTTTCTATTGATATTTTCTCTAGAAAATCTTTTCATGTGAGAAAGGAAAAAGATGAAATTAGTGTTTATGGGGATAGTAAATTGATGGGCAGTAGGTTGTTTGGGGTTTTATATATAAATGGTGAGTACATGGTTTTTAGAAAACCATTTGAGGTTTCTAGATAGCTACATCTTAACTTTTCTTTACACCTACTTTTTTGTTTTTTAATCAAAATTGATGTTTTTTTTATACTTTATGTTATTACACTCTCAACCCCAGATGTGTAGAAAAGAAAAGGAAATCAAAGGACATGTAATTATCAACTAGGTAGGTGGTCACATAGAAATTATGATCTAGCCGACAATAACCACATCAAAATCTCACCTATAAGTATTTGTTATAAAATTTTGTTAAATGAAGAGTAAATGTAGATAAAATATGACCGAGTATCGTATTTGTAAACCACGTTCATAATTTCATATTAGTACATATAACATTTTTTATAGGTACAAAAATCAACCCTTATATATGAGACTTAATTAACAAAATACTATTTCTATGATTTTTATCTCAATTTGTATAGTTTCTTAAGTAGAGTATAAAAAACCCTAATTCTACAATTAATTACAAATACGCCATCTCTTTGACTCTTTTATTTTCACCCTTTTTACACGTTAGCATGAGAATCTGAATGGTTGCTATAGTGATTGTTTATTTTGTTTATTTATTTATTTATTTTTTATGTCATGTAGTTAATGTTTTGGTTTACATTCTTGGTCCATCCAATTTCTATATTTCATTTTATTTGCAATGCACGTTTATCTTTTTTTTTTTTTTTTTTTTTTAATGACAAGTGGTGTAATCGGTGGAGCTCCGGCTAACACACTGGGCCAGCCTGTACTGATTACCCATTCCATCTGGATTAGGGATCTCCCCAGGTGAAACCCCCACATGTGGTAAATATGGTTTCAACAAGAATCGAACCCTCAACCTCCACTCAAGCTCCCCCAATTTTCACCAATTGAGCTAGGCTTCATCGGCAGCACGTTTGTCTATTACTTGAAGCTTTTCCGCTTTAAATTCAAGTTGTGTCTACGGTTTACGCTAGCTCATGACATAAGTTTGAGTTTGTCTTTCCCAAAGTTTGAGTTTTGTGTTTTTCATCTTTATTTACTTACTACTTAGTGTGGATCGAAGTTTAATTTTTATTATTATTGAGAATGTTTTGGGACCAAAATAAAACTCTTGCACATTTTGCGATCGAATATCATTTTAGTTTATTTATTTTATTACTTTACAATTGGTTTGCAATTGCGAATGATACTTGAATTTATATTAGTATTCGTATTTTTTACAACTGTTTAATTTTATTGATTACATGAAACTGAAACAATATATTACATTCATAGTGGGTTCACAATTCACAAGCCCCTCATCCACACTATTGTCCAACTATAAGTTTTGTAGTGTGTTGTTTATTTAAATAAAATCATAATATTTTAATCTTTATAAAGCCCATATCAAGTCAACTGTGATACACAACTTGCCTTAATCAACCTCATTAACTCGTGTTTAACCTACGAATTTCATCATTACGTGATTACCGGTCTGTTATGACTCGGCTACACGATTATTGATCATCAATTGTTACCAAATTTACCATTTATGCGTTTCACATTCAATGTATTGTCAACTCCTGCCAATTCGATTACCGAAGCCATAACACTATAAATTGATCATTCCCGAACAATCACAACTCGCCATTACATCTCTCTCAACCTCCATTTCTTCACAATTATACTCTGTTTTGGTTTTTCGATCGCACTTTGATGTTTTGTTTTGACTGATCAATCGTGCTCATTACTGCATTGTAGGTACGATTTTTTGTTGGGATTTAACCTTCGGCATTCACACATCAATAGCCCTAAGGTTAATTGGGTTATTGATGTGTGAATCAAACGATTTGAAAATCTAGGGCTCGTGGGTTTGATTGTGGGGATAAACATGATTTTGCATAATATATTTATTTTTAATCAAACGGAAATAAACACAACCACTGGTCTGGACCAAGTGGTTGTGTCTGATGCTATGTTCCTGAGCCACCCGGGTTCGAGTCCCGGCAGTGGCATACCCCTATTTCCTTTTTCGTTTTTAAACAAACAAACCTAATTAATTATATATAATACATATAATTTTATAAATTCATTTTTAATTATTAAAACTCTTTTATAAATTAAAAAAAAATTATTTTAAGCTAATCTGATTTAAAAGTTTCACCCACAATTTTTAGTTTTCAAAAATTAATTTATTTAATATATATAATAATTAAATCAATTTTATTCTATTATATTTATAAAATTCCATTAAAATATCAAAACAATTTTATAAATTTCCACAAAAATTATTCTGAGTTTGTATAACGATAAACTTTTCTGAAATGATTTTTAATTCTGAAAAATCATTTATTTAATATTTTTAATCAATTTTTCTTAGTTTTAATCAAAATTAAATCATAATAAATTCAATTTTTAATATTTTTGCATCAAAATTTTATACAAATTATTTCTGAATATTTAGAACAGAAATATAAATTTTAAACTAAAAATTCTTTAATTTTAGTATTTTTAAATATTAAAGTTAAATCTTGATAATTTGTAATAAATAGATTTAATATTCTATTTTAAAGAAAATAATTTTATAAAAAATATTTTTTTACTTCAAACACATTATTGTGAACATCCTAAATTCAAACTTTATAAAAAGACTTTCATTTATTTAATTATCAAATTCCCTTTATTTATTAAAACATTTTATTATAAATTCAACAAATGGCTATCCCCAAATCGAAACCCTAGAATATACTTGTAGACTAGATAGACTTAGACTTATTTGTTGCCTTATACATAGGGTAATACTTGGCAATCTATTGGGCTACACTCATACTATTCCTCAAGACCTAATACTATACTAAGGTGAGTTTACGTAACCATGTTTATGCGATTCTTTATACTTGCAACATTTTATTTAAGCAATTCAACATGCATGTCTAGTTGTAAACTTTATTGCCTCATGAATTAGTCAACAACAGTTTCAACATTACATAATCATTAGCTATGACCAAGCCGGCGATACTCAATAATAGATCTATTGGATTGACAACCCCACCCGGATACGTGTACCTCCTACATAGGTAGCGTGGGTGATTGTTATCGTTCCAACATATTACTAAGGTGAACCGTAGATGACGGGATGGACCTAAACTAGTCGGAGGTTTGATTATGTCGATTCAACATATTATGCTTGTTCATGTAGACTTAAACTTACGATAGACATATGAATTGCTAAACTTTTATACTTAAACTATTTGCTTAACATGGATTATGTATTCTCACCAACTTCTAGTTGACCCCCCCATTTTTACAACTCAACAGGAAATAATGATGCATGAAGACTAGAGTATTTTCATGAAGACAATATGAAGTCTATGCTTGTTTGATCTTTGTGATGTATTAGATTTCCACATTGAAACTCATTATGTATTTCTATTTTTGGATATTTGCACTTTAAATTTATTTCAATTAAAATTTGGTTACCATGTGCTACTGTATACTCATTCTTACGTGACACCTCGATGTTTCCGCCATCGGTTGGGGTGTTACAGATTGGTATCAGAGCCTTGGTTATAGGGAATTAGGTTATTAGAAAATAATCTAGACTATAACCTTAGGGACTTAAACAGTACTTGATCCTCTTACTTGTAACCCTAATTGCTTTCCTAATCCTATCCTTATCCTATACCTTATATAACCCTAAGCCTACATGTGACTACTCTTATTCGTCTGCTGCAATCCTGATCCACCATTAGATTAATAGGACAAAATCCTCAGGTTTAACCTGAACCCCCTTGAGATCTCGTCGAAGTTCTAGATTTTAATAACGAACACGTGCAATCTGGAAGGGTGAACGCCTGTATTCTGAGTTTTCTGTCTAGGCTGGCATTGCGCATATATCCCAATCAGACGAGGGACCCGGATGCCTACCTGGGAATTCTCGGGATGAGTGTTCACTTATAGGCTAAAGCATGTCTTCATATGTTATTAAAATTTAGAATCTTTGATAAGTCAACGTTTTCGTTTATTCGTTTTAATTAATGAATAAATGATTACATTCCTTATATAATCTCATTCATTTCATTGTGTCTATTACAGATCATGCCTCCACGTCGCAGCACTCGCAACAACAATGGTGAGAACCACGATGAAGGTGGTGACAATCATAACCATAACCACGGTCCTAACCACAACAACAATGGTGTTGATGCCCAACTGGCTGCGATCATTTCTCAACAAATGGCGCAGCAAATCGCGACTCTGGTCCCCAATTTACTAGCACAAGTCATCCAAATGAATGGCAACGGGAACGGTAACGGTAACGGGAACGGGAACGGCAATGGTAATGGAAATGGAAACCACAACGGGAA
Source organism: Ambrosia trifida (assembly GCA_028751855.1). NCBI lineage: Eukaryota > Viridiplantae > Streptophyta > Magnoliopsida > Asterales > Asteraceae > Ambrosia > Ambrosia trifida. The sequence goes on from CM054122.1 coordinate 150,911,478, forward strand.
TGGAAATGGTCTCCCAGCCTGCACCCTTAAGCACTTCAATTCTTGTAACCCTCCAAAGTTTAGTGGTTAAGAAGGAGCTACAGGACTCCTCCAATGGTTTGAGGGTATTGAGAATACCTTCATCAACAGTGAATTCCCCGACAACTTCAAGGTTCGTTACGCCATGAGTGTTCTCCACAAACGAGCACTCACTTGGTGGAATGAGGAGAAGCGCACCCGTGGGGTCGAAGTTGCTCTTGCTATGACATGGGACCAAGTCAAGGAGGTTATGAAGGAAGAGTTTTGTCCTCGCAACGAGGTTAAGAAGCTTGAAGATGAGTTCCACACCCCTAGCTCAAGATAGTGGGGAAAACCTTGCCTACAACACCCGCTTTCACGAGCTTAGCTTATTGTTGCCTCACAAAGTCACTCCCCTACCGGTAGCCATTGAGAAGTACATCGGTGGTCTGCCCATGCAAATCCAGGACACCGTTTAGGGAAGGAATCCTGCAACTTTGGAAGAGGCCAAACGTCTAGCGGCCACTCTTACTGATAATCACGTGAAGAATGGTACTCTCTTCCGCAAGGGCACTAAGAAGACGGTTGCCAAAGACACTCCCCAGCCCGCGATTGAAGTCAAGCCTGAGACCTCAAGCAACAAAAAGCGCAAGGCTAGGAACTACATGGTTGCTACCACTCCACCTGCTGCCCAAAACCCATCCAAGAAGCCATATGGTGGGAGTCACCCTCTCTGCAACACTTGTCAATACCATCATCTTGTTGGTAGACCTTGCCGCCAGTGTAATAACTGTAAGCGGTATGGACACTACACCAACGCTTGTCAAGCCTCTGCTGTCCAAAACAACCAAAACAACCCAGCCAGAAACAACCCAGCTCCCAACAGACCTGCTTGTGGTCAATGCTACGAGTGTGGCAGCCCTGATCACTATATCAACAATTGCCCTAATCGTAACCAAAACCATAACCAGAACCAAAACCGCAACCAAAACCAAAACCAGAACCAGGGTGCTCGAGGTCGCGCCTACAATCACAATGCTAACCAGGCTCGTGACAACAACGAAGTGGTGAATGGTACGTTCCTCATTAATAACCACTATGCATCCATATTATTTGATTCGGGAGCTGATAAGTCATTTGTGTCACTGAAGTTTGAACCTTTACTTAACTTACCCCAAACTAATCTAGAGGAACCTTTAGTAGTAGAGGTAGCTAATGGGAAGTCTATTTCGATCGACTCTATTATTCGTAACTGCGTGTTGAACCTCGACGATCATACTTTCTCTATCGATCTCATTCCCATGCATCTTGGAAGTTTTGATGTTATAGTAGGCATGGACTGGTTGTCAACCCATCATGCCGAAATTCTGTGCTTTGAGAAAGTCATACGCATTCCTCTCGAATCTGGTGAGATTTTGAAGATCTATGGTGAGAAACCCTGTAGCGAGCTTAAGCTTATGTCTTGTACTACTGCCCAAAAGTACATACGAAAGGGGTATACAGCCTTCTTAGCTAACGTGATAGAGAAGAAGGACAAAGGCAAAAGTATCAAAGACATTCCAATTATTCGAGACTATCCTGAAGTCTTCCCAGAGGATTTACCTGGTTTGCCTCCTGCACGACATGTGGAATTTAGAATTGATCTTGTTCCTGGTGCTAATCCTGTCGCTAAAGCTCCTTATCGTCTTGCACCCTCTGAGATGCAAGAACTTGCCAGTCAATTACAGGAACTTTCTGATAAAGGGTTCATTCGCCCTAGTTCTTCTTCATGGGGAGCCCCTGTCTTGTTCGTTAAAAAGAAGGATGGTTCTCTTAGAATGTGTATTGACTACCGTGAACTCAACAAACTTACCATCAAGAATCGTTATCCACTACCTAGGATTGACGATCTCTTCGATCAACTTCAAGGAGGAACCCACTTCTCGAAGATTGATCTTCGTTCTGGTTATCATCAGCTTAGAGTCCACGATGAAGATATTCCCAAGACAGCTTTTTGCACACGTTATGGTCACTATGAATTCATGGTTATGCCTTTTGGATTGACCAATGCTCCTGCAGTGTTTATGGATTTAATGAATCGGGTTTGTAGACCCTACCTCGACAAATTCGTGATCGTTTTCATCGATGATATTTTGATTTACTCTAAATCAAAATCCGATCACGAGCAACATCTTCACTCCATCTTGGGTCTCCTAAAGAAAGAACAACTGTATGCCAAGTTCTCAAAATGTGAATTTTGGCTTAAGGAAGTTCAATTTTTGGGACATGTCATTGATATGAACGGGATTCATGTTGATCCTGCAAAGATCGAAGCTGTGAAGAACTGGAGTGTTCCTAAAACTCCAACCGAAGTTCGTTCTTTCCTTGGTTTGGCTGGTTATTATCGTCGATTCATCGCCAACTTCTCCAAGATCGCTGTTCCTCTCACTACCTTAACTCACAAGGGTAAACCCTATGAGTGGGGACCAAAGCAAGAGGAAGCATTTGAAACTCTTAAGCTGAAACTCTGTGAAGCTCCTATCTTGTCTCTACCTGATGGTAATGATGATTTCGTGGTCTATTGTGATGCATCGAACCAAGGTCTTGGTTGTGTTCTCATGCAACGAGGAAAGGTTATTGCTTATGCGTCTAGACAGCTCAAGAGTCACGAAAAGAATTATACCACCCATGATCTTGAATTGGGCGCTGTTGTCTTTGCTCTCAAGATTTGGAGACATTATTTTTATGGGACTAAATGTGTGGTGTTCACGGACCACAAAAGTCTCCAACATGTCTTCGACCAGAAAAATCTTAACATGAGGCAACGACGTTGGGTTGAGTTACTTAACGACTATGATTGCGAAATTCGCTACCATCCTGGTAAGGCGAATGTTGTGGCTGACGCACTTAGTCGTAAAGAGCGTATCAAACTTCAATGTGCGAGAGTTCGTACTGATCTTCAGGATCACATTCTTCAGGCTCAACATACATCAGTCACCCAAGGTAACATGTACGATGAAATGTCTTGTGGTGCTGAGACTCAACTTGAAACCAAACCTGATGGGCTACTCTATTTTCTCAATCGACTGTGGATTCCTGACCGTGATGATCTTCGTACTTTTCTCATGAACGAGGCTCATAAGTCTCGTTATTCTATTCATCCTGGAGCTGACAAGATGTACCATGATCTCCGTTATTCTTATTGGTGGCCTGGTATGAAGAAAGACATTGCTCTTTTCTTTGCAAAATGCCTCACTTGTTCAAAGGTCAAGGCTGAACATCAACGACCATCTGGTAAGCTTGAACAACCAGAGATTCCTGTATGAAAATGGGAGAGCATAGCTATGGACTTCATCACCAAACTCCCTCGTACACCCAAAGGTTTTGATAGTATTTGGGTAATCGTCGATCGTTTGACCAAGTCAGCCCACTTCTTACCCATTCGTGAGAAGTATTCTGTGGAAAGGTTGGTAAGGATGTACGTAAGTGAAATCGTATGTCGTCATGGTATACCTTTGGACATTATCTCTGATCGTGATGGCCGTTTCACCTCTCACTTTTGGGATTCTCTGCAAGATGCTTTGGGTACCAAGTTGAACCTGAGTACTGCTTATCACCCTCAAACAGATGGTCAGACTGAACGGACCATCCAGACACTTGAGGATATGCTCAGGGCATGTATCATCGATTTTGGTGGCGCATGGGATTCTCATCTTCCTTTGGTTAAGTTTTCATACAACAACAGTTATCACGCCAGCATTAACATGGTTCCTTTCGAGGCACTCTATGGTCGTAAATGTCGTTCACCTGTCTGTTGGACTGAGGTTGGTGAAGCCCGTATCATTGGACCCGAACTAATCCAGGAAACCACAGACAAAATTCAACTTATTCAGGATAATCTTCTCAAGGCTAGAAGTCGTCAGAAGAGTTATGCTGATAAACGTCGTAAACCCTTGTAATTTCAAGTTGGGGACCTTGTACTACTTAAGGTATCCCCTTGGAAAGGAGTAATTCGTTTCGGTAGAAAGGGAAAACTAGCTCCTCGATACGTAGGCCCATTCAAAATTCTTGACAGAGTTGGAAAAGTGGCTTACAAACTTGATCTTCCACCTGAACTGAGCAATGTTCACCCGACCTTCCATGTTTCGAATCTCAAGAAATGCTTAGCAGATGAGAACCTTCATGTTCCTCTTGAGGATGTGCAAATTGATGAAACTATGCACATTATCGAGAAAACCGTCGAGATTGTTGATACTGGAGTCAAGAAACTCAAGCGCAGTCGCATTCCGATCGTTAAGGTTCGCTGGGAATCTAAACGAGGCCCAGAGTTCACTTGGGAACGTAAAGACCAGATGAAGTCGAAGTATCCACATCTTTTTCCACCAGACTCTCCAACTCCAACTTCGGGACGAAGTTCCTAAAAGTAGGGGAGACTGTAACATTTTGCAATTACACTTGTACGTTACATCATCATTAGTAATAAAACGTCAAGTTTCAGTATTTATGTGTGTATTTAATTATTTTTGTTGCATTTTGGAAACCCTAATACTATATATATATATATATATATATATATTATATGTATATGGATATATCATGGAAATTGTCAAAAAAATAGGTGCTTGGGCCGGGAATCGAACCCGCGCCCAAGACCGGTTCAAACAACACAACACACACAACCATCTGGGCTAGCATTCATATCTGTTTCAAACCGGGCCATTTATAATTATATGATGTGATTCAAAACCCTCACAGTTGACTTGGAAAGTCAACTGTGATACACGACTTGCCTTAATCAACCTCATTAACTCGTGTTTAACCTACGAATTTCATCATTACGTGATTACTGGTCTGTTATGACTTGGCTACACGATTATTGATCATCAATTGTTACCAAATTTACCATTTACGCGTTCCACATTCAATGTATTGTCAACTCTTGCCAATTCGATTACCGAAGCCATAACACTATAAATTGATCATTCCCGAACAATCACAACTCGCCATTACATCTCTCTTAACCTCCATTTCTTCACAATTATACTCTGTTCTGGTTTTTCGATCGCACTTTGACTTTTTGTTTTGACTGATCAATCGTGCTCATTACTGCATTGTAGGTACGATTTTTTGTTGGGATTTAACCTTTGGCATTCACACATCAATAGCCCTAAGGTTAATTGGGTTATTGATGTGTGAATCAAACGATTGGAAAATCTAGGGCTCGTGGGTTTGATTTTGGGGATAAACATGATTTTTGCATAATATATTTATTTTTAATCAAACGGAAATAAACACAACCACTGGTCTGGACCAAGTGGTTGTGTCTGATGCTATGTTCCTGAGCCACCCGGGTTCGAGTCCCGGCAGTGGCATACCCTTTTTTCCAATTTCGTTTTTAAATAAACAAACCTAATTAATTATATATAATACATATAATTTTATAAATTCATTTTTAATTATTAAAACTCTTTTATAAATTCAAAACAAATTATTTTAAGCTAATCTGATGTAAAAGTTTCACCCACAATTTTTAGTTTTCAAAAATTAATTTATTTAATATATATAATAATTAAATCAATTTTATTCTATTATATTTATAAAATTCCATTAAAATATCAAAACAATTTTATAAATTTCCACAAAAATTATTCTGAGTTTGTGTAATGATAAACTTTTCTAAAATGATTTTTAATTCTGAAAAATCATTTATTTAATATTTTTAATCAATTTTTGTTAGTTTTAATCATAATTAAATCATAATAAATTCAATTTTTAATATTTTTGCATCAAAATTTTATACAAATTATTTCTGAATATTTAGAACAGAAATATAAATTTTAAACTAAAAATTCTTTAATTTTAGTATTTTTAAATATTAAAGTTAAATCTTGATAATTTGTAATAAATAGATTTAATATTCTATTTTAAAGAAAACAATTTTATAAAAATTATTTTTATACTTCAAGCACATTATTGTGAACATCCTAAATTCAAACTTTATAAAAAGACTTTCATTTATTTAATTATCAAATTCCCTTTATATATTAAAACATTTTATTATAAATTCAACAAATGGTTATCCCCAAATCGAAACCCTTGAATATACTTGTAGACTAGATAGACTTAGACTTCTTTGTTGCCTTATACATAGGGTAATACTTGGCAATCTATTGGGCTACACTCATACTATTCCTCAAGACCTAATACTATACTAAGGTGAGTTTACGTAACCATGTTTATGCGATTCTTTATACTTGCAACATTTTATTTAAGCAATTCAACATGCATGTCTAGTTGTAAACTTTATTGCCTCATGAATTAGTCAACAACAGTTTCAACGAGTTTCAACGAGTTTCAACATTACATAATCATTAGCTATGGCCAAGCCGGCGATACTCAATAATAGATCTATTGGATTGATAACTCCACCCGGATACGTGTACCTCCTACATAGGTAGCGGGGGTGATTGTTATCGTTCCAACATATTACTAAGGTGAACCGTAGATGACAGGATGTACCTAAACTAGTCGGAGGTTTGATTATGTCGATTCAACATATTATGCTTATTCATGTAGACTTAAACTTATGATAGACATATGAATTGCTAAACTTTTATACTTAAACTATTTGCTTAACATGGATTATGTATTCTCACCAACTTCTAGTTGACCCCCCCATTTTTACAACTCAACATGAAATAATGATGCATGAAGACTAGAGTATTTTCATGAAGACAATATGAAGTCTATGCTTGTTTGATCTTTGTGATGTATTAGATTTCCACATTGAAACTCATTATGTATTTCTATTTTTGGATATTTGCACTTTAAATTTATTTCTATTAAAATTTGGTTACCATGTGCTACTGTATACTCATTCTTACGTGACACATCGATGTTTCCGCCATCGGTTGGGGTGTTACAGATTAAAACCCTTTAACCTTACTTGAACCCGGAACCTGCGTTAGGCTCTTATTTGTTGTAGCAACAATTTGGCACCCACTGTGGGGCTACGCCATTATCTTCGTTCAAAAAACAAGTGTGTAGCTCCAACTCCTCAGTATGTCTAACACTGAGTCTCCGGAAGAAGTAAACCAGACCTCTCCGAACACAGATCAAGCATCTCCTAAAAGATTTGTGTCCTTCTCCACTCCCGGAAGTACTCCTACTGGTGCCCCGTCACATGAGTTTACACTCTTTCAGACACCCACTCCTACTCGTTTAGGAGTGTCTACTCCTTTTGCTAGCACCTCACAAACACCTGAACGTGTGGATCTCACACCCGAAGGTGTCACAGGCAATTTCTTGCAACTTAGATCTCTGCTGAACCAGCATGTGGCCCGAGAAAGGGAAAAGGGGATCAGAATCCGACTTGACTATAACGAGGAAGAACCAGATTTCCTCCCGGTCCACATCGTCCTCCTCACCTTAACTCATCGAGTCCTCAGTCATCTCATCACCACCAGGGAATAGGTCCAAGCATGGTCTCACCAGCACCTTATCTAGCAACAAGGCCAAGTCCTACGGCCTTTCCCTTGTTCACTCCCCAAACGGTCACCTCCGGTGCACCCCTTGGGCATGAACTAACGTTAGAACAGCTCTTATAGTCACCAGTGACTAGCATTCCACCACCGGCTGCAACCTCATGGGAGCAAGCCATGGCTTCTTTGCCAATGGCACGAAGTGCCTCTATGAGTATGCCCATTGGAACAAGCAGTAACGTTGCACCAGAAAGCCTTCAAGGCTTTAACTTCATGCCACACATGATAGCTCAAATGATGGCTCACTTTCCATGGTAGCAACTTATCAGCCAGGCCATCGCTACTCAACAAGTGAACAACGTAAACAATAACACAAGAGTAGAACACAACCGATGTCGAACATACAAACCCAGCATCTTGTCCTGCTTTTCCTCAGATATAGCAGACCATGACTTCCCAAACAAGCTGAAGATGCCAGCCCACATAAGAACCTATGACGGTACGGAGGATCCTGAAGATCACCTTCAGATCTTCTCAGGGGCTGCCAGAATGGAAAAATGGGATAACCCCGAATGTTGTCTCATGTTCATGCAAACCCTCGTTGGATCTGCTTGTATTTGGTTCAATGACCTACCTCCTGGAATTATCAAATCTTTCAACGATCTGGGAAAAGGATTCCTAGCCAATTTTTCACAACAAAGACATTGTGTGAAGGATGCAACTGTGATTTTCCAAATCAAGAAGAAGGATGATGAAAGCCTCAAAAGCTTTATTGAACGCTACAAAAAAGAAGGCCTCACTTATGTGGGAGCGGATGAAAAGATGAAGGTAGCAGGATTCATGAATGCTATTAACTCCAAGTATCTTACCCGAGACTTCAACAAAAGTCTGCCAAAAACACTTGAAGAAGCCCTGGAAAGGGCTGAAGCTCATATATGCGGGGAGGAGGCCGTTGACATCAAAGAGTAAAGGAAAAGATCAGCCAACTAGAGGAGTGCCAGCCCTAGTCGAAAAAGGGGTAGCTATGGCAACTATGACAGAACGTCCCGAGGATCCGAACCCTCCAAACTGGGATCGAACCATCAACTTCACAACCCTAACCAAGACTCCTCAAGAGATTCTTGCAACGGAAGAAGTAAAGCACACCTTCCGGCCCCCTCGTCCCCTTCCGAAAAGCAAAAGAAATGAAAATTCCTCGCAATACTGTGAATTCCACGAGGAAAAAGGGCATCACACCAATGATTTCTTTCAGCTTTAAAAGAGAGTAGAAGAAGTTGTTAAATCTGGTGAGCTGGCCCATTTAGTCAAGGGAGTCAAGGAAAACATTGCCGAAGGAAAAAAGAAAGAAGTCAATATGGTCCAAGTTGAACGAGAAACTCCCAGCAAGCGTCGAAGGTTGGAGTCTTGGGAGCATCAAGGAGTCTGTTTCCCCCACATTGAAGAAAAAAAATGTTGTGATCCCCTTATCCTTGAAGCCTTGATTGGTTCAATCAAAACACAGCGAGCATACATAGACACCAGAGCAGCAACTGAAATTATGTTTGCTAAATGCTTCAACAGTCTTAATCCAGAGGAACGTTCCAAGCTCCAACCAGCTGAAGCTTCCATCAAAGGCATCGCAGACATACCCATCAAACCCTTAGGGGAGATAACGTTGGACGTTCAATTTTTTGATTGGAATATGCTAAGGACCGAACCACTAACATTCCTTGTCCTAGATGACCCATCCAGTTACGATGTCATCATTGGCAGGCCCGGGATGGTAGCCTTCGACATGACCATCTCCATTAGCCGAAGAAGCGTCAAGTTTCCTACAAAAAAAAGGAATTGCAACCCCCAAGCCTCAACCACAATACTGGTGGTAAACGAGAATGAAAGTAAGAAAGGCAAGCTGGGTCTCAGCATCAACCCACAATACCCTGAACAAAGAATCCGAGTCAACACTGACCTACAAGCAGAAACGCTTTCAAAGCTTGAAGGGTTGCTATGAGAAAATGTTGATGTTTTCGCCTGGTGTCCTAGTGACATGACAGGCATCCCTCGAAACACTGCTGAGCATGAGCTTAGAATCCTTCCAAATACAAAAGCAATCGTTCAGAAGAAATGAAGTCTCGCTCCCGAACGAAGCAAAGCAGCTTGCCAAGAGGTTGACAAACTTGTTGAAGCAGGGATCCTTCGTGAAGTAAAGTATCAATCATGGGTCGCAAACCCGGTGATGGTTCGAAAACCTGACGATTCATGGAGAATGTGCATAGACTTCAAAGACCTCAACAAAGCCTGCCCCAAGGATTGCTATCCATTGCCAGAAGTTGATCTAAAAATTGACTCATTAACAGGCTTCCCCTTCAAATGTTTTCTGGATGCCTATAAAGGCTATCACCAGATACAGATGAAGGAGGAAGATGAAGAAAAAACCGCCTTTCATACTGACAAAGGTATCTTTTGTTACCAAAAGATGCCTTTTGGTTTAAAAAATGCAGGTGCCACTTATCAAAGGTTGGTTGACAAGGCGTTCGCTAAGCAAATTGGCAAAAACATGGAAGCTTATGTCGATGACTTGGTTATCAAGAGCAGGACGGAGGAACAAATGCTCGTAGACATTCAAGAAACCTTCAACAACCTTAGGGAAATCAACATAAAGCTCAACCCTGTGAAATGTTCTTTTGGCTTCGAAGAAGGAAAATTTTTGGGACACATCGTTGGGAAACAAAGCATAAAAGCCAATCCCAACTAGGTTCGAGCCGTCCTAAACATGAAGTCACCACAGACCAAGAAGGAAGTGGAAAGCCTGAACGGCAAGCTTGCAGGTTTGAAATGCTTCATGTCCAAGCTAGCAGAAAAGTCCCTACCCTTCTTCAACACTCTCAAAGGTTGTACCGACAAAAAGAACTTCTAGTGGTCTGAGGAAGCCGAGGAAGCCTTCAACCAGATGAAGCAACACCTTGCCTCCCTTCCCACCATTTCTGCCCCTGAAGCAGGAGAAACAATCTCTGTTTATCTCTCTTTGTTACCGATGAAGCCCTAAGTGTTGTTCTCACCATTGAAAGAGAAAAAGCCCAGTACAAAGTAAAACGCTAAAGTTGGCAGAGGTTAAATACCCTCCTTTGGAAAAACTGGCCTTGGCTTTAGTACAAACAGCCAGAAGGCTTCGAAGGTACTTCCAAGCACACCCTATACAGGTGGTCACCAACCAACCTATCAAAAGTGTGCTTGAAAGGCCTGAAACTTCGGGACGACTTGCCAAATGGGCTATCGAACTAGGTGAACATAAAATCACCTATGTTCCAAGAAAAGCAATAAAAGCACAAATCCTTGCTGACTTCATTGTAGAAATTCCAAAGGTTGAAATGACCGAAGTTAATATTACAACCGACGAACCTCTTGATCCGGAAGCCTGGAAGCTGTACACGGATGGAGCTTCCAGCGTTGAAGGATTAGGAGCCAGTATTGTTCTAATCAACCCGGAAGGGTTAGAATTCATTTATGCCCTTCGTCTGGAATTTTAAACAACCAACAACGAAGCAGAATATGAAGCCCTAATCGTAGGATTAAAGCTCTCAAGAAAAATGGCTGTCGAGAAGCTTTAAGTGTTCACCGATTCACTCTTGGTATCCAACCAAGTGAATGATAGCTACATATCTAAGGAACCTAACATGAAGAAATACAGAGAAAAAGCAAAGGAAATCATGCACACTTTCCAGCTTTGCTACATCAAACAGGTTCCACGATCACTGTTCAAGAAAGCTGACGCCCTTAGCAAGCTTGCTTCATTGAATTTTGTCCATCTAACCAAGAAGATGTTGGTTGAAGTGATCAAACACCCTTCCATATCTGAAGTCAAAGTACAAGATGTAATCATCGAAAGCGGACCAAAATGGATGACTCCATTCACAGCATTTCTGAAAAATGGTGAACTACCTCAAGATCATACTGAAGCCGAAAGAATCCGAATCAAATCAAAGCAATATGTCATCCGAGAAGGGATACTCTACAAAAAAGGGTATTTGGCACCATTACTTCGATGTGTTGGACCCGAGCAAAGTAAGTATATGATCAAAGAGGTGCATGAAGGCATATGTGCAGCTCATTGTGGTCCAAGATCGGTGGTAGCAAAACTTATGAATTTGGGCTACTTTTGGCCAATAATGCATCAAGATGCCGCCGACCAACTAAAAAAGTGTGAAGCTTGTCAGATACATGCCCCAGTTGTAACACCCCAACCGATGGCGGAAACATCGAGGTGTCACGCAAGAATGAGTATACAGTAGCACATGGTATTCAAGTTTTAATTGAAATTTATTTAAAGCATAATATCCAAATTTGAAAATACAATGTAAAGTCTTGAATGAAATTCTAGTACATCAAACAACCAGACAAAACATAAACTTCAAATTATCTCTTCCTGCTAGCTCTAGACTTCAAGCATCATTATTTCCTGTTGAGTTTGTAAAAATGGGGGGGGGGGGGGTCAACTAGAAGTTGGTGAGAATACATAAGCCATGTCAAGCAATTAAGTTTAAGAATAATAAAAGTTTAGCAATTCATATGTCTATCGTAAGTTTAAGTCTACATGAATAAACATGAAGTATAGTGTGCACATAATCAAACCTCCGACAAGTTTAGGTCCATCCCGTCATCCACGGTTCACCTTAATATCACGTTGGAACGATAACAATCACCCGCGCTCCCCATAAAAGATGGTCAACGAATCTAGGTGGGATTGTCAATCCAATAGATCTATTATTGAGTATCGCCGGCTTGGCCATAGATAATGATTATGTAAGTTGAAGTTTAAGTCTAACAGTAGTTGTTCAAGTCATGAGGCATTAAAGTTTACAACTAGACACGTATGTAGAATTGCTTAAGTATAAAGTTTCAAGTATAAAGAATTGAATAAACATGGTTACGTAAACTCACCTTAGCAAAGTATTAAGTCTCGAGAAATAGAATATGTGTAGCCCAAAGTTGCCAAGTATTACCCTATGTATAAGGTAACAAATAAGTCTAAGTCTTTCTAGTCTACAAGTATATTCTAGGGTTTCGAATTGGGGATAGGTATTCGTTTGATTATTAATTGAATCGTTTAATAAATAAACGAAATTTGATAAATAAATAAACAAAAGTCTTTTTGTAAACTCTAGATTAAAGATGGTCACATTATAAGGTTTTGAGTATGAAAATAATTTTTATAAAATTATTTTCTTAAAAATAGAATATTTAATCTATTTATTTCAATTTGTCAAAATATAACTTTAATATCTAAAAATATTAAAATTAAAGAATTTTTAAATTAAAATTTGTATTTCTGTTCTAAATGGACAGAAATAATTTATATAAAATTTTGGTGTAAAAATATTGAAAAATGAATTTATTATGATTTATTTATGATTAAAATAACAAAAATCGATTAAAAATATTAAATAAATGATTTTTCACAAATAAAAATCATTTCAGAAATGTTTAATGTTTTATAAACTCAGAATAATTTTTGTGGAAATTTATATAATCGTTTTGATATTTTTATAGAATTTATAATTATAATAGAATAAACTTTAAATATTTATTATATATAATAAATAAATTATTTTTGGAAAACTAAAAATTGTAAAATAAACTTTTCTATTAAAACATCATAAAATAATTTTTGTGGAATTTATAAAGAAGTTTTAGTATTTTAAAACTATTTTAACAAAATACTAGTAAATATATATATAAATCTAAAAGGTTAAAAAAAATGTTTTGCACATGCTAGGAATCGAACCCGGGTCTGATGACCGGTTAGTGTTTTATATCACAAGTCTAGACCATCTGGTCTAGACCCTGAGAACGATTAGTCTTGGTTTAAAAATAATTATAAGGCTATACTTGAAGCAAATATGTAATTATTTTGAAAGAAAGGAAAAAGGTTGTGGGATACGGGACTCGAACCCGCGTTCCCTGGTTTACAAACAGACAGACACAACCATTTGATCTAGATCAGTGGTTGTGTTTGTCTTATCTCTGTTTTAATTAAATAACCATGTCTGTAGAAGGTTTCTTCCCCAAATCAAATGAACGAACCCTAGATTTAACAATAATCAGATTTAGCAAACAATAACCCGATTAAACATAGGGTTATTGTTGGTAGAGGGCCGATGAACAAAACCTAACAAAAAATTAAAACTTACAAATCGTTTTTGTGATTTATGGACGGTCAAACAGAAAAGTCAACACACGAGCAAATGATGCTTGGAAGGATGTTTTTATCAGAAATTGAAGGTGGGGAAAGTGAGATCGGCGAGTGTAGGATGATGTGAAGGTCTCAATTTATTGTGGAAGGCTCGAGTGATGCGAATTGGTAAGTTGACCCAATTAAAAACGATGATGCGATAATTGGACAAGATTTTGGAATGTTTTAATGTTAATTGGCGTGCATAAGACGCGTTTTAGTCAACAATTTACATAATTTACCATATCAGAGATTCAAAAACGCGGTATAGGATTTGAATTTGAAGGGTGTTCGTCGCAGTTGACTTCTCACAAGTCAACTGCACCTCCAAATTTATTATATATATAATTACATCAGAGTTACATACCAAAACATGTGATAGACCAGCTGGTTTAGTGTTTGTTTGTGTATGGTTGAACTGGCCATGGGCTCGGGTTCGAACCCCGGCCCATGCAATAATTTTTTTGACAATTTTATCTTTAATATATATAACATAAGCTTATAATAGGGTACTAGGGGTCCAAATGTGTCATGATACATTTTTAATAGGGACGATAAATGATAAAATTCGACGTTTTATTAATAATCAACATAACGTACAAGGAATTCAATGCGAAATGTTACAGTCTCCCCTACTTTTAGGAACTTCGTCCCGAAGTTGAAGTTGGAGAGTCTGGTGGGAGAAGATGTGGGTACTTAGACTTCATCTGGTCCTTGCGTTCCCAAGTGAACTCTAGACCTCGTTTATATTCCCAACGAACCTTAACGATTGGGATGCGACTGCGCTTGAGTTTCTTGACTCCAGTGTCCACGATCTCAACAGGTTTCTCGACAATGTGCATAGTTTCATCGATCTGCACATCTTCAAGAGGGACATGGAGGTTCTCATCTGCTAAGCATTTCTTAAGATTCGAAACGTGAAAGGTTGGGTGAACATTGCTCAACTCTGGTGGAAGATCAAGTTTGTAAGCCACTTTTCCAATCCTGTTAAGCACTTTGAATGGGCCTCGTATCGAAGAGCTAGTTTTCCCTTTCTACCGAAGCGAATCACTCCCTTCCAAGGGGATACCTTAAGAAGTACAAGGTCCCCGACTTGAAATTCCAAGGGCTTACGACGTTTATCAGCATAGCTCTTCTGTCGACTTCTAGTCTTGAGAAGAGTATCCTAAATGAGTTGGATTTTATCTGTGGTTTCCTGGATCAGTTCAGGTCCAGTGATCTGGGCTTCACCAACCTCAGTCCAACAGACAGGTGAACGACATTTGCGACCATAGAGTGCCTTGAAAGGAGCCATGTTAATACTGGCATGATAACTGTTGTTGTATGAAAACTCGACCAAAGGAAGATGAGAATCCCATGCGCCACCAAAATCGATGACACATGCCCTGAGCATATCCTCAAGTGTCTGGATGGTCCGTTCAGTCTGACCATCTATTTGAGGGTGATAAGCAGTACTCAGGTACAGCTTGGTACCGAAAGCGTCTTGTAAAGAATCCCAAAAGTGAGAGGTGAAACGTCCATCACGATCAGAGATAATGTCCAAAGGTATACCATGGCGACATACGATTTCACTTATGTACATCTTTGCTAACCTTTCCACAGAATATTTCTCACGTATAGGTAAGAAATGGGCTGACTTGGTCAAACGGTCGACGATTACCCAAATGCTGTCAAAACCTTTGGGTGTACGAGGGAGTTTAGTGATGAAGTTCATTGCTATGCTCTCCCATTTCCATACAGGAATTTCTGGTTGTTCAAGCATACCAGATGGTCGTTGATGTTCAGCCTTGACCTTTGAACAAGTAAGGCATTTTGCAACGAAAAGAGCGATATCTTTCTTCATACCAGGCCACCAATACGAATAACGAAGATCTTGGTACATCTTGTCAGCTCCTGGATGAATAGAATAACGAGACTTATGAGCCTCGTTCATAAGGAAGGTACGAAGATCATCACGGTCAGGAATCCAAAGTCGATTGAGAAAATAGAGTAGACCATCAGGTTTGGTTTCAAGTTGAGTCTCAGCACCACAAGACATTTCCTCGTACATGTTACCTTGGGTGACTGAGGTATGTTGAGCCTGGAGAATACGATCTTGAAGATCAGTACGAACTCTCGCACAATGAAGTTTGATGCGCTCTTTACGACTGAGTGCGTCAGCCACAACATTCGCTTTGCCAGGATAGTAGCGAATCTCACAATCATAGTCGTTAAGTAACTTAACCCAACGTCGTTGCCTCATGTTAAGATTTTTCTGGTCGAAGACATGTTGGAGGCTCTTGTGGTCCGTGAAAACCACATATTTGGTTCCATAAAGATAGTGTCTCCAAATCTTAAGAGCAAAGACGACAGCGCCCAATTCAAGATCATGGGTGGTATAATTCTTTTTGTGGGTCTTGAGTTGCCTAGATGCATAAGCAATAACCTTGCCTCGTTGCATGAGAACACAACCAAGACCTTGGTTTGATGCATCACAATAGACCACGAAATCATCATTACCATCAGGTAGAGACAGGATAGGAGCTTCACAGAGTTTCAACTTAAGAGTTTCAAATGCTTCCTCTTGTTTTGGTCCCCACTCACAAGGTTTACCCTTGTGAGTTAAGGCAGTGAGAGGAACAACGATCTTGGAGAAGTTGGCAATGAATCGACGATAGTAACCAGCCAAACCAAGGAAGGAACGGACTTTTGTTGGAGTTTTAGGAACACTCCAATCTTTGACTGTTGGATCAGTTAGCTCTTGTTTGCTAAGTAAGAACTTGCTATCTTGACACTTAAGTGTTTAGCAAGTCCTTGTAAATCAGATTATAAGCACAGCGGAATGTTATAAGTTAAAGCAACACTTTTTATGCAAAGGCAGAGTTGTAACTCCCCCTTGATGTTTGAAACAAGATAAATGACAAAGTATTTATTATGAATCTAAGTTGTAAATGAGAATTAGATACTTAGCAAGATTCACAATAAATACAGAAATGGAATATAACAATGAGAGTGTTTGAAGGATTTTTCTGTTAAAAATCAATGTCTAAAATAGAAGGTTGAAGCCTTCTATTTATAGACGATTACATGCATGTATCTTGCCTAAAAAGCAAGCACAGAAAGTCCAGTTACAAGTTGCACAAGTTGCAACATTGAAAGAAACAAATAAAGCTAAAAGTAATATTAAACAACAAACTACTGATGCAAAAGGGCGGTGGCAAATATCTTCTGCTAAGTGCTGATGAAGGACAACTACTGAAGAGTAGTTTTGTCTTCAGTACTTCTGAAGTGAACTTGTCTGGTTTGGACTTCAGAACTTCTGCAACTTCAGCACTTCTTCATATCTTCTAATCAGCAGTTTCTTGTCTTCTATTCAGTACTTCTATACTTAGCCAAAAATGACAGAAGTGAATTAGACTAAGGTTTACAAAAGTGGTTTCACCAATCCTCTTTGTCCTAACAATCTCCCCCTGGATTGATGAAGCCAAAACCTTACTAATTCCTTATGTGTTTCTTCTGTCTTGAACAATCTTCCATATTTCTTTGTACATGGTGTTCTTGAGCTGGTTGTACAGATCATCAGACAGAGATCCTCTCTGTGGGTCTAGATGTTGAATTGTGAGCAGGTCTTGTGTTGACAGTTTCTTCAGATCACTGATCTTCTTGTAAGCCCTGCTTGAGAAGTCTCTTCTTGTCAACAGTACTGAGTTGTTATCAGTAAGTGACCATCTGATGATAGGGATCTTTGACTTGTTAAAGTCAGAAGAATAGGGAACCAGACTTGTCCCTTGAGTTGATGGTCCTGAGTGCTGGATGTCTTCAGTTTCAGATAGCCTCAGGTGGGATTCTCTTCCTTGTTGATGTTGTTGCATACCAGGCATCTGAACAGTTGGGAGATGGTGTTCAGTCACTACTTTGGTATGCATCTTTTCTGTGATTGTCTTTTGTATTTGATAAGCAAAAGTGGAAGGATCCCTGAACTGTGTTAACAGAGGTTTCTCCTCAATGTCAAAATCTGAATGGACTATTGAGCTTCCCTCAAGTAGTACCATTTTGAAATCAGTTTTGACATTGTCCTCTGCCTTCTTCTTCTGAGCAGCAGATCTTCTAGATGCACCAGAAGTTCTAACTACTGATCTTGAAGGATCAGCAGTTTGAAACTTCTCAGGATTTGCAGCCTTGGCAGCCAAGTATTTTCTATATGTATCCATTAGTCTTTCTTCTTTCCATCTGGATACAGAGGCTTTTGAACCATATCCTTCTGCTACTAGCTCTTCTATTATCTGGGCTCTCTTGGCCTTTCCTTCTTTGCTTGTGGCCATTTTGTCTGCAAGCAGTTGTGCTCTTCTTGTCAGCTCTTGTATAGAGAGTCCTTTGAGTGTAAAGGCTTTAGTCTTACTGTTCTTGGTGATATAAGACACCAGTTGTTGTCTTTTATCCTGTTCAGCAATCTCATCAAGGCTAGCCTGCCTTTGTAGTTCAGCTGCATAAGCCTGAAGTTTTTCTTCATGGCTTAAGTCCAAATCATCCCTTTCTTCCAGAGATTTCCAAATCTGATCTTCTCTGGCCTTCTTGTTGGCTGCAATTAAACTCTTCTCTAATAGTTCAGCTGAATGAGAGATGGGAGAAGGGTTTAATACAGTCATTGTTGTAACAGATGTAGGCCTGATGGGGTCAGATGTTGGTTGAGTGGGAGCAGTGGTTCTGGAAGGTTCAGTTGTTTGAGGTTGGAAAGTGTTGACTTCTGATGTGCTGACAACTGCTGATGGTTTGTCAGCTACTGAAGGATTGTCTTCAGTACTTTCTGATTCTTCATCAGAAGTTTGGTCATCAGAAGTTTCTTCATTACACCTTAGGGAATCATCAGAACTTTGGGTCTCATCTTCTTTCTCAGCAGCTTCAATTTCTTCAATAGAGACACCAAACTGTTTGGCCAATTTTTCTTTCCTGGCCTGATCTTTCTGATCTCTTTCAAGGAGTGCCACTCGTGCCTTTACTCTGGCTTGGAATGACTCCTTAGGTTCCCTGATCTTCTCCCCCTTTTTGGATTCATCAATTCTAACCCTTGAAGCAGAGGGTTGGGAGAAGTGTCCTTGAAGATGAGCAATCTGTTGACTGTTGAAGTCTATTTTGTTTGACAGATCGTTCATCTTGGTCTTGATCACTCCAAATTGGTTCTTGATTGACAGCTCCAAGTCAGCTGTATATGTTTGGAAGTGATTTCTGATGAGAGTGTTCATCATGTGGTACAGGGGACCCTCTGGGCTACATAGCTGGTTCAGGTCTATGCTTGTTTGCCCAGGGAATTGGGTAGGCATTTGCTGTGAAGGGGGTGTTTTTGGGAGATCCTCATGTTGTACAGAGGATGCCACTCTAGGGGTTTTAGGGATTGAGTGGACTTTAACCTGTGCAGAGGTGACTGGCTTCTTGAGCCTGGATACCTTTGCAGCAGGACCTTCAGAAAGTGCCGTCAATTCAGTAGTTGGAGTTTTTGAAACATCATCCAAATTAATGGAATCATCTGTATCCCTGATGTTGCCCTCAGAGAGGACTGTCTCAGTTAAATCATGAGCTGAGCCCAACTCAGTTCTCTCATGAACCTCTGTTTCTTGGTACTGAGGATTTCCTACCTCAGGCATTAAGCCTTCATCAGTAGTTGCCACATCTGAGGTCTTAGCTATGTTACTTCTGTCCTCAGATCCACCACTGGGTGGTAACTGAGTAGTAGCAGCCTCAGATGCCCCAAGAGTCTCTAAATTTGGGCTTAAAGACTCTGGTCCACCCTCATCTCTTGGGATAGGGCTAATGATGTCCACATCCATGTCTAAAGTAGTAGTTGTGTCCCCTGTTTGTTGTGGTTGATGGGGACTGACATGATCAGATGGGACATTCTCTCTTAGCCCAGAGAGAAGTTTGGCAATTTCAATTACCTCTTGTTCAGAAATTTGTGGGGAAGGTTCAGTAGTTTGGGCAATAGTTTGTTGTTCAGCAGTTTCAAAAGAAGAGTGTGTTTGATATGTTTTTCTAAGTCTTTTTCTTTTGAAATGAACAGATATGGGTGCTCTTGGTGGGGTTTGAGATGGATGAGACTGAGAGGGTGTTTCAGTCTCAACAGTTTGAAGAGCAGAATGCTCAAGAGCATGTTCAGGCATCTCAACCTCCTGAACAGCTTTTCTTTTGGGTTGGTGGGTTACAGTTTTTGTTGGCTTGGGCTTTTTGGCTTTTGGTGGTGTGGGTGTGGAAGATGTGGGCTTCAGGGGGACTTGTTGTTGTTCTCCCTGATCATCTTCTGGCCAGGCAGCCGGTTTGTTCAGTCTTGAGTATGCTTGTGATGTTAAAGGGTTTAAAGTTGAAATTTTTCCCACAAGCACCTCATTACCCAGTTCCCCTATTATGCATTGCATAATGAACCTTGGGTACAACAAAAACTTTTTCTTGGTATTATTGTGATGTAACACCAACTCATGGAAAAACAGTTTTGATGCCCTGAATTTGGTTTCATTCACAATGGAATGAAATATTGGTTGAAAAGTGGAGGGCATCTGGTCATATGACCCTGTTTTTGGACTCAAACACATAATTATATAATGAAACAAAAGTTTGTATTTTGGTTCAAAATATTTTTTGAATATTGTTGCATGGGAGAGAGTACCTTGATAACCACACTCAGTCATGGTTAGATGAATATCTTTGTTAGCAACATGGTCAGGGGCAGCTACATCATCCAGACCCAGTCTTGTTGCTAGTGTGGCCGGTGTGATGGTCAGTTGTTTCCCTTTTATCTTTGAGTTGAGGGAAATGACCTCACCACCCATTGTAACCGTCTCAGCATTTGCCCAGAACTCATTCAGAGTTTCAGTGTGAATTGGTGGGTTAATTGTGAGAGCAGTAAAGTATTGGGATTTGACGACAAGATCAATGATCTCATCGTATTGGGACCAGCCTTCTTGTTTTTCAAGAAAAGCTCTTTGATTGTGTCCCTGTTTTAGAACTAGAGCCATTGTGGTTTGGGTATTTTGATCGAACAGTGAATTTTCAGGTGTAGGTTTTGAGAGAGTTTTGAGAGAGAAGGAGGGATATTTGTGAGTTTAAAAGGATAAGTGTGTGAAAAAGGTATTTATTAGGAGTTTTAACCGCTTGAATCTTCTTTATTAGAAGTTTTAAAACCGCCTTTGGTTAAAAATCTCTTTATCAGAGGTTTTAAACTTATTAGGTCAAACCTCTGATGATGGGAAAAGTCTGATTTGTCCTTTTGACTTAAACTGCTGATGAAGGATTACTTCATCAGTAGTTCCCATTTTTTCTTCAGCAGTTTTAACATCTGATGAGAAATGTTTTCATAAATACTTTATGCATAACTTCTGAAGTTTATTTTATCAGAAGTTACACACTTTTTCAGAAAGTTATCCCTATACTGATGATTTTTGTTCATCAGTAGTTTCTCTCAACCTGTTTTTGTTTTTCAGAAGTTTTGTTTCAAACTATTGACATTTGTAAGTGAAAACCAGAAAAAAAGATGAAAAAGGTTAATCTGAAATCCACCAAGGTAAACAGGATGGAATCAGGGGTGGAAAAAGGAAAAATAAATTTTTTTTTTTTTTTTTTTTTTTTTCATTTTGATTCCACCATGGTAAACAGGATGGAATCAAGGATGGAAAAAGGAAAAAGAAAAATTTTGATACATATCAGTAGTGATTGATGTAGAAGTTTGCTGTAGAGTTGGGTAGAATCAAGTGTTAACTTGGATTCTAACTGATATGCAGAAAAAAAATAAAATAAACACTTACAAATTTAGCATTCCAAGCATGGAAACTAACTTCTGAAATGTTGATGTGTCAAGTGGCTTAGTGAAGATGTCAGCTATCTGATTAGCTGTTGCTACATGCTTCACCTCAATCTTGCCTTTTTCATAGCAATCTCTTATGAAATGGTACCTGATCTCAATATGTTTAGTTTTTGAGAACTGTACCGGATTTTGAATGATGCTAATGGCAGATTTGCTGTCTACAAACAAAGGTGTCTTGGTCTCTTTGATTCCATAATCAAGAAGTTGATATTGGAGCCATTGTATCTGTGATGTACAACTTGCAGCTGCAATGTATTCAGCCTCAGCAGTTGAAGTTGCAACAGATGTTTGCTTCTTTGATTGCCATGACACTAGACAGTTACCCAGGAATTGACAACCACCAGATGTTGACTTTCTTGTCATCTTACACCCTGCATAGTCACTATCTGAAAATGCTGATAACTTGGTATTGTTTGAAGCAGGATACCAAATTCCCAGCGTTGGAGTTCCTTTCAGATATCTAAAAATTCTTTTGACTGCAATAAGGTGTGATTCCCTTGGTGCTGATTGATATCTAGCACAGACACATGTTGAAAACATAATATCTGGTCTAGAAGCAGTTATGTATAAAAGGGAACCTATCATGCATCTGTACATGGTCTGATCAACCTGTTTTCCTTGATCATCAGGTTCAACTTGTGTGATAGGTGTCATGGGAGTGGAACATGATTTACAGTCATTTAAAGAAAATTTGTTCAATAATTCTTTAACATATTTTGATTGATGTATAAAAGTTCCATTTGTTTGTTGTTTGATCTGCAGTCCTAGAAAGTACTGCAGTTCTCCCATTGTACTCATCTCAAATTTTGATTGCATGAGTTTCTTAAAATCATCACACAATTTTGTGTTTGTTGAACCAAAGATGATATCATCAACATAAATTTGAACAAGTAAGACATGATTTCCAACATGTTTAATGAAAAGTGTTTTATCAATGGCACCTCTTGTAAAGTTATTTTTGAGTAAAAAGGTGGAGAGTGTATCATACCAGGCTCTTGGAGCCTGTTTGAGCCCATATAGAGCTTTATCCAGTCTGTACACCCACTCAGGATGAGAAGGATCCTCAAACCCAGGTGGCTGACAGACATACACCTCCTCCTTGATTTTACCATATAAAAATGCACTTTTCACATCCATTTGATAAACTTTTATTTTGTTGGAAATGGCATAGGCCAGAAATAACCTGATGGCCTCAAGCCTTGCAACTGGAGCAAAGGTTTCATCATAGTCAATTCCCTCTTCTTGAGAGTACCCTTGAACTACCAGTCTTGCCTTGTTCTTGATTATCATACCAGCTTCATCTTGTTTGTTCCTGAAAACCCATCTTGTACCAATTGGTTGCTTGTTTTGAGGTAAGGGACAGATTTCCCAGACCTGTTGCTTGTTGAACTGTAGTAGTTCATCTTGCATAGCCTGTACCCAATTGTTGTCTTTGAGGGCTTCCTGGTACTTCTTTGGTTCCAACTGAGAAATAAAGGCTGAGAATAGGCAAAAGTTGGAAAGCTGGTTTCTGGTCAGAACACCTGTAGCTATATCACCCATGATTTGATCAAGTGGATGATCTCTGTGTTCAATCAGTTGTTGTAAACCACTGACAGGTGTAGGTGGCTCTGGTTCTTCAAACAAACTACTGAGGTCTATGATATCTGGTTCAGCAGTTGCAGCTTCTTCAGTAGTTGCAGGTGTTGAAGCAGATGTTTGAGTTTGGCCTTCAGTATTTGTTTGATCAGAAGTTTGGAAAACTTCTGATGGTGTTGTAGTTGACTTAATGACTGTTTGAGGAGTCCATGGTGCAGGATCCTCATCTTCAAACCTTTGATCACTATAATAAGTAGGTTTGGAAGAAGTAACAGCCTTTTCAGGTCCAAAGTGAAAGTTGTCAAGGTCAAAGAGTTCAGCAGGATGTGCTGGAATAAGAGTGTGTTTTGACTCATTGAACTTGACATTCAATGTTTCTTCTACTATCCTGGTGTGAGAATTAAAAACCTTGTAGGCTTTTCTAGTTGAAGAGTAACCAAGAAAGTAACCTGAGTCAACTTTGGCAGCAAACTTTGAGATAGATTCCTTGATGTTCAAGATGAAACATTGACACCCAAAAGCCCTGAAAAAGGAGATAAGGGGCTTCATGCCATGAAGAACTTCATAGGCAGTCTTGGAATGTCTCTTGACCACAAGAACTCTATTCTGAACATAACATGCTGTGTTAACTGCTTCTGCCCAAAAGTACAATGGCAGTCCAGAATCAGCTAACATTGTTCTTGCTCCTTCTATCAGTGTTCTGTTCTTCCTTTCTACTACACCATTTTGTTCAGGAGTTCTGGGAACACTGTATTGTCTAATAATCCCTTTAGACAAACAGAATTCATCCAGAGTTTTGTTCCTGAACTCTGTCCCATTGTCACTTCTAATGGTTTTGACAGATAGAGAATATTGTTTCTCTACTTGTAGAATGAAGAACTTGATGATTTCAGCAGCCTCATCCTTGGAAAATAAGAAGAATACCCATGTGAATCTTGAGTAGTTATCAATGATGACTAAGCAGTACTTCTTTTTACCAAGGCTCATGATCTTGACAGACCCAAATAAGTCCATATGGAGTAGTTGAAGACATGCAGTTGTTTTTGATTCTTCAATAGACTTATAAGATGACTTATGCTGTTTTCCCTTTAAACAGGATACACAGTGTTCTTGACACTGGTATACTTTCAAAGGTAGACCTCTGACCAAGCCCATTTTTGTGACTTTATTTATGGTTTTAAAGTTCACATGGCCAAGTCTCCTGTGCCAGAGATCTGTTTCTGAAGTTGATGCCCTTGAGAAGAAACAGGCAGTGTTGTTCAATACTTTGTCTTTTTCAATGTCCACTGCATAGACATTGCCACATCTTTTGGCAATCAGCAAAGTATGATCTTCTATAATCTTCTCAATCAACTTCTGGCCTTCTGGTGAGATGATCTTGCAAGCTGTCTTTGTGAAAAAGGAAGAATATCCTTTATCACACATTTGTGACACACTCAGCAAGTTGTATTCAAGGTTCTCCACCAGATTGACCTTGTCAAACTGTATTTTGCCAGAGGAGACATTGCCATGTCCTAGCACATATCCCTTGGCATTGTTCCCAAAGGACACAGATCCTTCTCTTTGGCTGATAAAGTTGTTTATCAGGTATCTGCATCCAGTCATGTGCATAGAGCCTCCACTATCAACATACCATATGCTGTTTAAGCCCCTGGAAACTCTCTGCACATAAAAGCAAATTAGTTAGATTTGGAAACCCAAGCCTGTTTGGCTTTGGGTTTGCTCTTGAGAACAGTTACAGTTTGTTCTTGACCAGGTTGAGAAATCCATGTCTTTTTGGCAATGGATTTTTCATGAAGAACTATGGTGGTATCCTTTTTAGGACCACCATCAACCTTGGTCATCAGTAGTTCTACCATGTTCTTTAGATTTTGAATCTCAGCAGTTTGTGAAACTGCTGATGATTCTGGTCTAACTACTGACAAGGAATTTTGAGAAAAAGATTTTGGTTGAGATTTTATCTTTCTCTGAGAAAAGGTGTTTTCAGGTTGTTGTTTCTTGGGTTTAAAGACTTTTTCATAATCATTTCTGATTTGATTTCCCACAACCTGTTGTTTAAATTTTTGATTGAACTGAATTCCTTTTCTGTATCTACAAAATTCAGTTTTGTGGTTGAACAGGCCACAAATTTCACATGCTTTTGCCTTCTGTTTTTGTTCTGAAGTCAAATTTCTGACAGTTGTGAAAAGATTTTGCTCATCAGTAGTTTTCAGGATCTCAACTCCTGAAGTAGATGAAACTACTGATGGCTTATTGTCAGTTTTTGTAAATACTTCTGAAGTACTTTCTTTAAAAATGCCAGGATTTCTGTTTAGAAAGTTTTCATGGAAAGATGTGCATTCTTTCCCTTCAGAAGTTTCATTTGAAACAATTCTTCTCCCATCTTCAGTAGTTTTGGGAGAAAAATCTGTTGGTGTTTCAACATGATGGTATCCTATGCCAAACTTCACATTTGAAGCACTTTGTTTGTTTAGCAGTAGTTGATACCCCCTACAAGATTCAACCCATTTTTCACAAGTGATCCTGGTGTCAGCAAGCTCTTGTCTGACATCTCCCAGGTCATTTAGCATCATTTTGATTTGTGCTTGGGTTTCAATGGCAGAGTCAGTTAATTTAGAAACCTCTTTTGTTTTAGCACACAGTTTTCTTTCCAAATCACATTTTATCTGTGTGTATTTTCTTTCTAAATCATTGGCTTTGCCTTGTAGGTGCACGTTTGTCTCTCTTATGAGAGCAAAAGTTTCTTTGCAAGAGTTTGAACATAGTTTTGTCAAAGATTCTTTTGATACCTGAGACAATGCAGATTTTGAGGTACAGCCTTCAAATGCCATTAAGGCAAAGTTCTTTCTGCCATTGTCTGGTTCTCCCCAGTTGATGTCAAACACTTTGTTGTCTGCATCAGGATTACACTCTGTGGTGTCATATGGGAGACTGCTCCAGTCAACATACCCCGAGGTAAAGAGGCTTTGTTGAGGGGGTTGTTGAGGCTGTGGAGGATGTTGAGCAGCTGGAAAGGGAGGGATTGATTGTTGGCTCTGCATCTGTTGAGCAGGCACTTGAACATATTGTACTTGAGGCATATATTGCTGTTGAGGAGCTTGTGCCTGTACAAAATGAGCACTCCCTTGAGTTCCATTGTTCCTATTATAATTGGGGTTATAGTTATTTCCAGATTGTGATTGGTTAAAGCTAGAGCTTCTACACTCTCTAGCAAAGTGTCCCAACTTCTGACACTTGTGACATCTCAGTTTAGATTTGTCAAAACCAATTTTTGTGTTACTGGTCAATCCTGGAAATTTCCTTCCTGACCTTTTATAAAACTTGTTAGTTTTAATGCTTAGCATGGCCAGTTGGTGAAGTATGTCCATTTCTTCCAAGTCATCACTGCTAAAATTTTTCAAATCATCCATGATAAAACATAGATTATCAGCAGTTTGACTTTGGTCATCATTGTCATAACCTGGGAAAGATCTTTCTGATGAGATCCCAGTGGTTATGTCAATATTGTCATAAGATCCATAGGAACAAGTTGGTGAATCTTGTCCCAAAAGTGCTGTACTACCTGGTAGGTAGTCATCAGCAGTTTTACCAGAAGTTTGTAATTTCTTCTTTTGATCGATTTCTCTTTCAAAAGTGAGTAATCTCCCATGGAGTTTTGTAAGAGTGAGGGAGCTAAAATCTGGTGAGGATCTTAAGACAATGGAGTAAGTTTCCCATTTGTCAGGTAGAGACCTTAAAAATCTATGTAACATAGATACTGTTGTATAGGTCTGCCCATTTAACTTTAGCTCAGAGATTAATGAGGAGAATCTTTCAAATTGTTGTGTCAAAGTCTCCCCATTAATATAAGCAAATGTTTCATATTGTTGAGCCAAAATTTCTCTGGTGTTGGCAATCACCTCTTCAGTTCCTCCAAACTGTTCTTTAAGACAGTCCCAAAGTTCTTTGGCACTTTCACAATGTAAAAGGCCAGAGTATATTTCATTTGGGAGAGCCATTGCCAACATAGAGAATGCCTTAGCATCTAGCTCAAGTTTTAGGAAATCTTCATCTGTATAGTCTTTGGGATCCTTAGGAATCCCTTCTTTAGTTTCAAGGTTTATGTTTACTGGTTTGTGTGGACCATATATCACAGATCTCCAACAACCAGTGTTGGTTTGTGACAAGGTATGTGCCATTCTTTTCTGCCATATATTGTACTCATTTCTCACAAGCATGGCAGGTTTGGTGGCAGAACCAGTATTGTGTGGATCCATTTTTAAAGAGTATAGATTTGTCTGATGACTCTTTTAAATGATGGATATTGATAAAAAGTGAACTTTTGATCTTTTTATTGAATATCAATAAGAGCTTTGTGTCTGATTCTCAATTTGTTAGATTGATATGTGATCAGATAAACCAACGCTCTGATACCAATTGTTGGATCAGTTAGCTCTTGTTTGCTAAGTAAGAACTTGCTATCTTGACACTTAAGTGTTTAGCAAGTCCTTGTAAATCAGATTATAAGCACAGCGGAATGTTATAAGTTAAAGCAACACTTTTTATGCAAAGGCAGAGTTGTAACTCCCCCTTGATGTTTGAAACAAGATAAATGACAAAGTATTTATTATGAATCTAAGTTGTAAATGAGAATTAGATACTTAGCAAGATTCACAATAAATACAGAAATGGAATATAACAATGAGAGTGTTTGAAGGATTTTTCTGTTAAAAATCAATGTCTAAAATAGAAGGTTGAAGCCTTCTATTTATAGACGATTACATGCATGTATCTTGCCTAAAAAGCAAGCACAGAAAGTCCAGTTACAAGTTGCACAAGTTGCAACATTGAAAGAAACAAATAAAGCTAAAAGTAATATTAAACAACAAACTACTGATGCAAAAGGGCGGTGGCAAATATCTTCTGCTAAGTGCTGATGAAGGACAACTACTGAAGAGTAGTTTTGTCTTCAGTACTTCTGAAGTGAACTTGTCTGGTTTGGACTTCAGAACTTCTGCAACTTCAGCACTTCTTCATATCTTCTAATCAGCAGTTTCTTGTCTTCTATTCAGTACTTCTATACTTAGCCAAAAATGACAGAAGTGAATTAGACTAAGGTTTACAAAAGTGGTTTCACCAATCCTCTTTGTCCTAACATTGACAGCTTCGATCTTCGCGGGATCAACATGAATTCCGTTCTTATCAATGACGTGTCCCAAAAATTGAACTTCCTTAAGCCAAAATTCACATTTCGAGAACTTGGCATACAGTTGTTCTTTCTTTAGGAGACCCAAAATTGAGTGAAGATGCTGTTCGTGATCAGATTTCGTTTTTGAGTAAATCAAAATGTCGTCGATGAAGAAGATCACGAATTTGTCAAGGTAGGGTCTACAAACCCGATTCATTAGATCCATAAACACTGCGGGAGCGTTGGTCAATCCAAACGGCATGACCATGAATTCGTAATGACCATAACGTGTACGAAAGGCTGTCTTGGGAATATCTTCATCGTGGACTCTAAGCTGATGATAACCAGAACGAAGATCAATCTTCGGGAAGTGGGTCGCTCCTTGTAGTTGATCGAAAAGATCGTCAATCCTAGGCAAGGGATAACGATTCTTGATGGTGAGTTTGTTGAGTTCACGATAGTCGATACACATCCTGAGAGATCCATCTTTCTTCTTAACGAACAAAACAGGGGCTCCCCATGGAGAAGAACTGGGACGAATGAAACCTTTATCAGAAAGTTCCTGTAGTTGACTGGCAAGTTCTTGCATTTCAGAGAGTGCAAGACGATAAGGAGCTTTGGCGACAGGATTTGCACCAGGAACAAGATCGATCCTAAATTCCACTTGTCGAGCAGGAGGTAAACTAGGTAAATCCTCTGGGAAGACTTCAGGATAGTCCCGAATGATTGGGATGTCTTGGATACTTTTGCCCTTGTCTTTCTTTTCTATCACGTTAGCTAAGAAAGCAATATACCCCTTTCGTAAGTATTTTTGAGCAGTAGTACAAGACATGAGCTTAAGCTCACCACAAGGCTTCTCACCATAGATCTTCAAAATATCACCAGATTCGAGAGGAATGCGAATGACTTTCTCAAAGCATAGGATTTCAGCACGATGGGTTGACAACCAATCCATGCCTACTATGACATCAAAGCTTCCAAGATGCATAGGAATGAGATCGATAGAGAAGGTATGCTCATCAAGGTTCGACACACAGTTACGAAAAATAAAATCGATCGAGATAGACTTCCCATTAGCTACCTCTACCACTAAAGGTTCCTCTAGGTTAGTTTGGGTAAGTTAAGTAAGGGTTCAAACTTTAGTGATACAAATGACTTATCAGCACCCGAATCAAATAATTTGGATGCATAGTGGTTATTAACGAGAAACGTACCATTAACCACCTCGTTGTTGTCGCGGGCCTGATTAGCATTGAGGTTGTATGCACGACCTCGAGCACCTTGGTTCTGGTTTTGGTTGCGGTTTTGGTTTCCAAGTCTAGGGCAAGCATCCCTATAATGTTTCGTACTTCCACATTCATAGCACTGGCCACGAACAGGCCTACCATTTTGAGCATTAGGAGCTGGGTTATTTCTGGCAGGGTTGTTTTGAGTGGCAGGGGCTTGACAAGTATTGGCAAAGTGTCCATACCGCTTGCAGTTATTACATTGGCGGCATGGTCTGTTAGCAAGATGGTGGTATTGACAAGTGTTACAAAGAGGGTGATTCCCGACATACGGTTTCTTGGCTGGGTTTTGCACTGCAGGTGGGGTGGTAGCAACCATGTAGTTCCTAGCCTTGCGCTTCCTGTTGGTTGAGGTCTCAGGCTTAACCTCAATAGCGGGCTGAGGAGTGTCTTTTGCAGCAGTCTTCTTGGTGTTCTTGCGAAAGAGAGTACCGTTCTTCACATGATTATCGGTGAGAGTAGCCCCTAGGCATTTGGCTTCCTCCAAGGTGGCAGGATTCCTTCCCCATATCGTGTCCTGGATTTGCATAGGTAGGCCACCTATATACTTCTCGATAGCTATAGGTAGGGGAGTAACTTTATGGGGCAACAACAAACTGAGCTCGTGAAAGCGGGTATTATAAGCAAGGTTTTCCCCACTATCCTGAGCAAGGGTGTGGAACTCGTCTTCTAGTTTTTAACCTCGTTTCGGGGACAAAACTCATCTATCATAATCTCCTTGACTTGATCCCAGGTCATAGCAAGTGCAACTTCAGCTCCGCGGGTGCGTTTTTCCTCATTCCACCAAGTGAGTGCTCGTTTGTGAAGAACACTCATGGCATAACGGACCTTAAAGTTATCGGGACACTCACTGTTAATGAAGGTATTCTCAATACCCTCGAACCATTGTAGAAGACCTGTAGCTCCTTCATCTCCACTGAACTTAGGGGGATTACAGGTATTAAAGTCTTTAAGAGTGCAAGCTGGGAGACCATTCCCGTTTCCATTGTGGTTTCCATTGTCGTTTCCGTTTCCGTTTCCGTTTCCATTACCGTTTCCGTTCATCTGGATGAGTTGAGCCAGTAAGTTAGGAACCAGAGTTGCGATCTGTTGTGCCATTTGTTGAGAGATGATCGCAGCCAGTTGAGCATCAACGCCATTGTTTTTGTTGTTATTGTTGTTGTTGTGGTTAGCGTCGTGGTTATGGTTATGGTTGTTGTCACCTTCCTCATGGTTCTCACCATTGCTATTGCGAGTGCTGCGACGTGGAGGCATGATCTGTAAGAGACACAATGAAATGAATGAGGTAATATAAGGAATGTAATCATTTATTCATTAATTAAAATGAATAAACGAAAACGTTGACTTATCAAAGATTCTAGATTCTAATAACATAGTGAAGACATGCTTTAGCCTATAAGTGAACACTCATCCCGAGAATTCCCAGGTAGGCATCCGAGTCCCTCGTCTGATTGGGATATATGCGCAATGTCAGCCTAGACAGAAGACTCAGAATACAGGCGTTCACCCTTCCAGATTGCACGTGTTCGTTATTAAAATCTAGAACTTTGACGAGATCTCAAGGTGGTTCAGGCTAAACCTGAGGATTTTGTCCTATTAATCTAATGGTGGATCAGGATTGCAGCAGACGAATAAGAGCAGTCAACTTGTAAGGTTTAGGGTTGTATGAGGTGTAGGATAGGGATAAGATTAAGGAAGCAATTAGGGTTACAAGTAAGAGAAGCAAGTACTGTTTTAAATTCCTAAGGTTATAGTCTAGATTATTTTCTAATAACCTAATTCCCTATAACCAAGGCTCTGATACCAATCTGTAACACCCCAACCGATGGCGGAAACATCAAGGTGTCACGTAAGAATGAGTATACAGTAGCACATGGTATTCAAGTTTTAATTGAAATTTATTTAAAGCATAATATCCAAATTTGAAAATACAAAATAAAGTCTTGAATGAAATTCTAGTACATCAAACAACCAGACAAAACATAAACTTCAAATTATCTCTTCCTGCTAGCTCTAGACTTCAAGCATCATTATTTCCTGTTGAGTTTGTAAAAATGGGGGGGGGGGTCAACTAGAAGTTGGTGAGAATACATAAGCCATGTCAAGCAATTAAGTTTAAGAATAATAAAAGTTTAGCAATTCATATGTCTATCGTAAGTTTAAGTCTACATGAATAAACATGAAGTATAGTGTGCACATAATCAAACCTCCGACAAGTTTAGGTCCATCCCGTCATCCACGATTCACCTTAATATCACGTTGGAACGATAACAATCACCCGCGCTCCCCATAAAAGATGGTCAACGAATCTAGGTGGGATTGTCAATCCAATAGATCTATTATTGAGTATCGCCGGCTTGGCCATAGATAATGATTATGTAAGTTGAAGTTTAAGTCTAACAGTAGTTGTTCAAGTCATGAGGCGTTAAAGTTTACAACTAGACACGTATGTAGAATTGCTTAAGTATAAAGTTTCAAGTATAAAGAATTGAATAAACATGGTTACGTAAACTCACCTTAGCAAAGTATTAAGTCTCGAGAAATAGAATATGTGTAGCCCAAAGTTGCCAAGTATTACCCTATGTATAAGGTAACAAATAAGTCTAAGTCTTTCTAGTCTACAAGTATATTCTAGGGTTTCGAATTGGGGATAGGTATTCGTTTGATTATTAATTGAATCGTTTAATAAATAAACGAAATTTGATAAATAAATAAACAAAAGTCTTTTTGTAAACTCTAGATTAAAGATGGTCACATTATAAGGTTTTGAGTATGAAAATAATTTTTATAAAATTATTTTCTTAAAAATAGAATATTTAATCTATTTATTTCAATTTGTCAAAATATAACTTTAATATCTAAAAATATTAAAATTAAAGAATTTTTAAATTAAAATTTGTATTTCTGTTCTAAATGGACAGAAAGAATTTATATAAAATTTTGGTGTAAAAATATTGAAAAATGAATTTATTATGATTTATTTATGATTAAAATAACAAAAATCGATTAAAAATATTAAATAAATGATTTTTCAGAAATAAAAATCATTTCAGAAATGTTTAATGTTTTATAAACTCAGAATAATTTTTGTGGAAATTTATATAATCGTTTTGATATTTTTATAGAATTTATAATTATAATAGAATAAATTTGAAATATTTATTATATATAATAAATAAATTATTTTTGGAAAACTAAAAATTGTAAAATAAACTTTTCTATTAAAACATCATAAAATAATTTTTGTGGAATTTAAAAAGAAGTTTTAGTATTTTAAAACTATTTTAACAAAATACTAGTAAATATATATATAAATCTAAAAGGTTAAAAAAATGTTTTGCACATGCTAGGAATCGAACCCGGGTCTGATGACCGGTTCGTGTTTTATATCACAAGTCTAGACCATCTGGTCTAGACCCTGAGAACGATTAGTCTTGGTTTAAAAATAATTATAAGGCTATACTTGAAGCAAATATGTAATTATTTTGAAAGAAAGGAAAAAGGTTGTGGGATACGGGACTCGAACCCGCGTTCCCTGGTTTACAAACAGACAGACACAACCACTTGATCTAGATCAGTGGTTGTGTTTGTCTTGTCTCTGTTTTAATTAAATAACCATGTCTGCAGATGGTTTCTTTCCCAAATCCAATGAACGAACCCTAGATTTAACAATAATCAGATTTAGCAAACAATAACCCGATTAAACATAGGGTTATTGTTGGTAGAGGGCCGATGAACAAAACCTAACAAAAAATTAAAACTTACAAATCGTTTTCGTGATTTATGGACGGTCAAACAGAAAAGTCAACACACGAGCAAATGATGCTTGGAAGGATGTTTTTATCAGAAATTGAAGGTGGGGAAAGTGAGATCGGCGAGTGTAGGATGATGTGAAGGTCTCAATTTATAGTGGAAGGCTCGAGTGATGCGAATTGGTAAGTTGACCCAATTAAAAACGATGATGCGATAATTGGACAAGATTTTGGACTGTTTTAATGTTAATTGGCGTGCATAAGACGCGTTTTAGTCAACAATTTACATAATTTACCATATCAGAGATTCAAAAACGCGGTATAGGATTTGAATTTGAAGGGTGTTCGTCGCAGTTGACTTCTCACAAGTCAACTGCACCTCCAAATTTATTATATATATAATTACATCAGAGTTACATACCAAAACATGTGATAGACCAGCTGGTTTAGTGTTTGTATGTGTATGGTTGAACCGGCCATGGGATCGGGTTCGAACCCCGGCCCATGCAATAATTTTTTTGACAATTTTATCTTTAATATATATATATATATATATATATATATATATATATATAATATAAGCTTATAATTGGGTACTAGGGGTCCAAATGTGTCACGATACATTTTTAAAAGGGACGATAAATGATAAAATTCGACGTTTTATTAATAATCAACGTAACGTACAAGGAATTCAATGCGAAATGTTACACCAGTACCCAAAAGTCCGAAACATGATTTGGTTCCCATCAGTTCAGCATGGCCATTCTACAAATGGGGAATGGATATCGTTGGTCCCTTCCCACCTGCTAAAGGAGGGGTCAAATTCCTGCTTGTTGCTGTAGATTACTTCACCAAATGGCCAAAAGTAAAAGCTTTGGGAATATCCGGGAAACAAATCATCGAGTTCGTATGGGAGAACATTATATGCCTGTATGGCCTTCCTGGGGTATTGGTTACCGATAATGGCAAGCAATTTGCAGAAAAACCCTTCAGCTCATGGTGCAAGGAGTATTGGATAACTCAAGTCTTTAGCTCAGTGGCATACCTCCAATCGAATGGCCAGGTTGAAAGAATGAATCCGAGTGTGGTTGAAGGGATCAAGGCAAGGTTGGGTAGACAAGGGGGAAAATGGCTGGACGAGCTCCCAAGTGTCTTATGGGCCATTCGAACAACTTAAAAGACAAGCAAAAAGAAAACACCTTACAGCCTTACATTTGGTTCAGAAGCAGTGATCCCTGCCGAAATTGGGGTGACCACACCTCGCACACTCCATATAGATGCCAAGGCCGACGAGAAAGAAGCATTGCTCAACCTAGAACTCCTTGCAGAAGCAAGAGACATAACAGCTATTAAAGAAGCTCGGTACAAGCAACAAATGGAATCCTACTATAACGCCCGAGTAAAACATGAACGCTTCAAATCCGGACATCTAGTGCTGAGAAACAACGAAGCGAGTAAGAAAGAAAACCAAGGAAAGTTGGGACCAAAGTGGGAAGGTCCCTACACAATCCTCGAAGCACACAAGGGAGGCTCATACAAACTTGCCAGCATGGAAGGCAAGAAGCTCCCAAGGCACTGGAATGGCAAGAACCTCAAAAGGTTCTTCGTTTAAGCTTTCAAAGTAAAATGTGCTGTTTTCTCTACCAAACGATGTAATGATGAAATAATGAATCAATGAATGGATCAATAGATCCTCTTTTGAAAATTTATCTTTCTATCCTATATTCAGGTTGAGAACCTTGCAAAAAACTCCATGGCATGGGCCATGTAAGGGGATGAGCTCCCAGGCCATTTCGCTCAATAGGTTCAAGGGTTCAATCCTGTATGTGTATGTATGGATCGTATAACAACAAAGAATGATCAAACAAGTTAGTTTTAGGTGCGGAATCCCTAAAACAATCACAAAATAATAGTCAAACAGATCAAAACAAGTAAATCATCATTTCAAAAGCTTTTCATTAATTATAAACTCGATTACACGTTTAGAGATTGATACAAACAGAGTAAGAACGTGAAAAGAGCTAAAATAAAGTTCTAGAGAGAGAATCAGAAAGTGGAG
This sequence comes from Ambrosia trifida, assembly GCA_028751855.1. Taxonomy (NCBI): domain Eukaryota; kingdom Viridiplantae; phylum Streptophyta; class Magnoliopsida; order Asterales; family Asteraceae; genus Ambrosia; species Ambrosia trifida. The sequence continues at coordinate 150,946,810 of CM054122.1, forward strand.
GGAATAATATGACAAAAAGTTACATTCAGAAATCAAGCTTGACTATTTATAGACTGCACATTCGCCCACTTTGTTCGTGCGAATGTGCAGGTTCGACCAAACCAACTGGTCGAACCAAGCTATACATAAACATTAATCACATTCGACCAAAACTTGTTCCTTCGCACTTTCCGATCTTCCTTCGCACCAACTAGAATCTTCCTTCGTACCTACCATTGCTCCTTCGCACCAACGACATTTCACAAAACATGTTTATTGTTCAATCCGAAGCACTAGTCGCACAATTGCGTCTACAAACTCCCCCTCGACTATTGCTTGGATTGCTGTCGACGTTGTTCGTCCATTCTAATGTTCATCAGTTTGATATGTCGTTGAATCTTCTGTTCTTTAGTCAAAACCGGTTCCTGAAATTTCTTTGGCTTCGTCTTTTTCAATTCAGGCACCTTTTGCTTCTCAACAAACTTCCCGAGCTTCTCGTCATAGTCACAACCAGCGTTAATATCATACGTAAAGCACAGAAATACCACACGTTGGTATTTTCCTGCTTGCTCAGCATCCTTCCTTTTAGAATAGATCGGATTGTAAAACAACATTATTATATCCTCATGTGAACAGTTGATTAACCACATGGGATCAAAAATGTGTATTTTCTTGAAGTTCTTCTCTCCGTCTTTCAATACAATCACAGCCTCTGCTATCTTCCAATCGTAATACCACCAAATGAAATCTTTAGCGAAGTGTTGTGGGATCGGCAACAAAGGAATCTTTTTCAACACTCGCGGTGGTTTATACTTTAACGTCACCTTGGCCATTCCTGTAATCTGATCAATATCGTTTTTATGAATAATTCGTTTAGGATATTGTGGTTCAAACAAATCCCACTTAGTTCGGCTTTCTCTCGTCATCTTTTCAGCAAAGTAGGTAATCTGACTATTTGACGCTCCCGTTAAACGGTGACGGCAAATATCACGAATTGCCCAATAGGGAAGAGTCTTCAAATGATGAAACTTATCAAAATATAAGATCCCCTTCTCCCACTTCACTGCTATGCATCTCAATTCTTTAACAAACTTCCAGGCCAATGCACGACCTTTGAAAATTCCACTATGAAGTTTGTAAAAGCTTCCTTGTATTTCAGCTTTCGGACGGTTATTCTCTTTCTCTTTCAATTTCCTCAAAAACTCCTTCAAACTCTCCGATTGCTCGAACCGTGGTTTATCATGCCCTTTTAAAATTTCATCTTCAAACACTTTGCTCTTCTCTTTAGCCAGTTTCTCGGCTTGGTTTAGCACTTCATCTGAGAATCCAGGAAATCCACAATCTTGATTATTCTTGAAGTATTGTGGATATTCCTCACTCGTTATATCCTCCATTTCAACATCTTCAAAAGCAGGAACATCACGGTCATCAGAATGATTACCGGCTTCCTTTTCAGGTATCTTTGGAATGTAATTGTCAGCGAGCAACTCTTCCAAAGTCTTTCCCACCTGTTTGGCTAAACCCTCAAGTATCTCTTTAGAAATCACCGCAGAAACCTCTCCATCTTCAAGATCAGGGTCATCAAACTCCAATTCAAACAGTTTATTGCTCGACTCAAATATTTCTGGAAATCTGCTTGTCATGTCAATCGTCCAGACTCGATCTGTGAGCATCTGGCGATACATGTTCTTGTCTTCTTCAGATAACGACTGCAGTTTCTCATTCCAGAAGATATCATCATCAACATTTTCTCCTGGAGTCTTAGAGCTCGACTCTCCACCCTTACTTGAATCACGCTTTTCATATGTATACTTTTCAGCGTTATCATCATCATCATCATCACTACTATCAAAAGCAGAGCTGTTTCCATTAATCGATCCACCATCTGAACCTCCATCATCTCCATCATCTTTCTTCTTCTTCTTTTTAGAATCGTTTCCAGCGTCTTCATCAAGATCTTCATTTTCTTCTTCGTCAGATGGTTCAATATCAACCTGCTCTTCTTCTCTTTCCTTATCTTCTTCACCAGCTTGAAGTTGAGGAGCTCAAGAGTACAAGTCTTTGATCAAATCATCCATATGCTTGTTACTCTTCTTTAGCTGTTTATTCTCCTCTTTCAAGACAATAATCCTTCTGGTGTTTCGTTGCTCATGCTTCAGCAACTTCTTGTTCTCTCTTTTCAACTTCTTGATGGTTTTCTTCAAAACTTCATTATCATCATGGGATGTGACTACGACTTCCAACATCTTTTGATCATTTGTCTTCAATTGCTCGATCTCAGTTTGTTGTTTGTTGATAATACTCATCATCTCAGAAAATCTTTGATTCACAGCACTCATGATATCACTATCCACTGAAACCTTCTTCTTCACAGGTGGTTCAACAACATCAGGTAGTTTGCCTTTCCTAATCTTCTTGAGCACATTATCTAATGCTTCGTTAAACTGATCAACAGGTAGATCTTCACTCTGTTGTGTGCTCGAAGTAGTCGCAGTCTTTTGCTTCTTTGAAACTGGTGCAGTAACCGGTGACTTAGAACTAGAAGCTGGTGGTAGTTTCATACCAGCTATAAGCGATTCAATCTCCTTCTTTCTCTTTAGACTTGGTTTCTCTGGTTTCTTCTTGTTTGACTTATCAGCTTATACAGGAGAACCAGGAAAATCTTCATCTATGTTCAAAATCACTTCATCTTCATCAACTGTGATTGGACTCTTATTCCCTTGATCTTCAACATTATGACTAGCAGACTCACCAGCCTCAGTGGCCTTGGGCGTGGTGGTCTTTAACGTTTCAGTCTCCGAGTCCCAATGTTCGTCTTCTTGCGTCTCTTCTGAATCAATCGACGCTTCATCTACAATATGCAAACCTTTCTTTGCCATCGTCTTGTTTCTTCTTGGTGTGCTTTTCTTCTTCTCAGGTTCAGTCACAACCTCTAACCTTATCTCTTTCTTCTTAACCTTTCCACTCTTGGCACCGACATTAACAACCTGTCTTTTGCGCTTCGCATCAGGATCAACAGGATGTAATGGGTTATCAGGATCAGAATCACTGTTCGCATGTCTCACAAGCCCTTCACCTGGATCTGTATAATCTATTCTTGCTAGATGTCCAAATAAACGCCTTACTGGTGGACGTTCATTGACTGACAATCCTTTGTATGCCTTCATCCTAGCAAGTGTATTAAGCGACATATGTTCCTGAACAACTATGTGCTTAGGATCCCTTTTCAAGTCTTTATACTTGTTGTCAAACACCATCTGGAGGAAACGAGGATATAACAGAAACTTCAGATTCCTCGTGCCGTTCACAGGCTCTAGCAAATGTTCCATCAGCATGCCTGAAACATTGAACGGTTTGTTCAATACCAGGGCAACTATCATAGAGATGATACTTTTGCGCATTAAGTCATATCCTCCAGCTGCAGATCCGAAGACATGTATCAAAACGTGTGCCAAATATTTGAATTGAGGGCACAGTTTTCCCTTGTGCAATGAACCATCAGTGATTGGTCCATTGTATTTCATTCTCAGGAAACACTATCGCTGATCCATGAAACTAAACTCCTTAGGATCTGTCTTCTCATCTTGTAAGTTCAACGCTTCTCGTAAATCCTGCTCACACACTATAACTCTTTGTCCTTGGACCTTGCTAGTCAAGCACGACTCGCAATTCCAGAAATCTAGCTTCGCTCCTGACCAGAATTCTTGCATCATATCTCTGTAAATAATCGTCGGTGTAGCAATTGCATCTATCACCCTGCATCTCTTCAAGAATTCAATGATTCCGACAAACTCTGTGTGCTTCTTAACTTCTCCAAGGTATGCACAGCAATTATGTGCATTCTCGAAGGCTAAAGGCTCCTCAGGAACTGTCTTGGCAGGTTGTGAGGATGATCCGGCTTGCTCAGTCGTCTTCTCCTGCTCAGACATGGTTAAATCTGCAAAACAAAACAAAGAAGCATGTTAAAAATCGACAAAAATTCAAACCTTGAAAATTTTGGTAATTAACATTCTCATTCGCCCAAACGGGGGTGCGAATGAGAAAAACAAGGTGTGAATGAGAAATTTTGATAGTACGAATGTATGAATTTTGGTAAAAAGTTTCATTCGCCCATAAGTTTTTCATTCGACCAGTTTGTTATCTCCTTCGCCCATTCGAAAGGGTCGAAGGAGTCTGTTCATATTTTGAATTTTCAATTTTGAAATTTATGGTTTCTGATCATGTTCTTTTGATTTGTATTGCACCTAACAATGCCGATTAACCATTCTATACTAACAGATTCATCAATTATTCATTATATCTGTGTTTTCAATTAAAACTAGGGTTCGAAACACAACTGTTGATCAATTGATCAAACTGTTGGTTTTGAATCCATCATTTATGGTTTTTCTCCCCCTAAAACACATATATAATGAATCCCAAACAGCAATTATAACAATGAACTAGATTAATATCAGTTTTAAGACTTAGGGCTCGAAATATAAAAACAGGGATTAAACCATGAATCCTTGATGTTAACCTGTAAGAAATAGTGGAAAAGGATCAGTAGAATGTGACGATCACAATGATATGATTCAAAATAACAGGGCAACAAGGTGAGGTTAGAGTGAAATTTTTGAAATGGTTCGAATGAGACAGAAATGGTATATATAGGCATCCTCCTTCGCCCGTTTTATTCGTACGAATGAGAAGCTTTTGTCTCCTTCGACCCTAGCTAAAGGTTTGAATGAGTCAAAAGGGTTCGAATGAAACATATGTTCAAGAACACTCTCCTTCGCCCGTTTAAAACATACGAAGGAACATGAAAAATCTCACATTCGACCAACCGAATGGGCGAATGAAAAATGGGATTTTTGATAAATTTTCCAAATCTCAAAAACGAGTCCCGATCCAATTATTTTCCAACTTTTAAGCATCCAATCATTCATATTTTCAAGTTTAAAAAGTTACAAAGCTCAAATGGTGTAACAAGGTTTAGAAAATCGACATCAACCACCATCAGTTATCAAAAATAAGATGGAAATGAAAAATCTTTTTGGATTTTCTAAAATTTATGCTAAAACACACCTAAAATCCTTTTGAGTTTTGTAATTTTTGACGAGAAAATAAAATGCAAAAATGTAAATAAAAACAGTAAATGTTTTGGGATTTCCGGTAAAGGGATCATATCAGTTATTGAGAAATCTGATCACACCGTTGATCTTTTGAATTATTATCATTAAAGACAATGTGTGATCTGGCAACTGCTGATATTGTGATCCACATAAACTCACATGCAGACTTTTGTGCAGTGCTTTAAACTGATACTGATATTTATAGTATAAACGTAATTGTCTGTGGTTCCCACGCACACGACATACTCCCGTATCAAGAAGTAAATGCACAAAGACTCATTGTAAAGCGTGATTATGCTTTCGTCGTCTGTAATTTACAAGGTATAATGCACAGAGGTATACAGGTCAGCAAATTAATGCAGCAAAGTAACATATGCACGGTACCAGGTTGAGGACTGATATTAATCATGATTTGCATCAGTGATTAATACGATGTAATAGATAATCTTTGATCATCATATAACATGGAAAGTTCATTAATTCGGTAACTTTAGGATTTGGCATAAAGCTCTTTTATAAAGACACCCTGTCTGATCTAGGTTCGTAATGACTTACAGCAGAAGATCAGAGAGGCTATCCCCAGACAACTAATAACATAACGACCCTAAACCTCCGAGTTTTGTACAAATACCCTTATCAAACGAAATTACGGTACTAAGACCATATGCCCATGAGGAGTTCATCCACACAACAATTCGTTTGATATGTATGTATCAGGCACGCAGTAATAGGTCTACGAAGCCTATCAGCACATCGCACAGACTCAGACACACGCCCTATATAGCAGTACATTACTTAGAATGTGTCAGATCCCCACTGATGTACTATCATTTCCCTTTATACTCCAGGAAATCATTTTTGATTTTTCTGATTTTTATAGATTTTCAAATTTATTGTTCCCAAGGATAAGCTGGAGCATTTCAAATATGTGACTGCCCAGATATCGTTTGTTCACAGAAATCTGATGGCATTAATCTAAGGGAAGAAGATATAGCAGTCAGCAAAGAAATTTTCTAATTTTTATGAATTTTGAAATTTTTCAATGTTTTTGGATTTTTGAAATTTTTCCTTTTTTTTTTTTTTTGAAATTTTTCTGAAAAGCAGTAAAAAATTTAAACTAAAAAGTGATAGACTGAGGTGGTGATCAGTCCTGTTTTTCTTTAATACCATTAGCTTTCAAAAGATAATCAAATCTGGATTTGTCAAAAGCTTTGGTAAAAAGTTTTGCGCGTTGGTAATCAGTGTAGATTTTGACCATATCGATCAACTCTTTAGCATAACAATCGCGGATAGATATTTAATCCGGATATGTTTAGCCTTTGAGTGATTTACTAAGTCTTTTGTTAATGCGATTGCGGCCTCATTATCACAATAAATAGGGGTTTTAAGAAATTGCAAACCGTAATCCACCATCTGTTGTTGGATCCAAAGAACCTGTGAGCAGCAGCTCGATGCTGAAACATATTCTGCCTCACATGTGGATAGTGCAACTGCGGTTTGTTTCTTGCATTGCCAGGTCACGAGCCTGCTCCCCATAAACTGACATCCAGCCGTTGTGGATTTGCTGTCTTTGTCACAGCCGCCCCAATTTGTCACAGCCTCGGCTCCCTCTAGTCCTTGTCCCTCCACATGTATCTTGAACTTTGTCTTCCATGTGTTGTACTCCTTCATGTCCATGAGCTTTGGTGGACGATTGCCGCTTCCTGATGATAGATCATGAATGAGTGTAGATATGGCATTGGTCGTCTGCGAATGAACGGCAGCTGCTGCTACTCCCCAATAGTTGTCAATTGGTTGTTGTAATGGTTGCACAACTTGTTGAGGAGCAGAACTAGTCATAGCCATATAATTGATTGGCTGGGATGGTGGACTAGTTTTCTGGGCTGCAACTGACCATGGATCTTGTGTTGTCTGCTGTTGTGGTGCTTGAGTAGGTCTTGGCGTTGTTAGGAAGTTCCACATCTTAACCTGTAAACGTTTAAACACGAAAAGATTGGAAATGTTTTAAAACAGGAAACTCTTTCGTACTATCGAACGTGCGAATGAGAAATATTCTTCTCCTTCGATCGTCTTGATTGATACGAATGTGGACTGATATCACAAAATCTCTTTCGACTGCTTTCTTCTCTCGTTCGACCGTTTTCTTTCTCCTTCGACCGTTCGATCAGTCGAATGTAACACCAACGGGCGAATGAACAAATATAAGCAATGAAAGTCTACGTTCGACCACTAAAACACCTCCTTCGACCACAAAAACTCTCTTTCGACCAAATGAACTCACACTTTTGACCACTCTCTCTACGTTCGACCCCTGGTAATTCAAAAACGGTTATTCTTTGAAAATCCGTTAATTTTGATCATGTTTATCAAATGTTGATGGATTTTGATGATCTAAATCAGGTTTTGAATCGAAATTGATTTGGAACAACTTTAATGAAGAAAATTATCCAATTTAACCTTGAAATCAAGTTGTAATCAATCAAAATCTTATCAAATCAGTTTGTTCAATGAAAACAGAAACTTTTTGATCAAAATTGGGTCCAAATCAACTGAGAAACTATTAATTTGTGGTTGTTTGATCCAGAATGGCTCTGATACCACTTTGTATGTGTATGTATGGATCGTATAACAACAAAGAATGATCAAACAAGTTAGTTTTAGGTGCGGAATCCCTAAAACAATCACAAAATAATAGTCAAACAGATCAAAACAAGTAAATCATCATTTCAAAAGCTTTTCATTAATTATAAACTCGATTACACGTTTAGAGATTGATACAAACAGAGTAAGAACGTGAAAAGAGCTAAAATAAACTTCAAGAGAGAGAATCAGAAAGTGGAGGGAATAATATGACAAAAAGTTACATTCAAAAATCAAGCTTGACTATTTATAGACTGCACATTCGCCCACTTTGTTCGTGCGAATGTGCAGGTTCGACCAAACCAACTGGTCGAACCAAGCTATACATAAACATTAATCACATTCGACCAAAACTTGTTCCTTCGCACTCTCTGATCTTCCTTCGCACCAACTTGAATCTTCCTTCGTACCTACCATTGCTCCTTCGCACCAACGACATTTCACAAAACATGTTTATTGTTCAATCCGAAGCACTAGTCGCACAATTGCATCTACAAATCCAACTCCATGAGATAGACAAAGTACTCCTTTACACATCTCATAGACAGGTTTGAACAGCCTACACCAACTATTCCTTAAGTTTAACAAACTTACGAAAATACATAAAACACTAAGTAGTGTGCATAGGATAGATGGTACCGCGAGGTGCATGACAAACCAGGATCCCATTGCCATAAGTCACATGAACGACTCTAAATGCCCAAACCCTTTAGTTCGTTATTGTAAAAACAAGTTTAAAAGATTTAACCAAACCAATTTAAGTATAGCGAAAGCGAATAACAAAATAGTTAAATAAAAGTCTGCGCAAAACACCGCGCCCAAAACCATAAGTAAATAGTTAAATATCAAAAGCAGTTTAAGTGTTCATAATCCCATGACATAACATGATGCATGTCCTATTCGTGCTCCATACCAAGTTACCTACAAAAGCATGCTAGCGTGTGTCAACATAAAGTTGGTGAGTTCACAAAGTAAAGTAAATGAGTATGTAAATGCGTTGGTTTCCAAAACTGCGTAACCAAGTAAAAGCGTAAGTATTCGAGTTGGTTCCAAAAACCGTGTAACCACTAGTTCATCGCATGCCAAGGGTAGCTAACCCATTCATGATAACTAACACCGATATACCGAACTGCTAATGTACGTGTTGTCACAAAGGTAAGCAGTTTGCCTTGCATCATTGCCTATCAACAATGATAATCTGTTAAGTTATAGTTCACTCCCGCACTACCCTGAGCCGGTGTGAGGTTTGTCAGACCTAATAGCGCTATCAACTAATAACCCGCTTGCCATAATCCGGCAACTCATTCGGTATGTGAAGGACTTACAGTGATAGAGTTGGTTTAGTTCATCAAGGACACAGTTTGCGAACTAGCAAAACCCGACCCACACAAGGAGTCAAAACCCGACCCACACAAGGAGTTAAAACCTGACCCACACAAGGAGTCATAGCATCCCAACCCGGGATGTGTAAGTAGTCCCAAACCGGACTAGAAAAAGTTAAGTACGTTGTCTCAAACCCGAGACGCATGCTTTTGAGAAAAGAGTAGTGAAACTCACCTTAGTATGCACGCAAATAAATCCATACTCCAAAGTAAGGTGCACTACCGACTCCCTAGTATAAGTGTCACTAAGTAAGTATATGTGTAATACCATTACACCATATAACCCGTTTGTCCAAGACGTTTAAACGTTCAAAATCGTGTAAGTGACACCTAGTGATTCTACATGCATAAGTAAACCCCACGGACCCGTTGGTGAATATGTTGGTTACCATTAGTTCTACACTTCATATGAATCTCATATAAGTGCCCATTCAAGTACATGTCAAATACATACCACATAGGACTCCAATTAGTCACATAAACACATAATACACAATCTGCGTTTTTAGGACAGATTGTGCGCCACGAAAACCAATTTATTTAAAATACTTTCCCAACGAATTAAACTCCCAAATGTTTACTTAATATTCTTTGGGGTTTGTTTGTTAACCCATATTTTTTTTTTGTCTCAAAACAAAACACAAAAATTATGAAAAATCGTACATCACAGACATGTCCAGAAAGTATCTACAACAGGTCAGGTTAGTAGAAAAATTCACAAAAATTGTGTAATCATCCAAACGGATTAATCCACTTGGAAAAGACAAATTATTCCAAAGTTAATCTACTGTAAATATTTCATAACTTAATTCTTTATAAAACTCGAGTTATGATGGTTTAAAGTTGACTCAGTTTGTTAATCCGAAAATCTGATATGACCTTTATTCAAAGAAAATTCCAAAAACTATTCAAACGACGTCCAAATCACTCGATTTTACCCATTATGAAAAGCTAATACTAGTTATAATACAACCATGCAAAGAAATCAGCAAAACCATCATGTTAAAGTCATGTAACAGACCCTACAACTTGACCTAAACATTCTGTCCAGATTTTAATCATGCATAAACTCTTATTTAAACGACTCACGTGTGCGTATAATCGATCCACAACAATCAATAATCATCACAAAACATTCATAAGACCTAGCATGATCAGAACCTATCATAACACATGCAAAATCATAAACCCTAACGATCAAAACATCACAAACTTGCGCAACAAGTAACCTATCATATTCCTAATCGCATATGATCATGTTTAACTCATTAAATCTTTATAAACTTCAAGTTTTAATCTTTATAAAAAGGTTTCAGACCTGGACAAACTTAGTTATAAGGTTTTTATAACATATTAAGAAGATTAAAGCATAATAGATTAAGGATTATACCGCAAGCTCTTCGAAACAATCAACCGAATGCTCTTGAAGCTTCCCGATCGATGTTCTTGCGCCTTAGCAGGTGTTTTGGGGTTAATATTTCGTAAATAGGGCAGTAGGGGTGATTAGGGTTTGAGTTTAGGAGATACAAGAGGCTTAAGGTTGCTTAAATACATGTTTAAGGCGGTTTGGTGATACCTGATACCCGCACGCGACCGCTCGAAGGCTGTGAGCGGCCGCTCATAGCTCTTCGGTCTGCGTCGGGTTGCCTGCTTCGTCGTACAACGTGTTTTTATCGATGTTTTCGCTATTTTGGACCATAATAAATGTAACCCCATGTGTTAAGACACAAACCATCCTACCGGTCCACCTGTTACGATTTTTGTTAATGTATTCGGTTTAAGTTCACGTAATCACATATAGTTTACACATAGTTTCACAGAGTATCACAGAAACACGTAATTGCAATTAATCTCAATCAATTAACTCACAATTATTAAATTTCATTGTTCACCAACGTCCAAGGTTTACTAATCATGCATATAGTCAGATAATTCCCCAAATTACCACTTAATGTAGTTATTAACCTATAACTGTGCAACGTGTGTCCTATCTTGCTAACCCTAGTTAAGTATAATGCGAGGAATGTAACTAGAGTTTAGTTAAAGTGAGAACCTGAAATTGCGAGGTATCACAATGTAAGGGGATGAGCTCCCAGGCCATTTTGCTCAATAGGTTCAAGGGTTGAATGGACCTATATAAGGGGTGAGTTCCTAAATCAATCCAACTCCATGAGATAGACAAAGTACTCCTTTACACATCTCATAGACAGGTTTGAACAGCCTACACCAACTATTCCTTAAGTTTAACAAACTTACGAAAATACATAAAACACTAAGTAGTGTGCATAGGATAGATGGTGACTCATTTGCCTAGACAACCTTAAGGACTGCAGCATTCATCCATCTAAGGTGCTATCGGTTAAACATCCCAAACACTAACAAAGACAAACACAACAAAACCATCAGAACAAAAAATCAAACAACGAAAGCTAAACAAACATAGATACCTAAAGCAGCCATAAGGGCTTAAATATTAAATATCAAGGCCTTAACAGGCCACATACTACAAATTGTTCAAAAGGCTATCTAAAGCCCACAACCATAAGGGAACCTACCAGGTCCCACCAAAAGACAAATTGTTCAATATCAACACAAGTTAATTGTTCAATAGACTGTTTGCTAAGATAGCTACGAATAAAAGAGCTTAAAGAATCTAAGCAATACCACCAGATCCTGAAGGCTTCGAGGCTTCGTCCTCTCCGGTTACCTTCATCACCTTTGCCTTTTTAGACTTCTTTCCCTTCTTCGGCAGCTTCTCAGCAATACCACCAGCCTCTGAGGCTTCAACACTCGCATCCTTAGACAACATCTCATCAAGGCCCAAGTCTCCTCACTATCCCCGGAATGAGCCATCTTCCTGGAAATTGCTTCAAACACTTTAGCACACACAGCTTCATTCAATCCTTTGGGCTTCAGCTGCTTCAACTCCTGTAGAGGTTTCCCATAGCAAGAAGACACTTGGGAAACATAAGGATAAGTTGAATGCTCCATCTTTAAAATTGTTTCCTTGAAAACATCCATGGAGTTAGGCTGATATAGGGGAGACTCTTCCATCACTTGACCCGGTTCATGGGTCTTAAAGCCAGCAACGAAACCTGCATGTTTAGCATGAATGAGGAGCTTGGTGTAAACCTCCCCAAGAGCAGAATTGAATTCAGCCGAATGAAGCAGATAGGTGACAACTTGCTGAAAACCCTCTTCAATCAGCCACTGGTTGTCATCCAATGCACCAGCAAGAGAAGCCTCCAACCCAATTTTCTCAGCCTCAAACACTTTCTTCTCTGCTTCAAGTGCCACTCTGTCAGCTTCAACCTTCAGCTTGGCAGCCTCATGCTTGGCAGTCTCTGCTTCATGCCCTCTCTTCAATTCCTCAATTAAACCAACAAAGGTTTTTTCCTTCTCGGCCCATTCAAGAGAATCCTTCTTCAAGGAAGCAAGGGCCTGCTTCATTTCTCTCATCTTTTTGGCGAAATCACCATACTCTGCCATCATCTTCCTAAACCTACTAACACCTTCAGGAAGCATTGCAGCCAAGTTGCACATCCCAACCATCATCTTTGTCAACAAGGCATCATCATCCAACCCCTCCAAACCTTGGCACCGGGAGTAGCAAGATGTGCCAACACATTTTCAAAAACAGAAGAGGACTTGAACGTATCACTAGGCTTCACATTCCAACCGGGGGTATACACCCCTTCACCCTCAACACTTGTTGAACCCTCTGCGTTCCTCAACATACAAACTTTAGCAGCCACCTTCTTACCCTTACTCTTCTTCCCAACCACTTCAGCAGCAACATCCTCAACACCCTTGTAACACCCCAACCGATGGCGGAAATATCGAGGTGTCACGTATTGACGATTGTTCAGTAGCTCATGGTAAATAATAAATTTCATTAAGTGATTTAAATAAATTACATACAATTGTTCTAAGAATTTGTACATCAAAATAAAAAAAAATACTAGCCACACATCTTCAAGCATTAACTCTAATCTTCAAGCAAGCTATAACCTGAAACATGTTAGGTTTGAAAATATTTTGGGTCAACAAAAGTTGGTGAGAATTACATAGGTTTGAATATTGAATAAAATTTGTACAATTCGAGTGTCATGGCAAGTCTAGTCCATATGTGAAAACAATACTACCCGGTAAATCGTGTGCATAATCAAACCTTGTGACTAGAATATTGTGGTCCATCCCATACGCATATGGTTCAATCGTTTATGTTGCGATAACAATCACCCACGCTACCCATACTGGAGGTAACGTATCCGGGTGGGGTTGTCAGTCCAATAGATCTATCATTGTGTATCGTTGGCTTGTACGGAGTTAATGATTATGCTAGAATAATTGTGCTTACCATAGTAATGTTTAAGACATAATGCAACATAGAATAACACATAGACACTTATGTTGAATTGTAAATTGATGTTGTAACATGTTTCACCCCAAAATAGTGAAATGGTAAAAGGGGCTATGTAAAACTCACCTTGATTTTGAGTGTTTGTCCAAGAGGGTATGTCAAACGTCACAATAGAAGCTACAAGTTAAATAAAGTGATACTATAATCAATAACTAGCTTTGGGGAGAGTGGTGGAGACTCGCTAATCCCATTATAGTTTAGAAGTCATGTCGAATTCTAGTAGTGTGTCGTCTATTTGATATGAATATTTATAGTTCAAGTCATGAATAAATCTATGTTATGTTTGTCATCGTATGGTTATATAGGAACATGTGATAGTTAGACTTCTCGTGTTTAGCCCTTGTCGTGTTTAATTATCACTCGACCAATAATATATAATCCGAGGGTTATCTTATAATATATAATACTAGGGGTATCTTATAATATATAAGTGTTAATATGGATCCTTGATATTTGTAAGTCTTGAATAAATGTAACCAACGTTTAAGTCTGACGATTACTTTTCTTAGTCATAGTCTTATTATTTTATTTTAGGATATAGCTTCTAGTATATAAATAATTTCCACACGATGTACCATAATAATAATAAACAGTATAGTAAAAAGTTTAATATATCCCTATTATCTTATATATGTATGTATTACTAATAAATGTTTCTAGTTTACAATCATAAATATATATATAGGGTCAAGATCGTGTATAAAGTGCTTTTTTTGTGAGAAGTGTGAGAAGTATTAAAAATTGATACTTAGGCATCATTTTTTGAACTTAGTCGTGATGTTTTGGATTGTTTTGCCTATAAAAACACCAAACATAACAATTAAAAACCGAAAACAATATATTTTAGGCTTAAAACTTAAAACACCATGCTAAGAACATTAGCAGTGTGTTTTAAGCGTTAACTAGTGTGTTTTAACTGTTTTTTTAAATTTAATGACTATAATACATTGTATTGTGTTTTAGATTGTTGTGTTTGGTGTTTTTCAAGTTAAAACAACCTAAAACATCATTCCAAAATCCAAAACATGATGTCTACATGTCAATTCTTAGTCCTTCTCACACTTCTCATGAAAAATGTACTTTGTACAGGATCCTAAACATATATAAATATATTGATTTGTAAAGATACCTAACTCTTGTAGTAGGCTATTAGTCCACCAATTTGATGTTGGTCTTTGGAATCCATTTTAGAGATCAACACGGATGGATAGGGTTTGTCATAAATATATATATATATATAAAAGATTGTGAAAGGATTATGCATTTTGTGTGAAAGAATTTCATTCTTGTAAACATTAGGATTTGTTTTCACCATGAGCATATCTTAGAGTTTTTGACATGAATTCTATTCTGATGGGATTAGAAATGAAATAAGTACAAAGGATTATGATGAAACGCTATTAACTTGTCAATAAGAACCGACACCATTGTGAGAGTCAAAGCAAACTTGATGGGAAAGATTATTATGTGCGTTTGACTAGTAAATATCAATAAATAGAATTCCACTATACCACTAATAGATTAATTTGATTTGAATACTTTTAAAACTTGCCATAACCATTATCAACCTTTTAAAAGAAAGAAAAATGATAATTGAAAACCCATATTCATATTAAATTTTAAGTTTATATTGTGTCCTATTTTTTTTACACTTACGTGAATAATAATAATAATAATAATGTTTTGAAATAAAGTAAAAAAAATATTAGACAAGGTTATATTTGTACCAAAAGAAGTATAAAGTAGGTAAAGTGGTGATTTTTCTAGTACCAAAAATTTGGCGAAAAATTTGCGATGTTACAGTCTCCCCTACTTTTGGAAACTTCGTTCCGAAGTTATTAAACCATAAGGTTGAGGGTGATTGGGTAAATGTTTGGACGTCAATCGTTTAGCATGGAAAGCTTGTATAGGTATTCAGATGGAGTGTTTGAAATGATGGAATCTTATGAGAGTTGGATTCATTGATTTAAAATAGCAGGGAGGAATAAGTGTTTAATATCAAACCTATGTAATGCACGAGATGACCATCAAGGTTAAATGGACCACTAATTAACTAAGTTTATAATTGGTTACCTACCGAAAACCTTGATAGAATTTCACACTACCTTAACGTACCTGTAAATTCATGATTACGTTCCGGACCGCAATCACCAATTTACCTTACATTAGGGTTTTGTGTTCTTCTATGACTCTAACACACATGTAAGTAATGCAAAATAATCCTGTGATTGAATCTTGGTATCAACGAGTCCAGTTGTTGAGCAGGAAAAAGACTCCTACCAGTTAGTGAGTAAGAACATCTAACGATTGTTGAGCAGGTTCAATAGCCTCTACCAGTCGTTAAGCAGGTTGTAGGGCCTCTACCGACTGTTGAGCAAGCATGGTGAGCTCTACCAATCGTTGAGTAGGTTATTTGGTACTCTACTAACTGTTGAGCAAGTACTTCGTCCTCTATCAGTTGTTTGATTAAGTTTAGCAATTATTGCAAATTGATAGTATGTTTATGTAAGCAAGGTTATAAGTGTAACAAGTATAGTATGAGAGTTGTAATTGTATAGATTTAGATATTGATATAGCAATTAGTTCACATTCAAACAAGCATGTATCCAAGTGTTATGATCTTACTAGATAAACAACTCTCATGTAAAAGACTAAAATTTCAATACTAGAATTTATTACTTGAATCAAAGGGCATCAATACATAGAATAAAAAGAAAACAACATTCAAATGGTGGGGCTTGTCGTTAAGTAGCTAGAGGGTCTTGATCTCGGTTCAGGTTAGGGCATTTATTACAAAAATGATTGGGGTCGCCACACTCGAAACATTGCCCACGAGCAGGCCAACCATTTTGAGGATTGGGGGCTGGAGCATTTCTAACAAGATTATTCTAAGCAGCAAGGGCATTAGCAGCAGGAATTCAACAAACATTCGCAATATGCCCGTACTTTTGACAATTGGTACACTGACGACAAGGCACTTGGGTTGGGTGGTGATACTGACAGGTGTTACACTTAGGTTGGTTCCCGATATACTGTTTATTGGTGGGTGGGGCAGTGGCACCTATTGCGAAATTCCTGGCCTTGCGTCTTCCGTTGGTTGAAGACTCAGTTTTAATCTCGATAGCAAGTTGAGGAGTATCCTTCACAACAGTTTTCTTTTCCCCTTTCCGAGTCAAGGTTCCTGCCTTCACATGGTTATCTGTTAGGGTCGCCGCCAAACGCTTTGCTTCCTCGAGAGTAGCAGGGTTCCTTCCCCACACTGTGTCCTGAATCTGCATGGGTAAGCCACCGATGTATTTTTCAATTGCAATAGGCAAGGGGGTGACTTTATGTGGTAGCAGTAGACTAAGTTCGTGGAAACAAGTGTTGTAGGCTAGGTTTTCTCCACTGTCTTGGGCAAGATCGTGAAACTCATCTTCCAACTTCTTGATTTCATTAAGAGGGCAGAACTCCGCCTTCATAACGTCTTTAGCTTGTTCCCAAGTTAAGGCCAGTGCGACTTCAGCTCTACGAGTCCGTTTCTCTTCGTTCCACCATGTGAGTGTCCGCTTGTGAAGAACACTCATAGCATAACGAACATTGAGATTGTTAGGGCACTCGCTATTAATGAAGGTATTTTCGATACCTTCGAACCACTGAAGGAGGCCAGTGGCTCCTTCATCCCCGCTAAACTTAGGAGGGTTGCAAGAGTTAAAGTGCTTGAGGGTACAAACATGGTGAGCATTCCCATTGCCATTCCCATTGTGATTACCGTTACCATTGCCATTTCCGTTTCCATTGTCGTTTCCATTCATTTGGATGACTTGAGCCACCAAGTTGGGAACCAAAGTTGCTCTTTGTTGCGCCATTTGTTGGGAAATGATCGCAGCCAGTTGAACATCAATGCCATTGTTGTTGTTGTTGTTATTGTTGTTGTTGTTGTGGTTGTTGTTGTTGTTGCTGCTGCTCTCATCATCATGTTCGTTGTCATTGTTAAGACAAGTGCTGCGACGAGGAGGCATGATCTGTAAGAGACACCATGAAGGTTCAATGAGACATGGAATGAATCAAGGATAATGAGATAATATAAGGAATGTAATCATTCATTCATTAATTAAAACGAATAAACGAAAACGTTGACTTATCAAAGATTCTAGATTCTAATAACATAGTGAAGACATGCTTTAGCCTATAAGTGAACACTCATCCCAAGAATTCCCAGGTAGGCATCCGGGTCCCTCGTCTGATCGGGATTTATGCGCAATGCCAGTCCTAGACAGAAAACTCAGAATACAGGCGTTCACCCTTCCAGATTGCACGTGTTCGTTATTAAAATCTAAAACTTCGACGGGATCTTTAAGGCAGTTCAGATTAAGAATTGAGAGTCTTGTCCTATTAGTCTAAGGGTAGATCCAGTGATGGAGAACGATCTTCTTGTAGGGACTAAAAGTAGAGATAAGAAGTAGGAGGGAGATAGAGAATAGGAATAAGTAGGGAAGCAAGTAAAAGAAACAAGTACTAGTTAAATCCTATGGTTATAGACTAGATTATTTTTCTAATAACCTAATTCCCTATAACCATGGCTCTGATACCAATCTGTAACACCCCAACCGATGGCGGAAACATCGAGGTGTCACGTATTGACGATTGCTCAGTAGCTCATGGTAAATAATAAATTTCATTAAGTGATTTAAATAAATTACATACAATTGTTCTAAGAATTTGTACATCAAAATAAAAAAAATACTAGCCACACATCTTCAAGCATTAACTCTAATCTTCAAGCAAGATATAACCTGAAACATGTTAAGTTTGAAAATATTTTGGGTCAACAAAAGTTGGTGAGAATTACATAGGTTTGAATATTGAATAAAATTTGTACAATTCGAGTGTCATGGCAAGTCTAGTCCATATGTGAAAACAATACTACCCGGTAAATCGTGTGCATAATCAAACCTTGTGACTAGAATATTGTGGTCCATCCCATACGCATATGGTTCAATCGTTTATGTTGCGATAACAATCACCCACGCTACCCATACTGGAGGTAACGTATCCGGGTGGGGTTGTCAGTCCAATAGATCTATCATTGTGTATCGTTGGCTTGTACGGAGTTAATGATTATGCTAGAATAATTGTGCTTACCATAGTAATGTTTAAGACATAATGCAACATAGAATAACACATAGACACTTATGTTGAATTGTAAATTGATGTTGTAACATGTTTCACCCCAAAATAGTGAAATGGTAAAAGGGGCTATGTAAAACTCACCTTGATTTTGAGTGTTTGTCCAAGAGGGTATGTCAAACGTCACAATAGAAGCTACAAGTTAAATAAAGTGATACTATAATCAATAACTAGCTTTGGGGAGTGTGGTGGAGACTCGCTAATCCCATTATAGTTTAGAAGTCATGTCGAATTCTAGTAGTGTGTCGTCTATTTGATATGAATATTTATAGTTCAAGTCATGAATAAATCTATGTTATGTTTGTCATCGTATGGTTATATAGGAACATGTGATAGTTAGACATTTCGTGTTTAGCCCTTGTCGTGTTTAATTATCACTCGACCAATAATATATAATCCGAGGGTTATCTTATAATATATAATACTAGGGGTATCTTATAATATATAAGTGTTAATATAGATCCTTGATATTAGTAAGTCTTGAATAAATGTAACCAACGTTTAAGTCTGATGATTACTTTTCTTAGTCATAGTCTTATTATTTTATTTTAGGATATAGCTTCTAGTATATAAATAATTTCCACACGATGTACCATAATAATAATAAACAGTATAGTAAAAAGTTTAATATATCCCTATTATCTTATATATGTATGTATTACTAATAAATGTTTCTAGTTTACAATCATAAATATATATATATATATATATATATAAATATATTGATTTGTAAAGATACCTAACTCTTGTAGTAGGCTATTAGTCCACCAATTTGATGTTGGTCTTTGGAATCCATTTTAGAGATCAACACGGATGGATAGGGTTTGTCATATATATATATATATATATATATATATATATATATATATATATATATATATATAAGATTGTGAAAGGATTATGCATTTTGTGTGAAAGAATTTCATTCTTGTAAACATTAGGATTTGTTTTCACCATGAGCATATCTTAGAGTTTTTGACATGAATTCTATTCTGATGGGATTAGAAATGAAATAAGTAGAAAGGATTATGATGAAACGCTATTAACTTGTCAATAAGAACCGACACCGTTGTGAGAGTCAAAGCAAACTTGATGGGAAAGATTATTATGTGCGTTTGACTAGTAAATATCAATAAATAGAATTTCACTATACCACTAATAGATTAATTTGATTTGAATACTTTTAAAACTTGCCATAACCATTATCAACCTTTTAAAAGAAAGAAAAATGATAATTGAAAACCCATATTCATATTAAATTTTAAGTTTATATTATGTCTTATTTTTTTTACACTTACGTGAATAATAATAATAATAATAATAATAATAATAATAATAATGTTTTGAAATAAAGTAAAAAAATATTAGACAAGGTTATATTTGTACCAAAAGAAGTATAAAGTAGGTAAAGTGGTGATTTTTCTAGTACCAAAAATTTGGCGAAAAATTTGCGATGTTACAACCCTGATCTTGTTCTTCCTTTGAATCCACTATATCATCACTAATATTCACTGCCTCCGAAACATCAGTAGACTTTTCAACCTTCAACAGGCGTCAACTAGACCTTCTGGTTGAAGCAGCCTTAGAAAAACTTTTGACATTTGGAACAGCAACGTAATTAGTTCCATCATACCTCCCCTTCTCATACTTCGTCAATGCATCTTCACCTTCAGCGGCTTCAGCATCCTTAAAAACAACCTCTGAAGCATCATCACCTTTAATGAAATCTAGAGCCGACATGACTGCAAAACAAACAACAACAAAAATGAGCATACCCTGATCACCCTTCATCAACATAGGGTCTCTCTCCTGTTTATCCCATCGGGTGCTAATACCGGATAAAACCAGAAAAGGTTCGCCAAAGGGACGAAGCCTTGAAGGACATGCTCGAATAGCCTTAAGGAAATTTTCATCTAATTCAGACTCTGAAGGTTCCAGTTCATTCAGAACAGCCTCGGGATATCTCCACACAGGCTTGAAAGGAAAAATTGATCCTGAAACCCAGAAAAATCTTGTTTTCCATTGACCAACAGTTGTCACATGAGACGAAATCAGATTGGTTTCATCCGCAGACCCTTCAAAGGTATACCAATCGCCATTTTTGGCAAGACGAAAGAAAGGCCTAAACATAAGAAGGGTCGGGTCATAACCAAGAGCCCTACATACGATTTCATAGTGCAAAACACGACTAACCCCATGTGGATGGATCTGACCCAATGAAACCCTATAATATTCAAGTACATTTAACAAGAAAATGGAAAACGGATGGCGAAGGTTAGAAAACTCGAAATGACGATAGTACAATGCAATCGAACCATAAGGATAACGAGAAACTGGGTCTGTAAGACCAGGAGCAGCAGGCTTGAAGGACAGATCAATGTCCCACTCCAAGCAAAATGCTTCAACTTCCTCTTGTGTAAGAGAAGAGAAAGTTATAGACATATCCTTCTTCGCACCCATAATGCTTCGAAGGATGACCAGGGCAAGAAAATTAAACAAAAATACTAACCTGATCGATGCAAGGTGGAAACCCTAAGAATATTTGGGAAAAAACCATTGGAGAAGATGAAAAGAGTAAAGTTAAATGTGTGGTGAAAAGTGTAAAATCTCTTTATAATAACCGTAATAAAATATTAATGAAAAAGCAATGATGTTTGGCATTAATACAAAGCCTGAATGCCTGACACCTATCGCATAAACAGTCAAATCAACATTCAAATCCAGAGAAAAATAATCGCCCAAGCAAGCTTCCAACCTTTGAACCTTTCAAGCAAACACAAACTAGCAAACAGTTAGAAGCCTTTTAGCTATGCCACAAAGACTCCTGACTTGGGGGGCTGATGACGTGGGTAGCCTAAAGCAAAAGGACTAACAAGTATCATAAAAACTATGCTTGAAGGGTAGAAAGCTACGGAGGTTCAAAGGATGGAAGAGCACAAATCAAAAGATGACCTGTCTTGTCATCTTTTTCCTTGGTCAGCACAAGCAGCTGTTGTGTAGACACTGCACCTCTCGGACCGCAGGTCCAAAGCCACCCTTGGCATAAAGTGGTTTGTCCTCTAATGTGCTTAAATCTACACACTTTATTTAGCACGTTTAACCATAGAAATGTGCATGATTAATGGATATTTCACAAGCTTAGACAGTTATTTTCTTTGTTTGTGAATGTCAGGTTTAATTTAAGGATTGTTGGTGTTTTAGAGGTTTATGCAAAGGATATGGAAGTTCTGCACAATTGCAAAAGTGAAGAAAAGCACACCCAATGCTCCTTTGTTTACACACCCAATGCTCCTTTGCTAGGCACACCCAATGCCTTGTTTGGCACACCCAATGTCAATGAAAGATACCTTACGTGTTTCATCATCCAGGTCTGCACATGAATAGTGTAAAGTAAACATTCGGGCTTGAAGAACCAATGGGTGTTAAGGATCTAGTCAAACATAAAGCACACCCAATGCCAACTCTTAGACACAACCAATGCCAACTCTTAGACACACCCAATGTCAATTCCTAGGCATACCCAATGCCTATGCTTTTCTATATAAACAAACTTCAGATGCTTTCAAAGCGGAGCCCATTTTCCTCACGAAAATTACTACACAAATTGGTGGGTTCCATCCATTATCAAGTATTCAAGAGGGCTTCCAACATCAAGAAGATCATCTTTCATCAACATCCTACTTTCTTGCTTGCTTATGGTTTGAAATTTCTTAATCTTAACCATGAATTTTGGTAGTGTGATAAACACACCCAGAAAAGAAAACAATTGAATGTAATCAACCAACGATTAACTTCTTTATTAATAATCGAAACTACAAACGAAAGGAATTGAACAGAAACAAAAACAATGATCAACCCTAATTGATCTCCTGACCCCTATTTATAAACCCTAATCTCAGCTAACGAATTCTAACGAACAGAGATTAAAGCTTGACAAAATTAGTCCCTCATCTTTTGAGACTTTATTACAATGAGAACAAACATTAAAGCAAGAACAAAATAAACTTTCAGAAATGACAGATGACCCCCTGGACTTTTATCTTTCATCTTCAGCTTTGACTTTACTAGTTTGACTTTTGATTTTGACTTATCTTCATCACAATCTCCACCTTAAGTCATAATCATGATCTATCCAACTCCTAGATCATCCAAACAAAACTCAAACTTATTTCCAGGAAATGATTTTGTGAACATATCAGCAGAATTCAGATCAATGCTAATCTGGATCACCTTGACTTGTCCAGAATTAACTATATCTCTTATGAAATGAAGCTTCACATTTATGTGCTTTGTCCTTTCATGAAAAACACCATTCTTAGACAACTGAACAACACCCTGATTGTCACAATAAACTTCTGTTTCATTCAGATCAATCACTAGATCTGTAACAAAACCTTTCAACCACAATGCTTCTTTTATTGCCTCTGTCAAAGCAATATACTCAGCCTCTGTTGAAGATAATGCTACCACATGCTGTAATTGAGCCTTCCAACTAACTATGTTTCCCATAACTTGAAAAGCATAACCAGTTACAGACCTGCCCTTATCCATGTCTTTTGCATAATCTGAGTCAACAAAACCAGTGACCATTTTACCCCTGCTTACTGTTTTATCACCAAACACCAAACCAACATGTCTTGACCCATTTAAATGCCTCAGAATCCACTTTGCAGCTTCCTAATGCTTCTTACCCGGATTTGATAAGTATCTATTAACCATACTTACTGCATATCCCAAATCAGGTCTTGTACAGACCATCAAGTACATTAGGCTACCAACAACTCTTGCATAAGGAATCCTCTCCATATACTTTATTTCTTGATCTGTCTTGGGACAATCATCACATGATAGCCTGAAATGAGCAGCTATTGGAGTCTTTACTGGCTTACAATTCTCCATGGAATAATTCTTCAGAATCTTATTAACATAAGAACTCTAAGTGAGTTTCAACTCTTTCTTACTTCTGTCCCTCACTATTTCCATACCCAATATCTTCTTGGCTTCCCCAAGCTCCTTCATATCAAACTCAGACATCAACAAACTCTTAGTTTCTTCAATAACCTCCTTGTCTTTGCAAGCAACCAACATATCATCAACATACAATAGCAAATAGACAAATTTGCCCTTATCATATTCCCTGATATACACATAGCTATCATAGGCACTTCTCTTGAATCCACTTGTCACCATGAACTCATCAAACCTCTTGTACCATTGTCTTGGAGACTGCTTCAATCCATACAGAGATCTTTTCAGCAAACAAGCCTTTTCTTCCTGACCCTTGACTTCATAACCCTTTGGTTGCATCATATAGATTTCTTCCTCCAAATTACCATGAAGGAAAGCTGTTTTAACATCAAGCTGTTCCAACTCAAGGTCTAATCCTGCTGTTAATGACATAATTACTCTTATAGAAGAATGTTTAACCATAGGAGAGAATATCTCATTGTAGTCAGCCCCAGCCCTTTGTGTAAACCCTTTTGCAACCAACCTGGCTTTGTATCTAGGATCTTCACTAGGTTTTATGCCTTCTTTGACCTTGTATATCCACTTGCAAGTCACCAACTTCTTATCATTAGGCTTCTCAGCTAATACCAAAGTCTTATTCTTATACAATGAATCCATTTCTTCATCCATTGCCACATTCCACTTGTCTTTATCTGCTGAACTAACTGCCTCCTCATAAGTCAATGGTTCAAAGATATTTTCATCTTCAGCAACATTAAAGGCAACTGCTGAGATATTATCATCTTGTCTAAACCTCAAAGGCTTTACAACTTGCCTTCTTGGTCTATTTTTTGCCAAGCTGTACTCTTCAGTTCTTCTACCAGAACTTGAACTTTCTATATGTGAATGAGTCTGATCATCTTTCTGCTCAACTTCAATAGGCTCCACCTCAACTTGAACCTCCTCTTTGACTTGTTCTTCCACCGATTTCCTTATAACATCTTTGTACATCACCTCTTCCCTACACTTAATATTCCTACTGTTAAAGGCCCTTGGCTTAACCCCATCTAGTCTCCATACCCGGAACCCTTTCACTCCTTCAGGATACCCCAAGAACACACACTTTATTGCTCTTGCTTCCAACTTGTCATCACTAGTATGAGCATACATTACTGAACCAAAAACCTTTAAATCACTGTAGTCCGTCCACATCTCCATAGGAGTCTTCATATTAAGTGCAACAGAAGGGGATCTGTTTATCAAGTAGGCTGCAGTGGTCACAGCCTCTGCTTAAAAACTCTTTGGCAGTCCAGAACTTAATAACATACACCTGACCCTTTCTAACAAGGTCCTATTCATTCTTTCAACAAGTCCATTCTGCTGAGGAGTTCCTGGTATAGTTAAATGTCTAGCTATACCATGATCCTTGCAGAATTGATTAAACTCATTACTACAAAATTCAAACCCATTATATGTCATGAGTTTCTTAATCTTTCTACTAGCCTGATTTTCAACCAACACTTTCCATTCTTTGAACTTATTGAAAGCTTCACTTTTGTGTCTAATCACATAGACCTAAACTCTTCTTGTGTACCCATCTATTATAGACATAAAATACCTAGCCCTTCCTAATGACTCAGTTCTAGCAGGCCCCCAAAGATCTGCATGAACATAATCCAGGATCCCTCTAGTAGAATGCTTACTTCTACTAAATTTCACCCTCTTATAATTATACAATCTTCACAAAATCCAAAATCACAATTAGTAAGACCATCAATGACTTATTGCTTCTTTAACTCAACAAGACCTTGATTACTAATATGACCTAATCTTTTATGCCATTTCAGGGCTTCTTTATTTGTTTCTTCTTCTGCAATAGAAACAGATCCCACAACAACTTTCCCATTCAACAAAAAAGTGTTATTATCTTGCCTAGTACCGGACAAGACTACCATGGATCCTTTCATGATCTTAGCCTTACCATCTTTAAGACTAACATGATAACCTTTCTTTTCAAAAGATCCTAATGACAACAAGTTTCTTTTAAGATCAGGAATGTACCTCACATCATGAACATCTACCAGCATGCCATTATCCATTCTGAATGTCACTGTGCCTATTCCCATGATCTCACAAGGACTGTCATCTCCCAACTTGACTATACCAAATCTTCCATATTTCAAATTCTTGAAATACTCTTTTACAGGTGTCATTTCAAATGAACAACCAGAATCCATCACCCATTTTTCAGTAATATCACCACTAGTCACAGTCAACACATCAGAACTTTCATATCCATCTGATGAATCATCCTGTTGACCGTGATTATCATGACTAGCGTGATTCTTGTATGAACTCTGGCCTCCTCTCTTCTTTTTCCACTCAGGACAATCCTTTTTCAGATGCTTGTCAGAATTACACACGAAACACTTTCTTTTGAACTTAGACTTGTTTCTTGACTGACTCCTATGCTTAAAATTCTTATTATCAGATTTGTGATCAGGCCTTCCCCTAACCACCAAGCCCTCTCCACCTTCTTCTTTAGGATCTGATCTCTTCTTGAGTTCTTTTTAATTAAGGGCTGCTAACACTTCCTCCATGGTTAAGGTATCCCTACCATACATCAAGGTATCAACAAAATGCTCATAACTTGATGATAAGGAAGTGAGAAAGATAATAGCCTGATCCTCCTCATCTAATTCAACTTCAATATTCTCTAAATCAAGAATTAACTTGTTGAATTCATCTGTATGATGTTCTAGTGTCTTCCCTGATCCCATATGAAAAGTATACAATCTTTTCTTGAGATACAAACGATTAGCAAGTGACTTTGTCATGTACAATGTCTCTAACTTGTTCCAAACCCCTGCTGCAGAGGTTTCTTTAGAGACTTCCCTGAGCACTCTGTCTCCAAGACTCAGGGTTATTGCACTGTGGGCCTTCTCCAAGATATCTTTCTTCTCCTTGTCAGAAAAGATCACCAGGAATATTAGCTTCTCCTCTTATGGCATCACTAATACCCTGATGGACAAGAAGAGCCTTCATCTTTACCCTCCATAAACTGAAATCGTTCTTTCCATCGAATTTTTCTAATTCGAACTTGGTTGACACCATCTTCTTCCTTCTTTCACCGTTTACAGTTCTTGATCACCACCTTCTTCTTTGATTTGAGCCAACCTGGCTCTAATACCAATTGTGATAAACACACCCAGAAAAGAAAACAATTGAATGTAATCAACCAACGATTAACTTCTTTATTAATAATCGAAACTACAAACGAAAGGAATTAAACAGAAACAAAAACAATGATCAACCCTAATTGATCTCCTGACCCCTATTTATAAACCCTAATCTCAGCTAACGAATTCTAACGAACAGAGATTAAAGCTTGACACAATTAGTCCCACATCTTTTGAGACTTTATTACAATGAGAAAAAACATTAAAGCAAGAACAAAATAAACTTTCAGAAATGACAGATGACTCCCTGGACTTTTATCTTTCATCTTCAGCCTTTGACTTTACTAGTTTGACTTCTGATTTTGACTTATCTTCATCACAGGTAGTTTAGCAAGTATGTTTGTAGTTGTTGTAAGCCTTATGGGCTAAACACCTTTAGTTACCTAAACTATGATGAAGCTTTTGATTATGTAATGTGATAATTGTAAGACATGATGGTATTTAGTTTATGTTATTCTTGATGATGAAATTTTAGTATTGTTCTTAGAATTTTGTACATGTTTAAAGTTCATAATCCATGTTAGTTTGGTGAATGTTTGCTCATGAATGTTGAAAAACCCATGTGTAGATGTTCATTATTAAATCTTGTTAGTAATAATTAGGTTCATATTATGAAACTAGGAATGGTAATTGTTAACTAACTTGAGATGAAGAACTTGAACATGTGTGAAATCTTGCACTTAGATTTGGAAAAAATCACAATGGTGTTGTGTTAGATTCTAAGGTTGATAAAAATTGTAAGTTAGTAATTTAGGCCAAAATTATTGTCTTACAAGTTTTAAACCTTAGATTTGTCACTTGAACAATATAAATATTTATCTACATAAAAACAACTTTAGGTGATTAAATTGTTGTTCAAGTTAATTTTCCTTAAGTTGTCGAGTTAGGAATTTTGACAAATGAAAAACTCATATTTAAAGATTAACTTAAACATTACAAAACGAGCTTCAAAGAATAATTCTAGGTGATTAAAGTGTTTTTGTCATTTTAATTTTCCAAAGAATTATATAATTAAGAGACCTTGATTGGAACTTAATTATTAGAGAGTTTTGTCTTACCATCATTTCTTACTTTAGAGACATTACATGTCATTAGTGGAATCTTAGTTTAGATGACTTTTAATTAGTATTGTTTTCAAATCCGTTTATTTTTAGTGTCATTTAATATTCAATAGTTTTAACTTAGAAAAATCAACCAAACTCTCGAAAAGGCTCTACAGTAACAAAAGTTTAGTATTGAGAAACCGCGTCCACGGATTGATATCCGGTTCTTACCTTTTAAATTATATTACTTTTCGATAGGTAAAAACTATTTTAAAAACTAGAAATTGTGTGAACAAATATCTTCATAAAAATATATATACTTCACGCACCATCAAGTTTTTGGCACCGTTGCCGGGGACGTGGCATATTTCAATAACGATTCGAGTTACTGATTTAGCCACTTGTTAATATTTTGTTTGTAAAAAAAAAACTTATTTTTTTAGTGTCTTGTTGTTTGTGTAGTTTAGTTTAGTTTAGTCTATTTTTATTTTATATTTTCAAGCCCTTTTTTTCCATTGGTATAGTGGCATTGTATATTTTTCTTGTTTAGCAGGTAGTGCATGTCCTCAACCCCAGCGTCTGCAATAGTCGAGCCTTCTTCTGAACCTGAACGATATTTCCATAGATGGTTGCGGGAGCGAGCCCGCGTAATAATCGCAACAATTGAGGGAGACGAGGAGTTCCACGAGGTGCACGTAGACATGGCGGACCAAGACTTGGAGACAAGGCCGCTGAATGATATCGGTACCCCGACGCTTGGTGGTATGGAGACGAGCATTACCCAGCGGACGATTAATAATAATAACTTTGAAATCAATTCCAGCAACATTACCATGTTGCAGAATGCGGTGCAGTACTATGGCAAGGTTCACGAGGATCCTAGTGCTCACATTACTGGTTTTCTGGAGGTTTGCGCCACTTTTAAGATCCAAGGCGCGACCGATGATGCCATTCGCCTTAGGCTTTTCCCGTTTTCCTTACGTGATCAAGCCAAGGAGTGGCTTCTTTCACTTCCAGCTGGGTCCATCACTACATGGAACCAACTTGCTCAGAGGTTTCTCCATAAATTTTTCCTTCCTGAGAAAACTGTTAGATTGAGAACCCGGATTCTCAATTTTCGACAGGAGGATGTTGAACTTTTCTATGAGGCGTGGGACCGATTCAAAATCCTTATGAGAAAGGTTCCACATCATGGGTTGCCTAAGTGGCAGCCGTGTCAGATCTTCTATCATGGTCTGATAGTACATCACGACAATTGGTGGATACTTTCGCGGGCGGCGACATTGGCACGAAGAACGCCCGTGAAGCGTTTGAGATCATGGAGAGAGTTGCCGAGAAGAATCGTACACACCAGCCCATGAGAGGGAAGTCTACGAGGCAGGGAGACCACCATGTAGACGATTTTACTGCCATGGCTGCACGGATGGATGCGTTGTCCACGAAGTTTGACATGTTGATGTCAAACCAGATCCAGTCTCAATCTAGTTGTGTGACGGGTGGAGGAGCGCAGTCAAGTAGTGATTGTCAGCCGGGAGAGATGATTCATGAGCAGGTTGACTTCATAGGAAACCAGGTTCTCCCCCAGAACAATCCCTATAGCAATACCTACAATCCGGGGTGGAAGAATCACCCGAATTTCAGTTGGAAAGTTGGCTCTTCTAGCCAGCAGCCACCCGGATTTGCTCCTCGACCACAGCAGCCTCATGGTCAGTTTTACTTTCCCCATCCTCAGCAGTCCACATCTGAAGCAAAGCCCAGCATGGAGGATATGCTTGGACAGATCTTAGCGAACCAGAATGCTCAGAGCCGGGACAGTGCAAAGCGGTTCAAGGATTATGATGATCAGTTCGCGAGACACGAGAGTGAGTTGAGGAGTCAGAAAGCCTCGATGCAGAACATTGAGAACCAGGTAGGGCAGATCGCGAAGCTCCTATCTGAGAGACAGTAGGGTAGCCTCCCGAGCAATACTGAAATGAACCCGAATGCTCATGTGAAGGCTATCACTTTGAGGAGTGGCAAGACCACTGAGACTACCCCTCCGGCTTCCACATCTAAGCCGACTGTTGAGGAGGTGGACACTGACACTCCGGATGAGGTGCATCTGAGGCGAGGCCCAACAAGTACAACATCATCCAAGGAGCCAGTGAGAGAGTATGTCCCTCCCATTCCATATCCTGGGAGGTTGAAAAAGCAGAAAATGGAGGAACACTATGGTATGTTTCTTGAGCTTTTTAAGCAACTTCATATAAATTTACCATTCATTGAGGCACTTGCACAAATGCCTAAGTATGCAAAGTTTCTGAAAGACATCCTCACCAACAAAAAGAAACTTGAGGAGCTTTCGCATGTGACTTTGAATGAGGAGTGTTCTGCCATTCTCCAGAATAAACTACCTAAGAAGATGAATGATCCTGGGAGTTTCACTATCCTATGCTTGATTGGTAGTTTATCTATCAGCAATGCCTTGGCTGACCTTGGTGCTAGCATTAACCTCATGCCTTATGCGGTTTTTGCTAAACTGGACCTTGGCGAGCCTAAGCCGACACGTATGAGCATTCAGCTTGCTGACAGTTCTGTGAAATACCCGCGAGGTATTATGGAGAATATGCTTGTCAAGATTGAAAATTTTGTGTTCCCATTTGACTTTGTGATTCTAGACATGGACGAGGATAAAAATGTACCACTTATTCTTGGTCGCTCGTTCTTAGCCACTGCTAGGGCCCTGATTGATGTCTGCACCGGTATACTTACACTTAGGGTTGATGATGAGGATGTGACCTTTGATATTGGGAGGTCCATGCAGCACCCACAGAGTCAGGATGATGCACTTTACTTCATTGACACCATTGATTCATGCGTGAGTGATCATCTTCTGGACACATTTGAGGAGGAGACACGGGACACACAACTACTTAGTGGGGAGGTGTCTGGTTCGATTTCTGTGAGCCAGCCAGCTGACGAGATGGCATGTCTATTAGGTCATGAGCCTCCCCCGTGTCCGGAGGTCTTTAAGGTTGTTGAGCGCGATGCCGAGCCTAAGGCATGCTCTTCTATTGAGGACCCACCACCCGTTGAGCTCAAGGAGCTCCCGTCCCATTTGAATTATGCTTTCTTGGAGGGTGAGTCTAGTCTACCAGTTATCATTTCATCTTCCTTATCTGGAGACGAGAAAGGCAAGTTACTTGAGGTTCTGAAATGGCATAAGAGAGCGATTGCGTGGAAGATCATGGATATAAAAGGGATAAATCCATCCTTTTGCACCCATAAGATCTTGATGGAGGAGGACTTTAAACCTGTGGTTCAGCATCAGAGGCGTTTGAACCCAAATATGCAGGAGGTCGTGAAGAAAGAGGTCATTAAGCTACTTGATGCAGGCTTGATTTACCCGATCTCTGATTCACCATGGGTTAGCCCTGTGCAGGTAGTCCCAAAGAAGGGAGGAATGACAGTAGTGGTGAACGAGAAGAATGAGTTGATTCCCACTCGTACTGTCACCGGATGGAGAGTTTGCATTGATTACCGCAAACTCAATGATGCCACGAGGAAGGATCACTTTCCACTTCCTTTCATTCATCAAATGTTAGAGAGGTTGTCAGGAAGGATGTTTTACTGCTTCCTGGATGGTTTTTCGGGTTACTTTCAGATTCCCATTGCTCCTGAGGATCAGGAGAAGACGACATTCACATGTCCCTATGGCACATTCGCCTACCGGCGGATGCCCATTGGACTATGTAATGCTCCAGCCACGTTTCAGCGGTGTATGGTGGCCATCTTTCATGACATGATCGAGGACTCCATGGAGGTATTCATGAATGACTTTTCTGTTTTTGGGAGTTCATTTGATCATTGTCTTGGGAATCTGAAGAGGATGTTGGCTAGGTGTGAAGAAGCCAACCTTGTGTTGAATTGGGAGAAATGCCACTTCATGGTGAAGGAGGGCATTGTCCTTGGGCACAAGATTTCACAGGCAGGGCTTGAGGTTGACTGAGCCAAAGTTGAAACCATTTCTAAGATCCCGCCTACCACATCCGTGAAATCTATTAGGAGTTTTCTTGGTCATGCAGGTTTCTACTGGCGATTCATAAAGGACTTTTCCAAAATCGCCCGTCCCATGACTCGGCTCCTCAAGAAGGATGCCCAGTTTGTTTACTCTAGTGAATGCCTTAAGGCATTCGAGTTGTTGAAGGAGAAGTTGATGAATGCCCCGATCATGGTAGCTCCCGATTGGACACTACCATTTGAGCTTATGTGCGATGCGAGTGACTTCGCAGTGGGGGCAGTCTTGGGTCAAAGGAAATATAAGCACTTTCACCCGATTTACTATGCGAGCAAGACCCTAAATGGCGCGCAGGAGCACTACACCACTACTGAAAAAGAGCTCCTTGCTGTGGTCTTTGTTTTCGATAAGTTTCGGTCTTATCTTATCTTTTCCAAGACCATTGTTTACACAGATCATGCAGCCCTTCGGTATCTATTTAGTAAATAGGATGCCAAGCCTAGATTGATACGATGGATTCTTTTGCTGCAGGAGTTTGACATCGAGATCCGTGATAAGAAAGGGGCCGAGAATCTAGCAGCGGACCACCTTTCTCGACTTGAGTGCTCAGCTTCATCGGATTCATTGGAGGTCAATATAAGTGACAAATTCCCCCACGAATTCCTTATGCATATCCATACGAAAGAGGATGATCATCTGTGGTTTGCTGATTTCGCAAATTATCTCGCGAGTGGGGTTGTGATGAAAGGAATGTCCCACAAACAGAAGCGAAAGTCCTTCGCTGATGTGAAGTATTATTTGTGGGAGGATCCTTATCTGTTTTGAGTCGGGGCTGATCAGATCGTGCGTAGGTGCATGTATGGTGAGGAAGCACACAAGATTTTGAGACACTGCCATGAGGGCCCGACAGGTGGACACCATGGAGTGACTTTGACCGCAAAGAAGGTTTTTGATGCCGGTTTCTTCTGGCCCACCATCTTCAGGGATGCTCATGATATGGTGCGTGCGTGTGATGCTTGCCAGAGGGCAAGCAATATTTCATCTCGAGATGAGATGCCCCAGAAACCTATTCAGGTTTGTGAGATTTTGGATGTCTGGGGGATTGATTTTATGGGACATTTCCCGACTTCTTATGGAAATCGATACATCCTAGTAGCCGTTGATTATGTTTCAAAGTGGGTGGAGGCCCTAGCCTTACCCACTAATGATGATAGGGTGGTCGTTAAGTTCTTAAAAAAGCTATTCTCCCGCTTTGGTGCTCCCAAAGCCTTGATCAGTGACCGAGGGACGCATTTTTGTAATGCGCAGTGAACCATAGATTTTCAACGCCATACCATCCACAGACTAGTGGACAGGTAGAGGTCACTAATCGGGGTATTAAGAGGATTTTGGAGAAAACGGTTGGTGCTAACCGAAAGGATTGGTTAGAGAAGTTAGATGACGCATTGTGAGCTTTTCGAACAGCCTACAAATCTCCCATAGGCACCACACCGTTTAAATTAGTCTATGGGAAGGCATGTTATCTCCCTGTTGAACTCGAGCACAATGCCTATTGGGCCTTGAAGGCAGTGAACTTTGATTTAGGAGCTGCGAGTGAAAACAGGTTTGTACAGATCCACGAGATTGGGGAGCTTAGGAGTGATGCATATGAGAACTCCAGATTGTATAAGGAACGAACCAAGATTTTACATGACCGCCGCTTAAAGGACCAGAAACAATTTCGAGCGGGGGATCGTGTATTGCTTTATAACTCATGTCTTAGGTTGTTCCCAGGAAAGCTCAAGTCTCGTTGAACGGGTCCTTATACAGTGCGGGAGGTGTTCCCGTATGGTAGGTACCGTGGAGATAGGACATGAGGATGGCCGGGTGTTTAAAGTTAATGGTCATCGTCTTAAGCTTTACATTGACGGACCTATTGACGTGGCCAAGGAGGTTGTTAACCTCCACCCAAGGAACAAGTGAATTCGGGGTGATGAGTCTAGCTGAAGACTCGTTCAAAAACTTAGCATGTTTTGTATATATTTGTTTATTTTTGTAGGTTTGAGGATTTGCATTGGATGTTGCGGTGACAGGATCACATGACCGGTATTTCAGTTTGATAGTTGCTTGGATGGTTGACACCGCATTGAGGGACACCCTTTTCGCATGCTGATCAAGATCTTCGGAAGGGAAGTTTCATTCTCTTTTCACACTCCATTGCATTGCATTTTCTTTGCTTTGTATGTTTTTGTTGTACATCGAGGGCGATGTACAGTTCAAGTGTGGGGAGGGAATTTGTTTGGATTTTGCTTGTCCTAAAAATAGAGAAATAAATGATTTTTTTTTTTTTTTTTTTGCAAAATGCTCCTACAAAAATAATTTTTGTGGCGATCTCATAATAACTTACATGGAACATCTTTAATTTTTGACAAATAGCAAGGTTTGAGAGCACTTCGTGGGGCACTTGATTAAAAAGAAACTATAGAGAAAATCAAGTTTTTTTATATATCTTTGAGTATGGTAAATCGAAAGGATGACCCGCATGTTTTACTTTGCATTTATGCCCCTATGCCCGTTTCCGTGAGTTATTTTTGAGCCTTATTAGCTTTAGTATTATTTTTGCTCTTGTTTTTGCGGGCAAAAGTTGAGCGTGCCGGATAACTTTTGCAATACAAAACTTGTGGTAGGTATACATCTTTCGGCCTTGAGTGGATTCGTAGCATAAATATGATTGAGGCATTAGGAAAACCTCTTTGTTTTAGCCATTTTCGTTTCCTTTACATACCCACACCCTACATATTCCTTTAGTGAGCCTTGTTGAGCCGTTTCCCGTGTTTTTCATTTTCGCCCATATTTGTTTACACCCACTTTAGCCAATTTAGCCTTTTATATTTTCACCATTTTGCTAAAAATCCGGTTTGGCTAGTGTTAGTCTCACTTATTTTTGGTTATTCGTTATATTCCTATGTTGGAGTTTTTGTCTAAGTAGATGTGCTTAGTTCCTTCCGAGTTACATGGTTACATATATAGTTAGAAAAAAAGTGAAAACAAAACCACAAAAAAAAAAAAAAAAAGAAAAGAAAGAAAAAGCCGCACGATTGGCTTCTATTTAGAGCAATTTTGGAGCTAAAGAGCAAAAATCTTAAAAGCTCTTGATTTGTAGTATGGTAGTAGTTGTATATTTTTGTTGTTTCTTTGTTTCGAGTTAGCCTAGTTTCCGGATTTTTAGCACTTTAGCCACTTTCTCCCAAACTTCCCTACCCTAACCTTAGCCAAGTTACAACCCGAACAAATGTAACACCCCAACCGATGGCGGAAACATCGAGATGTCATGTATTGATGATTGTTCAGTAGCTCATGGTAAATAATAAATTTCAATAATTTATTTAATTACATTATATACAATTGCTCTACAAGAATTCGTACATCAAAATGAATAATACTAAGTACACATCTTCAAGCATGAACTCAAATCTTCAAGCAAGATATAACCTGAAACATGTTAAGTTTGAAAATATTTTGGGTCAACAAAAGTTGGTGAGTATACATAGGTTTTCGAATATAATAGATAACAATAGTTTGTAGAACAATCACAGTTGTATAATGATAGAGTATGAGTCCGACATGTAACAATGCGTCTTTGTACAATCAAACCTTGTGTCGACTGAGACCTAACTCGCAAGTTAGTAAATGTGTAACTGTTATCGATCATCCCTGTATTTATACGGGGGGATGGGTTTGTCAGACCTATAGCGCTATAATCTAAACAGGCGGCTTGATCAATGTTAATGATTGTACAAGTTTCAACAATGTAAGATTGAGTAAATAATAGTGTATAAAATGTTTAAACATGTTTCACCCCAAAATGTAAAACAGAAAAAGGGGCTATGTAAACTCACCTTAGTGTTAGAATGGAGACCCTTGTTATAAGTAAATGTGGCTCGTGTGTATCCAAATATCACCCTATTTCAAGGTAATAAATAAGTGTTAGGGGAAAACTTAATAAATCTAAGTTTTCTAGTCTAAAATGTGCTAGGGTTCCTAATTTGGGGATTAGTAATTAATTTATGATTAAATTTGAATAATTTAAATAAATAAAGAAATAAAAATGTTTTCTGGCCAATCTTAACTAAAAGTAGTTGAATTATAATGTATTAAATGTGAAAATAATTTTTATAAAATTATTTTCTTAATTAGTGAATATTTATATATAATTACTTATTTGATAAAATGTAGACTTAATCTTTAAAAATATTAAAAATTATAAATTTCGAATCAAAAATTTATATTTCTGATCTAAATGACTAATAATAATTTATGTGAAATTTTGATGTAAAAATAATGAAAAATGAATTTATTATGATTTATTTATGATTAAAATAACAAAAATCGATTAAAAATATTAAAATAATGATTTTTTAGAAATAAAAATCATTTCTGGAATGTTTACTGTTTTATAAGTTTGGGATAATTTTTGTGGAATTTTATAAAATCGTTTTGATATTTTTATAGAATTTTATAATTATAATAAAATAAACTTGTAATATTTATTATATATAATAAATAAAAGACTTTCGAAAAACTAAAAATTGTATGATAAACTTTTCTATTAGAACATCATAAAATTATTTTTGTAGAATTTATAAAGCAATTTTAGTATTTTAAAGCCATTTTTTAAAAATAATAGTGAATATATATATATATATATATATATATATATAAGTATATAAGTATAAAGGAAAAAAAATGTTTTACATGTGCCGGGGATCGAACCCGGCACCTCACCCTGTTCGGGTGACTCGGACAACACACACAGCCAACTGATCTGCACGTCTGTTGGTGTTTTATTTGATTTCAAATTAATTTTAAACAAGTAGGAATTCTAGTCTTCTTCCCCAAATAATATGTATGAAACCCTAGAATCCTATTCAATTTACACAATGATTAACAGTTAGATTAACCATGGGGTTTTGATTACTCAGGTAAATTAACTTGCAGGAACCAAGAATTAAGATCATACCAGGCTCAAGGCTTTGAATCGTCGGGTCAACCAGAAAAGTCAACAATCGCAAGGATTCATGATTAAGTGGATTTAAGAGGAGAAATTGAGCATCTGTGTATGTTATTCGGCCCTTTCAGAACATGTGGGAGGGTTCAATTTATAGTGTGTTTGTTGAAATGGAAGGTTTTAAATGCTTGGTCAAAAAACGCGTATGGTATACGAATTGGAGTGGGTTTAGGCGCAAATCACGGGACATGACTGTAGGAGAATGTTTATCGGTCAACGAGGATGAAATGGTTACCAAAAATGAGGCCAATAATTGTGGAAAACGAACTGGGTTTTGGCTGCAACTCGGGTCGGGTCTGGATTGATGGTTGGGTAATGGGGAAGGCTTGGTGGGCTGGGTTTCTGATCTGGGTTGGGCTTCTGGTTGGGTAGGTTCTGTTCTGGGCTCCGAATTTTTTAAGGTTTTGGGTGGGGTATGTTGTTGGGCTATTAAAAAAAATGGGTATTAAGTTTTGGTGTTCTTCTTTCACTTTTTTTTTAAAAAAAAAAAAAACAGAATTATTATTATTATTATTATTATTATTATTATTATTATTATTATTATTATTATTATTATTATTATTAGTGTTTCGAAATAAATAAGATTTAGACATGGTCAGTTTTATACAAAAGAAGTTTAATACCAATAAAGTGATGATTTACTAAAAAATATTTTACGCGATGTTACAGTCTCCCCTACTTTTAGGAACTTCGTCCCGAAGTTATTAAAAACACAGGGTTGAAGGTGATTGGGTAGAAATTAGGACAACTGTGGTTTGGAAAATTTAAGTCACGGCATGAAGGTGAATAATCTGTTTCGAATAATTTGGATAAGAGGTTTGTTATCTGTGAGTTTTAAGGGTAGGATTAGGTGTATCTTGGAATCGCAAGGAGAATAAGAATCTTAAGTTTTAGAAATCCTAAAAGAAATGCATAAGTTGATGGACTATAGAAAGACTAAATGAACTACCAGGTAACTAGAGTTTATAACCTTGATAGAATTTCACACTACCTTAACGTACCTGTAAATTCATGATTACGTTCCGGACCGCAATCACCAATTTACCTTACATTAGGGTTTTGTGTCCTTCTATAACTCTAGACACACATGTAAAATAATATGATTAACCTTGTATCCAAAAATGAGTCCAACTGTTGAGCAGAAAAAAGACTTCTACCAGTCAGTGAGTAGGAACCTCTACCGATTGTTGAGCAGGTTCGATAGCCTCCACCAGTCGTTGAGCAGGTTGTAGGGCCTCTCCCGACTGTTGAAAATGCATGATGACCTCTACCAATCGTTGAGTATGTTATTTGATACTCAACTAACTGTTGAGCAAATACTTTATCCTCTATCAGTTGTTTGATTAAGTGTACCAATTATTACACACATGAATTGCAAA
This sequence comes from Ambrosia trifida, assembly GCA_028751855.1. Taxonomy (NCBI): domain Eukaryota; kingdom Viridiplantae; phylum Streptophyta; class Magnoliopsida; order Asterales; family Asteraceae; genus Ambrosia; species Ambrosia trifida. Next base: position 150,985,169 of record CM054122.1, read on the forward strand.
TTGATAATATGTACATGTAAGCAATTAAGTATCAAGTATAGCATACGAGTTGTAATAGATTTTCCCTAGACAAGGTTAATGACTTTAGGTGTGTCTATAGCAAATAGTTTATATTCCATGAATTCTAGTTTCAAATATTCAAATATGATAGATAGTCGAATCGTCATGTATAACTAAGGATTATGTTTGATGCAAGACACAATCAAGTTTCAATAGTCTGGTTATCATGAGTAACTAGCTCATATGTGAGAAGGTGAAGGATATGAATTTAGTTCTTGAGAGGATGATAAAAAAAACTTGAAGCAGAATCAAGGTTGTGAGAGATGGTGAATGTGAAGATAGTTGATAAAGAGTTTATTTTATAGTAAGGAGATTATGTAGCAGTGTAAATTTTGGGGTTTGGATCAAAGATTATAATCAAGTGTATAAGAAAACATGATTGTGGTATATGCCAAATATTGTAAAAATTTGAACAAGTTGAAAATGAGTGAGTGTTGATGGAGAATTTAGAGACTAGATATTATTCCTATGGAAAAAAAAATTATTTCCAAAATTGATTTTGTACATAAAGCAAAAGTTGTTAAATAGTGCAAGCTAAGTGGGCTTTGATTAAAATATTTCTGTTAGTTGGAGATTTCAAACACGACATTAGGTTTTGAAGATCAAGGTTCTATTAAGTGATTTTTAATAGTTTAAAGCATTATATAGAAAATCGTTTGTTACTTCAATAAACAATTGAATTTAAGTTCGAGGACATCTTTTGACAAAAATATGTACTTTGTAAAGTTGCTAGGTAATGAAAATACAATAAAATTTAGTAATCTTTAGTTTGTGCTAAGGTATGAGGTTATAGTTTTTCTAAAAATAAGTAACATGTGGAGAAGGGAAATAATATGATTTGGGTAAGGTGTTGAATATTTAAAAAGTGGCTAAGATGGTAAGGTGAAGTGTGATTGTGAAATCCATAGATGGTTATGAAATGAGATTGATTTAAGTTGTAAAATTTTGAGGTTTTAGAGCTTAGTTGAAGGAAAGTGAGTGTAATCATTTATTCATTAATTAAAACGAATAAACGAAAACGTTGACTTATCAAAGATTCTAGATTCTAATAACATAGTGAAGACTTGCTTTAGCCTATAAGTGAACACTCATCCCAAGAATTCCCAGGTAGGCATCCGGGTCCCTCGTCTGATTGGGATATATGCGCAATGCCAGCCTAGACAGAAAACCCAGAATACAGGCGTTCACCCTTCCAGATTGCATGTGTTCGTTATTAAAATCCAAAACTTCGACGAGATCTCAAGGTGGTTCAGGCTAAACCTGAGGATTTTGTCCTATTTGTAGATCCAGTGATGGAGAGCAATCTTCTTGTAGGGATTAGAGTAGGGATAAGAAGTAGGAGGGAGATAGAGAATAGCAAGTAAAAGGAGCAAATACTGGTTATAATCCTCTGGTTATAGACTATATTATTTTTCTACTAACCTAATTACCTATAACCATGGCTCTGATACCAATCTGTAACACCCCAACCGATGGCGAAAACATCGAGATGTCACGTATTGATGATTGTTTAGTAGCTCATGGTAAATAATAAATTTCAATAATTGATTTAATTACATTAAATACAATTGCTCTACAAGAATTCGTACATCAAAATGAATAATACTAAGTACACATCTTCAAGCATTAACTCAAATCTTCAAGCAAGCTATAACCTGAAACATGTTAAGTTTGAAAATATTTTGGGTCAACAAAAGTTGGTGAGAATACATAGCTTTTCGAATATAATAGATAACAATAGTTTGTACAACAATCACAGTTGTATAATGATAGAGTATGAGTCCGACATGTAACCATTCGTCTTTGTACAATCAAACCTTGTGTCGACTGAGACCTAACTCGCAAGTTAGTAAATGTGTAACTGTTATCGATCATCCCTGAATTTATGCGGGGGGATGGGTTTGTCAGACCTATAGCGCTATAATCTAAACAAGCGGCTTGATCAATGTTAATGATTGTACTGTGTCTTTTTGTTACAGTCAAATGATAGAATGAGTAAATGATAGTGTAATTGAATCACAAGTTTCAACAATGTAAGATTGAGTAAATAATAGTGTATAAAATGTTTAAACATGTTTCACCCCAAAATGTAAAACAGAAAAAAGGGCTATGTAAACTCACCTTAGTGTTAGAATGGAGATCGTTGTTATAAGTAAATGTGGCTCGTGTGTATCCAAATATCACCCTATTTCAAGGTAATAAATAAGTGTTGGGGAAACTTAATAAATATAAGTTTTCTAGTCTAAAATGTGCTGGGGTTCCTAATTTGGGGATTAATAATTGATTTATGATTAAATTTGAATAATTTAAATAAAGAAAGAAATAAAAATGTTTTCTGACCAATCTTAACTAAAAGTAGTTGAATTATAATGTATTAAATGTGAAAATAATTTTTATAAAATAATTTTCTTAATTAGTGAATATTTATATATAATTACTTATTTGATAAAATGTAGACTTAATATTTAAAAATATTAAAAATTATAAATTTCGAATCAAAAATTTATATTTCTGATCTAAATGACTAATAATAATTTATGTGAAATTTTGATGTAAAAATAATGAAAAATGAATTTATTATGATTTATTTATGATTAAAATAACAAAAATCGATTAAAAATATTAAAATAATTATTTTTCAGAAATAAAAATCATTTCTGGAATGTTTACTGTTTTATAAGTTTGGGATAATTTTTATGGAATTTTATAAAATCGTTTTGATATTTTTATAGAATTTTATAATTATAATAGAATAAACTTGTAATATTTATTATATATAATAAATAAAAGATTTTCGAAAAAACTAAAAATTGTATGATAAACTTATCTATTAGAACATCATAAAATAATTTTTGTAGAATTTATAAAGCAATTTTAGTATTATAAAACCATTTTTTAAAAATAATAGTGAATATATATATATATATATATATATATAAGTATAAAGGAAAAAAAATGTTTTACATGTGCCAGGGATCGAACCCGGCACCTCACCCGGTTCGGGTGACTCGGACAACACACACAACCAACTGATCTGCATGTCTCTTGGTGTTTTATTTGATTTCAAATTAATTTTAAACAAGTAGGAATTCTAGTCTTCTTCCCCAAATAATATGTATGAAACCCTAGAATCCTATTCAATTTACACAATGGTTAACAGTTAGATTAACCATGGGGGTTTTGATTAACTCAGGTAAATTAACTTGCAGGAACCAAGAATTAAGATCATACCAGGCTCGAGGCTTCGAATCGTCGGGTCAACCAGAAAAGTCAACAATCGCAAGGATTCATGATTAAGTGGATTTAAGAGGAGAAATTGAGCATCTGTGTATGTTATTCGGCCCTTTCAGAACATGTGGGAGGGTTCAATTTATAGTGTGTTTGTTGAAATGGAAGGTTTTAAATGCTTGGTCAAAAAACGCGTATGGTATACGAATTGGAGGGGGTTTAGGCGCAAATCATGGGACATGACTGTAGGAGAATGTTTATCGGTCAACGAGGATTAAATGGTTACCAAAAATGAGGCCAATCATTGTGGAAAACGAACTGGGTTTTGGCTGCAACTCGAGTCGGGTCTGGATTGATGGTCGGGTAAAGGGGAAGGCTTGGTGGGCCGGGTTTCTGATCTGGGTTGGGCTTTTGGTTGGGTAGGTTGTGTTCTGGGCTCCGAATTTTTTAAGGTTTTGGGTGGGGTATGTTGTTGGGCTATTAAAAAAAAATGGGTATTAAGTTTTGGTGTTCTTCTTTCACTTTTTTTTAAAAAAAAAAACAGAATTATTATTATTATTATTATTATTATTATTATTATTATTATTATTATTATTATTAGTGTTATTAGTGTTTCGAAATAAATAAGATTTAGACATGGTCAGTTTTATACAAAAGAAGTTTAATACCAATAAAGTGATGATTTACTAAAAAATATTTTACGCGATGTTACAACAAAGTCCTTATGATTTATGTGATGTTTCTAGCTATGTTGGTAGAAATTTGATCCTTTTACAAGTTTACATTATTGCTTAGTTATTGTCATGGCATTGAGTGTCTATTCATACTCCACATTATGTATGATCATATAAATTAGCCGAGTGTGAGTGAACATTGTGAGGATGCAAAGTTGTCATGTTGGGAATTTCATTGATAAATTATTCTCTTTGATATGTCTCATTTTTTTTTATCTCATGGTTTTCTTTCTTTTGATGGTTGCCTCCTTGTGAATATCTTAGACCTTTGTTATGAGTTTATGTCCATGTTAGTTGATTGTTGCCATTTGGAGTTTTTGTTAATTTCTTGCTTGAGGACAAGCAAGGTTCAAGTGAGGGAATGTTTGATGTGCTTAAATCTACACACTTTATTTAGAACGTTTTACTCTCGAAATGTGCACGATTAATGGATATTTCACAAGCTTAGACACTTATTTGCTTTGTTTGTGAATGTCAGGTTTGATTTGAGGATTGTTGGTGTTTTAGAGGTTTATGCAAAGGATATGGAAGTTCTGCACAATTGCAAAAGTGAAGAAAAGCACACCCAATGCTCCTTTGTTTACACACCCAATGCTCCTTTGCTAGGTACACCCAATGCCTTGTTTGGTACACCCAATGTCAATGAAAGATACCTTATGTGTTTCATCATCCAGGTCTGCACATGAATAGTGTAAAGTAAACATTGGGGCTTGAAGAACCAATGGGTGTTAAGGATCTAGTCAAACATAAAGCACACCCAATGCCAACTCTTAGACACACCCAATGCCAACTCTAAGACACACCCAATGTCAATTCCTAGGCACACCCAATGCCTATGCTTTTCTATATAAACAAACTTCAGATGCTTTCAAAGGGGAGCACATTTTCCTCACGAAAATTACTACACAAATTGGTGGGTTCCATCCATTATCAAGTATTCAAGAGGGCTTCCAACATCAAGAAGATCATCCTTTATCAACATCCTACTTTCTTGCTTGCTTATGGTTTGAAATTTCTTAATCTTAACCATGAATTTTGGTAGTTTAGCAAGTATGTTTGTAGTTGTTGTAAGCCTTATGGGCTAAACACCTTTAGTTACCTAAACTATGATGAAGCTTTTGATTATGTAATGTGATAATTGTAAGACATGATGGTATTTAGTTTATGTTAATCTTGATGATGAATTTTTAGCATTGTTCTTAGAATTTTGAACATGTTTAAAGTTCATAATCCATGTTAGTTTGGTGAATGTTTTCTCATGAATGTTGAAAAACCCATGTGTAGATGTTCATTATTGAATCTTGTTAGTAATAATTAGGTTCATAACATGAAACTAGGAATGGTAATTGTTAACTAACTTGAGATGAAGAAATTGAACATGTGTGAAATCTTGCACTTAGATTTGGAAAAATCACAATGGTGTTGTGTTAGATTCTAAGGTTGATAGAAATTGTAAGTTAGTAGTTTAGGCCAAAATTATTGTCTTACAAGTTTTAAACCTTAGATTTGTCACTTGAACAATATAAATATTTATCTACATAAAAACAACTTTAGGTGATTAAATTGTCGTTCAAGTTAATTTTCCTTAAGTTGTCGAGTTAGGAATTTTGACAAATGAATAACTCGTATTTAGAGATTAACTTAAAGATTACAAAACGAGCTTCAAAGAATAATTCTAGGCGATTAAAGTGTTTTTGTCATTTTAATTTTGCAAAGAATTATATAATTAAGAGACCTTGATTGGAACTTAATTATTAGAGAGTTTTGTCTTACCATCATTTCTTACCTTAGAGACATTACATGTCATTAGTGGAATCTTAGTTTAGATGACTTTTAGTTAGTATTGTTTTCAAATCCGTTTATTTTTAGTGTCATTTAATATTCAATAGTTTTAACTTAGAAAAATCAACCAAACTCTCGAAAAGGCTCTACGGTAACAAAAGTTTAGTATTGAGAAACCGCATCCACAGATTGATATCCGGTTCTTACCATTTAAAGTATGTTACTTTTCGATAGGTACACTTGCCTTTCGTGTGTGTAGTTTAATTTAGGGTAAAAACTATTTTAAAACTAGAAATTATGTGAACAAATATCTTCATAAAAATATATATACTTCACGCACCATCATCCTCTTGTTGTATCACGTCTCAAGATAATATCTTTTCCAAAATAAGAAGATATTCTCTCTATAAATCATGGATCTACTCCACAAATCTGATCTATCATGATTATTCTTTCTTACACTCTATCTTCTATTCCTTTTGACATACACACGTGAGGAGAACATCTCCATCACATTAACACACTACTCGAGTTTAGAACATCAATTCTGATCTTGAGTCGCTCTCAAACCAGAATTCCAACACTTAAAAACAATATTATCTTGAACCTCCTTCTACATTTTGCAACGTAGGAGGACACCACGACCTGCGTTACGCAGATTGAAACCCTTTAACCTTACTTGAACCCAGAACCAGCGTTAGGCTCTTATTTGTTATAGCAACACATATATAATTTTTTTTGCTAATCTATACTACATTATAAAGCATGAGTGAAGGATTCCAACCAAATTTAAGTAATTACAACATATAATGCATATGGTACAATAACTTAATGAAGGTGGTAAAGGGGTGAAGTTGTCTTTTTACATTACCAATTAAGTTGATTATGAAATAATAAAGTTATTAGTGACTATCCATGTTTCTAACTCCTTTATATATTATTAGTGACTATCCATGTTCCTAACTCCTTTTTCTCATTTATGTATATACCTTCTATTAGATCCATATAAATAGTGGCCATTGTGTTGTTATTATATACATATCAATGAACAACTCTCTAATTCCTTATTCTCTTTATAATCTTTGGTTTGTTAGTAGGCATTGTCACTTGTTTCTTTTTTCAATTTGTACCTTTATGAGGCCTTATTCTTATTGATATCTTATGGTTGCCTTCTACCATGAAAACAACTAGTGAACCATTTTCTTTTGTTTTTGCAGATTCATAAGGGATTTTGTGTATGAGAATATTGCGGATAACCGTTATGTTATACTTGGTCGTTCAACATTTTGTGAAATATAGGGTACTGATCTTAAGGTAACATTTTGTTCACCATTAAAACAATATTCTTGCAAACATTATGTGTTTGTGCCCCCAACCAATCCATACTTTGTTGTTTTTATAATCTTTTATACAGTTATTATCTAGGGTTGTATTTTGATATGTAGGAAGTTCATAGAAAAGAAATCGAATAATATATTGATGCATGGAACTATCATAGTCGCTCATAAAATTGATAAGTAAGATAGAAAAATTAATAGATAAGGTAGAGTGAGATGGTTTTGTATGTTTGGGTCTGACATGCATGAGAAACATGACCATATTATGACCTTACTCATAGGTTAATGTATAGAAAACTCTTAAGATTTGTTATAAAAAAAGTTTTTGCAATTAAAAACCACAAAATATCCTTATGATCTGAATACAATATATAACATCTTACGATTATATAGTGGTATACACAACTGGGTTATTGGTTGACAAAAGACACTCATTCATTACATATCATATATTGTAGATAACAACTTGCATATGGACTGATTAATCAATGTCATATATTTTTAATTATTTAAACCGGCGATGTCATTTGACTTTTTACAATAAAATGAGAAATAAACATGACATAGAATGAAGGAAGCTTACCACATCTTGTAGAGTAAAACAATGAATGAACTATGTTTATGTTTTGTAAACATGAGAGTTATAATAAAAAATGAAAAAAATAAAATGAAAATAAATTCGTAATAATCGAGCCGGTAGTTTAAGTTGAATAATTCTGAACCTAAACAATGTCTATAAATTGAGACATAAACATAGCATGGAAGATGGAAGCTTACTACATATTTGTAGAGTAATACAATGAATGAACTATGTTTATTTTTTATAAACATAAAAATAAAAATAAAAAAAATGCAAAAAATAGATCAAAAATAAATTCGTAATAATTGAGCCGGTAGTTTAAGTTGAATAATATTAAACTTAAATAATAAAACTATATCATTCAAAATAATAAAGACAATAACTCTTTAGTAGTAACTAATTAAAGATGTAGAAAATATAATAGTTTAAATTTTCTCCTCAATTGACGTGGACAATACTTTTACATACATTACTATAAGAGTTAGACATACAGAATTCCTAAAATGCTTTTATCTATATCTATATCTATACTATATAATAAAGTATTTAAGAAGGTTAACCACAAAATTTAAAAACTTTAATAGGAAATGACAAACTTCTCTTTATCCAACCTTACACTACTATATGTTAATCAAAACTTACATGCATATCGAAGCTTGGTCATCGGGCCAAGCCTTCATAATGAGTCTATGATATCCTTCTTTGTCTCTTGTAATAGGCAACAAGACTATATGACACGTACCCTACCATTGTTTGCATTTAACATTACATATTTAATTTTGTTGTTTTTTCATTTTTAGTAAATGTTGTGCTCCCGCCGCAACGCGCGGGTACCCCACTAGTGCTTAAATAATAAACGAATGTAAGTAATTAAGTAATAAAAAAAACATAACTTTAACAACAATCTAATCTAATTCTATTTCTAAATATTTGATACGTGGCCATGGCCCTTTGGTAAAGTACAAATGTAAATAACCAAAATATCATGTCAAAAAATAGAACGGATATCGACTGTGTACTTTTTTTTTAACAGCCAACAAATTAGAATCATTCACGGAACACTAGAGTATTATCGTGTCACCAGTGTACTTGTTGGGTTTTTTAAGCCACCTAAAAAGAACTTAAAAATCCATTAAAAAGATCTTACTAATTAATTCATTAATGAATTTTATCAGGTAGTATTAACTACACCTACACTGATGTCAGGAATTGAGCCCTGATTTTCTATCCAAGAGGCAAGAGACTCTATGTTACCAACCAAGCAGCGGGAATGTCATGTATTATTAACTGCCGAATAGTTTTAACATATTTGAGTGCAGGATTGACATTACTATGAAACTCGCTTTTTACGACTAAAATTTTACAACGGGCAAGCTAGAAACCCTCGCTAACATTAGTGACCAGAACAATCGGTTGGTATGTTTTGAGGGAAAATGCGACAGTCACCCTTGCGAATGTCCACTTTAGTAGTGAAAGCAATAACAGAAGCCTAGGTTTAAAGCTTGGGTGTTGCTAAATACACTCCCTTTATATTATTTTTACTGATTACACTCCCCTCTTAAAGTTTTTAAATAAACATAATTAAACCTTATATTTTTTTTAAAGAATTTCCTCTTCTATCCTAATCTAAGTTTGTCTCAAACTATAGTAATTAAATCATAAAGATTAAAACTAACAATATTTTAGATGGGGCTTTATACCACCGAGATGATGACAAGATTCATGGGACGACGATGGTTCAATTATGTGATGAAGATGATGTTCATGGGGTGAGTAACTTGAAAAGGGTTGATTACACAAAGATGAGTTACTAAAATGATTTTTCTAAAGTAGAATGATAGAATTTGATAACTTTTAAACTTTTAGAAGGGAGTACAATTAGTAAAAAAAGGGAGTGCATTTAGCCAACCCCTTAAAGCTTGGCTAAAAGAAGAACCATTCTAGCAAAACCTAAGCTATAAATAGAAAGCAAAGATTGTGAGTTGTGAGTTGGAATGTCCTAGAAGAATTTTAGATTTGGTCTTATACCCAAATTAGGTGTATTCACACCTAGGAATAGAAAACTAAGGCCTCCAATGTTAGAATTTCCACAGGCTCAAAACTGCTTTCTACATCGCTTGCCTGGAAGAATTTCTCACATAAAATCTAGGGCGATGCTTCCGTCTCTTGTCTCCGTCACCTTGGATCCTCATGGTCTACGTCTTAGGAAGGGTATCGGTCTGAAAACTCCCTAATAATTAATGAATTCAATTTAAATTGGAAAAAAGACCTTGAGAAGAGTCCAAGTCGTTGGAGGAATCAACATTGTCTTTGTCCTTCTTGTATGTGTATATATTATATATAACTACTAGATTTATATCCCGAAAATGTCCTGGGGTTGAAAAATCTAATATGAAATATCAATTTTAACAATGTATCTCCAATGTTAACGCCTAACCTTAAAATGTATAACTCTAATATTAAAACTTAACCTAAAACAATGTACAACTCCAATGCTAACACCTGTTGTAAATAGAATTCATATTTACTGGTTTGAACATAATTAATGACTTGCCTATACATGATTAATAAATAACCTGAACACTTTGTGTTTTTTTTCCAGTATGAACAAAACCCCACAAAAAAGTCATTTTTTCTCCTTTTTTTTTAACTAGCACTATGGTGCTCGTTGGAAAGATAATAAAACGTTCGTTAATTTGGTGTAATTTTTTTCTTTAAAAAATCTCGTATATAAAATATATTAACGCTTAAAAATTATAGGAAGAAACATTAGAGAGAAAAATTCAATTTTGTATTTAACTTCTTTTTTCTTTTTATTAATAGATAAAAACGAAATAATTCAAAAATAGTAAAGTCTTCACCTCATTATGTCACGTGGCACATTCGAAGAGAGGTTTGGCCACCATTGAACGCCACGTCACCAGCTATCAATCTATCTATGCTTATCATAATAGGAGAAGCGTGAGTGACGTCAGAAAGCTGATGTGTCAACCGGATAGACTGGCCATCAATGCCTGTATGATGCAAAAACTAACGTCATTAATCGCATTAAAATATTCAAAAAAAGACGTGGGCCACGTGAAAGCACCGCTGTTGCTCTCAACAGCGGTTCTCAATCCTTGGGTCTGCCAACCACCAGCAGACGTTATTCACATAATATGCTTTCAGCTGTTTAGGCCCTAAGTTTGAATTTTAAGGGGGAAAAATTTAAATCCACGTAGGGAAACGTGCCTCATTAGCTTCTTATATATAAGCACATAACGAATGCACCCATTTCTTATATCAGCTTTGAATTTTATAAAAAAGATTTTCAAATTTCCCTTTTAAAATTTAAAACAATGTCGACGTCAATGGACGATGAAGAAAACCATGACACTTTTATTCGTGATCTGAATCCAGCCAAAGACATGTGGCACATGAAGGCTCATGTCATAAGAAAGTGGAAGACAGCCTATAAGTTGGAAGTTATATTCATTGATGAGCAGGTAAACTTTCTAAGTTGGTTTATTTTGTTATTCTTGAAGACGTGGTTTTTTGTGTATACTTTTTAGATTCTGTTATAAGGAGTTGCAGGGCGATAAGATTCAAGGTTCTGCCAAGGCTCCTTTTATGCAACTTTTTGACAGTCAACTAGAATAAGATGGTATGGTTGTCTTACCTAAGTTCGGTATAGGTGAAAACAAGGACATTTACAGAGTTGTAGGACATCAATATAAAATCATTTTTTATCGTTGTACAATTGTGAAACATGTTAAGGGCTGGGAAGGTGTTGAGTATGGTTTCAAGTTCTTACCTTTTAAAGAAATTCTTGACGAAGAAGCCAAGAATCTGTTCAGCGTTGGTTTGTATTTTATTTTTTATTTTAGAACAAGCTTTAACATTCAGTTTCGTTGAACATTGTTCCTTTTAAACTTAACAGATGTTTGCCAAAACTGTGTGTTTGTTTTTATACATGTTGCTGGTAACGTCATTTGGTATGGTGACTTTGATGTGTATAGACAAGCTCCTAATGAAACCAAACGGATGAATCTTGATCTTCAGGACTTAGAGTAAGGATTCCTTGAAATTGTTATACAGTTTTTTTCTAAACTATAGCATCTGCTATTCACATACTTGACACTTAATAAAAATATTATGTTTTTAAGGTGAGTCTTATGTATCAATAGTTGAAAACAATCATTGTTAGAATTGCAAATTTAATTTCTATAATAAATGTTATGATGAGATTAATCTATGATTGACTGTTTTGAATCTTATGTGGAACACATTTATTGATGTAATAAATTGTCTGTAATTAATTTTTGTATAATAGCAGGTTTTTGCATTTGTTTTACATCTATGGTTCTATTGTTTTGTTGTAGAGGTACGATGTTAAGATGTACATTGTGGAACTCTTACGCAATACAGTTTAAGGAATTTATTTCCAACATCACTGAGGAGCATCTACTCGCAATTATCCAGCATGGAAGGGTTAGAAACTAGAAGGGTAACTTGTGTTTCAGTTTTATTATTTTAAAAAGATTTTATTATAAATGAAGTCATTAAAGATATGTGTGTTATGAAATTTTTAGAATGAATTACAATTCAAACTGATAAGTATGGATCTCGTCTCTTTCTCAATCAAGGAATAGATGAGGTTTCTGACTTAAGGAGGAGGTGCTATTTATTTATATTTCTATAGGCAAATTTAAATTTAATTTTCTTTAGATTTTAGATGTAATTTCTTCCATATTTATGTAGCTTGGTGTTGAAACAAGAATAAGAGTCTGGTTGTACTTCTCAAACCGTTCTTTCTTCCCAGACTGTTTATCCATTATGTCAGGAATTCATAGTTGGAACACTCAAGAAGCGTGTTGACGAACTGATCGACATTCAAGAGGTTTCAATATTTTATACCTCTCTTTTATATGTCTTCTTTTTACTATATGTTTCTATTCTTTAAAAGTGTATGTTGAATATACATTTTGTTTTCAGGCGATGTCTTTTGTTGTCGTTGCCACCATAAAAAGTGTTGAAGAAAGCTATGGTTGTTTTTATACTGCCTGCCGAAAGTGTAACAAGAAAGTTTTAAGTAAATCGGAGTATTTGCAAAATGCTGAAGATGTTTGTGAAGCAATTCTCAAATCGCCTGCTACTGCGTTGGTTGGTAGGAAATGCGAGTGTGAATGTACTTCCATTACCACAAAGTATGTAAATCAGTACATGTATAAACTTTTTTGGTTTATAGATTTTTCATTTCATTTCATGCACATTTTTGAGATAAAATTTGTTTTATTTGTTTTAGGTTCAAGTTACAGATAAGGGTTCAAGATGAATCTGGTAGTGTATCATTTGTGATGTTTGATAAAGATGTGATGAGGATCATTGGAGCTGCTGCCTGTGATATTAGGGAAATGCAGTTGAGGGAAAGCGACACAAAACGTTTGCTGCATGAGTTGTCTCGGATTGTTGAAAAGAAATTGGCTTTCAAGATTGATGTTTCCGATTTCAATCTTACAAATGACTACCATGTGTACACTGTGGTTAAGATTTGTGATGATCCATCATAATTGAAGAGTTAGTTTCCGGATATGAGAATGTACACGATAATTCTGGCGAGGCATTTATGCTAATTGTTTTGTAATAAGCATTTATTTTCAGTAGATGTTCAAATCTGTTATGTTTCCATAATATACGAGCAATTTTTAGGTCACTCAGGAAGTTTGTCAAGACAAATTTGTTAACCTTTCAGAATTTTCGCAACTTGGGTTTCAAGTTACTTCTAAGGTATTTAAGAGGCTTTGTGCAAGTATTTGTAAAATGTTTCTACAACTTGCATTGTTATCTAACGTTTTATTAGCTATTTGGATTTTTGTTTGAAGGATATTTTATGTGTTGATTCCGTTGTGGATAATGTCACAAGTCCCAATGGAAAAAGAAGTGTTGAGGATTTTGATAATGTAAATGTTGGTGAGCATACTTCTACAAGTAAAAGATTGAAGAAGAAGGCAACTACATTTAAAAGTTAGGAACATATTGTTAATGTATTCTTATGTGTGTTTAGTGTTTTCAGCTGTAAGTTTTTGTTAACATATTTGAAGTTAAACTTATGTAGGTTAATTTTGTACATACTGGTTTAACAACCTCGAATGAATATATTTTAGTTAACAGCTGTTGGTTAACATCTGTATTTGCAGTGGATGTTATGGTATTTTAATTTCATCTGTTTGAACTTCTGTTATCCAATATCTGTTCAAACAATAATGTCTTGAGTATTTTATTGTAGTAGAATATTAAATTTTTTAATGGTTATAGGACCAATTTAGTAGATGTTGATAAAGAGTGTGAAATAGATGGTTATACTATCTGAAGTCACTTATATGTAAATATTCAGTTTAGAGTCTTTAAAATATTAGTATCATTGTGTAAAATATTAGTATAGATGTTCAATTTTTAAATTTATAGAAACAATAAAAGAGTTCAAATCATTTGTAAGAACAAAATTTTTAATTGTTTAATTAATATAAAATGAATAATATTTAAATTTATGGTATCTTTCCATCTTTCTAGATCCTTCATCTGTACAGTAGCCATCAAAGACCTTTAGGGCTATGTCGATTGTTTGTAATTCTGAATTTTAAAAGACTGATGTAATTTAAATTTATACATTGGTTAACATCTGTTGTTGTAGTGGATGTTATGTTATTTTAAGGTGAGTCTGTTTGAACTTCTGTTATCCAATATCTGTTCAAACAACAGTGTCTCGAGTATTTTATAGTAGTTGAATATTAAATTTGTTAATAGCTATAGGGCCAATTTTAATAGATGTTGATAAACAGTATGTAACAGATTGTTATAGTAACTTATTCAGCTTAGTTTCTTTAAAATATTAGTTACAATGTGTAAATTTCATGTCATTTTTTTATTTTTATAAAAGAAAAAATTACACCGTTAGTCCTTATGGTTTCCTCCCAGTTTAAATGTAAGGTATTAAGGTTTTATTGTTTCTGTTTAGGGTATTAAGCTTTTAATTTGTTTCAATGTCAAGTATTAGGCAATAACCAAGTTAAAAGTTAACTAAGTTGACCCTCACGTGAGTTGCACGTGAGGGTATTATTGTCATTTCATCTCCAAACCCTTTAAACCCATAATATTATTAAAAAACCAAACGAATTCAAACACCCATAACCTGGTGAACAATTGCACCTTTCATCTTCCTTCCACGAATACGATCATCAGTTAGGTCAAATATGTTAACTTCATGGATTATCAGAAAGGCTGGAGACGAGTATCATAAAGACGTTAAGGGTAATCATTGTTTTAATAATATTCGTTTGATGATAACTTATTAAAAAAATACGTTTTTTTATAAAAATCTTTACTTTTTAGGTCTTTATGAAGAATTGTTTTGTTTGAAGATTTATTACGGTGGATGGTTTACTGAATTTCCTGATATGGATTATGAGAATGGTAAATGTGATTATGTTGATTTGCTTAACAGGGAGGGTTATAATATAACAGAGTTGAATGAAATTGCACAATCACTTGGGTTTAAAGATGTGGGGCTTCTACCCTATCATTATGTAGTTCCTTATCATGATTTAGATTTTGGGTTAAGACCATTACGTACCTATAGTGATGTACAAAGTTTATTGAGGCATGTGGACGCTCATAAAGAAATAACTGTTTATATTGAAGAAGGGCAGAGCATGGTAGGGATAAAGCCTAAAACACCAGTCAAAATAACTACTGATAACATAAATGTAGGAGAATCACAAGTTATAGATGCAGTGTTTGAAAGCATTTTTAGTGAAGTTATGAATCCTGAACCTAAGTTGATAACTAATGGAGAAAATAGTGACAAAGTAGATAGGAAAGGAAAAGCAAAAGTTGATGAAACAGTAGTACCTAAGTTCATAAGTCCTGAAGTAAATGAAATAGTTGATGTTCATAATCAGATGTTTGAGGTTGAAGTTGATATGCCAAACTTTGATGGTAAGAACATACTTGGTGACACACATGAAGCAAATGTCCAGTCACATCATAATGATGATGCAGATGAGTGTTTAAGTAATGATTCCTTTGGGACCTCTGAATCAGAAGAAGGTGGTGGGTTTGAAGACATTAGGAATAAGGCAATAAGAAGACTAAGGAAAAATGCAGAAAAAAGGGAGTCAAAAGTGTTTGTTTTTTGTTGGGCAGATGTTTGGGGATAACAGTGAAGTGAAGAAGTTAATAAGGAAGCATACAATAGAAACTAGGATGGAAATTGGGTTTCAAAGGAATGATCAAGTGAGGGTTAGGGCTGTTTGCAATGGGCTAGTTCCATCTTTTGATGATACTGCTAGGTCAAGTAGTCAAATTGTAAAAGCAGAATGTGTAAAACAGGTTAAAGAGCCAAAGAGCCAAAAAGATGGTGGTAGGAAAACAAAAGAAGACCCCAGTAAATATCCATGGTGTGTGTATGTTGCAAAACTTGAGAATCAACCAACTTGGCAGGTTATCACATATAACCCACAACACAGATGCCTTCAAAGCAGGTCTGTGAGGCCCTTTACTGCTAACTGGCTTTCTAAGGAGGTTATCCAACAATAGGAATCAAATCTTAACATATCTGTCAAGGTTATACAAGACCAAATACAGAAGAAGTATCAGATGGGAGTATCAAAAATGAAGGCTTTCAGGGCTAAAGCTGAAGCTGTAAAATAGGTTATGGGTGATTACAGTAAACAATACATGGTGTTAAGGGATTATGCACTAGAGTTAATGAGAACAAATCCTAACACAATAGTGAAAATTGATGTTGAGCCTGAGGTAAATCCATCTTCTGATACTAGAGTATTTAGGAGAATCTATATATGTTTAGGACCATGGAAGGAGGGTTTTAAAGCTTGTAAAAGGGGGATAATAGGTTTGGATGGAACTTTCATGTAGGGTCCATTTCCAGGACAATTGTTGACAGCTGTAGCTATGGATGGGAATAATGGCTTGTATCCTATTGCTTATGCAATTGGGGAAGCAGAGACAAAAGCATCATGGACTTGGTTTTTGGATATCCTTAAAGATGATTTGGATGATATAGTCAAAACTAATTTAACCTTTATATCAGACAGACAAAAAGGCCTAATCCCAGCCATAGAGGACCTATTTCCTAGAGCTGAACATAGGTATTGTGTGAGACATATCAATCAGAATATGCAACTACAGTGGAGGGGCCAGGCTTTTAAGGATCAATTATGGTCTATAGCATCAGCAACTACCGTTTCGGAGTTTGAAGATAAGATGGTGGAACTCCAATTAATGAACCCTGAATGTCATCATTGGTTAAGGCAGATTCCACCTCAGCATTGGGCAAGAAGTCACTTTACTGGTATGTAAAATTAATTTGTTGATTAACTTAACTCCAAAAAATGACATATATGTGGTTTAATGCTGGAAGAGCAAAGACAGATGTCCTTTTAAACAATTTATGTGAATGTTTGAATGGGAAGTTGGTTGATGGTATGGTTACTTTGCCTTCACTTGTA
The DNA here is from genome assembly GCA_028751855.1 of Ambrosia trifida. Taxonomy (NCBI): domain Eukaryota; kingdom Viridiplantae; phylum Streptophyta; class Magnoliopsida; order Asterales; family Asteraceae; genus Ambrosia; species Ambrosia trifida. The sequence goes on from CM054122.1 coordinate 151,002,396, forward strand.
TTTGTTTTAACTAACTTTTTTGTATGTCTTTTAACCTTTACTTGTAAATAGGTAGGGATAAGCCTATTATAACAGCTCTAGAGTTTGTTAGGGAATACTTGATGAAAAGGATAGTTAATGTCTGCAAAGTAATTGAGAGGACTGATGGTGTGTTGACTCCCAAAGTCAGTGAAAAGTTTGAAGAAATTAAGCAACATGCTGCAAAGTTGATTGTCAAATGGCATGGTGGTTCAAAATTTCAGGTGTCTAACTCTGGATATAATGAGGAACAATGTGTTGTGGATATGGAGGACAAGACCTGTTCTTGTAGGAAATGGGAAGTGACATGCATCCCTTGTAAACATGCTATGGCCACTAATTGGGATATGGCACTACATTGTGCAAAGGTTGACATACCAGAGAAATAGGTGGACCCATGTTATTGGTTATCTACTTGGAAATAGGTTTACTCACATAAGATAGGGCCCATCAATGGAAAAAGAATGTGGCCTAGTTCTCAGTGCCCAACTGAGCTAGTTCAATCAATATATCACAAACCAATTGGAAGGCCAAAAAAAGAGAAGGAAGGATGCTTTGGAGAAGGAAGATGCTATGGTCAAGGGTAACAAGCTAAGCAGAAAGGGTAAGACAACAACTTGTGGAATATGTGGGAACAAATGTCATATCAGAAGGGCATGTAGAGGACAAGGTGGGGGAAACAACAGCTGTTAAGAAGACAACTAAGAAGACAACTGCTAAGAACAAAACAACTGTTACAAAGGGTGCTGAATCATCTAAAGCTGTTAAGAAGACAACTGCTGTACATGGTGAACCATCAAAACAAGGAAACAAGAAAAGAAAGGCTGCAAATTGAAGATGTTTTGGTTTAACCTTATGGAAACTAGTTTTGGTTTGTGTCATTTGACTATGTTTTGGTTTTTAACTTTAAATATGTAATCTTGTTCAGGTACATTGTTGAAACATGTTGGTTGAATGTCATTTGAACTGTTTTGGTTAAATGGGTTAAATGTTGTCAAATGGGTCAACAGTTAATATTGCACATTGTTGTCAAATGGGTCAAATGTTATTTGTCAAAGTCAGTTATTTGTCAAAGTTGATTCAAATGGGTCAAATGTTATTTGTCAAAGTCAGTCAAATGGGTCATCTGCTGTTATTTGTCAAAGTCAGTCAAATGAGTCATTTGCTGTTATTTGTCAAACTCATTATTTGTCAAAGTTGATTCAAATGGGTCAACTGATGCAACACTACAATACACACATTATACTTGTAATAATATTTCCATTATCAAAATATTTCATAACATTACAGTACCAAAGCTAACTCTCTAAACATCATTATAGTTATCAAAATATGAGAGTTGTTTACATTACATCCTACCACAAAAGACTAGCAAAAGTTTTTACACATAAACCACCACAAAAGACTAGCTAAGTTAGGTGATGATCAACCACCACAATAGACTACCAAACCTTCTTCTACATTAACACATAAATACTAGCAAACACCACCACAAAGAACATCCAATTGATGATCAACCACAAATCCATCTTCTTAACCTCCCTGGCATGAGTTTCTTTGATTTCATTAACAGAGTCTTTCATTTCTTTAACTGAATCTTCATACATTGCCACCTGACCTTTCAAATCTCTCACTTTCATCTCAAGAACAGACCTTGAGTTCACTAGCCCTTTGATGATGTTGGAAGTACGATTGCACAATGGAGGCTTAAGCCATGCAAAAAAAGAACATCTTGAACGCTGAAACATATAATCTTCATACATTAATACTCATTCAATCATCAAATGGATAAAATGTTACATTTAAATGTCCTAATTTTTAGGGTTTAAAATACATACCAGAGCAGAGCATGTGTAAAACTGATGACCTGGATTCGATTCAGTCCACGAGGTTTTGATTGTAGCTTGCTACCACATCTACAGAACACCATGTTTGTTGGATGATCGTGATTGTGATGATCGATTGGGGTTGAGTGTAGGTGGTTTTGAAGCAGGGGAGAAGGGTCAATTATATAATATGGAGGATGGATGAACGTTATCAGATGAAATGACAATAATACCCTCACGTGCAACTCATGTGAGGGTCAACTCAGTTAACTTTTAACTTGGTTATTGCCTAATAACCGACATTGAAACAAATTAAAAGCTTAATACCCTAAACAGAAACAATAAAACCTTAATACCTTACATTAAAACTGGGAGGAAACCATAAGGACTAACGGTGTAATTTTTTCTTTATAAAATATATGTTCATTTTTTTAAGTTATAGGAACAATAAAAGACTTCAAGTTATTTCTAACAACAATAGTTTTAATAGTTTAATTAATATAATGATAATATTCATACTAATAATTTAAAACATAGTATTGATTTTTAATAATAAAAACTATTATTACAATTTTTAATAATACTAATTTTTAAAGTATTTTTATTTCTATTAACATATATGTTATGTTAATAATTAATATCTTTTGTTACGGCATTATTATTTAGTTTTTTCTTAATGCTGAAAATTATTTCATCTACCGTGAGTATATTTCATGTTATTTTATCTGTAGACTCGCCATCATAGACTTTTATTGAATTTCAATAAATATTAGTTACAGTGAGTATATTTTATGTCATTTCTTAAAAAAGTTTGTCATTGAAATATTATTTATTTAAAATATAATAAGTCTTCAATAGAAACTATAATTACATATCTTATAGAAGCCATTTTTTGTAGAATAAAAGACTTCAAATCATTTGTAACAACAATAGTTTTAATTTTTTAATTAATATAAAAAGATTAATGTTTAAATTGATGGTATGTTTTTTCGTCTAGATCCTTCCTTTGTACAGTGACCATTATAGACTTTTAGGGTTGTGCCGACTGTCTGTAATTATGAACTTGAAAAGACTTCTGTAATTTAAATTTAAACTTATTTCGTTAGATATTGATTACAAGTTAAGTGTTACAAAGTCTGTTTTAAAACTCTGGTTACATCATCCTTCAACTTTCAGTTGAAAATTCTAATTGATTACAGCTGTTTGACAACATCTGTTTACAAGTCATCAAAAATTGTATATCTTGACGTTAGAATAAGTTTCAATAGGAAATTTTATTGTTAGGACATTGACACTAATGATAATGTCACACCCTCAAATTCCACTTGCGGGGTTTTACCGCGAGGCGCGTGACATACCAGGATCAAAGTCAACGATCACAACAAACAAACACCAATATATATATATATATATATATATATATATATATATATAATGAGACCAAAATATTATTATGATTTGAGACATAAACCAGCAGCGGAAGCATTTCTTGTTTACAACCAAAAGGCATATTACAGTTTACAAAACATTATTTAATATGCGACAAGACTTTAGACGCGATGCGAGACTCCGTGCGCCTAGTCCATTTACTGCTACCTTAGCGACCTGAGAAAACATGCCAAAAATGTCAACATATAATGCTGGTGAGTTCACAGGTTTTTATAAAAGGGTTATTATAAGTTTGAAAAGATTAGGGGTGCAAACGAGCCGAGCCCATCCGAGCTCGACCAGGCTCGAGCTCGAGCTCGATTAACTTATAAGAGCTCGGGCTCGAGCTCGGCTAGATTCGAGCTTTGTTTTCAAAGCTCGAGCTCGGCTCGTTAGTAATTTCTTAAGCTCGAGCTCGGCTCGGGCTCGGCTTGTTTGTTATCCATTAGTTAATTTATTAAATAAAACTAATATAAATAATAATTCGTTTAGGCTCGTGAGCTCGATAAGTGAAGCTCGAGCTCGGGCTCGTTAACTTAACAACTTTAAATGAGGGGTAAATAAGATTAAATATTAAAAAAACTAATATTATACATAGGCTTGATAAGGCTCGACGAGCCTAACGAGTTTCATACGTCAGGCTCGAGCTTGGGCTCGATAAATAAACGAGCTTTGTTTAAGGCTCAAGCTCGGCTCGAGCTCGATAAGGCTCGGCTCGTTTTGAGCTTTTTACCGAGCCGAGTTCGAGTAGCTTGCGAGCGGCTCGGCTCGTTTGCTCCCCTAAAAAAGATCATATCCGTTACTACTAGGTTATAAGAAAGTTAGCTAGACGTTAAGTGTTTTTACTACCACGGTTGGGAAACCATTACTAAACGTGTACCAATGTTGAATCCAGCCCAGATTGACTGGGTTACTGATGCCTCGGCAACCCCAAAATTAGAGACAATATGCACCCGCCCGGCATCCCCGCCGTCGAGTGGGGTTTGTGAGGCCCAATAGATCTATCTACATTTCCCTGGTTGTGCAACCCGCACATTCATGGTTTCCCCCTGCGATTTTCCATAAAACGCCGTATAGTAATGTAAAGTAACCATAGTATAACATGACCTTTAGTAAGTAAGTATGTAGCATGTTTCTCCCCCGAAAGCAAAACAGTAAAAGCGGGGCTGTGACACTCACCTTAGATGGCGTTACTTGAAAACAGTTCAATCAGTAAGCTATGATAGCCCCAAATAGCGGTGGCCTATCATAAGATGTATATAAGTACCCAGACTAATAACTCGTAGGTTAATTAGTCCCCGAATGTCCAGACCATAACCATGTATGTTTGAAAACACCTTTGACTGTTAAACTGACCGCACCAGACAAGACCCAACATCCCATTGGTGACCCGACATTCCATGTGTTAGCCAAATACAAGATATCATGCAACATATGTAGTTAAACACTTAACACGCGTAAGAGTTCACCTAGTCTAGCATAACGCTCAATTAATGCATAAACGAGTCCGAACACGTGTTACTAAGTCATTAGGCATGTCGCAGGGTTCCTATCATGTTCCTAGGTGTCAAATCATGCTTCGGGATGTCAAAATACGCTTACAACAGCAGCACACGCGATTAGGAAATTAACATGCAATTAGGAAAAGTTAACTGGTGATTGGGATGGTCAAACCAGTGGCGAAGCTTGACCCGAAGGTTCGGGAGGTCGGAAGTCACTAGTTTCGGGGGGTCGAAAACCAGTTTTGGGGGTCGAAACCCTATATTTTCAAAATTTTCTATACGAATACTATATAATCGGAACTTCTACGCAAAAATCCGGAGGGGTCGGCCGCCCCTCCCTGCCCCTACTATGTTGCGCCACTGGGTCAAACTAGCATTTAGGATTGTAACTGCATGTTTTACACGCGAGTAGGAGCCCAATCGCCCCTAATGTCAGGCAATTGGTCCAATTGCTAGTTCAAACAGGCGATTGGGACTCCCCAATCGCCCCCTGCAGACCTGTTCCGCTTTTTCGCGCGTTTAACCCTCCAAATCATATCCGAAACATGTATAAACACCCAATATCAAACCTAAACTATTAACCAACCCATTCCAAGCAAAAACCTCCCAATTTATCACTGCCCTAACACCTTTGGTGCAATTATTTCCAAAAATGACAAAGTACTAGGTTTCATTAATTATGCATATCTTTCCTTAAATGGCAAATAATCAGATTTCACCACCTACAACCTTGCAAATCATCATCCCTCTGCTATAATAACCTTCTAATGTGAATCCTAACAACAAACAATCATCAAATCATATCATAACATCCTAAATCTTCAAGAATCATCCAAATGGGTCAAAATGCATATTTTCATCAAAACACAATAATGGGCGAAGGAGGTTTTCAACGTTATCAGTTGATTTTCAACTTTAAATAATATTAGTTTTTTTAAATTCATAATTATGAAAATAGTTGAGAAGTTATAACTTTACCATGACAAGTGTACAGATAAATCAAGTAGATAGAAACTGGCAAAATACGACAGTTGTTAATGATAGATGTACTTTATTTTACTATTATTAGATAACTACAAAATATGACCACAAGTTTAAATATTGTCATTATTATTTATTATTTTTATTAAGAAACAAAAAGTATTTATTTTATATTCATTTGAATCGGTAAATGATTTGAATTCTTTTTTTTATATTATAACTTAAAACAAAAATATATTTTATAACAATAATTTCACTAAAAATATACAAGTTACACAAACATATAAGAAACAAACTGCACGCAACAAATTATAACACAAACTGTTAACAAAACATGCAAGATAGTGTATTCTGATTAAAAAAAAAATACAATATCGCTACAAAAGTGAACTAATACCAACAAACACATTTCTTCTATAAAACCACAAAATACATAAAAAATAAAGACAAAGCAAAGAAAAGAAAACTAATTTAAGACAGAACTGAAAACAAAACAAAAAACAGAGCATAATATGTCTGTAACGTCAAGAAGAGAGGGAGACATATAATTTTTTATACACCCATCTTTCTTAAGACAGGCTCTAGTTGTGGTAATGAAACAAATAATATTTTCCTTCGATTGTAAGAATTTTCCGAGCATACCAATTCCAACTTAATTTGAAAGCTTTATTCCAAAGAAATTTTTCGTTCATTGGAATAATTTTGAAGAAGAATGATGATAAGAAGTTTTAAAGGATATAAGATTATGTTGTAAATATTGAAAGATATTTTGTTTTACAAATGCTTGAAGGGATATAAACTTGCAAATTGAAATGACCATTTGCTCCTCTTTTTATACAATGTATAGATACCTATATCTATATCTATAAGTTCTATAATTAAAATATATAAAAATTATATTAAAGCAATATAAAATTGAATAAAGTAACTCTAAAAAAATGAATAAAGTAATTTTCAATTGTAATGATTACCTTTGGTATTCGATCCTCTATTGAATTGAAAACTAAATAGTATCTTTTGACTTGTCAACAGACGTTATAAAACAACTGTCATCGATTATAGTTGAAATTTATTGTCTAATAATATTAAATGAATATTAAAGAAATAACAATGTGGAACGAAAATAAATTTAAAGTATCTTTGATAACAGATGTAATTAAAAAACTGTCATCTTAATCACTAATATTGTCTGTCTATTAATATTAATATAAATAAATAAAGTTTAAATTCTATCAGTTTTTCAAAATTCATAATTACAAACAGAGTAGACCCCTAAAACTTTATAATGCCGACTGTAGAATATCTGTGGACTTATCAAGAGATGTTATCATTATGAAAAACAGGCGAGATCACTAAAACTTTATGAACCAAATGTACAAACGAAGGATTTAGATTGAAACTTACACAATATGACGGTCACTAATTCTAGATGTACTTATTTTTACTGTAATTAAACAATTAAAAAATGTTACTATAAATTTATGTAGATGCATTTTGTGCGACTAATGCTTTGGATTAACATTAACATGTGTTTTGGTGATTGTCGAACCATGCAATATGGGCGAATGTGCAGGCCTATAAATAGGTTAAGCAATTTTTGAGAGTTAGTTGTTGGTCATTTTATTCCCTCCTGTTTTGTGTCTCTCCCTAGTGTTTGTGTAAACTTATTTTCACGTTAGATTTGATTGTAAACATTATTAAAACGTGTAATTCAAGTTGTTTATGAATGAGAAAAAGCTTTGAAAGATGATTTTTGTGTTTTGATTGTTTGATTATCATTATTGTGATTGATTTAGGGATTCCGCACCTGAATCAAACTTGTTTGATCAATCTCTTTGTAGATTTGACGATCCTAAGCGCATACAAAGTGGTATCAGAGCAATTATGGATCAAACAACCACAATTTGATAATTTTACAGCAGATTTGGACCCTATTTTGATCAAAAACTTTCTATTTTCATTGATAAAACTGAATTGGTGATAAATTGATTGATTAGAGCTTGTTTTCATGGATAAAATGCATAATTCTCTTTGATAAACTTGTTCCAAATCAAATCCGAATCAAAACCTGAGTAAAATCATCAAATTGTTTCAACTTTTGGAAAATTTGATCAAAATCAACTGATTTTCAAAGAATAACCATTTTTGAAAGTGCAGGGTCGAACCTAGGGAGAAATGGGTGAACGTGTGTGTTAAACGGTCGAACCAAAGGATTTTTGGTCGAAGGTGGTGTTTTAAGATGTCGAACCTAGAGTTTGTTAGTGTATTGGTGTTCATTCGACCATACTTGTTTCATTCGACCATTCGAACGGTCGAAGGAGAAATTCAAACGGTCGAAAGAGTGTCAAACGGTCGAAAGTGATTTGTGTTTGTTATATCTTTCATTCGTATCTTTGAAAACGGTCGAAGGAGAACATTTTCTCTCATTCGACCACTCGATTCATACGAAGGAGAAAACTGTTTTAAACTTTTCTAATCTTTTCGTGTTTAAACATTTTCAGATCGAGATGTGGAACTTTCTGACTACACCACGACCCAACACGACACCACAACAGCAGACAACCATGGATCCTTGGTCGGTTGCTGCTCAAAAGTCTAGTCAACCATCACAACCTATCAACTATAGGGCTATGACTAGTTCTATTCCTCAACACGTTGCATAACCACAACCTCAACCGATTGGCGACTATTGGGGAGTAGCAGCAGCAGCAGTTCACACACAGACGACCAATGCCATATCAACGCTTATTCAAGACTTGTCATCTGGAAGTGGAAACCGACCACCTAAGCTTATGGAGATGGTCGACTAGAACACGTGGAAGAATAAATTCAAGATCCATTTGCAGGGTATGGGTTTAGAGGGAACCGAGGCGTGGCAGATGATTGCGAAAGGCTACGTTGCTCCGATCTTGGAGAACACGGGAGAGCCTATTCCTTTGGAGAATCTAGCAGACGATGAGAAGAAAAGGTTTGCTATTGAGAAAAAGGCGTTTTCTCAATTGTCCCAAGCTATCAACACACATTTGCTGCATCAGTTTGGTTCTTGCACAACTTCTAAGCAACTATGGGACATGTTGAGAAACAGGCATGATGGGAATGAGAAGACTAGGAAGCTAAGGATGGAGGAGCTTCGCAAAGAGTTTGAGAATTTTAGTTACATGGGTAACGAGACTTTGAAAGAGTTGGTTCCAAGGTATTGCCACTTACTCACAGAGCTGTCAAGCTACGAGATTTGCATACCTATGTCTGAACTGGTGGACAAGTTTGCCTATGCGTTGCCACCGTATTGGAACCAGCATATTGAGGTGTTGAAAGAGAAGGATGCGTACCAGTATTGGACGATCAATGAGTTTATACAGAAACTGGAGAACAAAGAGATGGAGGAGAAGAGGAAAGCAAAGAGGGCTCAAATTCCTCAGAATCTGGAACTTTATCTTGGTGGTACATCTTCTTCCCATACTACTTCCAGTTCTACTACCAATGTTGCTTCACACATTGCGTGCGTATCTAACATCGTTGAACCACCTAAACAACCAATCAACTACCTTGCTCAAACATCTTCATATACCTCATCATCATATCCTACAACAACTACTTATATTCCACCATTTTCACCTATGCAACAAGCAGCATGTTACTCTGCTAGTCAACCTCAACAACAACAACCTTACAACCCTCAAATGAACCAAATTCAACTTAACCAAAACCAACCAAACCAAAGCCCGATTGTGTTGGAGACTTCAATTCTAAACAATGTTACTTTTGAGATTGCTCAACAACATGTAGCATTAGTTTCAGCCATGGTAGCATCATACAATGGTCTGGTTGCTAGTCAAATTGGGAACAACAATTTGACTAATGAGGACTATGCACAGATCGACAAGGAAGAGATGGAATTGATGGATATACAGTGGTCTTTTGCAAGTATCATGAGAAGAGCCACTGATTTTATTCAGAAGACCGGAAGAACGGATCTTTCAACTTCTCCTAGCACCACTTATAGCTTCAACAAAGCCAAAGTAACTTGTTTCAACTGTGGTGAAAAAGGTCATTTTAAAAGAGAGTTCACACAGCCAGCACAACAAGGTAATCGAAATCCATTCAACTCTACATACCAAAACCGTCAAACTTAAAACCAAAATCAAGTATCATACCAAAGTTCCAACAACATTTCAAGCTTTCAACCTCACAACAACTATCAAAACCGCCAAACTAACCAACAAAATAACAATGCTAGACAATGCACATCACAAAACCAAAACCAAACTCAACAGAACTCAAACCAAACAATCATTCCTATCTCTACACCAAACACACAAACCCAAACCGAGAACCCAAATCAAGCTTTGGTGATACAAAAGGATGAGGGTTTTGATTAGACCGGTATGCAGTTGGGAGTGGAAGAAATTACAGCTGGTAATGTGGCTTGTGTGGCACAGCAGATGAACTTGGATGAACCAGTGGAGGTGGAAGAAGAGATTGTGTCTGAAAAGATGAGTGAGTTGAAGATTGAAGAGTTGGATAATGAGATGAATGTTGATGTTGATTGTGCTGAGAAGAAGACTTGAATGGTTATGGATACGGTTGCTGATATTCCAGAACAGTTTGATTCTACTTATTCTGATGAGGAGAGTGATTCTGACTCTGAATCTAGTGTTAACTCACTGGAAGACGACATTGACCAGTTGCTTGCTGAAGTTGATTTCATGATGACTCGGAAGTCATGCATGGTGGATGATGCTTGCACCAGAATTGATTATTCGAAGTTTTTCGCTGGGAAGGAAGCTCATTTTGCACTAATGGCAATGACAGAACCTACTAAGCAGGTAAGTACGGAATCTACTGTTAATAATTCGACTTGTGTTAAAAATTGCAAAACTTGTGATAAATCGACAGATGAAAATAAGCAACTCAAGGTTCAACTTGAGAGTGCAAAAATCAATTGTCAATTGTATCAGAAAGAATGAAAAGAGTTTAACAAAGTACTTGATGGGTATAAGAAAGATATTTCTGAATTGAAAAAGACTTTGTCGTTAAAACAAATGGCCATAAATAACTATATCAATGATTTAGAAAACACAAAATTGGAAATGGCCACCATCAAGTGCTTTGCAGAAAAAGTTAATAAAAAGCTTGAGAGTTATAAGAACATCGCTTATGTCGTTGACCACATCATAGAAGAGCCTTCACAGCCCAGTAGTGCAAACTACAAAGCTGTCCCAGCTCCGGTGCTGTTTGAAAATCATAATTTGCATGCAATAGCACCGGAGAGCTTAGTCAAATCTGACTCTACATCAGATAACGAGTTCCACACATCCAGTGTAGGAGACCCATATTCTGATGTTAGACCTGTTTTGGGAAACAATGAAGGTGTGGTTGCTGCTGATGATTCTGATGAAGAGGATGAACAGTCTGAGACGGTTGTTGAAAAGTGAGTGATATTCCTGATGAAAATCACATCATCACTACTGAACCGGTTTCACCATCTCAGATTGTCCATCCCATGGCTAATGCTCACAGAAAGAATCAATCAGCAAAGAATGTTGATAAGAAAGTTGAGAAGCCTGTTGTTAAGAATGCTGAAAAGAAAGTGGTTAAGAATGTTGAAAAGAATGTTGTTAAGACTGTTGAAAAGAAAGTTGAAAAATCAAATGATGAGAAAAATGAATCGTGTGATAAACCTGTGAAAGTTTTCTATCGGATGCAAGGTTCCGATAAGATTATGTCTGATGAAGAATATCCGATTCAATTTGCAAATTATTCTAAAATTGAAAAGATCTGGCAGGAAAGTACCATTTGGTTTCCGAAACATGAACGAACCAATGATATTCCTCCAGCTATTTTAAAGAAAATTCATTCGGATAATTCTAAAGACCCAAAGGTCAATGTCACACAATTTGTTAAACCAACAGACAAGTCAAATAGTTTTATTGAGCCGACTTACTCAAAGGACCCCGCTCCTGAGAGTTTAAGAAGACAGTGTATGGTTGACCAATATCCCATTGCTAGTTATTCTAAGTCGAACATCAAGGAAAACTATGAAGAGTACCATGCGTGTTTTAAGTGTGGGGAAAGGGGGCATTTACTTGCCAACTGCCCGTATGTATGACACAAGAGGCACGAGGTGGAGATGAAGCAAAGATATGATTGTCCGGTTGATAATCACAGTTATCCACAGAGACGGATTTTCCCTCAGCCAACATCTTTTTATAACCAAAACAACTATTTCAAAAGGAGGGAAAATCGTCCTATGACTTATGATAGACGCAACCGGATAGCCACTGAGAAACCGTTGAAGAAACCATTGGTGAACGCAACTGCTGACAACAAAAAGGTTCCTGCTAAACCTAATGTCAAACCAGCAGTTGGACCTGTCTCTGTTAAATCAGAGAAGGTAACCAAGAAGGTATCGTTCAAGGAAGAAGTAAAGAAACCGACTGAGATCTCAAAATCTCAGATCCGGATCTTGAAACGGACTGAACAATCTTGGTCATCAAAGGGTTCTGAGGGTGCTTCGACTTCACAACAGAATATGAAATCTAAGAAAGAAAAAGATTTGTGTGAAAAGAAAAAGGTTGATAAAACCCAAGATGTTTGTGAGACAACTGACTCTTTGAAACAATCAGTTCAAAGACCCAAGACCAAACAAGCTTGGGTCCCCCAAAAAATCTAACTTTTCTACTTGATATGTGCAGGGAGCTTCAGCTGGCCCTGTGAGCAATCTTTGGATTGTTGACAGTGGAGCTTCTGGCCATATGATTGGGGATCTTTCGCTACTGTTCGATATTCGAAACATCAATGGAGGTATGTAGCGTTTGTCGGGAACAAAGGAGGTTATATTACCATGGAGGGTAGTGTGAGTAATGGTATTGTGAGATTCGAGAAAATTTTTAATGTGAAGCAGATAGATTACAATCTTTTGAGTGTCAGTCAGATATGCGACAAACAATTTTCTGTGTACTTTGACGACAAATCTTGCTACATACTCAAGCCAGGGTTTGAATTACCGAAAGAGTGGGTGATGCTAAAGGCTCCGAGAGTGAACAACTTGTACATTCTCGATATGTCAAAAGCCATGACCACCCAAGGCCAAGTCACGTGTTTCCTCTCCAAGGCTACAGAAAAAGAATCAATCATGTGGCACAGGAGGATGGGACACATTCACCTCAGAAAAATGAATCAATTGGTGAAGAACGAACTTGTCACAGGCGTGAACGTCAAACATTTTTACCTAAATGACAAGTGTGTGAGTTGTAAAAAGTGTAAGCAGCACAAACAATCCCATAGACCAAAGAAAGTTAATTCCGTTGAACTGCCAGTTGAACGTTTGCACATGGATCTGTTCGGACCGGTCAAGCGTAAGAGTCATGCTGGGGAGTTATAGTGTCTTGTGGTGACTGATGATTATTCAAGATTTTCATGGGTGATGTGCTTACATTGGAAGAGCGACACATTTGACAATTTGAAAGTTCTGTTCACTCGTCTGGAAAATATCTATGGTCTCAAGATCAAGAGGATTAGGAGTGATAATGCTTGACTATATTTCCTCTAAGTGTTTCATCTTTCCACAATAATGCTTGACATTTAGAGCAGACAAAAACAACATCTCCATGATCTACATAATCTAGAAAATGAACAAAAAATTATAAAATGCAAAATTAATAACATAAAAACAAACAAAATCTTGTACCTCTTGAAATTCCAAAAACCATTCGAACATTAGGATCTGCCAATACATCATTAGTCATATTTAAATCAAATTTAGGTATCTGACTTGTATAGAAATTTTGTTTTCCTTTTCTGAATTTATAACCAATACGATTATCATTTGAACATTCACCTACAACAACAATATATATATATATATATATATATATATATATATATAAAATTAATATTTACATCTTCAACAGTATCTAAAAGCTTTATGTCAGCTTCATTTATAGTTATATATATATATATATATATAATATAACAACATATATATTTTAAGTGGAAACAACTTGCCAACACAATTTAAAAGACTTGAACTTTCAAAAGTTCTAGCAGAAGAACTATCCAAATTTAAGTAACTTTGATGTATATACCTTGAAGAACTTTGTCTCTTTGAAGCTTTTAAAAATTGAAACATAATATATAAACAATAATGAGCAAAATATGAATGATGATCAAAGAAAAAGAGTTCAAACTTCAATTATAACAACTTACCTTTCCTTTTGGTAGATGATTCACAGAAAGTACTACAAATAGTTGGAGTCACATTACCACTATGTTGACTTACATTCATTGAGCAAGTTTTTGTTGTTGAAACTTGTAAAACAAAATGTAACACCCCGCCCCTCTCACCACCAATATTGTCCGCGTTGCCCATCCAGAGCTCACGGATTTGTTTTTGGTTGCCCTGGTGGAGACTTCCCAGGAGGTCACCCATCCTGAATTTCTACCAACTGAGCACGCTTAACTGTGGAGTTCTCCTCTCATCCACTAACATTAAGCCCCAAAACGCGTTGGTGATTTAAGAGGTAAGACATTACTTATGAACCAAGGATCTCTCCTGGCCACGGCCGATGTGGGATTTTCCTGGGGTGTCACATTCACCCCCTGTTAGAGTCTCATCGTCCCTGATGAGGTATGCACCCACCATCCCGAACGGCACAGGAGTGGCTCTGATACCATCTGTAACACCCCGCCCCTCCCACCACCAATATTGTCCGCTTTGCCCACTCAGAGCTCACGGATTTGTTTTTGGGTGCCCCGGTGGAAACTTCCCAGGAGGTCACCCATCCTGAAACTGCTCCCACCTGAGCACGCTTAACTGTGGAGTTCTCCTCTCATCCACTAACATTAAGCCCCAAAACGCATTGGTGATTTAAGAGGCAAGACATTACTTATGAACCAAGGATCTTTCCTGGCCACAGCCGATGTGGGATTTTCCTGGGGTGTCACATGGGTGACCTCCTGGGAAGTCTCCACTGGGCAACCAAAAACAAATCCGTGAGCTCTAGATGGGCAAAGCGGACAATATTGGTGGTGGGAGGGGCGGGGTGTTACAGATGGTATCAGAGCCACTCCTGTGCCGTTCGGGATGGTGGGTGCACACCTCATCAGTGACGATGAGACTCTAACAGGGGGTGAATGTGACACCCCAGGAAAATCCCACATCGGCCGTGGCCAGGAGAGATCCTTGGTTCATAAGTAATGTCTTGCCTCTTAAATCACCAACGCGTTTTGGGGCATAATGTTAGTGGATGAGAGGAGAACTCCACAGTTAAGCGTGCTCAGGTGGGAGAAATTTCAGGATGGGTGACCTCTGGGAAGTCTCCACTGGGCAACCAAAAACAAATCCGTGAGCTCTAGATGGGCAAAGCGGACAATATTGGTGGTGGGAGGGGCGGGGTGTTACAGATGGTATCAGAGCCACTCCTGTGCCGTTCGAGATGGTGGGTGCATACCTCATCAGGGACGATGAGACTCTAACCTCATCAGGGACGATGAGACTCTAACGTGGGGTGAATGTGACACCTCAGGAAAATCCCACATCGGCCGTGGCCAGGAGAGATCTTTGGTTCATAAGTAATCTCTTGCCTCTTAAATCACCAACGCGTTTTGGGGCTTTATGTTAGTAGATGAGAGGAGAACTCCACAGTTAAGCGTGCTCAGGTGGGAGAAATTTCAGGATGGATGACCTCCTGGGAAGTCTCCACTGGGCAACCAAAAACAAATCCGTGAGCTCTAGATGGGCAAAGCAGACAATATTGGTGGTGGGAGGGGCGGGGTGTTACACAAAACAAAATATGTAAGCATTAATAAAAGTTACAACATTAATATTTAATACAACACAATTTTTATTCCAATGTATAATATAGACCGCTGGAAATACTTGACAATGCAATCTTCTCTAAAGGAGTAGATGTGGATCCATCATTAAAATAACGATCATATTTAGACTGCTACAAAATGTCCTTCCTTTTCTTTCTTGCGCCTGCAGAATTTTGAGTCGGGGTTTGCCCATGATACAATTCATAGTGACTCGAAACTTGTTAATACAAAACATATGTCAGAATTATTAAATGTATAATATAAATATGTAATAAACAACAAATTTGATTACAATTTATAACACATACCGTTAGTAATATTTGACAGAGGAGTTCTCAATAAAGCTAAGGATGTCAATCCAGGATGAAAGAGACTTTTATTTTTACGATGTTGCATAATGTGCTTCCTTATTTTTCTTGCTTCTGTACACTTCTTTTGTGTCAGAGTTTGGCCAAAGTAAAACTTATAGTTGTTTGAAACTTGTAAAGCAAATAAAACAAATGTAACAATTATAAAATTCAAACATGTGATACAACAAATGTTTGATATAATAATAAGACATACCTATGGAAGTATTTGTCAACGGAGTACTCAGGAAAGAAGAGGATGTGCATCCACCATGAAAGGGACGTTTATTTTTACGTTCTTGTAGAATATCAGTTCTTTTTTTTTCTTCCTTGTGCAGAGTTTTCTTGCAGACTTTGCTCATCAAAGAATTATATACTGACTTGAATATTTGTTGTGCAAATCCATAATTTTAAGTGTCCGTTAAACAACTATATGAAATTTACATTATATATTTTGTAATTAATGACTAAAAAACAGAATTATAAATCACAAAGTTGAATTCTAACCGAAATAGTTTGGAGGTATTCAGAATAACACAAAATTCATTTTTTGTAAACTAGGATAAAGAGGGAAATTTGTATTTTCAAATTTTCATTTATGAAATTCAAATAATGATCTTTTAGGGTTGAAATGGAAATTGAAATTGAAATTAAGTAATAATAAAATATTATATTACATACATTATTATTATTATTATTATTATTATTATTATTATTATTATTATTATTATTATTATTATTATTAGTATTATTATTATACTAAATACTAATCGAACCTTAAATTACAACTTTTAAAACTAAAGGATTGAAAACAAAATATTACACTTTAAACTTATTTTGATTTAGATAAATCGATATCTATGTCTATAGATTACTTTCTTTATTATATCCAACCAACAAACATAATACAGACTAAAAGAACTCATCGATCGATTAAAATTCTTCATCAACAATCGGAAAACGACATTCAGGTAACTTCTTTTAAACTTTTGATCGATAAATAACTTTTAGTACTAAACATCTGTCAGTACTATTTACTGGTATTGCGAAAGGAACATATGTTTGTAAACAGGTTTTTCTTAAAACAAGCGATTGGCTTCTTATTGTTGTTTTTACTAAAGAAATCTTAAAATATGATATATTATTCCCCTGGTATCGTCATTGTTATCTGTATATATATGAATAAAAACAGAATCATCTTTTATATAAGATTTGATTATGTTAACTATATAATTGATAGGATACCATCATGGAAGTATCATTTATAAAGATGTTAATGGAAGTTGATTCGTTTAAACTGGTATGAATTTCTAGTGATCAATTATGTTCAAGTTCAAGTATGTCAAATATTTATATTTATAACAAAGAACATAAATTTAAAAGAAAGCATTTTATTTGTAGGAGATATCATGTGATTTTGCAACACAACTTTAGGGACAACAATGGAAGCCTACATTAATAGAGATAAGACTAAAAAATGGTAAAGCATGGAAGTTATGGTTGAGAAAAAGACCTAATGAAGTTGTCTTTACAGACGGTTGGATAAATATTGTCAGGGAAGTAAAACTAATAAAATATAGTCTACTGCTTTTTACACCAATTGATGCAAAAACGTTTGAACTTTCATACTTTGAGGATGAAGCAAGGGAAATGTTATTTTACAGCCTAAACATGCACCACGAGTTGGGAGTAATGGTAAGTAAAATGAAAATATATTTAAATGAATTATTAGTTAATAAACAAAATTATACAGTGAAATAGTATAATAATTTAATGAATATATGTATATTTTTATCAGGTGTAACAGGAAATGCGGTCAATTTAAATGCATCATGGTTAACATGATCAAACATCAAAAAACTTCCTGCTATCAGCTGTAAATCATCAACTACAGATTTCCATCCATTACAGAAAACCCAATTTAAATCCCCGATTCCCAAATCTAGTTTCCAAGAACGACCATCATGAACTGTTATATTAACAGGACTATCTTCATCTGACTTAGGCAGATACTTCCTTCCATAAGATGGACTTATTGTCTACAACAAACATCAAAAAATTTCATCATAAAAAACATTTTTAAATAACTAAAATTACTCTTATTATTTGATAATGAACAATTTACCAAATGTAGGAGTTCTGGTATGTGAAGAATTTCAAAGAACGAATAACTCATGCTTCTTTATCTAATAAACAAATTATTGTAATCAATAATTGTAACATGAGAAATAAAAAAATAATAAGGAAACATCATAGACCTACTTTTATTAAAAAAAAACTAATAATAACAGTTTCTGTACATCAATTTTTTTAAAACAAGTACACATACAAATTATTACAGTCATTCCCTAAGTAAAAATACTTGATAATAAAGATTTAATTTATAATTACATAACATTAACATCAAAAATATAAAAATAAAGTAAAAAAATTACAAAAGGGTTTCAAATAAAACCTGCTTTGAAGGAATTGTTGGATATCTATCAGAAGAAAGGAGCTTGATTGTTGATGGTAGTGTGAGGAATTGTACAGTCAAAAACAAAGAAAAAAGGAACACAAAATTTAGAGACATGTTTACAAAAATAAAAATGAACAAAGAAATGATCACAATTCATCGATAACTGCAATTTAATATTATAATATTACAAACAGTTAAAAGTATGTTGACACAACAACTGTTAAATAACAGATGTTATTTAAAATGTTTGTGACACAGATGTTGCTCAATAGTTTTATTAAATTTATATAACTTCTTGTATATTTTATTAAATCTTTTAATTTATATAACTTATTTTTTATTTTATTAAATAAAAATCATCTACTAATGAAATTATTGATGATGTTAAATGTATTAACTACATGACCAATATTGGACACTATTTTACAATATTTTCAATTATTCAAATGTAAAAAAAAAAAGGAATCTTAAAATAAAAAGTATGTTCAAACAACACCCATTAATTAATAACAGATATTATGAAAAATATATGTTTAACAGATGTGGATCAAAATCTATGTCCTTTCAATTTATGTAATTTGTTATTCATTTTAAAAAATATAAAATTATTAACTTAAAGGTAAATTAAATAAGATAAAATATAATCATAATATGTCAGAAAATTGAAAAGACATGGCTTAAAAAACACACCCAAATAATAAGTAATTTAATAATTTAATATTAAAAATACTAACAAATGAATGACGATTTCTGGAAATACTACTCAAGAATTAAAGTTTAGTCACTATACTAAACAATATTGAACGATATTCAACAGCCTTTTCAATTATTCAAGTGTTGAAATATCTCTTAAAGTCCAATGTCTATCTACGAAACATATGTTAATTAAAAGATCTTATTTAAAGTATTTGTCTAAGAGATATTGCTTAAAAAACGTTTCATTTTAATTTATATAACATCTTATATATATATATATATATATATATATATATATATATATATATAATAATGATAACATTTCATAAATTTTGAAAAGACAAATATTTAAAAAACGTTCCTTTTTTCTTTGTTTTTCCTAGGTTCGAAGGATGAAACAAGGGAGACATTAATGGACTTCTTCAACAAAGCGGAAAACATTTTTGAAACCACAATAAAGAGAATCAGGAGTGACAATGGCTCGGAATTCAAGAATAGTTGTTTTTCCATTTCCTGCATAAGAAAAGGGATTGAGCATCAATTCGGTGCGCCCTATGAGCCACAACAAAACGGGGTTGCTAAAAGGAAGAACAGAACACTGATTGAAGCAGCAAGGACAATGCTCGCTGATTCTAAGCTACCTGTCATATTTTGGGCAGAAGCTGTGAATACAACGTGTTATGTTTTGAATAGGGTGTTGACCGTCAAGAAGCACAATAAAACGTGCTATGAACTCTTGAAGGGTAATAAGCCTAATCTTCATGGTTTTGAACCATTCGGGATGTCGTGCACTATCTTGAAAAATAGAAACCAACCAAAATTCGGTGACGTGGCTGACGAAGGATTTTTTTTCTTGGTTATGTTCCAGGTGCACCAAATAAAAGGATTTTTAATAAAACAACATGTCGTGTAGATGTTGTTTTTAATGTTGACATAACTAGTTACACACCACAAGATACGGCACAAGCTACTGATCCCGACTGGCTCTTTGACTAGGATTCTGTCTTTAAATCATTTAATGTTCCATATACCTTTAATGCAGATCCAAATGAGGCAAATGAAGAATTGATACTTGGAATGCCAAATGATGATGATCAAATATCACCAAGATCGATCATTCCAATATCTGCAGATAAAAACAAGAATGATGCTGATTCAGGAACCTCCACTTCAAGAGACATATCTCCTGTTGTCAATGAAACCGAAGAGGAAGAATTCGTTAATCCGTTTGGTACCGTAGACACTTCGAGGGAGATAGGTTCAAATTTGGAGGATAATATACCGGTTGATGCTATTGCTCAGACTCGCATAAATAAAGATCATCCAGTGGAGAATACTTAGGAGATCCTAATGCGGGTGTAAGGAAAAGAAGTAGTATTTCTGAGTCAACGTGTTTATATGTCAGTATTAAAGATTCGGGCATCATCAACAAATGCCTTAAATGCTTCATCTCGCAAGTTGAACCGAAGAATCATCAAGTAGCACTTCGTGATAATGCGTGGGTGGAAGCTATGCAAGAGGAACTGGCACAATTCAGAAAGTTCAAAGTTTGGGAGCTTGTCGATTTACCCAAGGGTGCTCAAGAAATAGGTACAAAATGGGTGTTTAGAAATAATACTGATGACAACTGAATAGTAGTGAGAAATAAGGCTCGCTTGGAAGTCAAAGGATTCAACCAACAAGAAGGGATTGATGTTAATGAAGTGTTTGCATCAGTGGCAAGGCTCGAAGAAATTTGACTATTTCTAGCCTTCGCTTCCTACAAGGGCTTTAAAGTTTATCAGTTAGACGTCAAAAGCGCCTTTTTATACGGGAAAGTCCAGGAGCTGGTGTATGTCTCACAACCTCTAGGGTTTACTGATCCAGATTATCCAGACTGTGTCTACAAACTTGATAAGGCACTGTACGGATTACATCAGGCACCAAGGGAATGGTATGAGACACTGTTAACTCATCTCTTAGAAAATGGCTTTGAGAGAGGGAAAATAGACTATACACTTTTCATAAAGAGAAATGGAGAAGATTTCTTACTGGTTCAGGTGTACGTTGATGACATCATCTTCGGGTCGCCTAAAAAAGACATGTGTATTGAATTTTAGAAGGTTATGAAGAAGAAGTTTGAAATGAGCGCCATGTGGGAGCTGAAATTCTTTCTTGGTTTACAAGTAGTTCAGAAGGAAGATGGGATGTTCATACATCAGACTAAGTATGTCCATGATCTTTTGACTCATTTCAAGATGAATGATTGTTCTACTTATGCTACTCCTCTACCCGTGAATCATGGACTTCATCCAGATGCAGAAAGTGACAAAAACGTTGATCCAACTATGTATCGCGCCATAATAGGTTCGCTTATGTATCTAACTGCTTCTTGACCTGACATTATGTTTGCAGTTTGTCTTTGTGCCAGGTTTCAGGCTAATCCAAAGGAGTCACATATGATCGCTGTGAAACGGATTCTTAGATACCTAAAGGGGAAACCCAAATTGGGGATCTGGTATCCAGCTGATGGCGAATTGGATCTTGTAGCATACACAGATTCAGACTACGGCGGATGTAACCAGAATCGAAAGTCTATTACTTGTGGATGTCAATTTTTAGGAGGAAGCCTCGTTTCCTGGTAGTGCAAAAAGCAGACATCGGTGGCTGTTTCCACATGTGAAGCAGAATACGTTGCTGCTGGTAGCTGTTG
Organism: Ambrosia trifida; assembly: GCA_028751855.1. Classification (NCBI taxonomy): domain Eukaryota; kingdom Viridiplantae; phylum Streptophyta; class Magnoliopsida; order Asterales; family Asteraceae; genus Ambrosia; species Ambrosia trifida. The sequence goes on from CM054122.1 coordinate 151,024,163, forward strand.
TTCACAGGTTTTGTGGATTCAACAACAGATGCGGGATTACGGTTTGAATTTCACTCATACTTCTATACTTATTGATAATCAGGCCACCATTTCAATCACAGAAAATCCCAAAAACTTTCCCAAAACAAAACATATAGACATAAGGCATCATTTCATAAGGGATTGTTTTGAGAAAAAGATGATTTATTTGAAAAAGGTTGATACATTGGATATTCCAGCTGATTTGTTCAAAAAAGCTTTCGATAGAGCTCGGTTTGAACTGTTAGTGCAGCTGAACGGGATGAGAAACATGGAATAACTTTTCGTTTTCTCATAAGTGCTGAGCTTTTAGTTTTAAGTTTTTAGTTAGTTTTTACTTTGTTTTTATTTGCTTCTGCTTGGTTTCGCACAAAAAAAAAAAAAGAAAAAAAAAACTATAGCAAATGTGGTACCTAATTGAGCAGAAAAATTAAAGCTAAGTGTGGCTGCATATTCATTATATGATGTACTGGTAGGCAATTGACACACGACTTCGGTATGTCAATTGATATATGCAGACCTGTAGACCATCATGTCTCATACCTTGTAAACAACATGGATAATGGAAATTTACTCACCTGTTACGATGAACTTTTGTGCATGACTTGATCGCGGGGGTATGTCATGTTGTGGGTAACATAGATGATTCAGTTTAATACACTTAAATGCTAATATGGATTTGGAATCGTTAAGTGTTATATTGTTTATGTGGATACATAATACTTGTAATCGTCTTGGAATGCAGTCTTACACATTAAGAAGTTATTAAGAACATTAACTCAGTATGACATCTCAATCTAGCTGATATGATCCTTTTAACCAGTGTTTGCTATAACAAAAAATAGAGTGTTTTTATGTTTCTACATAGTTTACTTGAATTGTCTTTACGTTTATTTCTTTTACTTGTCAAAAAATCCAAAAATCCAAAAGATTTTATTTTGCTTCACGATTTGACGCACGTGAAACGGTTGTTCTGTGGTGGATCTGACTGTTTAGAAAATTTTGAAAGTTGTTTTTCTAAAACACATAGAAAATTTTGCAAAACAGCATATATTTTGAAAGCTTATGAACTTTAACCGCAAAACAATTTTTGTCACATATGGTTTATATACTTTGTAAGTTTATATTTGTTATGATGGTTTACTTACAAGTTTTTTGAGTGTGACAGGTTTTATATTTTGATAACGATGGACGTGATGAGGTCTGAACCTCCTTTTTTGACAAATTCATGTGATTCAAGAAAATTTTTGAAGAAACATAGACATGAGGATGACAAAACACTGAAGTTCTAAAAAACAGTTGTTGATTTGAGAAGACTTAGCAGCTCAGGGGGAGAAATATACATATAGGAAGTAATATTCTATGTTTCAGGGGGTGTAAAAAGACTTCAGATTGAGTAATGCATTCGTGTAGAGCTCAAGTGGAAGTTTTTACAATCCAAGCTTATTCTCAGTGGGAGTTACTTAATTCTAAAGAGATGCTGAACATAAGAGAGCTGTTAAAGACTCAAGATCACAAGTTGAAGAAAAGAAGAGAAGTGATCTGCCAAGTTCTTCTAAATTACTTTGGTACACAATCTCAAGATCAAGCTGTTGAAGATTAAAGACTTCAAGTGGAAGACAATTGAAGATACTTTGAGATTTGAAAAATAATCTTAAAGAGCATCTGTCAAGGGGGAGTTTGTTGGTGCAAGTTTGTGACAGGTATCAAACGGATAAGCCAACGCTCGGGATTATTGACAGAAGTCTTTATATTGTTCGTGTCGTTAGAAGAACTTGTCTAAGTTAGTTCTAGAATATGTAATTAAGCTAGTATTGTAAAAGCCCAACACAAGCCCAGTTAAAAGCCCATGAGGATGCATGTATATAAGTAAATGATACATGGGGTTTTAGGGGTTTGTTGGTTAGTCAATTGGTTTTGTCATAGAGAGTTTGAGAGAGAGCTAACTAGGATTACAAGTTCGGTGTGGTTCTTATTAATTGTTATCTGTGATTCGATTAATAAGAAAAACATTAAAAAGTAATTTGTGTTGTTTGTGTGATATCCACGGATCAAAGATATTCCGCGTCTAGGATTTGTGTTTGGTTTGATTGCAGAGAAGATCTCGAGGGAAATGGACCTACAATCCAGAAAGGTAGATTGAGATGGTATGGGCATGTGAAGCGGAGGGGGTCATCAGCTCCAGTAAGGGCAGTTGAAACCCTTACCGTCGAGGGGAGGAGAGGTAGAGAAAGGCCCAAATTGACGAAGGATGAGCGGATTAGGCATGATTTATTAGATTTGCACCTCTCTGTGGACATGGTCCAGGATAGGGCTTCATGGAGGCGTAGGATTAAGGTCAAGGACCACTAGGGAGGGTACATTAGAGCTTTAGTTGTGTCCCAGAGACTTAGCCTTGCTCACACTTTAGAGGGACTCTATAGGTAACTACCTTCGTGTTTGTGCGCATACAGTATGATGTTTGATGTTTAACGTTGTTTTTAGTCAGGAGAACTCTCCCTATTTTCATTGATGATTAGTCATACCCTTTTTTTTTTTTTTTTGAACCGGGGGTCTCTCTGAAAGCAGCATTTCTATTCTCAGAATAGAGGTAAGGTTTGCTTACATCTCACCCTCTCCAGCCCTACTTGTAGCTTGCTATTTATGAGATTTACTGGGTATGGTTGTTGTTTATTTGGTTTAAAGAATCGTTTTTTTAACCGATTTAGTAACTGATCCCAACCGGTTATAATCCCACTGACTATAATCATTTTGGGTTTTCTACTTTTCTACGTAAAAACCGGTTTAAAAAATGGTTTCCATCCAGCTGAAAAAAAATACCCGTTTTGTACACCTGTACTTTTGGCCCACCATTTCTCATGAATATCTGTATCTCACTGGTAATGGGCTAAGATACTAGTATTTTTACGATTACTTGGTTGATGGTCATATTATGCTATTCATCTTTTCATCTGTTTTTTAAAACGTTTTTTAGTAATTTTTTACTATTATTTGGTTGTTGGTCATATTACAATGGGGCTTTAAAAAAAAATAAATAAATAAAGAGGAATGCTCCGCTGTTTTACCTTTTTTAGATATTTTTAAAAGCAAATTTGTATTTAAAATCGGATATTTTTTGTTTCGTAAACTATAGCGATTGACATTACCGTTGTGCACCTGTGACGAACACACCCACTTTTGACAACCATATTGATAACACCAAGCTCCTGCCCCATTGTGTGCAGAATAAATGAATACAATGCCGTTGCGAAAATGACCAAATTGATACCGGTAACAATTTTTTCCAAAACTTGATACCGAGTTGGTATCGAAAATGAACCGATATCGGGATTAGTTCGCTATCGGTATTTTCGGTATTTAATACCGAAATACTCATCCCTATTCTAAAGTGCAGGGTAAACCAATTTAAAAAAAAAAAAATGAAATACTGGAAGCATTCAAACACCTAACGGTTTCTAATTTGTTTGACCGGGTGTTATCCCAAATTCTTCATGTCCATATTACGCACTCGGTTTTGGACATTTATATTGTTTTCACACTGACCAAATAAAAAGAAAAATGACAGCTATTTGACAAATCATATCATATGATTGACACAGACCAAATAAAAGAAAAGAGAAACACAAATTGACTATTTGACCAACCGAATCAAACGAAAGAAAGCAACTTCATCCAATTTATACTACTCTTCTGTCTATTGGTTGGACCTAACATATGTATATGACACAATACGGTGAAGTTAGACTATGGAATGTGGGGGCTTGGAAAGAAGGCAAGAGTTGTCATATGTTACATGTGGGCTCTACTTTTCAAAAATAATGAGGAGTGAAGGGGTTTAAAAAGGAGCTTGAAAAGGGACTTGTTTTTAAATATATAAAGGTTATTTATAAAAAAAAAACTAATTGGATCGTGCCACCTCATCCCTACCCCGCCCCATACCGATGAAGATTACCCTGCCCAAAGAGTCACGCCACCATTTCCATGCCATGGAGGTGGGGTAGAGGAGGTGAAGGGGAGTTTCATGCAAAAAAAAAAAAAAAAAAAAAAAAAAAAAAAAAAAAAACTTTCCACTCCCCTTACTCTTATATATAACTTAATGAAATATTTAAGCTTAATTTTGATGCAGATTTACAATTTTCCTTATGTTTTTATGTTTTGATATAGATTTATTAAGTAAAATATAAACATTTATTTAAAAAAAACATGGAATGTGAGTTTTTTGTTTTTTTTTTTTTACAAATAGTGTCATCTCTCCAAACAATTTCACCTCTAGTGCCATCCTCTTTCAAATTTCATTTTTAGTGCTATCGCCATTACTAATGGCGAAATCTGCGTCATCTTACACAAACCTAGAAAATTTCTACACAAAGCTAACTGAATAGTTCATTTCGCCGTTTTCAATAGCGAAATCTGCACACTTTGCCTTTAGCAATGGCGAATTCTGATCCATTCGCCATTAACAACGGTGATTACCTTGTAAAGTTTGTATATAACGAGGTGAGGTGCATATGTCTCAAACGGGTAATCTTCATGCTATCATGCTGATCCGCAAAAAAAATACCATCAAAACAAGTTATTAGTTGATGCATCCACTTTCAATACCGCATATGTTTATAATATTACACTGTGTGTATGTCACAAAGGGTGGAATTGGTGGTCTCGGAAAGACTATGTCTCCATTTGCTGTGGTGAGGGCACATTATCACTGTCCGGACTGGTTCTATGCATAGACCCATTGGAGGGCAGCCTTCACTTAGCGGCCTGGTTCTATGCAAAGACCCAATTCTAGGGCACACTTTTATGCTCATTAGATCGATGTTACATTTGCATAGAGAGTTAATAATATTGGAGAGGTGACGTGCCTACCAAATCTATGTCATGGAGAGTTAATTAACGTAGCATGGAGATTATGGTTGAAGATGCCCTTTATTGTATTTGACAGGGCAACTTCCAAGGCCCTCCCGTGACCAATGCGATTGGAAATGCTGCACGTTTGAGTATTTGTATTTTCAATGCCAACTTTCGACATCTCTTGTTTGTAAAACGATATTTAAGTTTTTGATTTCAATATCTCATGTTTGTAAAACAGTATGATTCAACGTGTTGAATATTTGTATTTCGTGTTTATACGTTTTGAGGTTTTAAAAAAGTCATCATGATCATCATGATCATCATCATCATCATACTCAGTTAATCCCACCAATAGCAAAAGCTAAGGTAGGGTTTGAGATGGGTAAGATGTAGACAGCCTTACCTCTACCCCGTGGGAATAGAGACGCCGCTTCTAGTGAGACTCCCGGCTCAATAGTGGTGTTGTATCAAGCCTTAGACATAAGGCACCACTACGTGAAAAAAGGGCTACGGTCACACCTAAAAACTGTGACCGTATGCCTTTCGCCACTCAAATTTTTTCCAGGTCAAGTGTGATCAAAGGTCGAGTCATCATAGGTATGATATGGCTACACTCACGTTTAGTGGCCGTATCTACTAAAAAGTGTGGCTAAAGGGTAAAAGCATTTCTTTCAGGAATTAACATTCTCTCTGTGAAGTGTGGCTAAAAGATAGGAACAAACACATCAAATTACTTTAAATGTGATCATTTATGTTATACAGTCACATTAATTTACTAATTATTTTGTTTTAGCCACATTAATTGTAAAAAGGTGTGGCAAAAGGGTTGTTGTAATCAAGCATTCTGGCCATTAAATGTGACTAAATGATAGTAACGGTCACATGAGTTTCTTAAAAGTATGGTTGGTTATAGTATATAGTCACATGAATTATCTGAAAGTATGGCTATAAACTATTCCTAGACACACAAAACAATTATAATTTTGAATGTGGCTATTATAACACATATGGTCACACATATATTTTGTTCTAGTGACATTTATTATCATTTCGTCACACAACAAGAAAACAAACCGACGATGGTGTGGCTATTAGGTATCCAAAGCCACATAAAATTTTGTAGGTTTAAATGTGGCTATTGTCTAACTTTTGGTCACACATATTGTTTTTCCTATGACGTTTGTTATCATTCGGTCACAAAAAAAGTGATGAATGTGTGGCTAATGGTTATGTAAAGCCACGTGAATCTTTGTAATTTTAGGTGTGGTTATAGCTACCCTTTCGTCACACATATTTATTATGGTTCGATGTGGCCATTTTCATGTAATTATCCATTTTATTTTCAATTTTTCGTAAAACAAAGACATCATGAAGCATGAGAAACCCAAAAAAGCAAATGATATTAACACTAATAAAGCAAAATCCATATATGAGTTCTCATCTTAAATATTAAAAACATTAACTTCTAATTGAAAGCTATTTATGCAAAGGGAAATAGCTATACAAAAACTAAAAACTATATTCTTCAAGTCCATATATTTACAGCTGCCTTTAGACTTGAAAGTTTTGTAGACTCCGATCATACAATTTGTCCAATACGTATCCAAATGCCCTCTTCTACATGATTCAAAAGAAACCAACTAATACCTACAAAGTAGAAATGCAAGTAAATATTCATCCATGGGTTGTTTGGTATAAATAACAAAGAGTGTACCTGGTGAAAGGATACAGGCTCTTCCAAAACTTCCTCTTTGGCAACATTCTTGCTAAGGACAACACTTTAGGCTTTGTTGTTTTTCTGGGTCATCATCCTGCGCATTTTCAGTCTAAACCTAGTCGACGAGCAGTTTAAGAGTAAAAACTTGCATCAATGCAAACACGCTGCTATACATCTGTAAAACTTATTACCAATTAACATAATATCCATGGTATCTTTGACTTGTTTCGTTGCGCATTGACAAGATCTTCCGCCATTGGTTCTCCTATTCTTATCTGATTGATTTGAGAAGCTTACAACAATTGTAACTCTAGACACTACTAGCACCAGCTGAAAAATGAGAGAAAGCAATTGTTAGATAGTGAAAACATGGAAATAATAAACTCAAACTATATATAGGGCACCGGTTAACAAAGACAAATGTGGTCGTAGACTTTAATTGAAACCAACCTTGAGGTATAGACTACGCCAAACCTACAACCAAGAATAGAAATGGAACTGGCATACCAAGTACACGACTGAATGCAGGGGTATGCTGATAACCAATTTAAAATGGATTTTCATCATCATTTTTCAAGAGTCATTTGTTGGGTCTTCATTTAACAATGCTACTAAGTATTTATACTCGAACTACAACCTACATTCACTAAACCTTTAACGAACACCGCATAAAGAAAGAAATACGCGGGCGTAGACTCTTACTCAAACCAGCCTCAAGGTACAGACTATGCAAAATCTACGACCAAAAATTAGATCCAACATACCAAGCACAGGACTCAACAAAGGCGTATATTAGTGACCCATCCAAATATTTTGAGGGGGAATTTTAGGAGGGAAATCAAAATTTTGAAATTTCAAGAGAGAAGTATTTTGAGAGGGAAATTGTAATATGTGTAGCCACATGAAATTTGTAATTTTAAGTGTGACTAATGTTTAACATTTGACCACACATATTTTTACATGACATTTGCTACTATTTCGTCTTACAAAAAAAAGAAGGTGCCAATGGTGTGGCTAATATGTATATCAAGCCACATGAAAATTTTCAATTTTAACTGTGGCTATTGCCTAACCTTTGGTTAAACATATTTTTTCTCATGACATTTATAATCATTTCGTCACATGAATTTTTGTTACTTTAAGTGTGACTATTGTCTAACTTTGGTTACATATATTTTTCCATGACATTTGTAATCATTCAATCACACAAAAATAAACAAAGTGATGATGATGGGACGAATACTTATGTAAAACCACATTAATTTTTGTATTTTAAGTGTGGTTATTGTCTTGCCTTTGGTCACACAATAATATATGTGGCCATATGTATCAGCTTTTAGCTACATCATCAAACAAATACTAAAGCAATAAATTACATTTGGCCACACTTTTCTAGTGTGACTACTAAACGTCACATTCTTTCTCAAAGTGTGGCTAAAGGATTTGAAAAGTTATGTTTTTCGTCACATGAGACAAATATTATGGCCATAGATAGCATTTTACCGCAATGTTTTTAGTGTGGCTAGTAAATGTCACGTTTCATATTGAAATGTGGCTAAAGATTTTGAGCTATTATACAATGGTCACATGAATACGTGAGATGTGTGGCGAAAAGTGGGCTGGAAACTTTTCAAATGTTAGAAGTGACCTTTAGCCACACATTTAATCAAAAGTGTGACAAGACGATTTTAGGAAATGTGTGGCTAAAGCCACATTTTGGCGTAGTGCACATAACACTTAGCAATCGGGACAAACCCGACTGGTGAATGTACCCCCTTGTCTTTTGGCTATCAACGCCACCACCTGATGCATGATTAATCGTCCGTCATTTTTAACGTTATTTTCACGAAATTAGTAAAATAATGTTAAAATTAGTGCAACTTTACTTTCCTCCCCCCTCAAAGGCCACACATATATGCATTATAAAAAAGTGTTGTTATATTATGTAGTGGTTTAATAACGAGTAAATTATTATTGACAGAAGTACCCTAAAAACTAAAAGGCAAATACAAGCACTAAACATTAAAACAAAATTAAATAATCATCTAACATGACAAGAAGTTGCGACACAACACCATTTGTATAGGTCGTCAGCCATGTGGTGTCGATAATTGACACAAGCCTCTTCGACATCGATTTCTAACAACAAGGATTTGTTTTCAACAAGACTCTCCATCATCATATAAACCAGGACACCTGCATTAGCAACCTTTCCGTTGTCTTGGGGCATATCTAATTCAACTTCACCAACAGAAATTTGATATTTCTCGACATGGTTGGACTTTACCTAGTAACGAATACGTTAAAGAAACCACCCGAAAATGTGTTAGCATCTCTATAGAGTGAGTAACTTCATGTCTTTGTTTGTTTCTCCATCTCTTATCAGTCCAATATTGTGTGATTACCATGTTTCTCATATTAATTCGGACAAGCAACCAGTCTGCCACCCCAATTGATAAAGTAAGATAAACATAGTCAACTTCCCAAAATGGAGGATATAGGTCCATTCTTCCTGCCATGTCGAGGGAAATTAAAGAATCCTGCACTTTCATTTCATCATAGAAAGCAGGGGGTAGTACTGTCCAATGTAGTTGTGAACCCGGATTTTTTAAAAGCTTCGATTGTCTAAGATGCTTGAGTCTTACCGTCCACGCTTTAACATGCTGCAAACATAATAATGCATAAGATTCGTGATTGGCTTAATTAAAGTAATATAAAATGAACTTAAATTATGGTGAAATTTACTGATGATGATAGCGCACTGTTGGGCTGGCACCCAAGAAGGGTACCCCAAAAATTTCGGTCTATTTTTTTTAAATGGAGCGAGTATAGAAAAATGGAGCATCCCCGTTTTTATAAAACTCAACAACATCACTGGACCAATTTTTCGACTCTTCAACAGGAATTGCAAAATTGTTTCTGAACTGCTGGTTTTCTGGAGGGTTTTGTCCGTGATGTTCTGAAAGCTTATCTGGTTGGTTTTATGGTGGATTAGTCTGTGGGATATTTGAAGACGAACAAGCCGTGAATGCCGTTGACCGCCTGTGTACACGCCTCTATAGTTGGTCAGTAAATCTTGCCGTTTTAGGAACGAGTTAAGAACAGTAAAATCCGTCTCTATTGTGTTCCATTGTTAGAGTAAATAAGATGAGTTGTTGAAAAGTTGAGTGATGTTGTAAATGGGGTATTTATAGATACAAATTGGAATTTTTTTTGAAAAGTAATCCATAGTGGTGGAGTGGTGGAGAGGCCTTATGTTCACTTAGGTGATCATGGGTTCAATTCCCACTTCCAACATTTATGGTTTGGTATCCGGGTGAAGATCGAATACGGGTGGCGCCGGTTCGAATCTGACGGGCGGCGAGGTTTTACCGAGTTCTATAACACTGTCGTGCCTTCGGGCGGGTGGGGCTCGGGTTTCCGCGCATCGGGAGAAGGCGGGGGCTGCTGGAGGTCGAGTAGTCGATTCTTGGGCACGGCGCCCCGCAAGGGTGGTTGCCACACGGTTGTTCGCCGATCAAAAAAAAAATTGAACAATAAATAAAACTTGATAATAATTAAATATAGTACATTGATAGACAATCAAACGAGTAAATGACAAACGAAACACGATAATAATTAAACCACACAACATTTAACGCAACAAATAATTGATCCACAAAACACATGACATCCTAAATAAACCTATATTAGACAAACCATAGACGAGATCACGGGTGACAGTTTTGACATGCATTATGTTTGGGCCCCCTTTGTTTACATATTCCACATGTATATGGTCTTGCTTGATTTGGCCAGTCCATTTGATTGTGAATTCTTTTTTACTGCCTTCTACCACGTTTCATGGTGATTCTTGACGTATTTGGCTTAATTTTCCAGTCCGGTTGATAACACGTTTTTGGGTTGTCCAATGGATAAAACTCACCCGAGTATGTCGCTTTGTAAGCATCAAGTGTGCATATCTTATCCACCGTGTCATGTGGAGAGTCCCCCCTTTTCAAGCAGACTACGATTGAGTAGGAGCAAGGAAACTTATTCGTTTGCTACTTACCACATGAGCATTTCTCTTCATTGTATCCATTGCATAATTGTACTTCCTATCTTGGGTGGCGCTACCGATATCCCAACAAAGTTCCTACAATTCTTTAATCCGAAACTTCATTATTAAGTTGATTTGAATGTGTCGAAGACAAAACCGATGGACGGAGTTTTCTTTCCATTCCCTGAGCTTTTTTTAAAAGCGTTAATAACTCCCGTGTGTCTATCCGAAATAACACACAATTTTCTCCTACGGTGCATGACAACGTGCACCTAGAGTTTTTGTAACAACATGCACCTTTGTACGACCCCTTTAAGTGACTACCATCAACATATATAACATGCATGCAATATTGAAATGCGTTTATTGTCGGCCCAAATGCCCAAAACACATACTTAAATATATGTATCTCTGATGATTCACTAGGTTCGTGTAACCACTCTACAATATTAGTAGGGTTAGGTTTTTGTAGTGCATTAGTGTAGGTAGGTAAATCCCTAAAGTTGGTCAACCATGACCCGTAAATCCTCTCTATCGCATCTTTCCGGGCTCGCCAGGCTTTTCTATAAGAAATATCAACGCCCATATGGTCTTTTATGTATGCTCGAATGTGCTTTACAGGATACGTAATGTCTTCCTGTACATGGTGAAGGATTTTAGTTGCAACATCGCTAAATTTCACACATCTGTTGTTCTTCGCAACAACCGTTCCGTAGCAATTGTGCGAGTCAACCCATCTAGTGAGTCGCTACATGTGACCCGTTGACTTTCTATGGGCGTAAGCATACCATCGACAAGGTGGGCCTCCGCAAAGAAGCTCAGGGAAATGAGGATTTATTGAGTAGCATTTCGCTCTTCATTTCTTGGATGTGCTTTCAACAACAAAATTTCCTTGTTGCATTGAATATTTCAGGATTTAACGGCAGGTGTCTACTCTAATTTTTTTGCGAAGTACATGCCAACACGAACAATGTGTGGCAATTGTGCAGACCACATATCCATCTCCTTTTCTACATCCTTATCAATGGGTTCGTAATCCCTTAATCCTTAAGGGAATACAAGGTTGCTGACGATGTTTGTGATGGTTCTGGCGCATCAAGGTGCTCCGGAATTTTAGGTTCTTACACAACACCTTCTGCATCGGAGGATTCGTGGGAGTCTGGAAATGCTTTAGATTCTTTAGTGGTTTCCAGATGGGGTTCTTCTTTAGGCTCTTAATCATCAACAACGTTGTTCATGCTAGGTGGACTGGCTTCATACGAGATTTGGCTGTTGTAATTTTCATACATGGGTTCTTGGTTTACAGGTTCACGGATAGAAGTAAAACCGCCTAGCAGCTCCATACAACTAGGTTGCTGGAGGGATAGTATTTGTTCAATACTTACGTGAACATTAGGCCGAAACAACAACATAGTGGCACAGTGGTTGGTAGGCTTGGTTTCTCCTTGTGAGAGCTAGGTTCGATCCCCATTGTATTCACTTTGGTGGGATATATTTGCCAAGTGATGGTTGGGCCTACCCTCTTTAGAGGGATCAGGTTTGATTCTGATGCCCCCCGGTTTTCTACTACCGTGCATTTACTCCAGAGAGGCTTGCCTCTTGGGAGGATGCAACATCTGTCAAGTGGCAGGTGGCGGGAAATTTTCCGGGTGGAAGCCTTAGTGCCCCTTATGCGCAGCCTTGACTCGCTTGTGGGCCGGCCACCTATGGATTAGGTGCTTAGGTGATTAATCTTCTACAACAAAGAAACTAGATGAATATGATAAAAACCGACACACAAGATGAATAAGAAAACGATTTCATTACTGATTTGTCATTGAAACACCATGAAATACATACTAGTACGCACCGAATCAATCTTGTGCTACAAAGATAACCAAAAACCCTAACCCTAGAGCTGCTACAAAGCTTTCTATTTATAGATAGGCTGATGGGCCTGCGCACTTAAGCTAAGTGCGCAGGGCCCATGGTTAAGTACGCAGCAACTAGGGTTTAACACATAAACTATTGCATAATTACATATTAAGTCCCTAGATTTATACTTTACATCAAAAGCTTTCAAAAGTCTTCATTCTGGTAACTGTGGTCTCAACAAAACCCAACAATACTCCCCCTCAACCACAGCTACCAGCTCTTCCTCTTTCTCAGTCAATCGACACATCACTTGTCTCCCCCTCTTCTCTCTCTCCCTGAGCTGGGGATCTTGAATGAGAACGGCAGCAAGATCTTCTTCAACGACAGGTGGTTCTTGAGTAGTCTCAGCTGCATGTTCTTCTTGAGCGGGTCTCTCTCGATCAAATGTTGTTGCAGGTTCTTGAATCGGCACCTCTGAAGCAGTTTCAGCTACAGCTTGTGTTTCTTCTGTAGCAGCAGCTTTGGCAGCTTTTCCTTCTGTTCTTTAGCCATATCTGCTGCATTGATCCTATCCACTATGTCAAGCAGCTCTTGCTTCACCTTCATTGCTCGATCCACTGCTCTTCTAAATAGTATAGCTTCCTCAAAAAGTACATTACCCGCTCCCACGCGGATCTGATTAGCAAACAACATATTCAAGTCTGATAAGTTAAAGGCAAACACATCTACCGGATCAAGAATCCTCATAATCTCTGCATCATCCTTTGACTTGATTACTGCTTCACTATCGTAGAACCATTTCTTGAAGTCTTTCAGCATGACTGGAAACTCTGGACGTATCGGAACTCTAGTGACGACCTTGGGAGGGTTTATCACATAGGTGATCCTTCCTTATCTGGTGGCAGGATCGATTCTCGTCTTTGAGATGCGTCTTCTCGGCTTCTGTGGCTTGAATATCTGGAAGTCACTGTCACATTCCTTCTCAATGAATCTAGCAAGCATGGTTCCAGTTGAGTCGTTGGTATGGTTGATGAAGGGGGCTCTGCTTAGTTCCCTGATATCCTAGCGAGGGAGAGTCTTCAGATCAGTTCGACCTTTGAAGTATTGGATAACTCCCCCTCGTCTCTTGATCACGAACAACCTCTTCAACTCGTCATACTTCCACGAGATGATCTTTTCTTGGTGGGCTTCTCTTGTGTGGTGGATGTTCTGATGGAGAGCTGGAATAGTAATCGGCCTTCTAGGGAACCATGTAGACCTTTCAGGGCAAACTTTATGACCATCAGATGTCTCATATACTGTTTCTTCTTCGTTTCCCATTTCTACGAACATCTCTGGCATCTCGTCTTCACTAATCTCATCCACGTCACTCTCCTCAGCTATCCTTTCTTTCTCCTTCTCTTCTTCAAGGAACTTCCCGAAATCAAAAAGTTCATCAGATGTCGTACTTGGGGCACCAGTTTGTTGTTTCTGCAACTCCTGAATCATGTCGAACATCTTCGTCTGTACCTAGGTCTGAAACTTGATGAGATATCTTTGATCCCTCATAACCTTCTCAAGATTCTTGTTCTTGTGTTTCAGCTTCTTGATCTTTCTTTTCAGCTCCTGATTGTTGTGCACAGAGCTTTTAAGAGTACAGATCTCCTTTGCAGCAGTCTTTCCTACTTCTTTAGCCAACTTCTCATACAGTTCCTGGTGCACTGGTTTGCGGCGTTGTGCAGCAGGAGCTGAGGAGGATGGTTCAGTTGGCCTCTGTGCAGGAGCTTTGGGGGCTAGAGCACTAGCAGTTGACGGCCCAGGTTGATCTTCCACCCCAAACATCGATTCAATGATCACTTCTGCCTCAACATATTCCTCAGTCATCACACGAGGAATCTCAGATTCTGGTAACTGTTCCCTTCGTCTTTTTCTTTCGGCCCTGTTGAAATCAGCTACTTGCTGTAGGGCTCGTGCAGTTTCCAGCTGTTCCTCTGTTTGTGATTCTCTGCCTTCTTGCAACAGACCAGTCGTCCTCTTTCTCTTGACTACCTTTGAGGGAGCTGCTTCAGTGGCCACCCTTTTGCCTCTAGCTTTCCTTCGAGATCTTTCTTCAGCAGTTGGTTGAGCTGAGGAGGGAGCAGGCTCAGATGGAGTTGGTTCAGTAGCTGTTCTCTGTTGAGCTTCTGCCATGTCTTGCTTCCTTTTCTGAATTTTGTTGTATAGTTATATGATAACAGGGTAGCGTTGGGCCGGGTACGTGTTCTCAAACATAGGATCCCAATCAGCAGTGTTGCACTCAGTAAAAAATCGTGCACCTCTAGTAAAGTTGTACTCGTCACCAAGTGGCAGATTCTCATGCTGTGCATTTATCATTATCTACACAAATCTAGAATACATAGCCCACTTGTTGGAATCAGACTGAGCGTTCTTTACCAGGTAGTCAAAAATTATCCTAGACAGATTAAACGGCTCACTCTTACAGATCTTGATCATAGCACTCGACCACTCCGTGCTAAGAGCATTATATCCCCCTTTCCTGTGACATAGAGACATGATAAATACGTGACTAATCAGTCTCCAATCCCTGGTCAGCTTGCTCTTCTTGATGTCCCCTCTTTTTTCGAATTCGACCTTGTACCCGACTTTCTTGAACTCATTGTGAATATCAGCTTTGGATAAGAATCTAATAGTTCCAGGCTGATCTCCAAGTCTCAGCACGCTTCTGACTGTTTCTTCTGAGATAATCACTGGTTTGTTTCTGACTGTAGCGTTGATTCTTTTGACGCCATCGACGACCTCATATCTAGATGATCTCCAAAAGCCTTCAATGTGATCTGAATAAACATGTAGACTGTGCTCCACCGCATATCCGATCCTGCTTTGCCGGATCCATGCAACAACATCTCTGAATTTTGTATCGTCAGTCTCGAGATTAATGGGCTGGTTGTGCATGCCTCTTGGGTCCCATTCAAGTGCCATCTGTTTCAGGTCATGTGCACGAAAAACAAGTTAGAATTCTTGATTGTAAGTAGACGACCAATGACTCATCTTAGACTTAGACGGATAACGGACTTAGACCATTTTAAGTTCTTCATGTTCTGTGTTTTGGTCAGTCATAAGATTATGTTTGATTAATTTTCTTTATAAGTGTGCAAGATTCATTTGATTTTACAGTCTATGATCATTAATGTCCAAGGTTTAGTGCACAAGTAACAAGTCTAAGTACGCAATCCAGTCAATGGTCTTAGATAGTCAAGTACGTATGGTCATGTGAGGTTCAGTGTTCAAGTACGCATGACATATGAAGTTTTGTGAGCTAAGTGCTCAGCCAAGTACGCAAGTCATATTAGACTTAGTGGTCTGAGCACTTAGTCAAGTACGCATGACAAATAGGGTTTTTGTGAACAAGTACTCAGCTAAGTACGCATGTCATATAAGACACAGTGGGCTAAGCACTTAAGCTAGTACGCAGAGCCATGATCTAGAACACACGGGAACACAAGTGCGCAGGTAAGTCAAGACTCGGGCATGGTAACCCCATAGCCTTGATAGACCAATCTGCGTACTAACCAAGTACGCAGACACTTAAACTCTCGTTTAAGATTTAGGTGCGCATCACAAGTACGCATGGATCTAGGGTTTTCAGAGATTTGACTGTGTATGAAACAAGTGCGCAATGTTCATCAGTTAGTACTCAATCTTCAAAATTAACCCAATTTTCAAAACCCAAAAACCACAACTGATTTCTTTTAATCAAACTTGTAATCCCTGTAATCACAAAAAATAAACAATTAGCACATTATCTACCTTAATAGTAGTGATAATCAACTAAAAGGAGAAGAAAGGAGCGGATTAAAAGGTGATTAAAGGTGATTAGTGGGTTTAAGGGTGATGATGAATGATGAGGATGATGATGATGATCTGATTTGGGTAAAAGGGGATTAGGGTTTGTAAAAACAGTAACTGTTGTAAAAAAAAATATTTACACTCGTATATATACAAAAGACATATGGGCCTGCGCACTTAAGCTAAGTGCGCATGGCCCAATAAGTACGCAGGGGCCCAAATCCAGCCCAATAAGTATGCAGAGGCCCAAATCCATTCCAATAAGTAGGGATTTACCATATCTCACCTTCTGCATTCAAGATCATACTAACCATACCTGCCAGATCACGTTTCAACTTCCCGTTGGATAGCTGCAGCCTAAGAAAAACTGTTGGTATGCTTGTCCACTTAAATCCATGCCTTTTCTCTTTCAACATGTGTTTGGTGATGATGTTTATCATGTTTTCGGTAATATTGACGAAAATTTTGTGGACCCCACTTGTGTTAGGTATAAGCCTACCGATCCTCAAGGTTTGTCGAATTATAATGATGAGAGCTTCAGGTCTATGTTACCATAAGCAAAGAAGATGATCATTATCTTGATCAGATGATGAGAGCTTCAGGTCTATGTTACCATAAGAAGAGAAGATGATCATCTGATCGCTTGTTGAGCTATCTATGTATGTTTGCACGTCACTAACATTACGGGTCTTTTGCTGCTAATTTAATTACTTTTCCTAGCCCTGCATTGGTAGCTTGCACTCTTAGGTGTCTTTTGATTGTATATGCACAAAATTTTCTGTGTCCTTTGATTTTTCAACCTGTGTATGACCGGACTCAGCTTGTGCAGACTTATAGCACAGTGGGAATCCAGCTTTCCGTGTAGATCTTTACTGTTAATCACCTATTAGCAGTTTACTTGATTCCAGGCTGAATCTACCGACACATCGTTGCTTGAGGCCACAACATCCTCAGGGTCCTATTCACATGCTGACGAAATATGATTAGTTTCTATCATTTCTTGAATTAATTTTTGAAATTTTGCAGTAGGGATAGACCGGTTTTACTTTCTCCCCCAAAAATCTTGTTTGAAATAAAAATAAGATTTTTCTATATATTATGCACAAGTAAAGATTTTTTTTTTAAATAAGAAATCATTCAAAATTTATCATCTCCAGCCATGTTATCAACTGACGAAAACGGGATTCAATATGTTTGGTTTTAGAATGGAATGAATCCGAAAACGGGTATCTATTGGCAACACCTGTATATATCCTTTGTCGTGAGTATCGCGAATGGAATGAATCCGAATTTCAATATGTTTGGTTTTAGAATGATCTATTGGATTCTTCACGATGTCACGACAAACATCATTATCAATGAAAATAGGTGTATGCATGACATTCAAACCGTAGTCCAAAAGCTGATTTTGGATCCATAACACTTGACAGCAATAACTGGATGCAGCTGTGTATTCAGCTTGAGCAGTGGAGATGGACACTGTTGTCTGCTTCCCAGAAATTGACAGCCACCAGAGACAAATTTTCTGTCAATCCTGCAACCTGCATGATCACTATCAGAGTATGCGATTAATTCAAAATTATCACTCTTAGGATACCATAAACCAAGTTTCGGTGTCCATTCGAGGTAGCGGAAGACTCTTTTTACTGCAGTTTCATGAGATTGCTTGGGATTTGACTGAAAGCGTGCGCAGTATCCAACTGCCCACATATTGTCTGGTCTGCTGGCTGTAAGATACATCAATGAGCCAATCATTGATCGATATGTGTGAGGATTCACTGAAAGGCCTTGAAGATCTGGTACAGGTGTTGTTTGGGCCGCAAAAGGAGTGTTGGACGGCTTGCAGTCAGACAGGTTGTATTTTGCCAGGATGTCTCTTGTGTATTTGGCTTGATGGAATAGAATCCCGTCTTCTTTCTGCTGAACTTCCAGACCTAAGAAAAGACAATTCTCCCATCATGCTCATTTCAAACTGAGACTTCATAATGCTTTCGAATTGCCTGCACAAATTTTCATCAGTGGAACCAAAGATAATATCGTCAACATATATTTGAACTAGAATAGAGTGTTTGTTGACTTCTTTGGTGAACAGAGTCATGTCGATCTTCCCTCTGGTGTATCCATTTTGCAACAAATACGAGGACAAGGTCTCATACCAAGCTCGAGGAGCTTGATGAAGACCATAGAGAGCCTTATCCAATTTATAGTATTTGTTGGGATGATGAGAGTCTTCAAATCCCGGCAGCTGACAGACGTAGACTTCTTCCTTGATTTTCCCATACAAGAATGCACTCTTCACATCCATTTGAAAGACTTTGAAGTTTTTGTATGAGGCGTATGCCAAGAAGATATGGATGGCTTCAAGTCGAGCAACTGGAGCGAATACTTCCTCATAATCAATACCTTCCTGCTGACGAAAACCCTGAACCACCGGATGAGCTTTGTTATTGATCACCACACCACGTTCATCCATTTTGTTGCGAAAAACCCTTCTCGTTCCAATAGGATACTTCCCTTCAGGTAAATCCACTAGCTCCCAAACCTTGAGTTTTATAAACTGGAACAGCTCTTCCTGCATGGCTTCTACCCAGCTTGCATCTCTGACTGCATCTTCAATGCTGAAAGGTACTGTCTAAGATAAGAATGCTGAGAGTGCGGTGTTGAGCTTATCTGCCTGATTTCTGATAAGAACACCCTCAGTGATTGGTCCGATGATGTTTTCAACAGGATGGTTCTTAGATGATTTAAATCCCATGTTCGGCTCTTCTTGAACTTGGTAAGGCAGATTTGACAAGTGATCTTCAGGGATTGATGAGCTGGATGGATCATTTACAGACTGTTGTGCTGAAGATGTTTCTTCTGAAATTGGAGTACTTTCAGGAGGTTGTGTGGTCTCAGCAGTTGTATCACCATTTGTGGATTGAAGAGGAACGATTGGATCAGCTACTAATGGAGAGAATCGGGTGGTGAAGGGTGCAACATCGTCTTCAGAAGAGTAAAGAGTATCTTCGAGAGGAGAAGGAGCTGCTGCTTGATTGTCAGATGTTTGATCTTCAGTGATATTGAAATTGTTGAAAACAACGTCCACGTCAAAGAACCAATCAGGACCTGCTCCTGTGTTAGTGGGGTTGGATTCCTGCCAATCTACATAGAAAGATTCAAGGACCATCTTGGTGCGTTTGTTGTATACTCTATAAGCTTTTTGACTTGAAGAGTATCCAACAAAGAAGCACTCATCTCCAACTGCATCGAACTTCATTATGTTCTCATAGTTGTTCAGAAGAGTACATGAGCATCCGAAGGGCCTGAAGTAGTCAATCAGAGGTTTTCTTTTGAAAAGTAATTCATAACCTGTTTTCCCGCGCGCCTTAACGATTAAGACTTTGTTAAGAACATAACAGGCGGTACTCACAGCTTCTGCCCAAAAGATGATCGGCAACTTGGAGTCGATGAGCATTGTTCTGGCAGCTTCAATAAGTGTGCGATTCTTCCTTTCAGCAACTCCGTTCTGTTGAGGAGTTCTCGTAGCACTGTACTGAAAATGAATTCCTTTGCTGTTGCAAAAAGTCACGAAGCTTTGATTTTTGAACTCTGTTCCGTGATCGCTTCTGATTGACCTGACCTTTAACTTCACTATGTTTTCAATAAGAGGAACAAACAACATCAAGATATTAGCGGCTTCACTTTTTAACTTTAAGAAATATACCCATGTGAAATGAGAGAAGTCATCTGTGATCACCAAGCAATAAGATTTTTTAGCCAAGCTTTTAACACTAATTGGACCGAAAAGATCCATCTGCAATAATTGAAGAGGAGAGTCAATTGAGTTCACTGTTTTGGATTTGTGCAATTTTTTTGTGTTGTTTTCCTTTGGCATATGCTAAACATTTTTCAAAAAAAGGGAATTCCTTATAAGGAAGTCCTCTGACAAGATTTAGTTTAGAAAGTTTGTTAATGTTTTTAAAGTTCACATTCCCCAATCGCCTATGCCATAACAGTGACTCTGACTCGGATGCCTCTGAAAGTAAACAAGTCATTGTACATTCAGCTTTTAGCATAATCATATTGGTGGGTTGTTTAAATCCTGGCTTTAGAAAGATGCACTCCATGTCATTGAATAACACCAAGATTCCTTTGTCACAGACTTGTGATACGCTCAATAGATTGTAGCACAATTCTGGAACATAATTGACATCTTCTAGAGTCAGTGCGTCGGAAACCACATCTCCTATTCCAACTATCTTTCCGCCCTTTTCATTCCCAGCGAAAGCAACAAACTCTCCATCAATAAACCGATAGTTTTTGAGGAGTTCTTTCAGCCAAGTCATATGCCTTGAAGCGCCGCTATCAACATGCCAGAGATATCTCATAAGAGTTATTAACCATTTCTGTAGTTTATTCTGAAATACAAAAGAAAACAAAAGAAATATACAGATAAATACAGGAGACTCTATGTACAATCACGAATCAGACCTTCACTTAGTTAACTTTGGGAATCCAGGTCTGCTTTAGTTTTGATCTATCGTGATTTTCACCCAAAATTGACTCTTGTCTTTTCAAAATTTTTGTGGTTTTAACAAAACTTTTTACTGTTTCTTGAAGGTTTTTAATCTGATCAGAAAAGTAGTTTTGAGTTTTGACGTCATTTTGTGGTTTAGATTTCAAATGACATTTTTTGACCACATGACCCTCATTTCCATATCTAAAGCATTTTGAGTGGTTAGGCTTGATCTTTGGAGAAGGTCTGGATGATGATGGTTGTGATGCTCTTTTCTTGATCTTGTTTGAGCAGGAGCTTTCACTTAAACATGATTCATCAATGTTATCGCTTGATTCTTCGTTTGTGTTGCAGTCAGGCTCGCTGATGTTGCTTTCTGTATCACTCTGTGATTGTTCAGAACTTAAGTTACCTGTTTCACTTTGTGATTCTTCAGAACATGAAATATTTGTAGATGATGGAGTAAACTCTGGAATTTCTTTAGTGAGAAATTTCCCAAACCTGTTCTGTTTTAGTTCTGGTACAAACACAGATGGTCTATATACATATTAATCATCAGAGAATGCAGCATTAAGATCAACACAAACTGGCATAACATTGTCAACACAAACATTAGAGCGTTTGATAGGATTCTTCCTATCATCAGAGGCCACAACGCCTTTTAAGTCTAGTCTAGAAGTTAATTTAGTACTGTCATCCGGTCTAGATAAACTATTATAGTTATCCATCCTAGATAAACTATTACAGTCATCCAGCTTAGTTAAACTATTACATTCATCCGAATTCAAAATAGTTTTAGAGTTATCATTATTCCAGATGAACCAATTCACTGTAGAGTAATTGGCACCCGGGTGACCTAACCCCATCGTCTGTCCACCATAACTCTCATCATCTTCCACATGAGAATTTTGGGTCACATCTGCATTGTTTTTACTTATATTAGAGTTTGACTCAGATTTGACACATTCTTTTTCAAAAAGATCATTTTTTGGATGAGGTTTTGGAATGGGTATATATTCACTTTTGCTCAAAGGTAAAAACAGAGATTTTTCAAGTCCCTTTTTATCCTTATACCCAATTCCATCTTTGACGAACGATTGCCATTAGCAATCTATGATGTCAGCATGAGCATTTTTGCTTACATTCCATTTGTCCACAATAATCTGGAGATGATTTGTTTCGTTTCTTGATTTTTCTAACTTTTCTGTTAAATCATTTATTAAAAAATCTTTTCTAAAGACAAATTCTTTTAGAGTTTGCATTTCAGCTAGAGTTGCATTTAACTTTCGCTGATACGCTAGCTCATTTTCTTTCATTTCAGTGTTGATTTTTCGGATATCATCCATCTCTCTTATAATTCTCCTATTGTGAGACAAATAGTAAGCAACAGGTGTAACACACCTTGGTGAGCACAGCTTTGATTTTATTTCAAGAGGAATACTTACCAGATCTCTTTCCTCAACTGTCTTGGGCACATTCTGCGGCTTCTCATCTGCTTTGCTAGTGGGTGTCTTCTCGGCTACGAGTGCTTCCTCATAAGCGGCTTCTTTTCCCTTTTCGGCCATCAGCACTCCCTTCAGACCAGCATTCTCTAGCATTCCACCCTTTGGCATTTCAGCCGACGACCCTTCCAGTAAATTCACACCATGTGTGGATTTAGTACAGATTTTGGCCATCAATGCTTTGTTCACATCAGCTTCAACCGCAGCTGCCTCCTCTCCCCAATCGAAATCTTCAACCACCAACGCTTTCTGTTGATTTGCTTCACTTCCATCAGTAATCGCCACCATTCTTTTTGCCGGTTTGATCTCTGCTTGATTCAGAGTGGGACACTCATATTTGAAGTGCCCAAGAGTCTTGCAGTTGTAGCATCTAATCTTTGACTTGTCAAAACCTGCTTTACCATTCCAACTCTTCTACCGGTTCAATCTTGAAATCTCTTCACCCTCAGAGTGATCAAAGCCATCTGCCATTTCAGATCCATTTCTTCCATATCATCCGGGTCAACTTGATACATGTCTTCAGGATTCATCATCTCACTCTTAAGATCACCTGTCTTCAAAGCCTCAAAGCTAGTCATGAATGTGTTGAAGAGTTCAACATGTTCCTTAGCGAGCTTTGTGAGCTGTGGGTTGAGTTTCTTTGCAGCTTTGTCAGAGTATGAGACAGTCTTTCCCGAGCTTGAACCACCACCACCCATTGCATCCACATATACATGTGATGAGCTTGAACCCATGTCACCTACTGGAGTCATTAGTGCTAGATTCTTCATAGCAGTGCTAGGAGCGACTTTCGGAACAGTCTGGTTCATTTCTCTTTTGGTGATATCCATTTCGAATGACTTCAGAGTGTTGATGAGATCAGACAAAGTAGATTGAGCATCTAAATACTCTTTTCTAATCAACATGCATTGTAGACTCCATTCCTTGGGCAGGGAGTCGAGCAGTTTCTTGATTGATTTTCGGTTGTTGACTGGAATTGCTGCTTTCTTCATCTTGGTTAGCATACTCATGAATATGTCAATGTGTGAGCTCAGACTCTCACCACGAATGCTACCAAACATATCATATTCCTTTTGCACCTTATCTTGCTTATTTTGGCGCATTTCTTCATTCCCTTCATAGTACTCGTTCAGTGCATACCACATATCATGAGCAGTGCCGTACTCCTCAAACATGTTGTAGACATCATTTGATAAGGCCATGGTGAGGGCACCATAAGCCTTATGGTCTCTCTGAAGGAGCTGTTTATCAACATCAGTGTAGGTGGAGGGATCAGGGTTGAACTCCTCCCCTGTAGCAGTTGTTTTCATGGGAATGTGTGGACCTAGCTGGACAGAGGTCCATTGGGTAAAGTCGTTCACATAGTAGAACGCCTTCATACGGTTCTTCCAGGTTCCATAGTCATGTGCACCCATCAACTTAGGGATACGAGTTATAGTTCCAGTCTCCAGTTCAGCTTGGGTTATTGGATTAACTGTGTTAGTGTTACTATTACCAGCCATTGATTTAGGTTGATTTTATAAGTTTGGTTTTCTGATATTATAGGTTACAGTCTAGAATAATGTCCACAGTCCTTAAGTGCGCAATTAAGTACGCAATGAGCGAGTCAAGTGTGCAGCAGCCTGTAACAATAGAAACAACCTTGTCAAGATATTTGTCTCATAATAAGTGCTCAGTTTTGCAAGATACACGAGTAGCTGTTGCTTCTTTAATAAGTGCGCAGATCAGTCAGCACTCGGGCATGGTAAGTGCTCAGTCTTGACTGATCAGTCTGCGTACTAAACAAAGTACGCAAACACTTAAACTCTCGTTTAAGATTTTAGTGCGTAGAAACCCTAGCCAAGTACTCAAAACTACGCCTTTTCAGTAAGTGCGTATAACAACCAGAGATTTCTGATTAAGTGCGCAGAAACCCTAGTTGTGTGCCCGGAGACAAGGAAAGCAATAAGTACGCAACTTATTAAAATGAGTGCGTACTTACAGACATAAATTTAAGTGCTCAGAATAAGAAACAAGTATGCAGCTTATGAGCTAAGTGCTCAAAACAAGAAATAAGTACTCAAAGCAAGAAATAAGTGCGCAAATCAAGAAATAAGTGCGCAAATCAGTCTGTTAAAAAGCACAAAACTCAGCTGAATCCTATCCAAAACCTTTTCATTCCATTCTGAAATGCGTGGATGAAGTTTCTACTTAAAATGAACAACTTATAACACCTAGAAACATAACACCAACGAAATTTGAAGCAAATAGATAAGAAAGACACCTTTTTTTTTATAATCACAAAAGTTTATAAAAATATTAATAAAAACTAACAAGATGATGGTTTTGATATCTTAAATAGATACAATCTAGAGCACAAAGGCTCTGATACCAAATTGTAAGTCCCAAATACTAGATCTTGTTAAGTGCAAGAGATTGTTATCACTTAGAAACACCTATGGATTAGGTGTTTTAGGTGATTAATCTTCTACAACAAAGAAACTAGATGAATATGATAAAAACCGACACACAAGATGAATAAGAACACGATTTCATTACTGATTTGTCATTGAAACACCATGAAATACATACAAGTACGCACCGAATAAATCTTGTGCTACAAAGATAAACAAAAACCCTAACCCTAGAGCTGCTACAAAGCTTTCTATTTATAGATAGGCTGATGGGCCTGCGCACTTAAGCTAAGTGCGCAGGGCCCGTGGTTAAGTACGCAGCAGCTAGGGTTTTACACATAAACTATCGAATAATTACATATTAAGTCCCTAGACTTATACTTTACATCAAAAGCTATCAAAAGTCTTCATTCTGGTAACTGTGGTCTCAACAAAACCCAACAACGCGTTACAGACTTCGATACACGTCCCAAAAAGTAAAAAAAAAGTACATTTTACATCAAGGTTATAATGCATATTATTATTCTCATTAATGAATTACTCCCTCCATCCCTATTTAAATGTCTATCTTTCCAATTTTGGTTGTCCCAAATTAAATGTCCATTTTCAAAAATATAAATGCAATTTCCAGTTTTGCCCATAAAAGGCAAAACACAATCACCACTTTTGAGGATGTTATTGTCATTTTACCACATACAAACAAAAGATTTAAATGTGTGTTTTTGGGCCCATGACATTTAAATAGGGATGGAGGGAGCATAATGAAAGAACCCACCTTTGCACAAAATGTAAAATGACCAAGGTGGCCGTTTCAGGCTATTGTAGTTGATACTCAAATCCGGTTTTATGGCCCTAGGTTGTACACGTTCGTAGACCTCCGGTGGAATACTAACGTGTCATAAAAACCTACTTGGACGGAACGCGTTACGGACTCCGATACACGTCCTGAAAAAGTAAAAAAAAAGTACATTTTACATCAAGGTTATAATGCCTATTAATTAATTATAATGAAACACACGTAAATAAACACACTTAAACACAGTTAAGTAAACACACTTGGGCTGCCCACACTTAAACGGACTCTGCATTTGAGTTTTACATTCACGATCTTGTTGGTCACAAAACAACTGGAATTGTATTTCATAATAAACCCTATCAAAATGCTCAAAGTCATCTTCAGTTAGGGGGGGGGGTCTGCGTTACGGACTCCGATACACGTCCCAAAAAAGTAAAAAAAAGTACATTTTACATCAAGGTTATAATGCCTATTAATTAATTATAATGAAAAACACGTAAATAAACACAGTTAAGTAAACACACTTAGGCTGCCCACAATTAAACGGACTCTGCATCTGTGTTTTACTCTTCACAATCTTGTTGGTCACGAATCAACTGGAATTTGATTTAATCATAAACCCTTTCATCATAAACCCTCTCAAAATGCTCACAGTCATCTTCAGTGGGGGGGGGGGTGGTTTCGTTTCCAAGATTGGTGGTTAGCAACAGTATTGTGGTTGTGTAGTCGTAGTATGGTCGGAGTTTGGTACTTGCATAGTTGTAGGACGTGAAGGGTTTGGTTCTTCATGCACAGTTGTAGGACGGGAAGCATGGGGTTGTTGCACAATGGTATGATGGTGAAAGTGAAGATGAGTTTCATGCACAATGGTATGATGGTGGTAACAGTGATGCCTAGGTTGCAATGGGGACTGTTGAAAGGAAGGATTTGGTTCTTCATCATTGATGTTTAGATGACGATGTAGCTGTTCATTAATTTCATCCACTTCTTGTCGTGGATTGGATCTCTCAGCTACAGGTGGGTCAGGCCAGAATATGAATCCACAACCACAGGGTTTCCTAGTGCAATAGTAGAATCGACGCCTTGGATTTCTTGATGTTCTAGATATCCGAATAATTGTTTCCGAACCACAACTCCAATACAACATTTTTGGATGTCTTATTGTGGGATGAGAATGGCAATGTGTGTACACATTAACAACAACAACAATAACAATACTAACAACAACAATAATAATATTAAGAAAATACATTCAAGGGTATATATCGGAGTTATCGACGATGCAGGTTTCACTATTACTAATGGAGGCCATAACAGTTTTCGCCATTGCAAATGGCAAAAATGAAAGGTTTCACCGTTGTTAATGGTGAACTTGTCAGTTTCGCCATTGCAAATGGCGAAATGCACATTCGTCAAAAAAATTTACTATAGTTGCAGAACTTTTTCAGATTTGTGTAAGAGGTTGGAAGGTTTCGTCGTTGTTAACGGCGACGACATTAGAAATGAAAATTGAAAGAGATTGGCACTAGAGGTGAAAACTTTTAGAAAGGTGGAACTATGTATGAAAAAACTCGGAATGTTAAATGCTAATTGCTAAAAGAACCCAAAAATAAAAACTTGAAGAGACACAAAATTTAAAAAAAAATTTAAAAACTGGTTCGGTTTCATGCTCGGTTATCGGTCAGAACAACCGGTCCGGTTGTGATAAGACTGCAAACAAACGATTTAATTAAAATAAAATAAATTTTAACTACAAAAACATTACACGGTCCAGGATGTTTGTGATTTGATTATGGTGGTTTCGAAATTAAATGATTTAAATCTTACAAAGAATTGTTTTTAATTTTGTATATGTTATTAAACCCTTTAAAGCAAATCAAACCAAAGGTTACTATGGGTCGGGTAAAGGGTCTGACCCGACCTGGATCCATTAGATGTGAGCGAAAGATTTTAGCTAAAATAGGATTATACGATCATACAAGTCACAAAACCAGGTGCGGAAACCCTAGTTCTGAACAAATTGATAAAACACAAATCACGACACAATCAAGATCATTTTCAATATCATTTCATAGATTAACTTCATTCAAATAAGCCTTTACAATCAGTTTATGTTAATCTAGAACACACACACAATTTCTCAAAACACCTCTGAACCTGACCTAAACCTGGACACAACTGACAACTCTATTACATAATCAAAATCACAAAATCTATTTATAGACACTGCACGTTCGCCCCTTTCTGCTGGTCGAACGTGGACAATTTCCACATTCGCCCACTTCCAGTGGTCGAATGTACATCTTGATCAAGTCCAGTCTTCCTTCGCCCATCATCAGTCTACCTTCGCCCATTTCTATTTACCTTCGTCCCATTATATCTACCTTCGGCCAATCACTAACATATGTTAATAATGTTTATCCAATCCTTAGTCGCAAAACGCATCAACAAACTCCCCCTCGACTATTGATTGGATAGTTTTCTCTGTTGGTCCATTGTCTTGTTCATCAACTTGATTTTGAGCTGTTTCTTCTGCTCAGTAGTCATTGGCGGCTCAAATGTTTTCTTCACAGGCTTAGACACATTGGCTATCTTAACTGTCTTGCCAAGTTTACCCTCCAAGTTGCTTCCTGCATTAATGTCATACGCAAAACAAACTCCAACCACTTGCGTGTATTTTCTTGCTTGAGCAAAGTCATTTGGTTCAAAGTAGATTGGATTGAAGAAAAGCATGATGATGTCTTCAAACGTGCAATTAATCAACCACATAGGATCAAATACATGAACATGCTTGTATTTATCCTTTCCATCTCTCAACACGATCACCGCTTCAGCCTTTCTCCAATCATAATACCAAAAGATGAAATCAGCACTGAAATGCTGTGGCATCGGCATCAACGGTATCTTCCTCATCACATTAGGTGCTTTGTAAATCAAAGTAACACGCTTCAGATTGGTTTGTGGATCAATATCCCTATGCACTTTTCTTCTGGGATATTGAGGCTTAAATCTGTTCCATCTCGTACGACTTTCCCAAACCAATTTATCTGCGCACCAACCGACATGTGATCCATTTACTTCGGCACCTGACATTGGGAATCTGCATAAGTCTCTAACCGCCCAGTATGGTAGAGTAAGCAAGTCACAGAATCTGTTGAAGTACAGAATTCCGGTTTCCCATTTTGCAGCAATACATTTCAGTCTGCCTAAGTAAGTCCACCCGAGAGCTCTGCCTTTGAACTTGTCATTATGAAATCTGTAAAAATTACCTTGAGCTTCAGGCTTTGGTCGGTTCTCATCCATTTCCTTCAATCTCTTCAAATAATTCTTCAACTCATCAGACTGGTTAGAAGAATCTTTCTTTTCAGTACCAAATACCTTCTCAACAAACTCTTCACTACTTTTCTTAGCTTTCTGTTTTGCTGACTTATTTGGTATCTCAGTGAAGTCAGGAAATACTTCATTTACATCATCTTGTCTAAAGTACTGGGGAAACTCTTCATGAGTTATATCCTCCATCTCCACTTCATTGTTCTCAGGAGTCTGCACATCATCTGAATGACTTCCAATATCCTTTTCAGGAATATTTGGAATCGATTCATCCATCATAAACTCCACAAAAGTTTTTCCTACCCTCTGTGCAAGACCGTCTAGTATTTCTTT
This sequence comes from Ambrosia trifida, assembly GCA_028751855.1. Taxonomy (NCBI): domain Eukaryota; kingdom Viridiplantae; phylum Streptophyta; class Magnoliopsida; order Asterales; family Asteraceae; genus Ambrosia; species Ambrosia trifida. The sequence goes on from CM054122.1 coordinate 151,053,319, forward strand.
TGCCACAGATGCAGGTAATTCCCCTTCTTCAAGATCTGGATCTTCATATTCCAACTCATATCTTAAGTCATCAGTTTGGAATATCTCAGCGAAGCATCCTGTGAACTCAATGGTCCACTCTCTCTTTTCCAACATATCCTTATACAACTGTTTAGCATCATCAGACAGAGATCTCACCTTCTCATTCCAGAAAATACTTTCATCTGAATCAACGTTCTCACCTTTCTTCTTGGAACTTGATTCTCCAGTATCTTTCTTCTTTGGTGTTCTCTTCTCATAAGTGAATCTAGAAGTATCATCTCCTCCATCATGATCACTTCCACTGCTAAACTCATCTCCTTGCTTTTTCCCAGCACCTTCAGCATCATCATCATCATCATTGTTGTCATCATCATCATCATCATCACTTTTCTCAGATCCATCATCATCCTCATCATCATCTTCTTGTTCTTTCTCAGATTCAGAATCTTCATAATCGACTTTCTGTTCTTCTTCTTCTTCATCTTCTTCACCCTCTTTCAACTGAGGTGCCCTACTATAAAGCTCTTCAATCAAATTACTAAGGCGTTTGTTTTCATTCCTTAGTTCTTTGTTATCTGCCTTGATCAGTTTGATCCTGCCCTTGTTTCTTTCTCACTTTCTTTCAAGTTTCTCATTCTTAGCTTCCAACATCTTAATCTTATCATTTATATCATCCTGATTAGATTTCGAAGCAACCACTATCTGAAGCATTTTCTCCTCATTCTGCTTGAACTTTGCAATCTCAGCCTGTTGAGCAACTAACATCTTCATCATATCTTCCATTTTCTTATTCACTTGCTTCATGACATCATCATCCACAGTTACTTTCTTCGACTTTGATCTAGATGGCTCAACTTCAGTTACTTTCTCCTTCTGAGGCTTTTTGAACATATCGAGCACTTTATCCAAATCGGCATTGAATTGATCGATTGGTAAAGTCTCTGCCTCTTTCATTTTCTTCTGCTTCTTGGCGACAGGTGAAGACAGCTTAGATGGTGTACCAGCATCAGGTAATCTTTTACCCTTCAATAACTGAGCTAACTCTTTCTCCCTCAGTTCTTTTACACTTGACTTCTTGGCCATGGTCTTTTGCTTCTTTGTCTTTCTAGGCAAATTCACCACTACAGTCTCTCCAACACTCAGTTCTGCTAGATCAACACCTAGACTCTCATCTTCAACTGATTTCTTCCTTCTCTCAGCTTCTTCAATCGACTGGTTCAAGGATTCATACTCACCAACCATAGTGGCCTTACGTTTGGTGGTCCTCACATTTTCATCATCAGAATCCCACTGCTCATCAACCTCAGTCTCCTCTGAATCTACCGACTCTTCGTCCACCAAACCTGATCCTTTCTTTGCTGTTGATTTCTTTCTAACCACTTGTTGCTTAGAACTTCCCTGATCCACAGTCTTTCCCTTCCCCTTCCCTTTGGCTCCAGGATTGACTACTTGCCGTTTCCTCTTAGTGCTTGAATCAACATACACTAAGGGATCATCGTTGTCCGAGTCACTATTATCATGCCTTGCTTTGTTCTTGCCAGGATCAGTGTAATCCGGACGAGCCAAAGCACCAAATAATCTCCTGTTAGGTGGCTTCTCACTATCAGGCACACCTTTGTAACCCTTCATTCTCATCAAAGTTCTAATGTTCATATGATCTTGACCTAGGATCATAGTCGGATCCTTTTTCAACATAGGATACTTGTAGTCAAAGATCATCATCAGAAATCTCGGATATAACATGAACTTCATGTTCTTCATCCCTTTCAGCATCTCCAGCATATGATCAAGAATCATCCCAGAAACATTAAATGGTTTGTTGAGTGTCAACGCAACCATTAATGAACTTAAACTCCTTCTCATAACATCATATCCACCGCTCACACACCCAAATACGTGGATAAGAACATGTGCAAAATACTTATACTGCACTCCCAGCTTCCCCTTATACATAGATCCGTCAGTAATTGGACCTTTGTATTTCATCCGTAAGAAACACGCCTTCTGTTCTGTCCATGACAACTCCCTGGGATCTTCACTATCTTCAAACTTTATCTGTAACGCTTCCCGAATATCAGCTTCAGTCAAGAACATCTCCATATCCTGAATCTTGCTCTTGATGATCGTTTGATTCTCCCAGTAGTCATACTTAGCATTTTGGTAGAAATCTTCAATGATGTCTTTATATATGATGGTTGGTGTGGCTAATGCATGAACTATCCTGCTCCTCTTCAGAAACTCTATGATCCCGGTGAATTCTGTATTCTTCTCTACATCTCCGAGATAAGCGCAACAGTTATGCGACCTTTCAAATGGCCAACTGCTTGGAACAGACGTTTCTGCCTCTGGCACTGGATCTGGAACTGTAATCTCTGCTGGAGTTTCCACATTTTCTACTGGTGCTTCAACATTCTCAGATTGATCAGCCATCTGCACATTAAAATCAAACAAACACGTCAAAATACAAAAACGACAAAAATTACAAAAACATTCTGCACATTCGCCCATTTTGGAATGGTCGAATGTGAGTTTATCTGGGCGAATGAACAAAATATGGTCGAATGTGAAAATTATCTGAGTAAAAAGTCACATTCGTCCACATTATTTCACCTTCGTCCAAACCAATTCCACCTTCGCCCTTTTATTTCAATCGAATGTGAAATAGATTTCCCCCAAAATTTGAAAATTTGCCAATTCAGTTTTTAACATCTCATTTTGATTTACATGTACACTAATATGGCCGATTATCACTTGTATATTACCAATTGTCAAAATTAATCAGTTTTCATGAGTTTTAAAATAGAATTAGGTTTAAACTGGTTCAATCAATCAAACGATCGTCCAAACATTGTTATAAACCTAATTCCTTTTGTATTCTCCCCCTAAAACTTATGAAAAGTGATCGGAAACAAAAACCAGTAATTAACAAACATTTTAAACCCCTAAAATTGAAACCCTAGGTTCTATTCATAAAACGATCAAATCTGATCTGAATCTTGGTCCATTACCTGCAATTATAGTCTTAAAAAGATCAGTAAAAGTCAGGGAACAAATCAGTGAATCACGAGAAACACGAGCAACAAGGTCTGGTTTTCAAGAAAGTTTGAAAAATTTTGTGAATGTGGGGTTCGAACCTGAAATGGTGTATTTATAAGAGGCCACGTTCGCCCGTTTGGTGTGGACGAATGTGGGTGATGTCCACATTCGCCCCAAATGAATGGCACGAATGTAAATCAATTCCACCTTCGCCCCTAACTAAAGACCCGAAGGTGAAAAATGTACCCGAATGTGGAATGAACACCCGGAAGTGAAATAATCACATTCGCCCAAAATCAAAACGGTCGAAGGTAATGATTTTTCCACATTCGACCCAATTAAGGGGCGAATGTGAAATGGAAAAATCTGAAAATTTCGCCAAATCACAAATTCGAATCCCGTTCAACATTTTTCAATCCGTTAAACTTCCAAAGCTCAAATTTTCACATTTTGAATAATACAAAGCCCAGATGGTGTTATCAAATCTCAGAAATTGACCATCAAGCATCCCCGGTTATCAATAATAAAGCAGAAATGCAAATCTTTTGGATTTTCTGAAATTTTTATCAAAACACACCTAAAATCTTTTTGGATTTTGTATCTATTTGACAATAAAAGTAAAATTTAACAAAGTAAAATGCATCAAAGTAAATGAAAGCAGTAAACATGTTGTGATTTCCGGTAAGAGGATCATATCAGTTTTACTGAGAAATCTGAACACAGCGTTGATCTGTTTTAATATTATCATTAGAAACAATATGTGATCCGGTAATTTGCTGATATTGTGGTCCACGTAAGCTCACATGCAGACAATTACGCAATGCTTTAAAATGATACGAATTAGATGTATTAGACTAACACATTGTGGTTCCCACACACACGACATACTCCCGTATCAAGAAGTAAATGCACAAAGACTCATTGTAAAGCGTGATTATGCTTTTGTCGTCTGTAATTGTACAAGATATAATGCATAGAGGTATACAGGTCAGCAAATTAATGCAGCAAAGTAACATATGCATTATACCAGGTTGAGGACTGATATTAATCATGATTTGCATCAATGATCAATACGATGTAATAGATAATCTTTGATTATCATATAACATGGAAAGTTCCTCAATTCGGTAACTCTAGGATTTGGCATATAGCTCTTTTATAAAGACATCCTGTCTGATCTAGGTCCGTAATGACTTACAGCAGAAGATCAGATAGGCTATCCCCAGACAACTAATAACATAACGACCCTAAACCTCCAAGTTTTGTACAAATACTCTATCAAACGAAATTACGGTACTAAGACCATATGTCCATGAGATGTTCAGCCACAAACGCGTAGTTTGTTAAGTTTGTATCTCTAATGCACACAATATTTAGTCTACGAAGCCTATCAGCATATCACACGTAATCAACATACGTCTCATTATACTATACAATTCTTTAGCCTGTGTCAGATCCCCACTGATGTACTATCATTTCCTCTTTTTATCCAGGAAATCATTTTGGTTTTTCTAATTTTTAGGTATTTTGAAAATTTTTCAATGTTTTTGGTTTTTCTGATAAAATGACTCCCCCTAAAATAAAGAACATATTTTTGGGTTTTTAATTTTTCTGAAAAACAAAACAAAAATTTGAAAGAAACAATCCACTTGAAAGCATCAACTTCTTTGAGGATTAAACAACCCCCTCGAAAGCATCAACTTCTTTGAGGATAATGATAGAAAAGAGAAATTCCTAATTAGCAAAGAGAAATTCCCAATTAGCAAAGATTTAAAACTAAAACTAAAATATTAAAAATGATAAACCGAGGAGCCGATTAGCCCTGTTTTTCCTTTATATTGTTTACTTTTAAAAGATATTCAAAGCGGGATCTGTCAAAAGCTTTTGTAAACAAATCTGCACGTTGGTAGTCAGTATGGATTTTGACCATATCAATCAATTCCTTAGCGTAACAATCACGGATAAAATGATATTTAATCCGGATATGTTTCGCTTTAGAATGATTTTCAGTATTTTTAGTTAATGCAATTGCGGCTTCGTTGTCACAGTGTATAGGGGTTTTAAGAAACTGCAAACCGTAATCGACCATCTGTTGTTGGATCCAGAGCACTTGCGAACAGCAACTCGAGGCTGAAATGTACTCGGCTTCACATGTAGACAGTGCGACGGAAGTCTGTTTCTTGCATTGCCAGGTAATTAACCTGCTCCCTAAAAACTGGCAACCGGCTGTGGTTGATTTGCTGTCTTTGTCACAGCCGCCCCAATCTGCATCACTAAAAGCAATAAAATCAAAATCATCATCATTAGGGTACCAAAGTCCTTTTGATGGACAACCCTTCAGATATCGAAGGATACGCTTGACCGCCGTCAGATGACTTTGTTTCGGCTTCGATTGATAGCGAGCACAGAGACACGTTGCATACATAATATCTGGTCGAGACGCTGTCAAATACATCAGAGATCCGATGATTGCTCTGTATGTAAATGGGTCTGTCAGCTCCCCCTTAGCGTCGACTCCAATCCCGTGATTGGGTTGAATCGGGGTATCCATCGGCTTAGAGTCCTCCATCTGGAATCGGCTCAAAATGTCGGATACATATTTCGTCTGGTGAATGAAGATCCCATCGGGTCTTTGGTCCACCTGTAAGCCGAGGAAAAACTGCATCTCCCCCATAGCGCTCATTTCGAACTTTTCCTGCATAACAGTTTCGAATTCCCTGCACAAAAGTTCGTTAGTTGAACCAAATATAATATCATCAACGTAAATCTGTACTAGAAGCAAGTCATCTCCCGTCTTCTTCGTTAAGAGGGTGCAATCGACGAGGCCGCGCTTGAATCCTTTGGAGATGAGGTATGTACTTAGCTCCTCGTACCACTGTCTTGGAGCCTGGTGCAAACAATATAAAGCTTTGTTTAGCACGTAAACCTTGTCCCGGTGGATTGGGTCCTCAAAGCCTGGTGGCTGCCCGACATAAACCTCCTCCTTGACTTTCCCGTACAAAAATGCGCTCTTGACGTCCATTTGATAGACTTTGAATTTCTTGTACGAAGCAAACGCAAGGAACATCCGAATAGCTTCCATTCGTGCTACTGGTGCATAGATTTCGTTGTAATCAATTCCTTCGATTTGATGGAAACCTTGCACAACCAATCTGGCTTTGTTGCGAACAATAACTCCACGATCATCCTTTTTGCACTTAAACACCCACTTAGTGCCTATTTTCTTTCTTCCCGGCGGCAAATCTGTGAGCGTCCAGACTCCCAATTTCTGGAATTGCAATAACTCCTCCTGCATTGCCTCAACCCAGGCATCTTCATTCAAAGCGTCTTTGTATGTCCTTGGCTCTACCTGCGACACATAACATGCAAACGACCAATCATTTTGACTACCAGATTTCTGAATTTTGGCATACAATGCTAAAGCACCAAAACTCTCTGGCGAGTTAACGCTTTTTAGCTGCCCTCTGGTCATAACACCACTACCAGGATCACCGATAACTTGCTCCAGCGGGTGAATACGATGAATCCGAGATTCCGGATTAACAGGTACAATCACTCCCGTCTGAGCAGTCAAGTTTTCCACAGCATCCTGATCATGACCCGTGTTTGATGATGAAGCAACATCTTGATTTGGAGTTGGGTTCACAGTTTGCTCCTCTAAATCTTCTGCATGTTCAAGAACGGCTTCTTCAAATTGTTCATCTTCAGATTCTGAAGTGTCTAGTGAAGTTGAAGCCTCTTGAAACATCTCTTCTTCTTGTATAGGAGCACTGGTATCATTAGAAGCTGGTGGGGGGTTTACGGTGATTGGACGCATCAACGGTGAAGTTGCCGCGTTTTCACACTCGTAAAGTAATCTGATAACAGCTTCTTCAACCAAGCTATCTAGGTTGAATGATTTAAAGAAATCTTTGTAATCAAACATCCAATCAGGGCCCGTGCCTTGCAAATTTTGAGTGTATCGTTGAACTTCCACGTTGGCCCAATCCTCCACTTGACGAGTTCGCTTGTTGAATACCCGTTTGAGCGGGGTTGCATATCCAACAAAATATCCCTCTTCAGCTTTTGGACTAAACTTCTCACCTGGATTCAACATCGTGCATGGCACCCCAAATGGTTCTAGATACTCTAAATTGGGCTTTCGTCGGTGTAACAGTTCATAAGATGTTTTTCCAAACTTCTTCACTGTTATAACCCGATTTAATGTATAATTTGCTGCATAAATCGCCTCATTCCAGAACATTACCGGAAGATTTGAATCAGCGAGCATTGTTCTAGCAGCTTCAATTAGAGTCCTATTCTTTCTTTCAGCAACACCGTTCTGTTGCGGAGTATACGGAGCCGAATATTCATGATGAATCCCTTTGCTTTCACAAAGTTCATCCATCTTGGCATTTTTGAACTCCGTCCCGTTGTCACTCCTGATTCTTTTTATCTTCAAACTGTAGATATTCTCCAGTCGAGTGAACAGAACATGTAGGTTGGTAAAGGTGTCGCTTTTGTTCTTCAAACACATCACCCATGAGAATCGTGAAAAGTCATCAGTGACGACTAAACAATAAAGCTCTCGAAGATGACTTTTGCGCTTGACTGGTCCAAAAAGGTCCATGTGCAATCGCTCAAGCGGCATCTCAACAGAGTTAACTTTCTTCACCTTATGGGACTGTTTGTGTTGTTTGCCTTTCATACAACTTACACACTTGTCGTTCAGATGGAAATGTTTCACGTTTACTCCATCGACAAGTCCATTTCTCACCAATTGATTCATTTTCCTCAGATGAATGTGCCCCATTCTGCGGTGCCACATTATCGATTCTTTTTCGGTCGCCTTGGATAGAAAGCATGTTATCTGTCCCTGTGATGTCATCGCCTTGGACATGTCAAGAATATAGAGATTGTTGACTCGAGGTGCCATCAACATAACCCACTCCTTTGGAATTTTGAAGCCCGGTTTGAGAATATAGCAGAATTTGTCATCAAAATGCACAGAAAATTGTTTATCGCATATTTGACTGACACTCAACAGATTATAGTCTATCTGCTTGACATAAGAAATCCGCTCGAAAGACACAATCCCATTACTCACGCTTCCTTCCATCGTGATATATCCTCCTTTATTACCCGCGAAAGCGACATACCCTCCATTAATATTTTTCACATCAAACAACAATGCGAGATCCCCCGTCATGTGGCCTGAAGCTCCACTATCAACAATCCAGAGACTGCTAATAGGGCTAGCTGGAGCTCCCTGCACACAAAAAGTAAACATTTAGTTCTTTCGGGGGACCCAAGCCTGAGTCTTGGGCCTTTGAACATTGGTTTTCAAAGAAACATCCTCATTAACTTTTTCAACAACTTTCTGTTTTGGATCAATCTTTTTCTGATTGTTCAAAACACTTTCATTTTTCTCACTTACCTTTGAAGTAGAAGCTCCTGGAGTACCATTAGGTGTCCAAGATTGTTCAGACCTTTTAAGAATACGAATTTGAGATTTTGGTTTCTCAATAGGTTTCTGAACATTGTTACCAAAAGTAACTTTCTTGGCAACCTTATCTGAGTTAACAGACTTAGGTCCAACATGTGATTTGACAATTGGTTTTTGTGGAACCTTTTGTCTATCAGCTGTTGTGTTCACCACAGGTTTTCTCCAAGATTGTTCCATTGCAATCCGATTTCTTTGATCATATTGAAATGGACGGTTGTTCCTCATTTGAAAATTGTTTTGATTATAAAATTGTTGTTGTTGAGGAACAGCCCGTCTATGTGGAGGAACATAATGATCAATCGGCTTTCTGATGGAATTTCGAACTTCAACCTCATGTCTTTTATGCCTTACATATGGACACTGAGCAAGTAAATGCCCACGTTCTCCACATTTAAAACATTTTCGATACTCTTCAAAAACATAATGAGCATTTGGTGGAGCAAATGATCTAACATGAAATTGATCATTATACTGTTGATTTCTCAAACTCTCAGGAAGTGGTCCTTTCGAGTAAGAGGGCTCATGAAAACCATTTGCTTTATCATTTGGTCGAATAAACTCGGTGACATGGACCTTTGGTTCTTGAGGAACTTCTGAAAACAGTTTCTTTAAGATTTCTGGTGGAATTTCATTGGTTCTCTCATGTTTTGGAAACCATATTGTGCTTTCTTGCCAGATTTTATCAAGTTTAGAATAGTTAACGTTTTTGATTGGAAATTCCTCATCAGAAATGATCTTATCGGATCCTTCCATCCGATAAAACACTTTAACAGGTTTGTCACTAGGTTCATTCAACTCATTCATTTTAACCACATTCTTAACACCATTATCTTTCTTAACATCAATCTTTTCAGACTTTTTATCACGATTAGCATTTGCCATCGGATGAACATGATCAGATGGTGACACTGGTTCAGTAGTAATGATGTGATTTTCTTTTGGAATCTCACATTCATTAACAGATTGATCACTACCAGTATCATCATTTTCTGAGTCTGAATTCTCACTCTCAGCATAAACACCCTCATTGTTCAAGCCCAAAATCGGTCTCACATCGGAATATGGATCACCAATACTCGAGGTATTAGATTCCATTTCAGATGATGAGTCTGATTTTACCGAACTCTCCGGTATAACTTGGTGATAGTTATGATTTTCAAAAAGAACCGGAGATGGTACAGACTTGTAATTGGTGGTGTTATCATCAATAATATGATCTACCACATAAGCAACATTCTTATAACTTTCCAACTTCTTGTTAACCTTTTCAGCAAAGCATTTTATGGCTGCCATTTCCAACTTGGTGTTTTCAATTTCATTGATATAGTTATTTATTGCCAATTGTTTCAATGACAAAGTGTTTTTCAAGTCGGAAATGTCCTTTTTATAGCCATCTAATACTTTGTTGAAAGCATTCAACTCTTTGCGAGTAGATTGACTGTTCAAGATAGCACTATCTCGTGAAATTCGGAGTTGTTTATTCTCCTCAGTCAATCTATCACATGTTCCACAATATTTATCACTCATAACATCAGTGCTAGATTCAGAACTTACAGGTTTTGGCGGTTCAGTCATGGCCATCAACGCAAAATGAGCTTCCTTTCCAGTGAAAAACTTGGAATAGTCGATCTTGGTGAAAGCGTCATCAGCAATGCACGACTTCCTCGTCATCAAAATGTCAGCTTCTGCCAGCAACTGATCAATATCATCATCTAAAGAATCAACACTTGCCTCTGTGTCTGATTCGCTCTCAGAATCTGAATAAACTGATCTACACTCTTCGGAAACATCAGTAACAGAATCAATCACCACTCCGGAACTCTTTTCCTCAGCCTTAACCTCAACAGGTTCATTCTCCACTTCCATCTCAGTCTCAGAATCATCACTTTCACACTCCTCAGTTTCTTTCTTCTCATCAACCGTCACTGACTCTTCCATATCAACCTGATAAGCAACACATGCCACATTCCCACCAGTAGTCACTTCCTCAACTCCTATTTGCATACCCGACCAGTCAAACCTTTCATCCTGTTGAGTCACCAAAGCTTGGTTCTGACTCGCATTCTGTTGGATCTCATTAGGTGTAGTGATAGGTACAACTGTTCGGTTTGGGTTGTTAGGAGATTGGTTTTGAATCTGGTTTTGAGTGTTTGGTTGTCTGTTTTGGTTGTTAAAGTTTCGGTTTTGGTAGTTGTTGTTATTTTGGTAAGAAACTTGGTTTTGTTGTTGACGGTTCTGGTAACTTGCATTGAAAGGATTTCGATTACCTTGTTTAGGTGGCTGGGTGCATTCCCTTTTAAAATGTCCTTTTTCTCCACAATTAAAACACGTAACCTTCTCCTTGTTGAATCCATAGGTTGTGTTGGGAGAGGTTGCCAAATCAGTCCTTCCTGTTTTCTCGATGAACTCTGTTGCTCTTCTCATTATACTCGCAAAAGCCCATTGAATGTCAATGAGTTCCATCTCTTCCTTGTCTATCTGTGCGTAGTCTTCGTTGGTTAAGTTGTTGTTCCCAATCTGACTAGCCACTAACCCATTGTAAGATGAAACCATTGCTGAGACTAATGCAATGTGTTGCTGAGCAACCTCCACAGTCACATTTCCCAAGTTAGATGTATCCAAAACCACCGGTTGTTGTTTAGGTTGAATAACTTGGTTTACTGGTTGTTGTGATTAGTTAGCAGTGTAAAAACCTGCTTGTTGCATTGGGGAGATTGGTGAAATGTAGGAATTGTATTGTGGTGGTGTGTATGATGGTTGTGAGTAGGATGATGTTTGTGTCAAGTAGTTGGTGGTTGGTTTTGATGATTCCATGACATTGGAAATACATGCAACATGTGGTGTAATGCTTTCTGAGCTCGAGTTACCAACTGGAACTGAAGAACCTCCAAAATACAAACTGGGATTCTGAGGAATCTGTGACCTTCTAGCTTTCCTCCTATCCTCCAACTCTTTGTTCTCCAGCTTTTCGATAAACTCTGAAATAGTCCAGAATTGATAAGCATCCTTCTCTCTGAGAACTTCCACATGCTGATCCCATTGTGGTGGTAAAGCATCTGCAAACTTATCCACCTGCTTAGTCATTGGAATCTGTACACCATAACTAGACAATTCAGACAACAAATGCATATATCTAGGAGTTAGTTCTTTTAGAGTTTCATTATTAATAAAAGAAAAATTCTCAAACTCTTTGACCAATTCTTCCATTCTCAGGCTCCTAGTCTTCTCGTTACCATCATGCTTCCTCTTAAGCTTATCCCAAAGCTGCTTTGATGTAGTACATGTCCCAAACTGATGCAACAGGTCACTTGTGATTGCCTGTGTCAATTGGGAAAAAGCCTTCTTCTCCACCACATATTTCTTCTTCTCGTCCTCAGTTAAGCTTTCTAAAGGAATCATCTCACCTGTATTCTCCAGAATCGGTGCTGTGTAACCTTTAACAATCATGCTCCATGCCTCTGCTCCTTCAACTCCCATGCCTTCCAAATGGATCTTGAACATGGTATGCCACTGATTATACTCTTGCATATCCATGAGCTTCGGTGGCCGAGTTCCACTACCTGTAGACAAATCCTTAATCAAAGTAGAAATAGCATTAGTGGTTTGAGTATTTACCGCCGTTGCAGCTACTCCCCAGTAATCAGATTGTAGTGCCGGATGAGCTACACTTTGAGGCATCGTGCTCGTCGTTGCCATGTAGTTAAGTGGTTGTGAAGACTGTGTGTTCGTCTTTTGCGCTGCCACTGTCCATGGGTCCATCGTTTGCTATTGTGGTTGTGTTGTTGCTGATCCCGGAGTAGTTTGAAAACGCCACATGATCACAAACTAAAAAATCTCAACACTTAGAAAAATTTTTCAACAAAATCCTAATTTCGCCCGAAAAATTCTAAGTTCGTCCAAAATGATCTAGGTTCGTCCAAACTTTATCACTCTCCCCCCTTCTGATCCTAAGTTCGCCCAAACAGTAACACCCGAACGTGGATATGACCAGAATGTAAAACAAAGTAACCTCCTTTCACTTTCGCCCCATTATAAAACGGTCGAAGGTGAAAATCTGTACCCGAAAGTGAAAAGTTCTACACAAAATTTTTAGGTTCGACCACTAACTCCTCAGGTTCGCCCACTTTTCAACACGTTCGACCACAACACTCAAATCAGGTTCTAGGTTCGCCCAAACAGATCAGATCTCATTTTTGAAAAACGGTTATTGTTTGAAAAACGGTTATTCTGATCTCAGATTTTCAAAAGTTCATGGATTTGAATGATCTCAATCAGGTTATGTTTCGGAATTGATTTGGAGCAACTTTAATTCTTGAAAAACTTAAATTCGACCACAATTTCACCTTTAAATCGATCAAAAACACTTAAAAACAATGTTTATGTAAAAACAGATGATATTAGGTCAAAAACATGTCCAAATCAGCTCTGATTTTATCAAATTTGTTGTTGTATGATCCTCTATGCTCTGATACCACTTTGTGAGCGAAAGATTTTAGCTAAAACAGGATTATACGATCATACAAGTCACAAAACCAGGTGCGGAAACCCTAGTTCTGAACAAATTGATAAAACACAAATCACGACACAATCAAGATCATTTTCAATATCATTTCATAGATTAACTTCATTCAAATAAGCCTTTACAATCAGTTTATGTTAATCTAGAACACACACACAATTTCTCAAAACACCTCTGAACCTGACCTAAACCTGGACACAACTGACAACTCTATTACATAATCAAAATCACAAAATCTATTTATAGACACTGCACGTTCGCCCCTTTCTGCTGGTCGAACGTGGACAATTTCCACATTCGCCCACTTCCAGTGGTCGAATGTACATCTTGATCAAGTCCAGTCTTCCTTCGCCCATCATCAGTCTACCTTCGCCCATTTCTATTTACCTTCGTCCCATTATATCTACCTTCGGCCAATCACTAACATATGTTAATAATGTTTATCCAATCCTTAGTCGCAAAACGCATCAACATTAGAACCGTATACCCTTTTATTGTTGAAATTAGAAATCACGAAACGAATCTTAAAAGACTATGTGCTTCTGGGTCCTAAAGGTTCTCATAGGTCGAGTAAAGGGTCTATCCATCCGGAACCTTTTAATGTAATAGGCTTTTATAGGGTTACATATTCCTATTATTTTACCATGCTCGTAAAAGAGTTCTTCAATATGGTTCTAACAATAGTTCACGAGTTGCCTTTTTTTTAATATTTTTCGTTTCTTGACGTATGTTTTGGCAACAATTTTGTTATTCACATCACTAGATATTATGTGAATATGTTATGCATACATCACAAATATACACACACACACACACATCAGAGTGACATAAATACATAAATGTTTACTTCAATTTTGGATATAATATATCGCATTTATGCATATATCAAGCCGAAAAATATTTCAAGAAATATACATTGTTATTTTAATAAATAATATTTTTTTAAATATTGTATTAACATTACGTGAAATCGATTACAATAACACGTAAAAAAGAATAATGAAAAGACTAAAAAAGAATATTGTTTTATTTTTTCGTTAACAATACATATCTATTTGATCATTTTTATAAATTATAGTTTTTGGATTTTTCATACATTATCTATGTATTAATAAGTCATTTTCTAATTAAAATACAAACAGTTCTTGTGGTTCTTATATTAGAACCGTGGGTTTGGAACCGACCAACCCGGAACCCATAATTTATATAAATCTAGAACCGCGAATCGGCCCATATATTTAAAAAGGTTCGGGTCCAAGGTTCTCGCGGGTCTGGTCTAAGGTTCTCGAGGGTCTAAACCACGAAATGCTCAACCTTTGTCTTGAATGTTTGTGATTTGATTATGGTGGTTTCTAAATTAAATGATTTAAATCTTGCAACGAATTGTTTGTAATTTTGTATATGTTATTAAACGAGTTAATTGCCAAAATGGCCCCTGAGGTTTGCTCTATAGTTCATAAGGTGTCTTGTCTTCTATTGCAGTGGTAGGGGACCTATTGAGGGCATAAACTGTTGTGGCCACTCCTTCAGCCCACAGAAAGTTAGGAAGTACTTTATCTTTGAGCATGCTTCCGACCATTCCCAATATAGTACGATTCTTCCTCTCCACAACACCATTATGTTGAAGTGTGTGGGGAGGAGTTAGTTCTCTTCTTATTCGAGCTTCTTCACAGAAAGCATTAAACTCCCTTGAACAGAATTCACCACCATTGTCTGTCCTTAGCACTTTATGACACATTCACTTTGTTTCTCTACTAATGCTTTAAACACTTTCAATCTTGAAAAAGTTTTAGCTTTGTTGGAACGAAAATAGACCTAGGACATCCTAGTAAAATCATCAACACGTAGGAAATAGTAATAACTTTTACCTAGGCTTGACACTTGCATGGGTTAACAGAGATCAGCATGAATGAGCTCTAATTTCTTGGAGGCCCTCCAGGAATGAGCTGAGGAAGTTTTGTCTGGTCTGCTTGCCAAGGATACATCCTTCACACAGATCTACACCACGAATTTTTGGCAAGCCTATGACCATGTTTTTGTCATGAAGAGACTTGAGACTGCTGAAATTAAGATGGCCAAATCTTTGATGCCATACTTGGGCACTAGATGTAGGATTGGTAGGTGTCACAGACTTTGTTCCATCAAGTAGGAACAGGTTGTTGGATGAGACCATAACCTGCATAACATTAGTTCCACCAAACTTAATGGTACGCTTACCATTAGCAAATATAAGAGTGTAGCCCTTTTTCATCAATTGTCCCACACTAAGTAGGTTGTACTCCAAAGATAGAGCATAGTACACATCACTTAAAAGCTTGTGTTGTGAGGAGCCTGAGTAGATCCGAACAGTACCTTTACCTTCTACTTTTACGGTCTTTTTGTTGCCATGTTGAACTTCCAGCTTAAAGCTTTCATCCAATGACACAAATGTTCTTCTTGAAACTATCATGTGATTTGAGCATCCAGAATCAATAAACCACAAGTTATTGGATTCGCTTACTTCATCTGTCGTAGCCATGAACAGGTGAGGCTCTTCAGTCAGGTCATCCTTTTCAGTGACATCCCCAACCATGTTGACATGAGGTTCTTCATTATACCAACAGTCTTTTGAAAGGTGACCAATTTTTTTGCAAACATTACATTGAGGGACTCTACTTTTATCAAAGTTTCTGCCTCTACCTAGGCATCTATGGTTGTTTCTTCCTCTTCCTCGTGAGTTGGAGCTGAATGATAGTTTGTAGTTCTCTTGCATGACTTGTAAAGCATGCTCTTCAGTTTTCATGGGCTTTTCATTCAGTCTGCTATTCAATCTTTCTTCTTGTGATTGAAGAGATCTCATAAGTTTAACAGGAGTCAGAGTAGACAGATCTAGTGATACTTCAATTGAAGGTACCACAAAATCGAATTTTGGTGAAAGTCTCCTAAGAATCTTTTCAACAATCACCTGATCTGCTACTGTTTCCCCATATGATCTCTTTCTGACTAACAATAGCCATCACACGTGAGAAATAATCACCCACTGGCTCGTTTTCTTTCATAATAAGATTCTCTAATTCTCTCATGAGACCTTGAAATTTATTAGCTTTTACATGTTCATCATCTTGGTATTCCATCTTAAGGATTTCTCAGGTTTCTCGAGCAGACTCGGCAGATGCAATTCGAGAGAAGAGATGATCATGCACAGCTTGTTGAATGAGAGCCATGGCATGAGCATCCTTCTTCTTTAAATTTCTGAGTTTGGTTACATCTCTTTCAGCGGGATCAATTCCAACTTCAATGAATTCCCACAAGTATGTGGACTTGAGGATTGTTTTCATTCTTATACTCCAATGATCATAACCTTCTCCTTTAAACACAGGGATTTGAGTCGGTGCAGTGGGTAGGTTACTAGTTTGATCGGCCATTAAAGGGTAAAACAAAGAGAATATTGCGGAATAGACTGATCGTTTTTTGCTCTGATACCACTGATGGATCAGAACTAAACTAGTAATTGCCAACAAGTTCTCTCATATTATTATTATTATTGAATTGAAAGTGAAATTGATGATACCAGACCACTAAATACATGCTTAAATAGAAAAGATCCTAACGGCTAAGATCCATGAAAATAGAACAAACTATGCAACAGCTTATTCAAACTAGAAAACAAACTAAACTGAAAAGCAGGAGAGAACTATAACAACATCAAAACTTATTTTTGTTTTTCCATGCACGTGATGTTTGGATCAGTTTTAATAGTTTCTCGGCTGCTTTTATCATATTATTTGAACACCTGATGTTTTGAAAAAAGTAAAATACGTCAAAACTCATATTCTACAGAAGGAAAAATGCATAATTAGTTGATTATGACTCTAGCTAATAACCCTTATCGGAGTCAAGAAGCATCTTCACAACCTCGCTCATGGTTGGTCTGGCGTCTTTATCTTCCTCAACACATTGTAGAGCCACTCTAAGAAGATTTTTCATTTTAACATCCTTAAATTTCTCCTTTATCATAGGATCCAATATCCCTAACATTTGTGCATCTGTCAAATCTTCGAATGCATTGTCAACCTTCTCCCTCACCCAGTCTACGAGCCTCTTTTGTTCAACAATTTCATTATAATCAATTGTATAGTCACATGTGGGACTTCTTCCCGTTATCATCTCAAGCACTACCATTCCATAGCTATAAACATCCACTTTCGAGGTTATTGGAAGATTAAACACCCATTCTGGAGCCATATACCCTCTAGTACCTCTTATCCTTGAAAAGATGGAATCTTTTGTTACATCTTGATGGAATAGCTTCGACAAGCCAAAGTCAGCAACCTTTGGGTTGTAATCAGCGTCCAACAATATGTTGTGTGGTTTAACATCACAATGCAATACCCACTCCAAGCATTCCTCATGCAAATAAGCTAAGCCTTTCGCAACACCGATTGAAATATCAAACCTCTTCTGCCAATCAAGTTGGTTAGCACCTAACAAATTGCGATCCAACGAGCCATTCTCCATGTACTCATACACCAAGATCCTATGCTTCCCCTCAGCACAATAACCATATGTTTCTATCAAGTTCATATGATTTATTCTTCCAATTGTGCTCATCTCTGCTAGAAATTCAGCCTCTCCTTGGATCGCATCGTGGAGTAACTTAATTGCCACCACGCGATTGTCAGGAAGTCTTCCTTTGTAGACGATACCACCACCACCTCGCCCAATCTCCTCACTAAATTTACGAGAAGCTTTCACAATCTCATCATATGTAAATCTTTTGAATCCAGTTGCAATTGCAAGGTAGGCTTGGGCGGTTTCATTTGAGGGTTTTTTGGTGATATAGTAAAAGAATAGAAAGCACAAGACTTCAATTCCTCCTAGGATGATGCTGAACCACAACAGAAACTTGAGGTACCCACTTACATTCTTTTTGCCATATGATCGTTTTAGCTCTATCACAGAAGTGGAGCACTCCAACTTGGACTTGTTAGCAACCTTTTGATTATATGATAATACATCAATCTTAGGTAGCTTTATATAAGTAGTGAAAGGTGTACCCTTGTAGAAGCCATTGTACAACAAGGTCTTGACATAGCATACATAAGATTGATATTCTGGGTTGAAGTCGAATTGGAAACCTTTACAATTAGAGTCATTCAAGCAGGCCTTCTGACACTCTTTAAGAGTGGTTTGAGTTAAGAACTGAGAATCAAAGCCGTAAAACTCGACGAAAGGAATCCTTATGAAGTCATAGTATTCAGGATGTTTAGTAAGATCAAATGTAGGTTCACACCCAAAAGACGAATCTGAGTGGTTCTTCGCCTTGTACCCATGCATACACGCGCATGTCCTTCCCGATTCTTGACTGTATGTACAAAGGCTGTTTGGACCACAAATCCCATGAATTGCACAAGTTGTTGCAATTAATTGCCATGTAACACTCCACCTTCTTTTGTTTAGTGTGTAAACTCTAACATTACCATCAACATCAAGTGTCAGTCTTCTTGGAAGGATTTTGCCATAATCGTTGGTAAGGAAAGTAAAACTATCCGAAGACCAGAAACGGCCTTCGGAATCAAGCGTAGCAAGTCTACTATTGTTGTAAGTGGACCTTCCTGCTGCCCATGGTAGTAACCAAGGCCTAGGCCAAAAGACACTGGTTACTTCGTCTCGGTTGTAAAGAATTTTGATTACGTTGTCATTGTCGTAATAAAGTTTATAAAAACCTGAAGAGAAGTTTGTTAAGCTTCTGAAACATGTAAGAGCAGTGTCTTTGGTAAAAGGCTGATTGGGAAGTATGGTGTTAGTGGGAGAACTAAAGCTCTGCCAAATATAAGACGTATTCATGTCTATGTGGGTAAGAACAAGGTTACCCGAATCAAGGAGTTTCAGTTGCATAGGAAGCTTTGATCCTGTATTACTTGTCCAAAATCTTCGGCCAGCGTCCGTTAGAACAAGATTTCCTGTTTTCAACAACGAAAACTTGGAGCGTTTTCCGTTGACAGGTTCATCTCTATTTGCCATCCAAACCAATGTGTGGTTTCCATCCACCATGGGTTGCGTAAACCATATCGCAAAGCAATAAGCATTTTGGCCAATTTCGTGAAAACCGGCTGTGAAAAGGCGATTTGGTGAAACCAAGTGGTCTTTCTTTTCTATAGAGAGTGATGAGCCTTGGGGTAAAACATTTTGTGAAGAAGTAACAATAGCAACATGTAGAAAATACGAAAGTGTAACTATTGGGAAGAGAAATAGAAAGGGCATATGCATGATGAAATATGGATTGAATGTACTTCTTCTTAGTGGGTGTATATATAATAAAAATATCTTGAGTTTTGAAAATATAAAACCTTTTATTTTTGCGTGTTGCTTTTTTTTTCCTGCTATACCATTTTGTCTTCATCTTCCAATGGAAACATCTAGCAACATGTTAGAGCAAACGTAGTGGGGCGGGGAAATTGACGCCCATCTTCTACTTTAGATTTATTTCATTGGTCAGCAAAAAAAGGCCCATTCCACGCCGTGAAAAAAAAAACACACCTAAACCCCATTTTGATCAACAACGCCTCTAGGGGTGGGCGCCTTTTTGCCCAATTCACGCCTAATTTACTTTCCCACTACACTTGGTCTTAATTAGTATTTTTACTATAATGCTAAGTTGATTGGGCACAACCATAGAAATGGAATACCGAAATCACAAAAAATATACACAATTTTCATTGAATTGGTTTCTACGATTTCTCATTCGAGCAGCAGCAATTATAGGATTTAGTTTCTATTTTTTTCACCGTAAATCAATTTCAAAGCATACAAACTTAAAAGTTAGTATTAATTATTTTAGTTATGAGATAAATGAATCAAAACAACTTAGCTTTGAAGGGTCCGTTTCACATTTAATCTTAGTGGTGCAATAGACCCATAGTCACTCTCTCTCTCTCTCTCTCTATATAGATAAGGGTTCCCATACAAAAGGTTAATATTGTGAGAAGGGTAAGAAAGACTCTCATAATGACAAGTGGCACTAAGGTAAAGGATACAAAGGTAATTCTACACATATAATTAACTTATTAAATTTAAATCTTTTTTTAATTAAGGAGTGATTTTAGGGATTGATTTTAAAATTTTAGATAATTTTGTTTTTGTTTTACCGAATCTGTGTATATTATTTTTGTTTAATAATGGAGTGATTATAGGAAAAAAAATTCAAAATATTATCCGAAAATACACATGTTTATTCTTTAATTCGCATCTCTTTGTTATCTAAATTATGTATGAAATTTTCGAAATCACAAGAATATTACGAGACAAGAGTTTTGTTATCTAAATTCTATAATGTTTATTTAGTGCTTAAACACATATTCATATGTGTTTAACAAATGTGTGATTAAACGAGAAAACATATTCTTTTGTATTAAAACACATACACCTGCATTTTTACATATCTGTAAACATAAAACCATGTTTAAACAGAAAACCATGTTCCTATTTGTAAAACACATCAGTATGTTTAAAGATACAAAACACAATCTGTATGAACGGTTATAAAAAACACAAAACAACTTTGAAAAAAACTAATTTTTAATGTTTAAAGATGCAAAAAAAAAACTCATCTGTTTTTTGTTAAAACACATCTGGGTGTGCTTTAACATGAAAAAATCACATTCGGTTTGAACGGTTATAAAAACACAAAACACCTTTGAAAAAAAAAACAATTTTTAAAGTTTAAAGATACAAAAAAACTCATCTCTTTTTTTTTTTGGTAAAAACACATCGAGGTGTTTTGTAACATTAAAAAATCACATTCAAAAAACACATAACAAAACAATCACATTAAACTTAAACGTGATAATAGCAAGTACTATGAACAAATATGTATGTGTTTTAAAATAAAGCTATATCTTTCACATTCAAAAAACACATAATACCTTCATTCAATCAAACCACATAAAAACCCATAATTAATCAAAAAACACAAAAAAAAAGATCTAATAAAAAAAAAAGATCAACCAATTTCCGTTCCGGCAGTTCGTTCTTCTTCTCCGACGACGGCGCACGGCTTCCTCTTGTCAACCATTTTGTGTTTAATGTAAGTTAAAAAAATGTAAGTTTAAAAACCTCATATCAATGACGAAAACACAATGAACACAACATTAACAATCGGCTACTTGTTTTTCAGAGAATATCTTACCAACTATCCATTTATTTTTGTATTTATTGTTTGCTTAATTTTAGGGAAGAAGATGTGTATTAAGCAGTTGAATGAAACGATTTTAGATTGTAGGTTATTAATTGATATGTGTAATTTTACCTTATTGACCCTACATCCTTAATTTGTCTAATAATATTACAACACATATTACAAAATTGCCACTCCTTTCATCTAAACCCTCCAACACTTTGATCCAATGGCTATTTTTCTTTCTCACCCTTCTTACAAAACACTTCTTTTGTATCCTAACCCCACCCTATATATATATATATATATATATATATATATGTAAAGTATATGGAGGAAATCCTCCTTATTTGGTAAACTCTGGAAACTCTGACTTCCCAACATTTTTTTTTTTGAAAAAAATAGGGTATGTAATATACATTTTTTTAAGCATTTCGAGCCAAAAAAATCGAAAAAGCGCCGAACGGTTTTTTTTAAAAAATAAAAAACGTCTACTGTTTACATATAGTTAACACATTGTTAACACCTGTTATTAGCGCTTAACATGTGTTAGTCAAAATTTTATTTTATTTTTTTAAAAAAAAATACTCGGCGCTTTTTTAATTTTTTTTGGCCCAAAATGCTTAAAATCATGTATATTACTTGCCCTATTTTTTTCAAAAAAAAAAAATATTGGGAAGTCAGAGTTTCCAGAGTTTACCAAATAAGGAGGGTTTTCTCTAGAACCATTCCCTATATATATATATATATATATATATATATATATATATATATATATATATATATATATATATATATATATATATATATGTATAATATGTATACGCATGCTCATTGCTCAACTTGCGATCATATAATTATTAAATTGACTATGACAACGACAATATATATATACATATATATGTATATATGCTCATTGCTCAACTTGCGATCCTTTAATTATTAAATTGCCTATGACAAAGGCAATCTATGGGTGGTTCCTCCATTGACTATTTGACTTGGAGTCTAACATAACGAAGGTCTACTTTCCATTAACTAATTTTAACAATACACCCTTCAAAACATTATGTCCATCTATTTAGACCTTCACCGATGCTTTTCTACATGGAGGGAGATCCATGACCATCCAAGGTGATGTTTGGGCTAAGGAGAAAAAGAGAGAGGGCAACACCCGTGAAACTACAATTGTTACATTTGTGAAACTCTTAACTAACCGAAGAAGTCTATAAGTCGAATAACTCCTAGGTAATTCAATATATAGTATAAGTCATAAATACACTTGATGATCGATGTGTGACTAATTACTTTGTCCGAGTTTACTTAACTCGAAACTTGTTAATAGTAATAACAAGGAATGACCAAACTTTAGTGTAAAAATCTGAAAATGAAGGAAATATCATATATGCAAAGTATAAGCGATTTGTTATACTAACAAGTCACAAGTTTTGCCTTCTGTTTGCATCTTGGGTTTTGCTAGCTAGTGTTTGAAACTTGTGAAATATGCTAGCGGGCTCAAAGTATAAGACCAAATTAAATCAAGCTCTTATAGCGTTTGAAACTTGTGTAATACCTACGTTCACCTTATCCACATACTAGACGTCTAATTTAGGGATAAAGTGTCAACCATACGTGCTATGTGGTGGTGTTAGCCGTTCATATTTGGTAAAGAAGTGTGCCAACACTAGGCAACTCATTGACGGTCGGCTAAACATATATGGTGATAAAAAAACTGTGTCCGTGACCCGAGTGAGAGAGTTCTATGACTAGATATCTTCAAGGTATAGTTTCACACGAATATTTGCTTGTCAATGGTGGTTACACAAGTTTACAAGTCTCATTTCGGTTGTTAAAAAATAGTGGCTCTCATTATATGATATCAACCATAGTCCGTATTATCCTATATAGTTATTTGTGAACTTCCATTAATAGTTCGTCTTTGCTATTGATAAAGTTATATATATTGTTTGGTTTGAATGTGTTACCAATAAATGTTCCAGTACTAATGGTGTGGTTGTTGTTGTGTTAGCCAATCTACCCGGGTTCGAAGTTTGCAAACGGGCCAACTTTTTGGGTCTGAAAATTTTAAATTCCTTTGTCCCTATGTACACCTTTGTAGCCAACACGGGTGTCTATGAGTCATTATTTCTCTCTCTCCTCACAAAATCATCAACGACCCTCTCTCTATACAGATTTGTTTCTCTGCTTCCTTTCTCTAGAAGCCACTCTGCGCTGCCCCACTCCGCCCCCTACTTTGCGACCTCACTTTGCCACATGCAACAGGTTGTAGGCGTCGGTGATGGTACGGTAGCTAGTGGCGTTAGTGGTGGAGATGTAGGCGATGGTAGCAACTAGGGGTGTTCAACGAATCGAATAACGAATTTTCGAATTATTCGAATCGAATTTCTTGAATTTTTAATATTTTTACCTGAATTCGTATTCGATTCATATTCGCTTAAAACTCAATTTATTCGATTCGTATTCGATTCGAATAAGAAACTTGAATTCGAATCGAATTCGAATAAATTCGATTTAGTTCAAATTCACCCTAAATAATCAATTGTTTTACTTTTAGTTTTAAAACTAATACAAATTCATTATTTTTAACATATAAAATACAAATCTACAAAATTAATAAACAACAATATATCAAATATAGGAATAGTAAAAATAGTAGAGAGTATAGTTTGTTAGAGTTTTGTGATGTATAAGGTAAATATGTAAAATTTGGTTATGGTAAAAGTTGTAGACACTATGGGTTCTTAGAGTTTGACTAAAATTTAGAAGTTCTTTTTTATTTCAGTGTGTATATAATAATGTGTATGTGTGTATATGTAATACTCCAAAAATAAATAAAGAATTAAAACTAATAACTATAAAAATTATGACTAATATATAAATATATATAACTAGCAGATTACCCCGGAAGGGTTCCGGGGTTGAAAAATCTAATTTTATGTGATAACCTATTGCAAATGGCTCAAGTTAACTAACTACAAAATCTCTCAATCATTGCATGTTCATAGTATTCTAATCAATAATAACTCATATTCTCTAATCTAAAACCTAATCAGTAATCATCTAAAGAATCACTTATGTAAGCTGCAACTATTAAAAAACTCATCACATCTCTCTAATTTCTCACATTCTAATGGCTCTTATAATTCCTAACCTAATCAACTAAACAAACACTTAAGTTGGAAGTTGTAATCATTGCATCTCATTATGCCACGTGGCATAATCAAGAGATGGTTGAGGCCACCATTGAACGCCACATCAGCAACTATCAATTCTTTCCGGGAGCGTCCCGGTGTTGAAAAATATAACCATTCTAATAATACTAATACTAATAGTAATAATTATTACTCTTGTAATTAAATAAATAAAAAAATAACCTTGCTATAAGGTGACACAATGTGTTGCAGTGTCGCGCGATTCTTTCTCCTAACTTCTCTTGATGAAGTATACATAGTAAAATTCCAATGATAACATGGCGATTGGGCTGATTTTCAACATCGTAGATAAGAACCTGGTTTAAAAGAAAAAACATGATTAATGAATAACCTGAACACTTTGTGTGTTTTTTCCCTGTATGAACGAAACCCCACAAAAAATAGTCAATTTTTCTCCGTTTTTTATATAGGACTGTGGTACTTGTTGGAAAGATAATAAAACGCTCGTTAATTTGGTGTAATTTTTTTCTTTAAAAAATCTCGTATATAAAAGATATAAACGTTTAAAAATTATGGGAGGAAACATGAGAGAGAAAATTTTAAATTTATTTTTAAATTCTTTTTTTCCCAAAATAACTCAATTTAATTTAGGGTTTTATGTTTATCTTTTTTTTAAATTAAAAAAGGAAATAGTTCAAAAACACTAAAATCTTTCAATTATGATGCCACATGGCACTCTCAAGGAGAGGTTGAGGCCTCCATTGCACGCCACGTCAGCATATATGTTTTCTTTATATATATAGATAGATACGTAAAGTAAATTTTAAATAAGACTATAATAGAAAATGTTTAGTTGTGATTAGAAGAACCATGACTATGGCCATATCTTTTATCCATGTCCATTGTTAAAAATAATCAAACCTTCACCATTGGTTTTGTTTCAAATTTTATGTTTGAAAATTCTATCAACAAACCATTCCGAGAGGATTGGGATGATACCCAATATGTCGCCCACCGTCAGTTATATTATACCCATCCAAGTCTCATTCACATCTCACAAAACCCTTCACAAATTTTCTGTTTGAGTTACCATCATAACGACACCTTTCAACCCACCGTTACTTCGTTGCCATCAACCGCAAATCCGTCTTTGTTTGGGCCACGATCAGGTACAGTCATTGTCGCCTTACTTTTCTTGTTTATGAGAGATTCAGTTTGAGGTTACTAATCAGGTCGCTAACATGCGCAGTGCATTCGTGTACCACGGTTGTCGTCCCCGGTTCGTTTTGATTGACGGTGTTGTTCTGTTGGTTTCGTACCACCCGTTTCAATTATAACCAACTCTGTGATCAATCTTTGTCCATTAGTCTTCTTTTGGTTCGGGTATAAGGTATCGGCATAAACCCTTCATATTATAACCCACGCTTGTTCTGATCTATCCGGCGACTAAAGATCTTGTTTAAAAGGAAATAAGCTTTTAGGATCAAATTTAAAAGTTATAGGATTTCTTTGTCTTGTCATTTTGATTTCATAATCTATAAACACATCTGTTAAAGGAAATAATAAGCGTTTGTCATAATTAATTTTGAAACTAAAACAAGAGGGAATGATATGCAGAGGTATGTGTGTGAGAAAATCTTCATGTATGTGTGCTTGAGTAATGTGTGTATGTATTAGGCTTGAATATATAATTAACTAGGTTATTTACCCATGTGATACATAGGTTGAACAATTTAAATTATATATATTATATATAAAATTAAAAATATAATTAAGAAAAATTAGATTACATGTTATATTTAAAATAAATAGAATTGTCTTTACAACCGAAAAATATTAAATATTCATCAGCCCCTAAATAATTTCTTGTAAAAGACATTCATATTCACATAAAACTATTTCCAAACTTTTCAACCTATATATCTTTCATACTGTGGCTGTTACCTTGTAGACTGCAGGTACAAAAGAAAATCAAAAGTAATAAGATAAATTTGTTTAGGCTAAGATGTAAAAAATGAAATTAATTTAAAAATATCTCCTCATCCGTTAAACCATCCCAATTGAGTATCGTTAATTCGGATTTGACATCAAGTTTCTTGCAAAGCCAAAATATTTCTAACCTTGAGTGTATAATCATTTTTTTCTAACATCAAGGTCCTTAAACATAATGCCATTTATTGGTTCAATATGACTGTAATTATAAAAAAAGGATTTCGTGATTTAATAGCGTGAAAATGAAGCTAAAACGAATTAGTAATGAAAAGACTGTTGCCACTTAGATATTGTATTTCTCTGTTGAAGTAACTTGAAACAACACAGTCAATGAAAATTTCAAACAATAATTGTTCATATATAAAATGTATATTATATATCAAGCTATTATAATACGAAAATAGCTAAGCATATTTAGTTTTAATTAATCAAATATTTAATTAATGTGGATTGATTTGTTTTATTTTGCTTGTTCATAACACTATAAGAAATATAGTTTTAAACTTAGAGTGAAATACTACATATTAAAAAATAGGTTAATTAACGTTCACGATTTAAATTTAAATTTAATAACATATAAATACGTTATCTTAAAAAATGAATATTTTTTTAATAATATTTACTTCTGTTAGTTAATAAACATTTTCAAATCATGTCTAGTAATTTATTTCTAATTTTGTATTAAAATATAATCATATTAATTAATTCAAAAAGACATAGTATATATATATATATAACTAAATTTTGATAATTAAATTAATAGTTATAGTTATAAATAATAAAAATTAAAAATAATTATTTTTAAATAAAGAAACAAATTAAAATAAATGTATTATTTTAAATAAGAAAATCAGAGGCTTTATGAAGGAGTTCTTAGTATTCCATGTGTTGTCTTTTATTAGTATAGATAGCAATATATTAATGTTGATTGGTTTACTTTATTTATTTGTTTAGAACAATATGAAAGTCTAACAAAAAAGCTTAACCAATTAAATTGTGTATTAATTTGCTTATTTGACTTTTGAACTCTTTTAAACATCTAGAATTAGTATGTATTTGCTGAGCATATTTAACATCTAAAACAATGACCAAAATAATAAAAAACTTAATAATCATTTGTCAAACATCATAACAAACATAGTTTTAAACGTAGAATAAAAGATCAAAATTTTATAAATAGGTTTATTTAAGGTACATGATTTAAATTTAAAGTTAATAACATATAAATATGATATATAAAAAAGAATCACTAATGTTTAAATAATTTTTAATTCGGTTAGTATTTATATTAACAACAGAAATCATTAAATCCGTTTTTAATGATTTCTGTTACAACTATGATTATTAATGTATTTATATTATGATTTTTCAAATCAATTAATATAATTATATTTGAATTTATTATATTAATTAGTAAAATTAGGGAACTCATGAGGGAGCTCCATGTGTCCCTCATGTGTTTTCTTTTATTATATAGTGTAGAAATGTAGATGTAGATGTAGATTATGAATGTGTGTGCATGTGCAAAATTGTCCTTGTGTGGATATGTGTTTAATTTATGTGGTTGATGAGTGTGTGTTGAGTATGTATGTAGGTGTGAGTCATATATGATGGGTTTGGATGGGTAATATTTTGAAGTTAAATATTTTATAAATTTAAAGGTGTAGGACTTTTAGCTAACATTCATAAGTTTATGGTTCTATCAAAATAATTGTACATGTAAGTTAAAAAAAAAAAATCATAATTTCTTCTAGTCTTGTGTACGCAATTTTTTTTTTGGTTGTTCAAATACTTTTTTTTCTTTCAATTTTCATTAATTATTAGAAATAAAATGATTAGACGGGGATTCGTGGTTGCCGGAAAGATTCAACAAGCAAGTTAATTAATTAATGTGAATAATCCATCACAAAACTGATTTGGAAAATAACGGGACTTAGGTTCACTTACTTGTTGAAGATAAATTGTTTTGCTTTTGCTGTGCTCAACTAAGGTATGGATTTCGTTTCCTTCTCTTTATAGTATATTCTTTTTATATAAATGCGGTCCGTTACTTTGAAGTACGGATTTTTGGATAGCATGCAATATACCTTAAATTTGAGATCATTGTTGCATGTTCCTTAGACCTCATTAAGTATGTATTCGATATTTATCCTTTTGTGCTCTGTCACCCTGGCACTCTATTTGACATGTCGTTTGGGCATCAACGGCATGGTACTGGTCGTGACAGTGCATTATAAATTTTCACGGCGTCTCTAGTTGTGTTAGTGTAGCACTTGGCCCCTAGAGGCGCATAGATCGATCCTAGCTCTGTTATGTGTATGTGTTTTTGTATGCGGAGATGGAATAATAGGTGCACGCCACACTCACTATCTCATTGGTGCATGGATTAGTTACCTATGTACCCCCTTTGTTTTGGCTATGGGTGCTTCCGATTACACGACATGTTTTATTGCTACGTTATAGTTGTGTAAGTTAGTATATGTTCTCTGATATGCCTTTGATATGATATGATAAGCTTTGAAAAAGTTTCGTTATAGACTCGTACCAAATTTTGTCTCAGTATTCCGTTTTGAAATCTCGCGTCTTTAAACCGCTTTTATATGTACTGTTGTTCTTTCCGTTACTGAGCAATTTTTGGCTCAGCCGTAGTTTTCTTTGTTGTGTTTTCCTATTTGTCTCGTAGGTAATCGGGGAAACCAGGGAAATCAAGGATGAGAGTTGATGTTCGAGTGCTAAAAGACATTTAGTTTTCGCATTTTAGTTTTAATAAGACATAAGTTTGAAACTCTATTTTGAACTTTGTTGTTCCGTTGGATTTCTATTTAACGTTTTATGGACTTTGTTTGGTATTTGATATCTGTAAGTGTGACATGTCAGCCTGTTTCGGGTTGGGATGTGACAGTTATGGTATCAGAGCCTAGGCTCTTTCCTGTAGAAAAGTTAAACATAAATAATGAAACATGTGAGGTAATGGGTAGACGATGGGTTAGGATTCACTCTTGTCATTCTCCGCACAATTTAAATGCTTTTCTCTTCTCACACGTGTATCTTCTTTTCATAATGGCTCCTAGACATGCGAACAACTCTAATGATGATGCTGAGGATTCTGGCGACGTTCCCCTTGAGACCCTCGTCGCTGAAGCTGTATATGCGGCGATTGCGGGTTTGGTTCCTAATTTGATCCAACAGTTGCAGCAGGCTAACGCCAACGCTAATGCTAATGCTAACGCCAACGCTAATGCCAATGCTAATGCAAATGCAAATGCTAATGCTAATCCTCCTGATGGCATTCATGTCTGGCTGGAGCGTTTTCAAAAGCAAAAGCCAAAGTCTTTTATTACTGCTGCCACTCCAGTTGAAGCAGAAAATTGGATAGCCCATATTGAGAAGTTGTTTGAGGTTTTGGGAGTCGATGACGTGTTTAAAGTCAGGCTCGCTAGCTATAAGTTGGAGGATGATGCACACCGCTGGTGGAAGACTCTGAAGAATGCTCGGGGAGGTGATCAGTATGCTGCTACTCTACATTGGAATGATTTTCGTACTCTATTCTATCAGCAGTATTTCACTGATGCAGACCGCAGCAAGTATCTGAGGGAATATGCTACGGTTATGCAGAATAATGATGAGCCGATCACGGAATTTAAGGCTCGTTTCTGTCGTCTTGTGAGTTTTCTAGGCCCGGCTGCAGGTACTCATGAGCAG
This sequence comes from Ambrosia trifida, assembly GCA_028751855.1. Lineage (NCBI taxonomy): Eukaryota > Viridiplantae > Streptophyta > Magnoliopsida > Asterales > Asteraceae > Ambrosia > Ambrosia trifida. The sequence continues at coordinate 151,083,399 of CM054122.1, forward strand.
CAAACCGATCGTTTCAAATGGGCTATTTGTGACAGAGATAGGAAGTTTATTCTTAACCTTCGATTTGCTGACATTAATGAGATTGTGGATGCTGTTAAGAATCTGGATAATGATAAGAAGCATCGCCAAAGGGCTTTTGCTGAGAGTCGTAAACGGCCTAGGGATAATAATCAGGGAAATTCTTCTTCTCAGGACGGCAATGATCACTCTCGCGACCGTGGACACCGTTTCGATCGAAACAATAACAATCAGTCACGTAATGTGAGAAACCGAAACCAGAATCCAAGGCCAGCATAACAAAATCAAGCCCCTAATCAAGCTCAGCCTCGCAACCCGCCTCAGAACCGTTACCCTCCTTGTGCCACTTGTGGGAAAACTCATGGAGGGCGTTGTCGTAAAGCTGAAGGTCTTTGTTATAAATGTGGTGAAGCGGGTCATTAGATTAAGGAATGCCCTCAGATGAACCCTAAAGCTAATACTGGAGGAAATGCTAGACCCACCGGAGGACGAGTTTCTGCACTGACGGCTAATGATGCAGCTAATGCCCCATGTACGGGTTTTGTTTCCTTATCATTGTGATATGAATTTTGAATGTGAATGCTTGTTTCTCTTCATCATAGTGTGAATTTTGTTTTCCTGTTATAGGTACGGTTTCTGGTTATGTGTATATTGGTGAACGTGATTTGTATGCTCTTTTTGATACGGGTGCTACACATTCTGTAGTATCACTTTTTGTTGCCAAGTATTTGAAGTCTGTACCTACCGCCTTAGAGTGTCCTCTGGTTATATCCACTCCTTTTAAAGATGCATCTTTTATATCTCACGTGTACAGAGATTGTCCCATTCGAATCGATTCCATAATTCGTGCAGCTGATATGTATCCTATTCACATGAGTGATTTTGACATTATTTTTGGTATGGATTGGCTATCGCAGCATAACGTTTCGATTGAATGTCAGACTCGTCGTGTTCTGTTTGGAAATCCTCTAAATCCTGAACTTGTTTATCAGGGTACTCAACCACGCAAACCATTGAAGATTATTTCTGCACTTAAGGCTCAAAAGTTTCTTGCACACGGTTGTGCAACATTTTTAGCTTCGGTGAAAGCTACATCTTCCGAAGAACCTAATATCTCTAATTATCCAATCGTTTGTGATTTTCCTGATGTTTTTTCTAAGGAGTTACCTGGACTTCCGCCAGATCGCGAGGTGGAGTTCACTATTGATCTTATTCCGGGTGCTGAGCCAATTTCTAAGGCGCCGTATCGTATGGCACCTCTTGAGCTCAAGGAGCTCAAAGAGCAACTGCAAGAATTGTTGGAACTTGGGTTTATCAGATGTAACACCCCGAGGTGTTACGGGTCTCTTAAACGAGTCGGGTCGTACCCGACCACCCGATTACGTAATAAAATATTCAAGTTCGAATCTCGCGACCAACCGGTTCAACCGATTATATAGATAATAATTATGGAATTTTTATTATCTCGCTTAAACGCTCATTACCTGCTATTTAATCGTTGCCAAACGTTCTTTATTTTGTTATTATACTCGTTACCAAGTACCCGAGTTCCAGTTATTATCCCCGTTGCCAAACACCCTCTATTTAAAACTTATTATAAAACCACCCCTCTCTTGTTCCTCGCTCTCTCTCTCTCTCTCTGTAAGTTATATACACACACAAAGTGTGTTGTAGAATGCTCTGACCCAATGAAGCTTTACCGGAGACAATGGCCGGCCGCCGCCGCCTCCTCCTCCGGTCACCACCGCCGTCGTACGCCATCTTCTTCCTCCGGTAAGAACCCTAGTCCCTTCTCCTTGTTCCGGTAACCACAAACCTCTTCCTTTGCTTTTGTTAATAACCGGCGAACACCACAACCTTACGGCTCCTCCTAATCATCATCAAAACAGCTTGTCGGCTCTTTCTCCCTGATAAACAAACTGGACAGTCATCGGTTATGGTGACTGTCGTGAACCCATTAAAATTAGCCGAACTCAACCTTGTTCCTCTATAAATTCCGATAACCGGTTATTTTCAGTTGTTTGTTACTGACATCGGGTTAGTAATTCTCATCAGATCCAGGTCTATTTTGATAAACAACCAGTAACTTATCCTCCTGTTTGTTCTCGTGACCCATCCCTATGTCGGGTTAGGGTGCATCTGACCAATCTTTTGAGTTATATGTTGTTACCGATTGGATTCTCATTATAAATCGCTTATGAATTGGGTTATCAATAATTATCTTTTAATTGTTGTTATTAACCGATTTGTGTTATGGTATGTTGTAATCAGGAGATGAAGTCGAGTCGATAACGATTCGGGTTTTGATACAACTTCCGGCCATATCTTCGGTATCTATTTCCGAAGACGGGTCTGCTACCCGATTCTATACAAATCCCGGGCAACTTCCGATTATGTCCCGATGATAATTCGGTAAGGTTCGGTCACTTATTGGATAATAGTTATATCCTATTGGTTGATTGGTCATAATCTTAATCTACTTATTAATATAAGGATTATGTTTGATTGCGAGGTACCAATAACTGATTCGGTGAGATTGAACCCAATACCGAGTCAACTCAGTGACTCGGTCAACACCCAGAATAGAACCCGGTCCAATAGCTAGACGAGGAATATTATTAGAATTATACGAATATATATATATAATACGAATAACGTACGGACTTGATAATAATAATAAGAGAATAATTAACATATATAAAATATATATGTTTATATATATATATATATAAGATTCGACATATAAAACGATATACTAGACTCGGGTTATTAATAATATGCTCCGCCGAGCCATCATCCGGGTAAGTTTGTGTCTAGAGTTCTTTAGGTTCGTGTGAGAAGCTGTAATGGCCAGCTTTATTTCTTTTTGCCTAGATTTAGGAGGCCCGTGTCGTGTCAATAATAAACCCCGAGTTTAGGACTATCTAATATATACCAAATTCTATATGTATAAATTGTATATATGATATATATCCTAAGTATTACAATCTAACAAGTCTCCCGCGTAAAACGTATCCATATATATATGACATATAATTGTAATAAGAGGATTAGCTAGAGATTATAAGCAAACCTGTGAGTATCGTGAACTCCCCACTTTTACTGTTTTATTAAGTGTTTTCGGGGGAATACATGTCATTTGTTAAAACTAGAAATGCTTTACATAATAAACGATTATCAATAGAAATAAAAGAAGTATAATAGAAAAGGGGACATAGAAACGACAAGGACAGTACTGGACGGTATTCGCCATTTCCTTTCTTGTACCGACTAGAGGGCAAGAACCAGTCTTACCCAAGTAGAGGGTAGGAATGTCCAAGTAGAGGACCAAAACCATTCTTGTCCAAGTAGAGGACAGGAACAGGTATTTCACCACAATCAGAGTGGTACCATCGATAGGAATGGCCCGAACTATAATCGATATGATAGAATAGAATTATGATTGAATTGATGTATAATAGAGTGGTATAATAGAAATATACTTTCCCCTTCAGAATTATAACTGTAAAGCATGTTTATAAAAGAATATTTATAAAAGAATGTTTATGAAAGAATGGTTATAAAAGAATGTTTTATATAAAAGAATTATCAATAAACGAACTAGCTATTCACTTTATAAAATACACGACCTCACCAACTTTATGTTGACATAAACTATTTTTGGCATGTGTTCAGGTAACCCAACAGATATGATGACGTGGATCCTGGAAGACTAAAGACTGTTATTATCCGAATTCCGCTGCGTAGCTCCGATAACCCGACCCGACGACCCGGCGACGTCAGCCAGGGTCGTTACATCAGACCAAGCATCTCACCTTGGGGTGCACTAGTCTTGTTCGTGAAAAAGAAGGATGGTTCTATGAGACTCTGCATCGACTATCGAGAGCTAAATAAAATTACCATTTGAAATCATTATCCGCTTCCTCGTATTGATGATTTGTTTGACCAACTTCAAGGTGCTAAATGTTTTTCTAAGATTGATCTAAGGTCTGGTTATCATCAACTGAAGATCAAAGATTCTGATGTTCTTAAGTCTGCTTTCCGCACTCGATATGGTCATTATGAGTTTCTGGTTATGCCATTCGGGTTAACTAATACACCGGCTGTTTTCATGGATCTAATGAACCGAGTTTTCCATGAGTTCCTTGGTATATTTGTCATAGTCTTCATCGATGATATTCTGATTTACTCTAAGAGCAAGGAAGACCATGAGGATCGTCTTCGTATTGTACTCGATGTTTTGCGTAGAAAGAAACTTTACGCAAAATTTTCAAACTGTGAGTTTTGGATAGATCAAGTAGCTTTTCTTGGTCATGTTGTTTCCGCCGATGGTATTTCTATGGATCCGGCTAAGGTGGAGGCAATCAATAAATGGCCTACGCCCACCTCAGTCACAGAGGTTCGCAGTTTCCTTGGTCTTGCGGGTTACTATCATAGATTCGTTGAAGGGTTTTCAACCATTGCATTACCCCTCACGCAACTTATGAGGAAAGGGGTTAAGTACTCTTGGAATGATGCTAGAGAAAAGAGTTTTCAGGAGTTGAAAAAAAGGTTGGTCTCTGCCCCGATTCTTGCGCTTCCATCAGGTACGGGTGGATATAAGATCTATAGTGATGCCTCGAAGAACGGGCTTGGATGTGTATTGATGCAACATGATATAGTTATTGCTTATGACTCACGTCAGTTGAAACCGTATGAAGTTAATTACCCGACGCACGATCTTGAACTTGCTGCTGTCATCTTTGCTCTTAAGATCTGGAGACATTATCTGTACGGGGAGACTTGTGATATTTTCACTGATCATAAGAGCTTGAAGTACATCTTTACACAGAAGGAGTTAAACATGACACAGAGACGTTGGTTAGAGTTGTTAAAAGATTATGACGCCGACATTCAGTACCACCCGGACAAAGCCAATGTTGTAGCCAATGCTCTTAGCCGAAAGAATTTTGGATCGATTTCTTCTCTTCAGTTGCAACCGCAGATTATCTCCGATCTTGATAAGATGGGTATTGGTATCTATTTTGGTGAAACTGATGGTTATTTGACTAAATTTCAGATCGAGCCCATCAAGAGTGCTCAGCAAGATGACGGAGAAGTTTGGACTATTGTACAGAATTTGGAGGTTGGTAAGCAGTCAGAATTCCGAATTGATGAGGATGGGGTAGTCTGGTGTGGAAACCGGTTATGTGTGCCAGATGATTCCACCATACGAGAGTCATTGTTAGCCGAGGCGCATAGTTTGCCATTCTTTATCCACCCCGGATCTACAAAGATGTATCGGGATCTTCGTCAACATTTTTGGTGGAACGCGATGAAAGAGGATGTAGCCAACTATGTCAGCAGATGTCTCACTTGCCAGCAAGTTAAGACCGAACATCAGAGAGCCAGTGGTTTGCTTCAGCCATTAGATATTCCAGTGTGGAAGTGGGATGACATATCTATGGATTTTGTAACTGGGTTACCAAAAACGTTTAAAAAGAATGATGTTATATGGGTTGTGGTGGACCGCTTATCAAAATCTGCTCATTTCCTTCCGATTCAGCAAGGTTTTTCGGTTAGTAAATTATCTGAGATCTTCACTCAAGAAATTATTCGACTCCATGGTACCCCTGTCTCTATTGTTCCTGATCGAGACCCTCAGTTCACGTCTCGTTTTTGGAAGGGTTTTCAAGCCGCGTGGGGCACCAGATTGAGATTCAGCACTGCATTTCATCCTCAGACCGACGGTCAGTCAGAGCGTATGATTCAGACACTTGAGGATATGCTTCGAGCATGTGCTTTAGAGTGGACTGGAAACTGGGATGAGTATCTTTGTCTTGTTGAGTTTGCCTACAACAATAGTTGGCACGCTAGCATTGATATAGCACCGTTCGAACTTCTTTATGGTCGGAAGTGTAGAGCTCCTATCTGTTGGGAAGAGGTTGGCGAGAAAATCATTGAAGGACCTGAATTAGTGCAAATCACGAGCGAAAAAGTTGCTATTGCTCGAGAAAAGTTAAAGGAAGCTCAAAGTCGACAGAAAAGTTATGAAGACTGACATCGTCGAGCATTAGAGTTTAAGGTTGGTGATTGGGTGTTCTTACGAGTTTCGCCTTGCAAAGGCATTCACCGTTTTGGGATCAAAGGGAAGCTTAGCCCTAGATTCATCGGTCCGTTTGAGATCCTTGACAGAGTTGGGGAAGTTTCTTATTGTTTGGCATTGCCACCTCAGCTAGAACATGTACATAATGTTTTTCATGTGTCTCTTCTTCGGGGATACATTTATCACCCGTTAAACATTGTGAACTATCCATTACATCAAATTCGGGAGGACTTATCTTTCGAAGAGGAACCCGAAGCCATTCTTGATAGACATGAGCGCATAATGCGAAATAAAGTTATTCCTTTCGTTAAAGTTCTTTGGAAGAATCATTCTGAGCGTGAAGCTACCTGGGAGGTGGAAGACATGATTCGTTCCCAGTACCCGAATCTGTTTTCATCTTAGTACTCCGTATTTCAGGTTAGCTGCTCTATTATATTTGTTAGGATCTGAGTTTGATTGTTTTGATTGTTTAACTAAATATGGTAATGATGAAATGAAAATAGAATGAAAGTGCAACGGAATAATAAACTGTTAATCAAAACAAGAGAGTAAATGTTTTCAGATCGAAAGCTTTCATTTATCTAAAAGATTACAATCGTACAGTTACTCCCCCTCAGCCTGATCACACAGTGTTTGTCTGAGAGAATTTTTGTGTGTGTGATGCAATAGAACAGTACAAGCACTGTTCTATTTATAGACAGACTCAAAACACTGATGACCTAAGCTGACGTCACCTAAGACAGTGACCTCTAACAGAATAACAAACATAAACATCTGCCTATTACAAACTACTGTTACATTGAAAGCACTGATATTAAATAGCTGTTGTAGGAAAACTCTGATGGTCTTGTATCCACTGCTGGAGCCTAAGTGCTGTTGGTTCCAGCAGTGCTTTGGTCTTCAGTACTTGTATCAGTAGTTGTTCTTCATCAGACCTTTGGTCAGCAGTTGTTCTTCATCAGTTGTTTATTCAGCAGTTCTTTGTATCGGCAGTTGTTGAGCAGTTGTTTGGATAGAACAGTTGTTAGGGTCAGCAGTCTTTTGGGAGAAGTAAGTTGTAAAGACTGTTTATTCAAAGGATCAAACTGTTAGCATATTTTGGCTTTCTAATCATCTGTTCTTCTCCAGGTCAGCAGACCCAACAATCTCCCCCTAGAACAGATGATGCCAAAACTCAGCTTTATTTATTGATCTTTATTTCTCATCAGACTTTCTCTGATTTGACCTTTGAATTGTAATTCAAAGTTCAGAGCAAACAACTCTTCTTCATCTCTTTCTAGGTCCAGATTTAGCAATGTTTGGTGATCTTCTGCACATAGGCTGTAAGCATCATCCATACTGATCTTCTGAACCCTTCCATATGACCTGAGCAATGTCAATTCATGGTTGTCTTTATTGACTTTCCACTTTAGAATTTTTGAGTCAGTGGATTTGCTGAGCGGAAGTTTTATTCTTGATGAGTTGGGTGAAGGTGGTCTTCCAATGAGTTCTCTAAGCTTCTCTGTTGTAGGATCAGAGAAGAAATGGACTTGATTGAAGAGCCCTTCCTTGATGAATGTATCAGCAAACTTTCTTTGATCTTCCTCTGACATTTCCTTCTGTTTCTTGAACTGTCTTCTTGCAACAGTTGTTAGGTCAGAGGTGTCAAGTAAGTTGTCCAAGGTAAAGGTCTGTTGGGGTCTCTTCATCATTGGCTCATCAGTGTAAATTGGTTTTCTTGGTAGGCTGGGATCCTTCTTCCTATTTTCTTCCAGACTTTTGTAAGTCTCAACCAACCTTAACTCAGACCATCTGGAAACTGACCTCATCTCCCCATAGTTGGCAGCTACAATCTCTTGCCTCATCCTTTTAAACTTCAAGGCTCTGACTGGGTCTCTGCCTTTGCCAAAGTTAGGAGTAGAGACTTTAGCCTTGGGATCTTTGGCCATTTCTTCAATTCTGAGTAGTTCTTCTCTCAAAGCATGTGTAGTCCAACCATTGAACTGCTTTTTGTTTGCTTTGTAAGGCTTGGTTGCCATTATCTGTTCCAGAAGAGATTCCCTTACCTCCTTTTCCAAGTCTACACTGAGAGGCATGGAGGACATGGAGTTGCTCAGGGTCTTAGCAAAGTCTTCAATCCTTCTGAGTTTGCTAAGCTCTGCTGAATGGATGCCCTGAGCAGTCCTGTCATCCTTCCCTTTGCATTTCTCCCTAATGATGGCATCCACCTGTTCACCCTTGTATTTTAGATAAGTATCAATATTGAGGGGAACAGGGAACTTTGGGAGAGATGGGAAGGATCTGTCTGATGGCTGTTCAGTATTGTAGAAGGATTGTAATTCCCCCTTGAGTAGATCAAGTTCAAGGGGATACTGAACAACCAATGGTGTAATGGTTGGTGGTGGTCTATGGGATCCGAACTTGGATGTGTGTGGTGAGAATGATGTGATTGGAATAGCTGTGATAGGAGGAGTGGATTGTGCAGTTGAGATGGTGTTTGGTGATGTGTGTATGTTTTCATCATGTACAACAAAGGTTGATTTTCTCTTCCTTGTGTACATGATTTTAGGTGATGGTGATTTGGTAGCAGTGGTTGGATTAACATCTGTTGGCCTTTTAATAGAACCAGCAGATGTTGGGGTTTTGGCTGGTGATGTAGGTTTGGTGGTTGTTTGTTCAGGTGTGTATGTTGGTTTGGGTACAGTGGTTTGGGAAGCAGTGTTTTGGGTAGTTTCAGTGTTTTGGGTGGCAGTGGTTTCAGTAGCAGTGGTTTCAGTGGATATGAACAACCACTGTTTCATTCATATCCATTGTTGGTTGAAAAGTCTGTTTCAAAACATCTGATCAGATAAAACAACTGTTAGTTGAAAAATCTGTTTCAGAACATCTGTTCAGATAAAACAACTGTTTCCTTATATATATATATACTATATCTATAAAAAAATGGTTCTATCAGCTGTTTGTATCAGTTGTTTGCCAAAAACAGCTGTTCTCAACCAGATGTTTCATCCATCAGATGATTGCCACGTCTGCTCATATAAGCAGAGGTTTGGCCACATCAGCGGTTTCATTGAGCCTATAAAAACCCTGTTTTACCACAATAGACGTTACACTGTCTCATTGTATTCAAAATACTGAAAACCGCCTTCTTCATTCTCAAACCCTCCATCAATCTTCAATCATCTTCACCTTCGAAATCCATTACAATGGATCTTCAAGCCAAAGCTACACACAATTGTCTCCCTTATCTGATTAAAACAGATGACAACGCTTCATTCCATTCCACCATCGACATTTTCCTTAACTCCAAATACTTACCCATCTTAACCGCTAACGCCCCCATTTATCTTGATACTCTCCAACAATTTTGGTTGAATGCTGAGTTTCTACTCCAAGACAAAAAGCCTACTTCCATTATTTCCAAAATTGGAGAAACCAGTATCGTAATTACCCCTGAAACCATATCCACAACCTTCACACTGAATGACCTGGCAGGTAAGGATTCCTTTACTAAAACAGAGCTTCACACTGAGTTCCAAGAAAGAGGGTATGATGGTCAGATGACTGGATCAACTCTTTTCAAAAAGTTTTTCCCTCCAGTCATGAAATTTTTCTTCCATACTCTTCTCCTTTGTGTCTCTGCTAAGTCCACATCCTTTAATGAGATTCCATTAAGGATGCAATATCTGGGTTATGCTATGTTGTCAAACTCTGACTTCAATCTTTCCCAGGGATTGTTCATGGACTTGGTATCAAATGTGAAAGCAGTCAAGTCTGGGTCAAACAATGCTTTTCTTATTTACCCAAGAATTCTTAGTGTAATCTTACAAAAAGTCTTACCTGAAAAAGTTTTCAAAAAGGGTGATGCTATGCAAATGAAAGGCTTAACTGATGAAACTTTCACAAGAATGCTGGGTGGAAGCACCCAAGAAAAAGTGTCTAAAGTGTCTAAAGTGTCAAAAGTTTCTAAAACACAAACAAAGAGGACAAAGACAACAACTGTTGTCAAAACCTCTGTTGTTGAGCCCACTGCTCCTGGTGATCATGGCACTACATCCAGTGCTGTGAAACCCACACCAGCCACTTCCAAAAAGAAACATCCATCCACAAAAACCACCACTCAACCACAAATGAGGCTTCTGGATGTTGAGGTACCAGAAGAAACCTCTGTTGCACAACAAAAGCAACCTGAAACCACTGTTGTTACTTCCTCACAACAGTTGGATATACCTCCACCTGACCAAACTCCTCATGAACCCTCTCAAAAGGATCATGTTGTAAGCCAAGGGGACACACATCATGATACATTTGAGTCACTTGACCAAATGTTCACAAGCCCCTCTCCCAGGGCTAATTCTCTTGTTACTCCTCCACCCTCACCATCACATCATGTCCCACAAACAATGCAACCTCTGTTTGAAGCAATTGCCAAATCTCAGGAAGATCCCAGTTCCTCTCTTCCACCTGTCACTAAGAGTATACTCCAACAAGTGACTGGTCCTGAGAATATACAATCTGCTATCCCACAAACAGAAGAGGAGGTTACACCACCTGAGTTCAATGAAACTCTAGGTGAGTTTTCAAGTGGAGCAGCCACTACTGATGTAGAGACCACTGTCTCACATCAGGACAGTGATTACATAGCTAAGACTCCCTTGAAGGCAACAACTGTTGAAGCCACTATAGTGTCTCCAAAAACAGTTGGAAGTCCCCAGTACCAAGAAAAAGGGGCATCTGATTCACCTATTAGGACTGAATCAGGTAGAACTACCACTGGTAGGGACTCAGATGATCCTATTAACTTAGGAGATGGGTCAAAATACCAAGAATTGACGGACAGAGTTTCTGTAATTGAAACCTCTGTAGCTGACATCAAATCTGATGTCAAGCTTATACTGAGCTCTATTGCAGACCTTTCCAAGAGTCAACCATCAACAGCTGATATAGCCAGTGAGTTATGGAAATCAGTTTCCCCCATCATCATAGCTCACAGAAAACTGGCTGATCAGACACATGAGACTTACATGGCTGAGATCAGAAATATGGTAGATGCAAGGTACAAAGATACCCATGCTGATATTAAAGCCATCAAGGACCACCTGCTGAAGACTACTGGCTCTGCCCCTACCACCATCCTCAGGGATGAAAATGATGATGCTTTCACGGCTGATGATGCCAAAAAGGGGGAGAGTGGCAGAGATAGGCTACCAAAGCTGGATCCCTTTGGTTGTCCTCCTTCTCAAAAAGGCCAAGCCAAGTCTGCCAAGAAACCAGAGTCTACCAAATCAGCTCCACAACAACAAGCAACACCAACAGCACCACCACAACAAACAACTGACAAAAGCAAAGCAGTAGACAACTCTGCAAACATAGAAGCTGAAAAGGCTGCTCAGGCCAAACAAAAAAGGGCTGACACCTTGGAAGCTAAAGCAGAGTTGCTGGTGAATCTCAAGAGAGAACAACAGCAGGAGATAAAAGATGTGGGATCCTCTAAAAGGATGAAAAGACCTGCTAAGCATGTTAGGAAACCACCATCTAAGTTAAACACCTCTGTTGACAAAACCACTGCTACTGAAACCACTGCCACCCAAAACACTGAAACTACCCAAAACACTGCTTCCCAAACCACTGTACCCAAACCAACATACACACCTGAACAAACAACCACCAAACCTACATCACCAGCCAAAACCCCAACATCTGCTGGTTCTATTAAAAGGCCAACAAATGTTAATCCAACCACTGCTACCAAATAACCATCACCTAAAATCATGTACACAAGGAAGAGAAAATCAACATTTGTTGTACATGATGAAAACATACACACATCACCAAACACCATCTCAACTGCACAATCCACTCCTCCTATCACAGCTATTCCAATCACATCATTCTCACCACACACATCCAAGTTCAGATCCCATAGACCACCACCAACCATTACACCATCGGTTATTCAGTATCCCCTTGAACTTGATCTACTCAAGGGGGAATTACAATCCTTCTACAATACTGAACAGCCATCAGACAGATCCTTTCCATCTCTCCCAAACTTCCCTGTTCCCCTCAACATTGATACTTATCTAAAATACCATTGGTTGTTCAGTATCCCCTTGAACTTGATCTACTCAAGGGGGAATTACAATCCTTCTACAATACTGAACAGCCATCAGACAGATCCTTCCCAGCTCTGATACCAATTGTTAGGATCTGAGTTTGATTGTTTTGATTGTTTAACTAAATATGGTAATGATGAAATGAAAATAGAATGAAAGTGCAACGGAATAATAAACTGTTAATCAAAACAAGAGAGTAAATGTTTTCAGATCGAAAGCTTTCATTTATCTAAAAGATTACAATCGTACAGTTACTCCCCCTCAGCCTGATCACACAGTGTTTGTCTGAGAAAATGTTTGTGTGTGTGATGCAATAGAACAGTACAAGCACTGTTCTATTTATAGACAGACTCAAAACACTGATGACCTAAGCTGACGTCACCTAAGACAATGACCTCTAACAGAATAACAAACATAAACATCTGCCTATTACAAACTACTGTTACATTGAAAGCACTGATATTAAACAGCTGTTGTAAGAAAACTCTGATGGTCTTGTATCCACTGTTGGAGCCTAAGTGCTGTTGGTTCCAGCAGTGCTTTGGTCTTCAGTACTTGTATCAGCAGTTGTTCTTCATCAGACCTTTGGTCAGCAGTTGTTCTTCATCAGTTGTTTATTCAGCAGTTCTTTGTATCAGCAGTTGTTGAGCAGTTGTTTGGATAGAACAGTTGTTAGGGTCAGCAGTCTTTTGGGAGAAGTAAGTTGTAAAGACTGTTTATTCAAAGGATCAAACTGTTAGCATATTTTGGCTTTCTAATCATCTGTTCTTCTCCAGGTCAGCAGACCCAACAATATTTGTTCCCGTGTAAGTTTTGATATGTTTTAGATAAGTTGTGATGTCGCTTTTGAAGCTCTGTGTTTTAATAGGATATCTTAAATAAGTTTCTATTTATACTTAGCAATTTTGAGGACAAAATTTTTTTTTAGGGAGGTAGAATTGTAATACTCCAAAAATAAATAAAGAATTATAACTAATAACTATAATTATTCTGACTAATATATACATATATATAATACGTAAAGTAAATTTTAAATCTATAACTTATAATAAAAGAATTGAATGTTGATGAGGTGGCATTCAATGGAGGCCTAATAAAACCATTCATGTTAAAATTCAGCCCAATTGCCATGCTTTCATTGGAATTTTACTCTTTTAAAGATGCATATGTATACTTCATCAAGAGAAGCTAGGAGAAAGAATCGCGCAACACTGCAACACATGGTGTCACCTTATAGCAAGATTATTTTTTTATTTATTTAATTACAAGAGTAATAATTATTACTATTAGTATTAGTATTAGTATTATTAGAATTGTTATATTTTTCAACCTCGAGACGCTCTCGGGATAAAAGCTAGTAATACTAAAATAGAAAATGTTTAGTTGTGATTAGAAGAACCATGACTATGGCCATATCTTTTATTCATGTCCATTCTTAAAAATAATAAAACCTTCACCATTGGTTTTGTTTCAAATTTTTTGTTTGAAAATTCTATCAACAAACCATTCCGAGAGGATTGGGATGATAGCCAATATGTCGCCCACCGTCAGTTATATTATACCCATCCAAGTCTCAATCACATCTCACAAAACCCTTTACAAATTTTCTGTTTGAGTTACCATCATAACGACGCCCTTCAACCCACCGTTACTTCGTTGCCATCAACCGCAAATCCGTCTTTGTTTGGGCCACGATCAGGTACAGTCATTGTCGCCTTACTTTTCTTGTTTATGAGAGATTTAGTTTGAGGTTACTAATCAGGTCGCTAAAATGCGCAGCGCATTCGTGTACCACGGTTGTCGTCCCCGGTTCGTTTTGATTGACGGTGTTGTTCTGTTGGTTTCGTACCACCCGTTTCAATTATAACCAACTCGGTGATCAATCTTTGTCCATCAGTCTTCTTTTGGTTCGGGTATAAGGTATCGGCATAAACCCTTCATATTATAACCCACGCTTGTTCCGATCTATCCGGCGACTAAAGATCTTGTTTAAAAGGAAATAAGCTTTTAGGATCAAATTTAAAAGTTGTAGGATTTCTTTGTCTTGTCATTTTGATTTCATAATCTATACACACATCTGTTAAAGAAAATAATAAGTGTTTGTCATAATTAATTTTGAAACTAAACAAGAGGGAGGGATATGCAGAGGTATGTGTGTGAGAAAACCTTGATGTATGTGTGCTTGAGTTATGTGTGTATGTATGTAGGCTTGAATATATAATTAATTAGATTTACTAACTTTTGTAAAGTATCTAATTCTATATAAAAGATTATAACAAAACATGTAGCATTATGAATTGTTTTTTATATGTTTTCTTTTTTATATATTCAAAGTACTTGTAGAAATAAATGTCATGAACTATAATAAATATCTATTGACTCTTGAGTTCATTTAGATTAAATATGGTGCTTCAAAGACAAAATTGCCCCCAAAATATAGTTATTATATGTATTTGGTGTTGTATTATAAGCAAAGTAATTTGTACCTCTTAAATTTTAAGAAGTCCTTGTCAAATGCTTTATAATATAGTATAGATATAGATATGTTCTCTGATATGCCTTTGATATGATATGATAAGCTTTGAATAGGTTTCGTTATAGACTCGTACCAAATTTTGTCTCAGTATTCCATTTTGAAATCTCGCATTTTAAACCGCTTTTATATGTACTATTGTTCTTTCCATTACTGAGCAATTTTTGGCTCAGCCGTAGTTTTCTTTGTTGTGTTTTCCTATTTGTCTCGCAGGTAATCGGGGAAACCAGGGAAATCAAGGATGAGAGTTGATGTTCGAGTGCTAAAAGACATTTAGTTTTTGCATTTTAGTTTTAATAAGACATAAGTTTGAAACTCTATTTTGAACTTCGTTGTTCCGTTGGATTTCTATTTAGCGTTTTATGAACTTTGTTTGGTATTTGATATCTGTAAGTGTGGCATGTCAGCCTGTTTTGGGTTGAGATGTGACAGTATATATATTTACAAACATACATGTACATTTTTTATTCGAATTTCGAATCGAATCGAATTTAAAATCATAAATTCGTATTCGATTTACTTGACTCAAATTCGAATCGAATTCCTGGTAATCGAATCGAACTAAGTCGAATTTTGAATTTTTCGAATTCGAATCGAATTCTGAACACCCCTAGTAGCGGCGGCAACCCCGTGTTATAGCGCCTGGGTCGTCTCTCTCCTTCTTTGTCTCTTTATAACCCATCTCCCCTTCTTTATAACTCAACGCCAACCTTAATCGGAGTTGACAGTGGATGGTGTAGATGGTGTTGACAACGGCGGTTGATTAGGGGTTGTGACTAGGGTTTCGGAGGATTGTGGAAGCCATGGTTTTTGCTACACCTCCTTCGTTTGTTGCTTGGGATAATATGTTATAACAATATCAATTTTATTAGCTTTATGTGTATAGGCCATCTTCTCCGACGGATTTTTCAATGTGTGCAGTCTCCGTTTGCTTCCCTTTTTTGCTCGGTGTTTTAGGGTTTTCGTGAATGGAGGCAGCTAAACACGACATTGTGTTGATCCATGAATCTCATGGCACCCTCGACAGGTTACCTTGTAGTTTTGTTAGCAATTTCATTTGATCTTTGCTACTCTGGGGTTACGATTTTGAAATTTTGTAATGTTTTCATTTGGGGTGTTTTGTTAAGGGTTTTTTTTTTTTTTTTTTTTTTTTTTTTTTTTGTTTTGTTAATAGAGATACAGAGACCAATGCTTTGTGAAGATTTGATTAAAGTGTTTAGGTTTCATTAAAATCATGTTTTATTGACATATTTCACCAACAATAATGTAGATTTGTCTATTTTCACTATTATGATCAGAAAACGATATGCTGTTCATGGAAGATGATTTGTCTTCTATTACCGTTATAGGCAGTAACTGACGATATTTGTTTCGCTACCCGTATATGTGATTGGAAAGGCTTTTAGCGCTTTTGCGGGAAAGTGTCATCAGGAAGTGTCATGTTGGCCTATTTGTGCGGTTGTCATTACTCTTGATGACTGTCATGAATTCCAAAATTTTAATGAAAATTGATGACAGTGGCCTTGTAAAGATGATGGATGGTAGGTTTACGACTGCAACCCACCTTGCAAACATGCTTTCTTCGAATTCTGGTTCATTTTGATCGATATCCTATCTTTTTAAATAAGGTATGGATTTAAATAGTGTTTTATGGCATTTTGTGTATTCACAACGAGATCACTAAAAAGTAGCAATTGTATAAAGTGGTTTTTGAGGCATTTTGGTATTTCGTGGCTGATCTCTTGATTCCTTTTGAATCAGCACTGCACGTATGTACGCCTTATACGCTGTTAGGCGATGGTGACAATAAAAAAAAGCTATGCTCATTGTTTTGGCGTGGCAATTATATTATTTGCAGCCACAATGAACCGGCGTTTCTAAGCCTTTGAGCTGCAGTTTGTATCCATGGGATTATTAATTATCCTATATATTTTTTGTGAACTTCCATGAATAGTGCATCTTTGCTGTTGATAAAGTTATATATATTGTTTGGTTTTAATGTGTTACCAATAAATGTTCCAGTACATATGGTGTGGTTGTTGTTGTGTTAGCCAGTCTGCCCAGGTTCGGGTTTGCAAACAGGCCAATTTTTTGTTTCATAAGATTTACAAGCGTTGATGAATAGTTCTATCTTTTGAGTTTGGAAAGCTTTGACACAACTTGTGAAGTAATACGTTGATAGGTGATGATGAGATCAACATAATGGCTATATTCATTGTTTTGGCGTGGCAAATATGTTATTTGCAACCACAATGAACTAGCACTTCTAAGCCTTTCAATTACTTTAACATGTAGTTATTGGTGTTCTAAACGAACATTTGAGTGTTGTAGGTCGTGGTTGTATTGAGCAAAAATCTTGAACACAGGTTGATGTTAGTTCTGGTGCATTTGCACGAGCAATCATTGTGGGTTTGTTTAATTTAAATGGAAAAGGTAAACAGTTATTGTACGTCGGGCCTTCGTTTCTCCTACTTTATACGCTTATTAAAGTAACTTCTTTGCCGCAAGAAGAAAGAGGATTGGGTTTAGCAGGAGGGACTAATCAACTACTAACTTTGGGTGTGGGATTACTAGCAATAACGTTGGCTGCAACCACATGGTTAGCGAAGGTTAGACATTTGGTCATGAATAATCACTAACTGGATTCTTAAGTAATCATTTTATTTTCACTGTTATGTTTCCGCTTTAGGTTTGCACCAACCGGAGCCGCAACACAGTTGCTGGAAATTCTGTGTAAAGATATGTTGAAGAAAGAAGATCCTCTGACCCTTATTAAAAAACTACAAAACAAAGAAATCTGCTTTCACATCCAAGCTGAAAAAGATCCATGAACCGGTGTAACAATCTGTATAGACAACAATACACAGTTCCTACAACAAGAGGATACGCCACCTGCCACTTCACTAACACCACCTCCTTTGACACCAGATTTAGCAGGCACCAAACACTCCCTGTCTGAAACACCGAACACAACAATAGTTGTTTCCAGTAGCAGTGTTAAACACACCCTCTTTGAAACACCAGGTAAACAATACTTTTAGTATCCATACTGTGAAAACACATTGCTAAGAAAACACATTTGACACATTTCAGGAGATGGAAAAAGCGCTAAAAAACGTCCAGCTCTAGGGAACTAAAAACCTTAAAACAAAGGTCGCATGCACGATGTTTTGCTCCATCTGTGACGACATGTTATGCAATAGCTAGCGACAAACGCTGTAATAAATATGATATGGCTGCACTTGTAAGATTTGGTAATTACTATCTTTGGAACTTTTGAAATCTGCGCAACACATGTTCTAAACATACAGCTTGCATGTTAGTTACAACTAGCATGAAAACCTTTTTACGCCACACCCGTTCAACACATCTTCAAACGATCGTGCAACGCGCGATGTCGAAACCCCCTAGTTATGTTAACTTGTGAATTAGATATGAAATCAAGCCGAAAATAATCCCTTGCTCAGAAGATCAACAAGCTAATCTATAATTGAAATATAACAATTATCAAGAGAGACAGAGATGCAACCGTATCACTAATAAAAGTGTTCACTACAAGAATTTTGCTCTTTAGCGGCGACACCTTTAGCGGCGACCCGCCAAAGTGTCGCCGCTAAAAGTCAAGTTCACCCAACCATAGATCTGATTACATGGACGGCCTAGATTACATCGTACAAAGGGTATTAGCGGCGACAAGTCGCCGCTATTGCTCTTTCACTTTACCGCCTATACATCTCTTCTTCCCTCTCTTTTTTTCCCCAAAATTCTCGAGCTCCATCCCTCTCAAATCTCTCTCAGATTAGTTTCTTCTTCCCTCACTCTCTTCTTCCCTCACTTTCTTCTTCCCTCTCTTTCCTTTTTCACCACCGTAACATCCCCACCACCGCGTAACCTCCCCACCACCGTAACCCCACCACCGGCAACCCCACCACCGGAGTACTCCCCACCACCACGGCAACTCCTCTGCTCTCTCTCTCTCTCTCTGCTCCGGCAATTCAGGTAAGGTTTTGTTTCCTTTTTTTTTTGTGTTTTTTAGTTTAATTTCTATTTTTTGTTTTTATTTTCTTTTTTTTTATGTTTTTTCTATTAGTTATTTATATTTCTGTTTTTTTCTTTTTTTTCAGTTTTTTTTCCTTTTTTTCTGTTTTTATTTTTTATTATCATTTTTTTTCTGTTTTTAGGTTAGTTTTTAATTATTTTTTGATAATTTGTTTGTGGGTTTGTAGGAAAGGACCGATCCGGGGAAGAACGCGTGGTTAGTCGCCGCTAAAGGTTAGTCGCCGCCGCTAATTGTTTTTTTCTTTTAAATTTAATGCTTTAAATAGGTTGTATATATATATTTGTTTTTTTCTGTTTTTTTTATTTTTTTCTGATTTTTTTATTTTTTTCTATTTTTTTATTTTTTTCTGTTTTTATTTTTTATTTTTGTGTATGTATGTATGTATGTATGTATGAGTATGTATGAGTATGTATGTATGAGTATGTGTATGTGTATGTATGAGTATGTATGTATGTATGTGTATGTGTATGTATGAGTATGTATGTATGAGTATGTGTATGTGTATGTGTATGTATGAGTATGTATGTATGAGTATGTATGTATGCGTGTATGTATGTATGAGTATATGTATGTATGAGTATGTATGTATGAGTATGTATGTATGTATGTATGCATGAGTGTATGTATGTATGTATGAGTATGTGTATGTATGAGTGTATGTATGTATGTATGAGTATGTGTATGCATGAGTGTATGAGTATGTGTATGTATGAGCGGATGTATGTATGTATGAGTGTATGTTTGTTTATATTTGTATGTTTTTACATATTGAGACTAGAAAGACATGCCCGAAAATGAATCCCCATTTAAAACATAGTGAGCTTAGAAATACCCGCCCGAAATTGATTTAGTAATTAATTTCGGGTTGTCCCCGTTTTGGGACTGCTTTTTGAATACTTTATCTCATTTAGGATGTGAATGTGTACTACATGATTGTTTGTTTTTGAAAGATTCGGTTGGCGTATCCTCTTTGCTCCTCGGGTATATATTTATATTATATACTTGGGGGCTAAGGGGAAATGCTGCCGAATTTTTCTTAAACAAACAATCATGTAATACACATTCATATATGAGATAAGGTATTCAAAAAGTGGGTTTAGCAGCCTACCCTTTAGGTGCCAATAATATGTTTCATTTAAATTATCGTGCCCCAAACCCGAATTATGTTTCAGTCACATCATCATGTCGATCGATAAAAGCTTGATTAAATTACAACGTTCGGATCCTAATTACTTTTAGCGGCGACCCGCGTTAGCAATAGCGGCGACATATGTGGCCGCTAATGCTCTGTTTTCTTGTAGTGGTTGTGTGTGTACACACACATATAAGGAAATGATTAATAGAAACCTCAAAAATTTGAGAAAACCTAAGAAAACCCTACTTTCCAAGTTTTTTATTTTTTGAAAATTTTAGGACATACAATATACATGCTTTTAAGAGTTTTGAGGCTAAAAAAAACTCAAGATGAGGACTACTTGTGGAAAATTCTTCGCAATTGTTTGAAATGGGAGGGTCAAAGCGACGAAAACTAATTCATCGGGTAGGTTCTTCTCCTCTAGTAGCTTGGATGATCACGTGGGGATAGACCTAAACGTTGAGGATGCGGCCAACCCATCTCCACATAGACTACTTGGAAGGGACCAGCGAAAAACAGAAGTTAATAAATCCGATGCCAAATTCGTGACTAAGATTATTAAAATAACAAATAGTATCCAGATTTCGGCGCATTCGGAGGAAAATAACAAATAGTATCGAGATTTCGGCGCATTCAAAAGCTGCTAAAATCAAAATGATGAACATGGAATTTCTTATGAAGGACTTTAGCAACCTCCCGATTAGTTGTCGAACGATTTTGAAAGTGAATAGAAGCGTATCATAAAGGAATTTGAAGACGAACAAAACAATAACAAGTAGTTTTTTATGTATTTTTTTATTAATGATTTCTAATATTTTTTAATTAACTTTAATATTTAATATTTTATGTTTTATTATTTAATTTATGTTATAAATTCTAATGTTAAATAACATCTTTAAACAATAAAAAAAAAAAAAAAAAAAACTAGATAAAGTCATTGTTGACCTCAAGCCACAACAAGGTCAAGTGACTTGGACCGAAGTTTATCCAGTGTCACGTTAACGTCCGGTTGAGGTTATATAAGATGATAGAGTTATGCTCACTTTGAGCAACAGCACATAGCATAACATAGTCAAATTTGGTTGGCTTGCTATTTTCCTATCTCTTCAATCTATCTATATTAGCACACGGTTTTCACTTTTTATTGTGCTTTCATACCAAGCAAATAAAATAAAGAAACTTGACTGTTGATACAACCAAATCAAAGGAATCAAGAAAGCAACTTATTTCTAATATGGATGGTGGCTGTAAGAAAAATTGATCATGTGATTCGGACAAATATATATATAAAAATCACACGATTCCATAATAACTACTCATCAAAGACCCTAAAGTTAAAAACATGCTAATGCCTAATTCACTGCAAGAAAGTCTTTAGTGACATAAAAAGTGGTAAACCGATTACAAGTCCTCAGGAAAAGTCGACGTATAAGAGAAGTTTCCTTGTATATGCTAACAATTTGTAGTTATTTTAACAAGACAAAAGAATTAAAGAGTGGGCATAAAGGAGTTATCAACAAGGACCTTTAGTAAGAGAGAATCTGTGTGCAAATAGGAATTTATTTATTTATTTATTTATTATTTTTATTTTTTTGTGATAATATTGGTAAATCTCATTATATCTGATAGTAAATTATTTGTTGGATCATAAAAACTTTCAGGCCATTAATATGATGAACATTAGAATTATACTTTCTTCCTAGTATCATTCATTTAATGTATTTCTCGATTCATTGATCCCTATTTATTTAATTTCTATAATCACAATTTTTTGGAGTTTATAAAATTCAATCATATTAACCACCCTAGTCTAATTTTTATTTGTAATATCTTTACTAGATTATACATCGGAAGCGTTTCGATTTTGAGAAATCTAATATGACACATCAATTTTACATATGAAATAGACTGATACGCTTTACATTTACATGCAAGAAAGATTTGGGTAGCACCTAACCTAAAACAATTAACACTGTATAACTCCAATGTTAACAACTAACCTAAACTAGTGTATAACTCCGTTGTTAACACTTAACCTTAAACAATGTATAATTCTATTGTTAATATCTAACCTAAAACAATGTGTAACTCTTAATCTCTAATACCTAACCTAAAACAATGTACAATTCCAATGCTAACACCTAACCTAAAACAATGTGTAACTCCAATATAACCCTAATATTAACACATATTCTAAAGGCTAAAAAATGTACAACTCTAACATACTAAGGGGGGGGGGGGGGGGGGGGGGGGAAGGGGTGCTACTAGCTTCCACTTTTCACTTCATTGATTTTAACCAATTATGCACTGCCACATCACTTCACCGAAACATTTTTTTTTGGAGGCAACACTCCACTGATTCACTTCACTGAAATCTTTATTTTTTTAGTTTTTTTTAAAAACATTAATTAAACATATTATTAAACTAATAAATTAAACTTACAATATTAAAAGTAAATAAAACATAGAAATGCAAACACATATAAATTAAAAATAAACTAAATAAAAGAAAAACTATTCGGGGGCATCCGCTTCGAGGTACGGTAGATCAAGTCCGCCTAGATGTTATACGAGATCATTTTGAAGGCGAAAATGCGTATCGGAGTCAATCAACTCCGGCATGGCTTCGTCGTCGAAAAAATGGTTGGATTGGGGGATCGCGTATGTGGACCGGTGATATCGCATGCTCCTCTTGTTTAATGATCATGTTGTGCAATATCATGCACGTATAGACGATGATGCTACACCTAGCAACGGTCGTCGACCTCAAGGGTCGTGCGGTAATTCCTCATTTCCATTTTAATACTACGAACGCTCGATCAACATCCCTCCTTGCCGCCTCTTGAGCCTTAACGAATTTCTTTTCCTTCGGATCAGTCGGATATCAAAACGCTTTCACAAACGTTGACCAGGTTGGGTAGAATCCATCGGTAAGATAATATCCTCGTTTATATAAGTGGCCATTTAAAGTAAATGGACACTGCGACGTTGTTCCGTTTGATTGGGTAAGAAAAACTGGGGATTGTTGGAGAACATTTATGTCGTTTAGTGAACCCGGGGGGGGGGGGGGGGGGCAAAAAAATCCATGCCAAACCACATATCTTGCGAAGCAACCGCTTCTAGCATGATCGTAGGGTATTTGGGATCGCCTCTCATATATTGTCCTCGTAATTCCCCAGGACATGCTTGCCATACTAAATGAGTGCATTCAATGCTACCGATCATGTCGGGAAGGTGATGTCTTTCTTCGTGTGCTTCGTACAAACATGCAATGTCGTGACTTGTTGGTCTTCGTAAAACTCAGCCCCGTATAACTTAATGACGGCATTGCAAAAAAATTGTAAATATTCGCGCGACATCCTCTGAGACATACATAAATACTCATCGTATTCTTCTGGAGGATTACCGGTTGCAAGTTGTTTCACTGCTGAAGATACTTTTTGTATGGGCGTAAAACTCTTTCTAAACCGACCGTCCACACCCTTTCTGAACCATTTGAAATTTGCTTCAACATCTGCTACAATTTTTAGAAATAGACGTCTTGACATGCGATACCTTAGTTTAAACTGTGCGTCGGTGTATTTGGTACATCAGCAAAATAGTCATCTATTAACTGAGCATTGCCTCCATCGCGATCACGTGGCACGTGTCTCTTTTTAGTTGTTGTTGTGTCTTGCTCTGCAGCCCGCTTGGCAAAGTCCATGAGAAACTCAAGGCTACTATTCGACCGTTGCATTTAATATACCAAATTACCAGCCCGTTAGATAGAACCAGAAAACGGTTCACGGGACCCCTACCAGCATTGGTGGCGGCAGTGTTACCGTGCTGGTAGTGGGGTATCCGTGACCTTTTCTGGTGGCACCCCGTCCCCCCTAATATTTATACTTAACCTAAAAAAATGTATAACTCTAATATTAACACTTATCATAAAGGCTAAAAAATGTATAACCCTAATATTAATATCTATCATAAAGGTTAAAAAATGCATAACTCTAATATCAGTATTTAATACCTAACCTAGAACAATATATAAATCCAATGCTAACACCTAATACTTCAACACGAAAAAGCACTAAAAGCCTAGCCGAATTGGTAAAAGATACATGACATATTATACGATGCGTCTCAAAATAATAAAACCAAGATTTTTAGAGGGCTAAAAAGAACAATCGGTAAACTCAAGGACCACCACTAAAGCCCTCAACTAATATCATTAATTTCATCATCTGTTATTATCCTCCTTTTTTATCAACCGTCCAAAAACATCTTCTTCCAACATGTTTCTTTCCATCCAGAAAACACATGTAATCAATCAGCTAATCCAAAGTTAACCCTCAAGACACAAATATAATAAAATCCAAAAGTCTAGTCTAATTTGTGTACCATATAACCATCTTTAGATGTATCCAAATCAATCCCACTTTATTATTAAACGACATATAAAGATTCTTTGTATGTGAATCTTTTTTGCTTATAAATTAATAGGAGGCTTCCCAGAACATAGAGATCAGTGCTTTATCCGATTAGCTAATTACCAAGTTAGAATTAAACTCCAATTTCCCATAACAAACACTTTCAATACATTATTCTTTAAATAATATCGATTAAAAACATACAAAAAAACTGGCCTAGTAAAGATGTTAACACTGAAAGCTATAAAGTCGCATGCATATATACGAATCTTGAATAGAGGAAAGATTTCGGTTACGGATAACCTGAGAGGAAGATGCCGACAAAGATGGTGATGGTGTTCGAACTGACCCTGATTGATTAACATAATGAAATTAACAACGATCCCACATGAATCTCGTCCATTAACCTTACCTCTACCGCCACCATAGTTTTCCTAGCATTGGTCCTGATGTTGATTAGGATTAGGGTTTGAGGAATTGAGGATTACCTCACGTATGTGTGGTTACAGGAGAAAGAGAGAGACAAGGAATGAGGAGAGAGTGTGTTTTTTAAGGTTTGGGATGGGAAAAAGCTTTTAAACAAGATGTGGGATTTTAATGCCTACTGTCACGTGGCACACTCAAAGGAAGATGTTTACATCTTTAAGTGCGTAGTATTTCATGCTTTAGTTTATTAATATATATATATATATATATATATATATATATATATATATCTATATCTATATTATCTTATTAAGGAGGAGTGATGGCTAACATGGTCATTTTCACCTCTATACAACTTAACAGGCACCATGTACAACATATTTAAGCAAGAAATTTAAGGGTATTATGGAGATGTTAGTGACAACTAAGACACTTAGGAGGGTAACGTAGACATTTCACCTATCTCCTCCTTTACAATATCAAAACATTTTTACATTACTACCCTCCTTCTTCCATCCCTACCCCTACTTAATGTAGACAATTAAGAAATTTATATCAGTTGTCTCTTGATTATCCCCACATTCACTCCCCATTTGTAACCTAAGTAGGCTTTCCCTCTGCAGACTATTATGCTACTCCGTTGTCACATGATCATATAAATGAGATGGCTGCAAATGGAGACCCCTGTGTGAATCAATGAATAATGTAGATGGGCAAAGAAAGTCAGGTTTCAATTTTGTGCAGATCATTGTTACACCCAAATTCACGATTAGTTGAATGGCAAAGAAAATACTTAACAATCACGGGTTAGCTTCTGTGTTCTTGATTTGATGCTTTATTTTGCCTTCTAAACCTTGGATTTGAGCTCTATGCAATCAATCAATCAATCATACCCAGTATATCCCACGAATAGTATAAACTATTGGTAGGGTTAGGGGAGGGTGAGATGTAGGCACACCTTTCCTCTACCCATACGGATAGAGAGGCTGCTTCCAGAGAGACCCCCGGCTCAGAAAGAGAGAACAGAAAAACAGGCAGGCATACAAGTAACGAGACAAGCACCACAGGGATATATCGCTATCGGCTAGCGGGCCAAGTGTAGTAATAAGCTAGTAAGATAGTGCATAAAAATATAATACAATGAACATCATACAGACATATAAACGGGACTACAACCACAAGTAAGTTTCACACTACTTAAGAAAACAGGATAAATAGACACATGAATCAAAATAGGTTTAGAAAACCTATAGGTAACGCCTCAAAATACCTGGTTATGCTACCTAAGTGTCAAGTCCTAGAAGTCACTTACTTTAATCCTACTTCTCCACGAACTCCTTTCTTGGACCATGTCCTCAGAGAGGTGCAACTCTATGAGATCCTGTCTAATTCGCTCATCCCAGGTCAATTTAGGTCTGCCCCTATTCCTTCTCCCCTCTACAACGCATGCTTCCACTGCTCTCACTGGCGCTGTTGTTCGTCTCCTCTTCACATGTCCAAACCATCTCAATCTCCCTTCCTTTATCTTGTCTGATATCCTAGCCACTCCAAACCTCTCCCTAAAGACCTCGTTTCTAACCCGATCCATCCTTGTGTGCCCGCCCATCCACCTAAGCATCCTCATCTCTGCGACCTCCATCTTGCGTGCGTGTGTCTTCTTGATTGCCCAGCACTCTGTCCCATACAACATAGCAGGTCTAATTGCGGTCTTGTAAAATTTCCCCTTCAATTTATCTGGGAACCGCTTATCGCAGAATACCCCCGTGGCTGCTCTCCACCTACACCACCCGGCTTGTATGCGATGTGTTACGTCACTATCTATATCCCCATCCTTTTGAACAAATGATCCTAGGTACTTAAACCTAGTTACCTGCGGGACAACCTGGCCCTGGATAGTAATATGAGTGTCCTCGTCATCGTTAACCCCACTGAAATCACAATAGAGATACTCCGTCTTTGAGCGACTAATCCTTAAACCCATTCCCTCCAAAGCTTCTCGCCACTCCTCTAACCTTGCATTCAATATTTGTTTGGTTTCTTCAACTAACACAATATCATCTGCGAAAAGCATGCACCATGGCACTGGCTTCTGGATCGACTTAGATAACTCATCCAAGACTACCGCAAAGAGAAACGGACTCAATGCAGACCCTTGGTGGAGTCCCACCTCGACCGGGAAGGAATCAGTATCTCCTACTTGCATTCAATATTTGAGCTCTATGCAAATGAATGTTTTTTTTTAAAGCATTAAGTTTCAGCTTTTTCCAAGCAATATTTAATTAAATGAAACAATAAATTTTAATCATTAGATAGTAACCAAAATTACTTTGTTATACTATTTGGGTGTTCACATACACAGCTTAAACAAGTTCATTGTTACACCCAGATTCACGATTGGTTGCTGCACACTGTAATATAATGTAAAGTGGTTACTGAAACTAACATTACTAATAATAAATTAACAATAGTGTGTAAGCTAGCTGTATTTTGCAAATTAAAGGTATTTTATAAAAAAAAAAATTATGTTTGATGCAGGGGGTGGTGGATTTCTTTAACTTGAGAATCTGCTGCTTTTTGTATGGTTCTTTCATACATCATATTACTCTATTCTTTTTACTAAAAACAATAACCAAGAAAGTTACTACCTAACTCAATTTTAAAAAGAAGAATGCTTTTTGCAGGTTACTATTGAAACAAAGTGGAAAATATAATGTGATGGACTAAGTATATATTAAAGATGTTCCATGTTGTTGATGAATTGTATTTTGCAATTAAGTCTGGATATCAACACTGTATCAATTTTGTAAAAATATTGGGAGGTAAGCATTTGTCATGAATCCTTTTGTATCTACATTTGACAAGCATGCTAATGGATTCTTTTTCATATGAACAGTTATGGCACAGGATGAAGGCGCTTTTCATCTTTTATATTGTATAGCTTTTGTAATGATGGATGCTCACTGGCTCACCATATGTGATCTGATGCGGCGCCTATTAAATCCAAGATGACGACCCAGTTTTGAACAAATATTGTGCATCACGCATCGGCATTTGGTATCAAAACACATCAGATTGCCATGTGCTTTTTTAAAATAAGATGACGACGAGTACGTATGGGTTCTTCTCATAACATGAACATTTCTTTATTTAGTAAAAGCAAAAAAAGTTAAAAAAAAAACTTATCTTATTCTCCTCAAAAGTAATCTCCTGTTCAGCATAATCCTTGGTCTGATAGATTTGTATTGTGTATAGGTGCTTTTGCTCATACTAGAACAGATTAGTCATTAATTGCAGCTATAAATAATGGTGTTGGTTTAAAGATTATGAACTTTGATATTTGTCGGATAGATTATGAACTTTGATTATGATCATACATCAGTGTAGGCATCCATTTGGTCATTGTTAATTATGCAGGTTATTTGGTACTACAATCTTTTGTAAGTATACTTGTAATAACCATTTTTTTTTGTAATTATTGTATACTTTCATAGTATTTTGTGAGGCTAGCAAAGGGCGGGGCGGGAGAACCATGCTCAAGAATTTATTATTGGAATCTCAAACCAAGATATTGGATATCCATGAGCCCACTAAGTAGATGAGGCATAGGATTCGTATACCAATATAATGTTATTATTAAGCACTTAAAATTAGTAATTTATTGAAGGTAGTTTCATGCTAATTAAGTGTGATTATAATGCAGCCTTTTGGTGGTAACATTTGGCAATAGTTATGGTTTTTGGAGTCTATGAACCTTATTTACCTATGCCAACAATTGGTTATGAGGGGTTCCTTTGTTATACTCAGTACTAATACCCGAGTTCCTATTTTCAACTAATAAATAAAAACATTATCATACGCAAATTTATCGGAACAC
Source organism: Ambrosia trifida (assembly GCA_028751855.1). Classification (NCBI taxonomy): domain Eukaryota; kingdom Viridiplantae; phylum Streptophyta; class Magnoliopsida; order Asterales; family Asteraceae; genus Ambrosia; species Ambrosia trifida. The sequence goes on from CM054122.1 coordinate 151,112,037, forward strand.
GTTATTCACAATCTATAACATGGTGTGCGACACTCACCAGTGTTGTAAATTTGTGCCACCCCTCGCATAGCACAAGTGTTATGGAATGAAAATGTTATGAGCTTGGAATGAGTTGGTTCGTAAGAGACATCATAATTTTACCTAATATAAGTTGGGACACCCGCCGTAACGCGCGGGCAGCCCTACTAATATATATATATATATATATATATATATATATATATATATATATATATATATATATATAACTCCAGTATCCTAATTTAAAATAATAAAATATTTTTTATTCAACTATTTTATTTTGAATATCATGTGATTTAAGAAAAAAACATATTAATTTAAGAACAATAATAATAAAGATTATAAATTTGTTTTAACAACAACAATAATAAAGTTTATAAATATATTTTACAAATGTATCAAAAGTTTTATAGTGGGTTGTTTTATTTAGAAATCTATAACAAATTGCCACATCCTACCAAGGCGGAAACACGGGGATGTGATTCGAAAGGTTTTCTTGTACAAGGTTCAAGCAGCACATAAGATGTAAATTAAGTAGATACCATCAAATGATAAATTAAGTCTTACAAAATTAAGATAAATGTAATATTGTCTAAAATCACCGGACCAAATGTCAAAAACATAGCATGACCATTGTTATTAAATCTTGGCTGGTGATGATACCAGAGGATGTTCACTCGAACCCCTCTCTCAAATCCCCGTCATCCATGATCAATTACCTGAAAAACATGCATAAAAGATTTGTTAACATAATGTTGGCGAATTCACAGGTTTTAATGTACTATGTAAAGTGCTTGTGAAATTCGTGTATGATCAATCAAAGCTAGCTAAGCTAATGATTATTGTGCCAACCATGAGTCCCACAACCAAGCCGTTTGACAATTGTGCCTCGCATATTGTACAATAAAGACAACGTATATACAGTAGAATAATGTAAAGGATTGTTTTTATAGAAAACTAACAATTTATCACACAAGTAGAACAAATCAAGTGCGGAATCCCTGATTCTTATGCAATATGATAGTAGATCAGCCAGACACAGATAAATCCATGATAAACATCTTTAATCATTTATAATCAAACAAGTTTTAGCATCAAAGACTCAGTTACAATGATTAGATAGACTTTCGGAACCTCCTAGACCTTCTCTCTAAAACACACACTAACACTCACAATGACACAACTGAATAACATATCAACAAAACTTTAACCTTATATAGACCTGCACATTCGACCTTTGCATTGGTCGAATGTGTACGTTCGACCTCTTCAAGGCTCGAACCAAAACATTACATAAATAATTCTTCGTTTGACCTTTTTCATGCTACATTCGACCCACCGTATGGTTGAATGTGTCTTCTGATCTTCATTCTTCAAAACATAAACGCTTATTATTGTGAATCCAAAGCTATAGCCACAAAACATGTATCAACAAACTCCCCCTTGGCTATTGCTTGGATTGTTGTCGTTCATAATTAAGTGTCTTGTTCATTAGCTTGATCCTCAACTTCTTCTTTTGTTCTTTGCTCATTTCAGGTTCAAGATGTCGTTTGCGCGAACCTTCTTTCGGCATTTCTTTGAGCTTCAGATAGTTCCCAAGCACTTTGTTATATTCACATCCAGCATTCACATCATACGCAAAGCAAAAACAAACTACTCTGTAAAATTTCATCGCTTGTTCTCCGTCCTGAGCTTCATAATAGATTGGATTGAAATATAACATCTTGATATCATCAGCTGAACAGTTAATCAACCACATCGGGTCAAAAATCCTGATTTTCTTGAACATCACATTCGGATCTTTATCTTTCAGCAAGATTACTGCTTCAGCTGTATTCCAATCGTAGTACCAACAATGAAAATCTTTGTTTAAATGTTGTTGGATCGGCATCAAAGGAATCTGTTTCATCACAGCTGGAGGTTTATACTTAAGAGTCACTTTGTTCAAACCTGTAATGGGATCAACTTCACTTTGCTCTCCCAGCTCATCTTATCAGCAAAATAACCCACTGCATGATTATTCACAGAAGCTCCACCCATAGTGTGTCTACAAATGTCTCTCACGGCCCAGCAAGGAAGTGTTTTTATATCATGAAATCTGTAAAAGTACAGAATTACATTTTCCCATTTCACTCCAATACATCTTAGTTGAGAAAAGTATTTCCAACCTAGGGCTCTTCCTTTGAAATACTGATTATGAAGTTTGTAGAACGCACCCTGAACTTCTGTAATTAGCCTATTAGCTTCTTTTTCTTTCAGTTTTCTTAGCAACTCTTTTAACTCTTCAGATTGTTTGAAAGGTTGTTTCTTATCAGCATCCTTTCCAAACACTTCTTGCAAAACTTTCTTTCCTTTCTTATTAGCTAACTTTTCAGCTTCTTTCAGGCTCTCCTCATTGATCTCAGGAATCACCACATTCTTTGTCTTCATAGGATAATATTTAGCATATTCTTCATGTGTAATATCCTCCATTTCAATATCCTCAAACACAGGTACATCTCGATCATCAGAGTGTGTTCCTGCATCTTTAACTAGTACATCTGGAATCTGTTTCTCATTCATTATGTCTTCCAGAGATTTCCCAATCTACTTTGCTAGTCCTTCAAGTATTTCATTAGACATAGCAGCAGATAATTCTCCATCTTCAAGATCAAGATCTTGATAATCTATCTCATATCTCATGTCTTCACTTTCAAAGATCTCTTGAAATCTACCGGTCAACTCTTTTGTCCAGAATTGTCTTTCAAGCATTTGTCTGTACATATTCTTATCTTCATTAGTCAAAGCACGAATCTTTTCAGTCCAAAAGATAGAGTGATCTTCATCAACAGTTTTACCACTCTTATTTGAGCTAGATTCGCCTTTGCTTTTCTCCGATTCTCTCTTCTTGAAACTATATCTACCAGTATCATCGTCATTATCATCTGAATCTTTATCACTTGACTCTTTGTCTTTCTTTGAACTTTTACCTCCAGCAATATCATCATCACCTGATTCACCACTATCATCATCATCTGAACCCTCTTCATCTTAATCATCATAATCAACCTGTTCTTCTTCTTCTTCCTCTTCCTCTTCTTCACCAGCCTTTAGTTGTGGTGCTTCAGAATATAACTTGTTGATCAATTTCTTCATCTTCTTATTTTTGCTTTCAATCATCTTGATCTTTCATTTGTTTTTCTTATCAGAAGCTCTGAGTTTATCAATAGTTTCTTCTAACTCTTTTTGTTGCTTCTGAGATAACAAAACAATCTTCAACAAGTTAGCTTCATTTTCTTTCATCTGCTTGAACTCTTCTTGTTGTTGACTAAAAGCTTTCATCAAATTTCCAATCTATCTATTCCCTAATTCCATTACTTCATTAGAAACAATGACTTTGGCTTTAGAACTTGATTCAGCTCTGGGTTTCTTTGATTTCTTTTCCATCTCTGCTAGAACATTCTTCAAAATTACAGAAATGTTATCAGGACTTAATGTTGCTGCTGGATCAGTTGTAACCTCTTCAGTAGTTTTCTTCTTTTTCAAACTTGGTGATGTTGCTGGTCTTGTTGCTTTCGAACTAGTTGCTTCAGAAACTTTCTTTCCAAGAACTAACAGATCAATCTCTTTGTTTCTCTTCTTTCTTGGGTTTTCCTTCTTTGACATAGTTTTCTTCCTTCCTCGAACAATCTTTGCACCTGTAACTGGTGAACCTTCAAAATCATCAAGATTAAGTATCAAATTAACATCTTCTTCAGTTACAGTATTCTTTCTTTGTTCTTCAAACATCTTGTCTATAGCTTCAGGTGTAGTGATCTTAGTGGCCTTGGGATCAATAACCTTGACTGTTTCAGTCTGAGAGTCCCATTCCTCATCATCTTCAGTCTCTTCACTGTCAACTTCATCAACTAACATAGTCTTCACTTTACCTTTGCTCTTAGTCACCTTCTTGGTTTTAGTTTCAGTCTCATCAGCCTTCTGTTTGCCCTTCCCAGACTTTGCCCCTTTGTTTATAACATGTCTCTTTCTCTTTGCAGTCTAGTCAATTGGACACAGTGGACTGTCAGAATCCGAATTACTGTCAGCATGTCTAGCTTTATATTCACCTGGATCTGTATAAGCAACATCCCTTAAATGACCAAACAAATTCTTATTTGGTGGCTTCTCTGCTTCAGATAGAACCTTGTAAGCTATCATCATGCTCAAAGTAGTAAACTTAATATGATCCTGATTGATGACTTGTAGAGGATCTTTCTTCAAGTTTGGGTATTTGTGATCAAACACCATTTGTAAGAATCTATGGTACATTAGAAACTTGTCACCCTTCAAGCCTTGTAGAACTTCTTTCATGTGATGGAAGATCATTCCAGACACGTTGAAAGGCTTGTTCAATATCAGTGTCACCACCAATGAACATAAAGTATTCCTCAGCATGTCAAACCCTCCACTTCCTGGTCTAAACACATCATAATAACTTCATTCGACCTAACGAAAGGTCGAATCAAAGTTTTGGAAAAATGAAAATTTTCAAATGTCCGATTCGAATCCGGTTTTATCATTTTAATCCTTGAAAACCTTCAAACTTTCATAATTTCTCATTTCAAAGATACAAAACTCGGATTGGTTCGTCAAACTTCAGAAAATGACTATCATCCACCATCAGTTATCGAAAATAACTCAGAAATGTAAAAATTTTGAATTTTCTGAAATTTATGCTAAAACACACCAAAAAACTTTTTGAGTTTTTGTATATATGAGGAAAATGAAAAATTAAAGCAGTAAAGCAGAAAACATTTTTGTGATTTCGGGTAAGAGGATCATATCAGTTTATGAAAAATCTGATCACATCGTTGATCTTTAATAAATTATCATTAAAGACAATGTATGATTTGGCAATTGCTGATATTGTGATCCACATAAACTCACATGCAGACTGTTATACAGTGCTTTAAACTGATACTAGTATTTATAGTATAAACTGATTTACCTGTGGTTCCCACACATACGACATACTCCCGTATCAAGAAATATTGCACAAATATCCATTGTAACACGTGATTATGCTATTGTTATTTGTAATTCCAAGGTATGAGGCACAGAGGTGTACAGGTCAGCCAATTAATGCTACAAAGTAACATATGCACTCTACCAGGTTGAGGTCTTATATCAATCATGATTAGCATCAGTGATTAGATACGATGTACTAGATAATCTTTGATTATCATCACATATTTAAAGTTCCTCAATTCGGTAACTTTTGGGTTTTGGCATTAAAGCACTTTTATTAAGATACCCTGCCTGATCTAGGTTCATAATTACGACGAAAGATCAGATAGGCTATCCCCAGATAACTAATAACATAATGACCTGAAACCTCCAAACTTTGTACAATACCCTATCAAACGAAATTACGGTACCAAGACCATATGCCCATGAGGTGTTCAACCATATAGTAAAAAATTTGAAATGTATGTATCAGACACGTAGTATTAAGTCTACGAAGCCTACCAACACATCACACTAAATCAACACATGCCTTATTAAACTATTACATTTCTTTAGCATGTGTCAGATCCTCATTGATGTACTATCATTTCCACTTTTTCTCCAGGAAAATCATTTTTGAATTTTCTAATATTTATGGATTTTCAAAATTTTCAATGTTTTTGGTTTTTCTGAAAATAAAAGATCCCCCTAAAATTGAAAACATATTTTTGGGTTTTTTATTTTTCTGCAAAAATTAAGAAAACTAAAAATTTGATAAACTGATGTGGAGATTACTCTTGCTTTTCAGTTATACCATTAGCTTGTAATTAAAATTCAAATCGTGATTTTTCAAAAGCTTTGGTAAACAATTCGGCTTTTTAGTAATCAGTGTGGATTTTGACCATGTCAATCAATCCTTTGGCATAGCAATCACGAATAAAATGATAACGAACTCGGATATGCTTAGCCTTGGAGTGATTGACAGTGTCTTTAGTGAGTGCAATGGCTGCTTCACTATCGTAATGAACGGGGGTTCTAAGATATTGCAAACCGTAATCGCGCATCTGTTGTTGTATCCAAAGCATTTGTGAACAGTAACTCAAGGCTGCCACGTATTCTGCTTCACATGTAGAAAGAGCAACCGACGTCTGCTTCTTACACTGCCAGGTCACGAGCCTGCTCCCCAGAAATTGTCATCCAGCCGTTGTGGATTTAACGTCAATATCGCAACCTGCAAAATCAGAATCACTAAAGGCAATAAAGTCAAAGTTATCATCGTTAGACTGCAACTAGGTCACTGAGTACCGTTTAGATAACGAAGGATTCGTTTGACTGCAACTAGGTGACTTTGTTTCGGCTTCGATTGAAAACGTGCACAGAGACATGTGACGAACATTATATCTGCCCGAGATGCAGTTAGATACATGAGAGATCCGACAATGGCCCGATAAGTATAGGGATCAGTAAGCTCCTCCTTAGCGCCAACTCTAATCCCGTGATTGGGTTGTATAGGAGTATCCATAGGCTTCGAATCATCCATCTGGAATCGGCTCAAGACTTCAGAAACGTATTTCGTCTGGTGAATAAAAATGCCCGTTGGCAATTGATCCACTTCCAAGCCTAAGAAAAATTGCATTTCTCCCATAGCACTCATTTCGAATTTCTCTTTCATAACTCTTTCAAATTCCCTGCATAACAATTCATTAGTAGAACCAAAAATAATGTCATCAACATATATCTGCACGAGAAGCAAATCACCCTCTGTTCTTTTCGTGACCAGGGTACAGTCTACCAAACCTCTTTTGAATCCTTTGGAAAGAAGATAATTGCTCAGCTCTTCGTACCACTGCCTCGGGGCTTGGTGTAAACCGTATAACGCTTTATTCAGTTTATAGACCTCTTCCCGGTGGATATGATCCTCAAAACCCAGTGGTTGACTGACATACACTTCTTCTTTCATCACACCATATAGAAAAGCACTTTTAACATCCATCTGATATACCTTGAATTTCTTATAAGATGCATACGCAAGAAACATTCGAATGGCTTTAATGCGTGCAACCAGTGCATAGACTTCGTTATAGTCAATTCCTTCCTGTTGACTGAAACCTTGAACCACCAATCGAGCTTTGTTTCTCACATTAACCCCTTTATCATCCTTAAAGCATTTGTATACCCATCGAGTACCAACTTTCTTTCTGTCTGGTGGTAAATCAGTCAACGACCAGACTCCGAGTTTCTGAAATTGCTGAAGTTCTTGCTGCATTGCTTCCACCCAAGATTCGTCTTGTAAAGCATCCTTATATGTCCGCGGCTTTACCTGCAAAACATAACAAGCAAAAGACCATTTATTTTGTTCACCGGTCTTATGAATCTATGTATATAGGGCAAGGGCTCTAATATTTTCTGAAGATGATGCACGTCTCAATTGTCCACGTGTCATCACACTACTACCAGGATCTCCAATGACTTGTCCTAGCCGATGAATCTGGTGAATCAGAGATTCCGGATGTATAGTGTGACACCCGACATGTTTAGGTCAACATTTTATATACACATAACTCTACCTTAGCGAAAAACGTTTATTAAACATACTTGACGGAGTCAGTCGAGTCGGAACACAGTCCGTATTGTCCAGGGTTCAATGATTTGGAGGATCATTGGGTTAGTCACACACACGTTACGAGTCCCGTTGTTGGTGAATTACATAAACTAAATTAGGTGTTATGCGTATATTGATTCTTATATGGTGGATTATATGCAAATATGTGTTTAAACGATGTGTAGATGATCATCCATGCGTATATATGTTAAACATAGATTAAGATTGCATGTTCATGTGTTAGGATGCGCTAAAATGCGTTAAACACGACAAACTGGAAAAACTAGAAAACACAGGTCCAGGTTCGACCCATAGCGTGGGTGCGAACCTAGGAAATGAGCTTGGTTCGACCCTCAATGAAGGGGCGAACCTGGGATGTGAAAACAATAGAAGTTCATTCGACTAGTAATGGTACATTCGACCCTGAGCAAGGGGCGAATGTGGGTACATTCGACCATGTGAAAGGGGCGAATGTGGACTAGTATAAATACCACACTTTGTCATTTTTCAACATTTCACAAACCCTAAAGGCCTCTAAACACTCTCTAGCAACTTTAATCACTGAGGAAGGAGTTTTTGCTCTTGTTTTCCATAATCTAACCTACAAACATCTTCTAAACAAAGATCTAAGGTGTGTTCTTCATCCTAAATCATATTTAAAGCATTTCAATTCGTTTTCATTAAACCCCAAGAGTCCAGATCTGATTCAAACATGTTTTCATGGATAAAAACCTTCCTAATATCTTTCTAAACAAAACCTATTCATAAACAATGAGTTTTCATACAAATTAACATGTGTTAATGGTGTTTTATGTGGTGTTATGTATTGTTTGATGATTAATTTCTATAAAGATGTTATAACAATGATCTAGGACTGTTATTGATGATGATTTATGATTCAGACAGGTTACAATTGATTATTGATGATGTTTTGCTCATTTTGGGGATTTTGGGTTAGATCTAGGGCTTGTTCATGATGATAGTGATAAGGATATGATTGGGGGTTTCTTGTTCATGATAATCTAAGTATATTGAGTTGATTATTGATTGATTTCAGAAAGTTTCCTAATTGGGTAAAGATTGCATGCGTTTGGTGTGACATCTCCATAATTTGCTATTTTGGGTAACTTGTAAAATGGACGGATTTCGAGATAAAATTGGTAGGGTTTTGTAGGAATATGTTAATGATAGTTGACTGCTGTGATTGGTGATGCTTCGTGATGTTTTCGGACCGTTTAGATGCGTTTTGGTGCGTTTTATGAAGTTCTGCAGCAAAGAGTCGAATGTGGAACTCATTCGACCCTTCGTGGGGTCGAACGTGGCTCAAAAGGGTCGAACGTGGCTCAAAAAGGTCGAACGTGGCTCAAAAGGGTCGAACGTGGCGCAAATAGGTCGAAAGTGGCTCAAATGGGTCGAATGTAGCACCATAGGGTCGAATGTGGGTGTCTGGGGGTCGAATCTGGGTGCCTGGGGTCGAATCTGGGTGCCCGGGGGCGAATTAACACATGTTAGGGTCTTATTAACATACGTTAAGGTTGAATAAACATATGTTAGGGTCAAATAAACATGTGCTAGGTCAAATGAACTTGTTAATAGGTTGAATGAACATCGTGAGGGTTGAACCAAGGGTCCATGGGTCGAACCAGAAGCCCTTGGGGGCGAACCAAACACAGGAAACTCTCGATTGGACCTTACGACTTCGTATATGCGATTTTTGATGCAAACTAAGTGTTTTATGCTTGAAACTTATGTGTTAACCTTATGTGCATGACTAATTGATGTAATGGGTCACCAACGGGATATCGGGTCTGTCTGGTATGTCCAGTTAACATTTAAACGCACTTTTTAACACACGTAGTCAAGATATGGACAATCGGGGACTAGTTAACCTTCGGGTTAATAGTCAATACACTTATTCAAACTCATTGATAGGTTGTCACCAAGTTGGGTCATCATACACATGTTGGAATTCTAAGTATCTGAAGGCGCACTCTAAGGTGAGTTTCACGGCCCCACTCTTTTACTGGTTTTACATTTTCGGGGGAGAAAACATGTTGTATTCTTTAAACGTGTGTCAACTATGTTTTCATAAAAGGCGTGTCCATTATGTTTTCATAAAAGGCATGTCAACTATGTTTTCATGAAAGGTGTGTCAAGTATGTTTTGGTATTCAAGTACTCATTGGGTTTTGGAGTATTCATTATGTTTTCAAGTATTCATTGGGTTTTGGAGTATTCATTATGTTTTCAAGTATTCATTATCTTTTGGAGTATTCATTATATTACTATGCGATCTTTGGAAGTCCGGGGGAGAACCATGAATGTGCGGGGATGCACAACGGGGGAAATGTGGATAGATCTATTTGGGCTTGACCCACCCCACTCGTCGACTGGAGGTCGGACGGGTGCATGTTGTCTCTTAGGTATTCAGTATTCAGTATGCAGTATTCAGTATTCAGTATTCATTCGGGTACGTATTCAGTATTCACAGTATTTGAGTCCAGTAATGGTTTTCCAATCGCAGTAGTGACAGGTATTCATACGTTTTGCATGCATGTGGTCTGGATGGACCATGGGTATTCATTTGGGAGTCAGTATTCATTGGAGTCGGTATTCATTAAAAACCTGTGAACTCACCAGCATTATTTGCTGACGTTTTTAGCATGTTTGTCTCAGGTCGCTAAGGTAGCAGCTGTTGATAGGCGTACAGAGTCTCACGGCGTCTTGGAATCATAATCATGTTTTGTTAAACATTTCAGACTTTGAGTTTTACTTTTGAGTTGTAATAATACATTTTGCTTCCGCTGTGTTAGAATGGTTTTGAAACTCAATGGCAGTTTACGTTGTTTTCATATCATATAGTGTCGTTTATTGTGACCGTTGACTTGGATCCCGGTTTGTCACGCGCCTCGCGGTAAAACTCCGCAAGTGGAAATTTGAGGGTGTGACAGATTGGTATCAGAGCCAATGGTTATAGTGAACTAGGACTGCATGTAGAGTCTAGTCTATAGCCGAGTATCACACATATTAGACGGTCACACATGTTTACGATTCATGTCATTTGGTAAACATACTAACCTTGTTGGGGTGTCGGTGTCCTCAACACACAGTATCACATTATCTATCTTTTGTTATTCCTACCTTGGTTCTATCTTCTTCTTAGGGTTTGAAGATGAAGGGGCTTATCGCTTATACTTGGCAGTAGTGTACATTGGGTGGCTTCGGCACATTCTTGAGATCTTTCCGGGTTTTGGATATCTCCCCTCTATGTTCTAATGTAACTTGCCTACACACAAACTATCCTGCACTAGTACTTGTCATAGTACACCCCTGAGTGATTGTTCACTTTGGGGATCTTCGTGCGATATCAGTTTCTTTTAGGAATGTGGGTGTCGGGTGATTTGAAGTTCTAGCTGGGAGCACGCCTAGAGGACCATGTAGATTAATTGTTTTGTGGTAGATTATATGCGTAGATGTGTTTAAACTATGTGTAGATAATCATCCATGCTTAAATATGTTAAACATAGACTAAGGTTGCATGCTCATATGTTAAGGTGCGTTAAAATGCGTTAAACACGACAAATTGGAAAACTAGAAAAACATAAGTCCTGGTTCGACCAGATCGAGTGGGCGAACCTGGGAAATAATCTTGGTTCGACCTTTATCAAAGGGGCGAACCTGGAATGTGGAAATGAAAAAGCTTCATTCGACCAGGACATGTACATTCGACCCTGTGAAAGGGGCGAATGTGGGTACATTCGCCCAGCTAGAAGGGGCGAATGTGGACTAGTATAAATACCAAACTTTGTCATTTTTCACCATTTCACAAACCCTAACCGTCTCAAAACACTCTCAAACGATTTTAATCACTAAGGAAGGAGTTTTTGCTTTTCTTTTTCATAATCTAACCTATCAACAACATCTAATCAAGAATCCAAGGTGTGTTCTTAATTCTAAACCTTTTTCAAGTATTTTAATTTGTTTTTATCTAACCCTAAATGTCCAGATCTGTTCTAAGGATGCTTTTATCAATAAAAACCTTTTAAACATCTTTCTAAACCTAAACCCTATCATTAAACATAGGTTTTCATATCAATAAACATATGTTAATTGTGTGTTATGTGATGTTATGTGTTGTTTAATGATTTGCTGCTATTGATGATAGTTTAGGATTATTGAAGGTTATAATAAGATAGATGATGACATCAAGCCTAAATTGGGGATTTTATTAAATCTAGGGCTTGTGCATGTTAGTATTATGTTGGATCAGTAAACTGCTCTTTTGTTAGAACTTGCTAGTTGACACTTAAGTGTTTAGCAAGTTCTTGGTGAGTGATAGCACAGCGGAATGTTTATAAGTTTAAAGCTACACTTATCAACAGGAGTTATTACTCCCCCTGGATTCAAGAACTAATGAATGATAAGTGTTTATTGAGAATCTAAGTATTGAATGAGAATGAAACACTTTGACAGATTCTCAGTAAACACGAAATGGAAATAACAATAATAAGTGTTGAAGGATTTCTTGTATTAAAATCAATGTCTAAAACAGAGGGATGAACCCTTCTATTTATAGACTTTACAAATACATGAACCTTGCCAAAAAGCAAGTTCAGAAACAAGTTGCAACAAGTTGCAGTCTTGGAACTTATACATAAAGCAAAAAGAAATACTAATGTATTAAACTACTGATATACAAAGGCGGTGGAAAAGATCTTCTGTAAGTACTGATGAATGACAAACTACTGATGAGTAGTTTGTCTTCAGTAGTTCTTCAGTAGAAGTGTCTGGTTTGAACTTCAGAACTTCTGATGACTTTTCTTCTTCAGCACTTCTGAATCTCTTCTTCAGCAGTTTGATCCTTTGTCTTCAGCAGCTCTATACTTAGAGTATTTTGACAGAAGTGAATTAGACTAAGGTTTGCAAAAGTGGTTTCACCAATCCTTTTCGTCCTAACAATCTCCCCCTGGATTGATGAACCGAAAACCTTACTAATTCCTTATTGTTCTTTTCTGTCCTTCACAATTTTCCATATTCCTTTGAACATGGAATTCTTGAGCTGGTTCAGTTGATCATCAGTAAGAGACCCTTTCTGTGGTTCCAAGTGTTGGATTGTAAGCAGGTCTTTGGTTGATAGTTTCTTCAGTTCATTCATCGACCTATATGCCCTGCTTGTTTGATCTCTTCTTGTCACAAGTACTGAGTTTCTATTAGTAAAGGACCATCTGATGATTGGTACTTTAGACTTGTCAAAGTCTGCAGTGTAGGGAACCATGGTGGTACCCTGGGTTTCTCCTGAGTGTTGAATGTTTTCAACTTCAGTGACTCTTAGGTGGGATTCACTTCCCTGCTGTTGTTCCATCACATTAGGTATCTGAAATGTTGGCAAATGATGTTCAGTTACTACCTTGGTGTTCAGTTTGTCTGTGATGGTCTTCTGGATTTGATATGCAAAGGTGGAAGGATCCCTGAATTGTGTGAGCAGAGGCTTCTCTTCTATGTCAAAATCAGAATGTACTACTATACTACCTTCTAGTAGTACCATTCTGAAATCAGTCTTCACTTTCTCCTCTGACTTCTTTCTTTGTGTAGCTGGTCTTCTTTGAACACCAGAAGTTCTAACTACTGAAGTTGAAGCTTCAGTAGTTTGAAACTTCTCTGGATTAGCAGCCCTTGCAGCCTTGTATTTTCTATATGTGTCCACTAATCTTTCTTCTTTCCATTTGGACACTGAGGCTTTTGAACCATAACCATTTGCTACCAGTTCTTCTATCATCTGAGCTCTCTTGGCCTTTGTGTCTTTACTTGTTGCAAGTTTATCTGCAATAAGTTGAGCTCTTCTTGTCAGCTCTTCCACAGAGAGTCTCTTCAATGTGTGGGCTTTGATTTTGCTGTTCCTTATAATGTAAGACATCAGTTGATGTCTTTTGTCTTCTTCAGCAATTTCATCTAGGCTAGCCTGCCTTTGGAGTTTAGCATCATAAGCCTGAAGTTTTTCTTCATGGCTTCGATCTAAGTCATCCCTTTCTTCCAGAGTTTTCCAGATCTGATCTTCTCTGGCCTTCTTTTGGGCTGCAACTAAACTCTTCTCAAGTAATTCTACTGATTGAGAGATTGGAGAAGGGTTTAGCACAGTCATTGTGGTAACAGTTGTAGTAGGCCTGATAGGAACAGAGGTTGGTTGAATAGGAGCAGTTGATCTGGAAGGGTCAGCAGTTTGAGTCTTGGAAGTGTTAACTTCTGATGGGTTGACAACTTCTGAATGTTTGTCAACTACTGAAGGATTGTCTTCAGTACTTTCTGATTCTTCATCAGAACTTTGGCCATCAGAGGTTTCTTCATTGTGCCCTCGGGATTCATCAGACTTTTCAGCATCTTCTGATCTCTTTCAAGGATAGCCACTCTTGCCCTTATCCTGGCTTTGAATGACTCCTTAGGTTCCCTAATTTTCTCCCCCTTTTTGGATTCATCAAGTTTGGAAGTTGAGGGTTGGGAGAATTGACCTGTAAGATGAGCAATCTGTTTGCTGTTGTAGTCAATCTTGTTGGACAGATCGTCCATCTTTGTCTTGATCACTCCAAATTGGTTCTTGATTGACAGCTCCAAGTCAGCTGTGTATGTTTGGAAGTGATTTTTGATGAGAGTGTTCATCATGTGGTACAGGGGACCATCTGGGCTGCATAGCTGGTTCATGTCTATGCTTGTTTGCCCAGGGAATTGGGTAGGTATTTGTAGTGAGGGGTGTGTTTTTGGTTGATCTTCTTGTTGTACAGAAGATGCCACTCTAGGGGAATCATGGATTGAGTGGGCTTTAACCTGAGATGGTGTGACTAGCTTCTTGAGTTTAGAGACACCAGGTGCAGGACCTTCACTTGTAGCCGTCAATTCAGTAGTTTTGTGTTTTGAAACATCATCCAAATCAATGGAATCATCTGAATCCCTGATTACATCCTCAATGAGGACTGTATCAGTTACATCATGGGCTGAGCCCAACTCAGTTGTCTCATGTACCTCTTGCTCTTGGTTCAGAGGATTTCCTACCTCAGGCATTAAGCCTTCATCAGTAGTTGCCACAGTTGAGGTCTTAGCTATGTTACTTCTGTCCTCAGGTCCACCACTGGGTGGTAAATGAGTAGTAGCAGCCTCAAAAGTACCAAAAGTTTCTAAGTTAGGGCTTAGAGACTCTGGTTCATCCTCATCTCTTTGGTTAGGGCTTTGAGTGTCCACATCCATGTCAATTTCTGAGGCTATGTCCCCTGTTTTATGTGGTTGATGGGGACTGACATGTGTAGATGAGACATTCTCTTTTAGCCCAGAGAGAAGTTTGGCTATTTCAATGTCTGGTTCAGAAATTTGGGGTGCTGGTTCAGTAGTTTGGGCAGTGGGTTCAGCAGTTTCAAAAGAAGAGTCAATTGGAATAGTTTTCTTAAGTCTTTTTCTTTTGAAAAGGATTGTTATTGGTGCTCTTGGTGGGGTTTGAGATGGATGAGACTGAGAGGATGTTTCAGTCATATCTTTAAGAAGTGCAGATTGCACAGTAGTTTGTTCAGGCATCTCAACCTCCTGAACAACTTTTCTTTTGGGTTTGGTGGGTTTTTGTTTTGTTATCTTGGGTTTCTTGGCCTTTGGTGGAGTAGGTTTGGAAGATGAGGATTCCATGGGGACTGGTTCTTGTTCCCCTTGGTCATCTTCTGGCCAGGCAGCCTGTTTGTTGTGCCTTGAGTATGCTTGTGAGGTTAAGGGTTTTAAAACTTCAGTTTTACCCACAAGCACCTCATTACCCAGTTCAGATATTATGCACTGCATAATGAACATTGGATATAACAAAAACTTTTTCTTAGTGTTATTGTGATGTAACACCAACTCATTAAAGAAAACTTTTGATGCCTTGAAATTTGTTTCATTCACAATAGAATGAAAGATTGGTTGAAAGGTTGAGGGCATCTGGTCATAAGACCCAGTTTTAGGACTCAAGCACATAATAATATAATGAAACAAAAGTTTATATTTTGGTTCAAAATACTTTTTAAAGATAGTAGCTTGTGAGAGAGTACCTTGATAACCACACTCAGTCATGGTTAGGTGGATTGTAGAGTTGTCAAACTTCTCAGGGGCATTCACATCATTCAACCCCAGTCTGTTTGAGAGTATGGCCGGTGTGGTGGCCATTTGTCTCTCTTTAATTGTTGAGTTGAGGGAGATAACTTCATCATCCACCATCACTGTCTCAGCATTAGCCCAGAACTCATTGAGAGTTGCAGGATGTATTGGTGGGTCTATGGTGAGAGCGGTGAAATATTGGGATTTGACGACGAGATCAATGATCTCATCGTATTGGGACCAGCCTTCTTGTTTTTCTAAGTAGGCTCTGAGATTGTGTCCCTGTTTGAGAACTAAAGCCATGTGGTTTTGTGTGTGTTGATGAATCGAACAGTGTATTTGTGTTGCAGGTTCAGGGGTTTGAGAGCTTTCTTGAGAGAGAAGGAGGGAATTTTTGTGTTTGAAAGGATAAGTGTTGAAAAAAGATATTTATCAGAAGTTTTTAACCGCTTGGATCTTCTTTATTAGAAGTTTTAAACCGCCTAGGTTAAAAATCTCTTTATCAGAAGTTTTAAACCGACTAGGTCAAACTTCTGATGATGGGAAAAGTCAGATTTGCCCTTTTTGACTAAACTGCTGATGAAGAATTATCTTCATCAGTAGTTCCCATTTTCTCTTCAGCAGTTTTGAACAGCTGATGAGAAATTCTTTATAAATACTTTATTCATAACTTCTGAAGGTTCTTTTATCAGAAGTTAATCACTTTTCAGAAAATATCCCCATACTGATGTTTTGTTCATCAGTAGTTTCTCTCTTTTCAGAAGTTTTTCAAGTGTTTGAAAACAGATGTAAGTGAAAAATAAAAAATTTGTGTAGAAAAATAAAGAGAAACGCTTACAAATTTAGCATCCCTAGCATGGATACTAACTTCTGAAATGTTGATGTGTCAAGGGGTTTAGTGAAAATGTCAGCTATTTGATTAGCTGTTGCTACATGTTTCACTTCAAACTTGCCTTTTTCATAGCAATCTCTTATGAAATGATACCCGATTTCAATGTGTTTAGTCTTTGAAAATTGAACAGGATTTTGAATGATGCTAATGGCCGATTTGCTGTCTACAAGCAATGGTGTCTTGGTCTCTTTGATTCCATAATCAAGAAGTTGATATTGGAGCCATTGTATCTGTGATGTACAACTTGCAGCTGCAATGTATTCAGCTTCAGCAGTTGAAGTTGCAACAGATGTTTGTTTCTTTGATTGCCAGGACACTAGACAGTTTCCCAAGAATTGACAACCACCAGATGTTGATTTTCTTGACATTTTACACCCTGCATAGTCACTATCTGAAAAAGCTGATAACTTGGTATTGCTTGAAGCAGGATACCAAATTCTAAGTGTGGGAGTTCCTTTCAGATATCTGAAAATTCTTTTGACTGCAATAAGGTGTGATTCCCTAGGAGCTGATTGATATCTAGCACAGACACATGTTGAAAACATAATATCTGGTCTAGATGCAGTTAGATATAAAAGGGAACCTATCATACATCTATACATGGTTTGATCAACCTGTTTTCCTTGATCATCTGGTTCAACTTGTATGGTTGGTGTCATGGGAGTGGAACATGATTTACAGTCTAGTAAAGGAAATTTGTTTAATAATTCTTTAACATATTTTGATTGATGTATAAAAGTTCTATTTGTTTGTTGTTTAATCTGCAGTCCCAAAAAGTACTGCAGTTCTCCCAGTGTACTCATCTCAAATTTTGATTGCATGAGTTTCTTAAATTCATCACACAATTTTGTGTTTGTTGAACCAAAAATGATATCATCAACATATATTTGAACAAGTAAGACATGATTTCCAACATGTTTTATGAAAAGAGTTTTATCAATGGCACCTCTTGTGAAGTTATTTTTGAGTAAAAAGGTTGAAAGTGTATCATACCAGGCTCTTGGAGCCTGTTTGAGCCCATAAAGAGCTTTGTCTAGTTTGTACGCCCACTCAGGATGAGAAGGATCCTCAAACCCAGGTGGCTGACAAACATACACTTCCTCTTTTATCTTTCCATACAAAAATGCACTCTTGACATCCATTTGATAAACTTTTATTTTGTTGGAAATGGCATAGGCCAGAAATAACCTGATGGCTTCAAGCCTTGCAACTGGAGCAAAGGTTTCATCATAGTCAATGCCTTCTTCTTGAGAGTAACCTTATACTACCAGTCTTGCCTTGTTCTTTATTATAATACTAGCTTCATCTTGTTTGTTCCTGAAAACCCATCTTGTGCCAATTGGTTGCTTGTTTGGTGGTAAGGGACAGATTTCCCAAACCTGTTGCTTGTTGAATTGAAGCAATTCATCTTGCATTGCCTGCACCCAATTGTTGTCTTTGAGGGCTCCCTGGTACTTCTTTGGTTCCAACTGTGAAATAAATGCTGAGAATAGACAAAAGTTAGAAAGCTGGTTTCTTGTAAGAACACCTGATGCAATATCACCAATGATTTGATCAAGTGGATGATCTTTGTGTTCGATCAGTTGTTGTAAACCACTGACAGGTGTTGGTGGCTCATGTTCTTCAAACAAACTACTGAGGTCTATTATATCTGGTTCAGCAGTTTCAGTGTCTTCAGTAGTTGCAGGTGCTGAAGCAGATGTTTGATTTTGTCCATCAGTATTTGTTGAATCAGAACTTTGTGAAACTTCTGATGGTTTTGAAGTTGACTTAATGACTGTTTGAGGAGACCATGGTGCTGGATCCTCATCATCAAACATTTGATCACCATAATAAGTAGGTTTGGATGAAGTGACAGTCTTTTTAGGTTCAAAATGAAAGTTGTCAAGGTCAAAGAGTTCAGCAGGATGTGCTGGAATAAGAGTGTGTTTTGACTCATTGAACTTGACATTCAGGGTTTCTTCTACTATCCTGGTTTTTGAGTTAAAAACCTTGTAGGCTTTTCTAGTTGATGAATAACCAAGAAAGTAACCTGAGTCAACTTTGGCAGCAAACTATGAAATAGATTCCTTGATGTTCAAGATGAAACATTGACACCCAAAAGCCCTGAAAAAGGAGATAAGGGGCTTTATGCCATGAAGAACTTCATAGGCAGTCTTTGAATGTCTCTTGACAATAAGAACTCTATTTTGAACATAACATGATGTGTTAACTGCTTCTTCCCAGAAGTATAAGGATAGGCTAGAATCAGCTAACATTGTTCTTGCTCCTTCAATTAAAGTTCTGTTCTTCCTTTCTACCACACCGTTTTGTTCAGGAGTTCTGGCAACACTGAATTGTCTAATAATCCCTTTAGACAAACAGAATTCATCTAGAGTTTTGTTCCTGAACTCTGTCCCATTATCACACCTAATGGTTGTGACAGGTAGAGAGTATTGCTTTTCTACTTGTAGAATGAAGAACTTGATGATTTCAGCAGCCTCATCCTTGGAAAATAAGAAGAATACCCATGTAAATCTTGAGTAGTCATCAATGATGACTAAGCATTACTTCTTTTTACC
The DNA here is from genome assembly GCA_028751855.1 of Ambrosia trifida. Lineage (NCBI taxonomy): Eukaryota > Viridiplantae > Streptophyta > Magnoliopsida > Asterales > Asteraceae > Ambrosia > Ambrosia trifida. The sequence goes on from CM054122.1 coordinate 151,131,177, forward strand.
AAGGCTCATGATCTTTACAGGCCCAAATAAGTCCATATGGAGTAGTTTAAGACATGCAGTTGTTTTTGATTCTTCAATAGACTTATAGGAGGACTTATGTTGTTTACCCTTTAAACAGGATACACATTGTTCTTGACACTGGTATACTTTTAAGGGTAGACCTTTGACCAAGCCCATTTTTGTGACTTTATTTATGGTTTTAAAGTTCACATGGCCAAGTCTCCTGTGCCAGAGATCAGTTTCTGAAGTTGATGCCCTTGAGAAGAAACAGGCAGTGTTGTTCAGTACTTTGTCTTTTTCAATGTCCACTGCATAGACATTGCCACATCTTTTGGCAATTAACAAAGTATGATCTTCAATGATCTTCTCTATCAACTTCTGGCCTTCTGGTGATATGATCTTGCATGCTGTCTTTGTGAAAAAGGAGGAATATCCTTTATCACACATTTGTGACACACTTAGCAAGTTGTACTCAAGGTTTTCAACCAGATTGACCTTGTCAAACTGTATTTTGCCAGAGGAGACATTGCCATCTCCTAGCACATATCCCTTAGCATTGTTCCCAAAGGATACAGATCCATCTCTTTGACTGATAAAATTGTTTATCAGGTATCTGCATCCTGTCTTGTGCATTGAGCCTCCACTATCTACATAACAAATGCTATTTAAGCCTCTGGAAACTCTCTGCACAAGATAGCAAATTAGTTAGATTTAGGAACCCAAGCCAGTTTGGCTTTGGGTTTGCTCTTGAGAACATTTACAGTTTTTTCTTGACCAAGTTTAGAAATCCATGTCTTTTTGGCAATGGATTTTGCATTAAGTACAATGGTGGTATCCTTTTGAGGACCACCATCAACTTTGGTCATCAGTAGTTGTACCATGTTCATAAGATCTTTAATCTCAGCAGTTTGTGAAACTGCTGATGATTTAGGTCTAACTACTGAAAGAGAAATTTGAGAAAAAGACTTTTGTTGAGATTTTGTCTTTTTCTGAGAAAGGGTTTTTGCTGGTTGTTGTTTCTTGGGAGAAAAAGTTTTTACATAATCAGTTTTGATTTGTTTCCCCACAACAGTTGTTGATTTTTCTTATTGAACTGAATACCCTTTATATATCTGTAAAATTCTGTTTTGTGGTTGAACAGACCACAAATTTCACATTCTTTTGTCTTTTCTTTCAAAGACAAATCTCTGACTGTTTTGATTGGTTTCAGGTCATCAGTAGTTTTCAGGTTCTCAACTCCTGATGTAGTTGAAACTACTGATGGCTTAAAGTCAGTTGTAATCAGTACTTCTGAAGAACTTTCTTTGTGTGATTTAAAAAGTTTTCATGGAAAGATGTGCATTCTTCCTCTTCAGAAGTTTCACCTGAAACAATTTTTCTCCCATCTTCAGTAGTTTTGGGAGAGAAATCTGTTGGTGTTTCAGTGTGATTGTACCCTATGCCAAACCTAACATTTGAAGCACTTTGTTTGTTTAGCAATAATTGGTACCCCTTACAAGATTCCAGCCATTTTTCACATGTGACCTTGGTGTCAGCAAGCTCTTGTCTGACATTCCCTAGGTCATTAATCATGATTTTAATTTATGCTTGGGTTTCAATAGCAGAGTTAGTCAATTTAGAAACTTCTTTTGTTTTTGCAGAAAGTTTTCTTTCTAAATCATATTTTATCTGAGTGAGTTTTCTCTCAGAATCATTAGCCTTTCCTTGTAAGTGCACATTTGTCTCTCTTATGAGAGCAAAAGATTCTTTGCATGAATTTGAACATAGTTTTGTCAAAGATTCTTTTGATACCTGTGACAAGGCAGATTTTGAGGAGCATCCCTCAAATGCCATTAAGGCAAAGTTCTTTCTGCCATTGTCAGGCTCTCCCCAGTTGATGTCAAACATTTTGTTGTCTGCATCAGGATTGCACTCTGTGGTGTCAAAAGGAAGACTGCTCCAGTCAATATACCCTGAGGTAAATAGACTTTGTTGAGAAGGTTGTTGTTGCTGTGGAGGTTGTTGAGTAGCTGGAAAGGGAGGGATTGATTGTTGGCTCTGCATCTGTTGAGCAGGCATCTGTACATATTGTACTTGTGGCACATATTAGTGTTGTGGAGCTTGTGCCTGTACAAAATGTGCACTACCTTGTGTTCCATTATTCCTGTTATAATTGGGGTTAAAATTGTTTCCAGACTGAGATTGGTTAAAGCCAAAGCTTCTACATTCTCTAGCAAAGTGTCCCAACTTTGACACTTGTGACATCTAAGTTTAGATTTGTCAAAACCAATTTTTGTAGAACTGTTAACTCCTGGAAACTTCCTTCCTGACCTTTTGTAAAATTTATTTGTTTTTAAACTTAACATGGCCAGTTGGTACAAAATATCCATTTCTTCAAGGTCATCACTGCTGAAACTATTTAAGTCATCCATAATAAAACACATGTTATCAGCAGTTTGACCAAAGTCATTATTGTCATAACCTGGGAATGATCTTTCAGATGAGATCCCAACAGTTATGTCAATGTGGTCAAAAGATCCAAAACTATTTGAACAAGTTGGTGAGTCTTGTCCCAATAGTGCTGTACTACCAGGTAGATAGTCATCAGCAGTTTTACCAGAATTTTGTAACTTTTTCTTTTGATCAATTTCTCTCTCAAAAGTAAGTAATCTCCCATGAAGTTTTGTAAGAGTGAGGGAGCTAAAATCTGGTGAAGATCTTAAGACTATTGAGTATATTTCCCATTTATCAGGTAAAGACCTTAAAAATCTATGAAGCATATATACAGTTGTATAGGTCTGACCATTTAGTTTTAGCTCAGATATTAATGAGGAAAATCTTTCAAATTGTTGAGTTAAAGTTTCTCCATTAATGTGAGCAAAAGTTTCATACTGTTGAGCCAAGATTTCTCTGGTGTTGGCAATCACCTCTTCAGTTCCTCCAAACTGTTCTTTTAGGCAGTCCCAAAGTTCTTTGGCACTATCACAATGTAATAGGCCAGAATAGATTTCATTTGGGAGTGCCATTGCCAACATAGAAAAAGCTTTTGCATCAAGCTCAAGTTTTAGGAAATCATCATCAGTATAGTCTTTTGGTTCTTTTGGAATTTCTTCCTTAGTTTCAAGATTTATATTTACTGGTTTATGAGGACCATATATCACAGATCTCCAACAACCTGTGTTGGTCTGTGACAAGGTATGTGCCATTCTCTTTTGCCATATGTTATATTCATTTCTTACAAGCATGGCAGGTTTAGTGGCAGAACCAGTATTATGAGGATCCATTTAAAGAGTATTGATTTGTCAAGTATCTCTTAAAGTGATGGATGTTGATAAAAGTGAGCTTATAATCCTTTATTGAATATCAATAAGAGCCTGTGTCTGATTCTCAATGTGTTAGATTGATATGTGATCAGATAAACCAGAGCTCTGATACCAATTGTTGGATCAGTAAACTGCTCTTTTGTTAGAACTTGCTAGTTGACACTTAAGTGTTTAGCAAGTTCTTGGTGAGTGATAGCACAGCGGAATGTTTATAAGTTTAAAGCTACACTTATCAACAGGAGTTATTACTCCCCCTGGATTCAAGAACTAATGAATGATAAGTGTTTATTGAGAATCTAAGTATTGAATGAGAATGAAACACTTTGACAGATTCTCAGTAAACACGAAATGGAAATAACAATAATAAGTGTTGAAGGATTTCTTGTATTAAAATCAATGTCTAAAACAGAGGGATGAACCCTTCTATTTATAGACTTTACAAATACATGAACCTTGCCAAAAAGCAAGTTCAGAAACAAGTTGCAACAAGTTGCCGTCTTGGAACTTGTACAAAAAGCAAAAAGAAATACTAAAGTATTAAACTACTGATATACAAAGGCGGTGGAAAAGATCTTCTGTAAGTACTGATAAATGACAAACTACTGATGAGTAGTTTGTCTTTAGTAGTTCTTCAGTAGAAGTGTCTGGTTTGAACTTCAGAACTTCTGATGAATTTTCTTCTTCAGCACTTCTGAATCTCTTCTTCATCAGTTTGATCCTTTGTCTTCAGCAGTTCTATTCTTAGAGTATTTTGACAGAAGTGAATTAGACTAAGGTTTGCAAAAGTGGTTTCACCAATCCTTTTCGTCCTAACATATTATCAATAAAGCGAATGGGGGTTTTCGATTACATGATAAACTGAGCATTTTTAGATGATTATGGATTGATATTGAAAAGTTTCCAAATTGGGTAAAGATTACATGCATGATGTGACACTTCCATAATCTTTGCCATTTTGGGAAAGGGCTGAAACGGATAGGTTTTGGGACAAAATTGGTGGGGTTTTGTAGGGATAAGTTATACATGCTTGACTGCAGTGTTTGATGATGTTTCGGGATGTTTTCAGATGTTTTTGAAGCGTTTTTGGAAAAAGTAATCTGTCAGGGTTGAACCTGGGTACATTCGACCGGTTGAGTGGTCGAATGTAGAATCCCAGGGTGGAACCTTGACAGTTTGGTAGAATCTGTAAGAACGGTCGAAGGTGGCTTTTCAAAGGGTCGAAGTTAGGTTAAAAACGGGCGAAGGTGGATTAACCTTCCTGGTTCGACCCTTCTGATCCAAAAATGAGATTTTTGATACAAACTAAGTGTTTTATGCTTGAATCTTGTGTGTAACCTATGTGTACTTGATTAGTTAGGGTAATGAGTCACCAACGGGATGTCGGGTCGGTCTAGTGTGTCGGTTGAACACTTAAACACGTTTTAAAACATACTTGGTTACGATCTGGACAATCGGGGACTAGATAACCTTATGGTTATTAGTCGGAACTCTTATGTGAACATTTTGATAGATCTCCGGTTGTAAGACCCTCAAATCCGACGGGTCAAACAGTTGGCATTCAAAGACTAACACCATAATTAATACTTAAGAAGTCTTATTTTATTATCAGAAAACACGCAGCGGAAATTAAATATTTAAATTATTCAAACATGAAATTCCCCACAACGGGTCAAAGCATATTTGTAAAACAAAAACAATAATTTTAGAAAAGAGTTTTCTAGCAATAAAGTAGTCTCTTCTTATTCGAAATGTCAACCACCTCTGAGTAGTCCTGCAGCATGCCAAGGCATCCCTTTTATTCTTCAAATACCTGAAATCAATCTAACGTGTATGCAAAAGTCAGCTACGCTGAGTGAGTTCAAGTTTTATAAATTTATATAAACAAGTAGTTTGTCAATTTAAGAATTAACAAAATACCTCAACCTCAGAGTTAACAATAAGCGCAAACCGCCAATTTATTCCCTAAGCAAAAATGTAAAGTCTAGAATAAGCGCAATCCACCTACTTAACATAAGACTTTATCTTAAATCTACAATAAGCGCATTTCGCCTATTTTTCACAAAACTACAAGTCTACATAAGCGCATATCGCCTACTATGACTCAAACCATAACTATAAATCAGAGCAAACATACTGTAAGACTATCATAGCTCAATTTATAATACCAGGTAACCGTCATACATAATTTATATATATATATACATATATATATAGTAACACATTTAACCTAACAAGTATAACTCAAGGCAAGTCTCGATCTAACAAGCAAGGTTTCAAATACGTGGCCAGGACATTAAGCGCATTCCGCTTATTAAATAAAAACTTAAGCCACACTCTAATCAAGACAACCGTCTATTCATATATATAATAATACATATAACTCAAGCCATATAATAAAACATTAGGCGCATTCCGCCTACTTACGTTTCATGCCAAAATAATATATATGAATTCACAAAAATATTTATAACTTTATAAAAATATTTTGTGACTTCATAAAAATAATCTTGCTAGTTTAGCATGCACGTCATCCCAAAAATATTTAGAAGAACAATAACTAAAAGAGTGGGCACAAGAACTCACCTTATCGCAATGAGCATACCACTTTAAGCTGTAGAAACAAGACAAAACACAGATCATACAATGGCTTCAACGACCTTCTTGTTCAAGCTACCTTACATAACATAATCTGTCCAAGGCTCGTTTCTCATTGACCATTCATCTCTGTATAACCTTGAAAGGTAACATAACCCATAATCATGCTTCATTGTATGTTGTTTTATGCCATGGTAAAGCACCCATTAATTTTATTCCAACACCCACTACCCATTCACATTCTCCTAAGTTGTGACCACTTGGGAAACATTAATTGTATTCCAATGTTCACAATGAGGAAAACTCGTATTAAGCAAGAGAGATAAATGAGGTGTGTGTTAGCAAGCTTTATTAATTAAGGTGCATGTTTACTTGCTTGTTTAACACAATTATTATCACCGAGACATGAAATTCATGAGAGATAAAAGACTTGCTTGTGAGCAAGCTTATAAATTTAGGTGTAAGGGTGATTGCTTATCAAATCAAAACCTTGTCTATATGAGCGAGAAATTTGTTTTCCATGCATCAATATCTTTAATGCATATGCATCGATATAAAGCATGGTAGTCAACTGCCAATGCCTCTGCACATCCAACCCGTATCAGCATGCTTGAATCAGAATCAACCAGCAAACACTAACCAATAAATCTCATGCGCGACTTATAATGAAACACCATGCAATCCTATTCGTTGGTATTTATCGCCATCATGCGTCATCTTCGTCATTGTGGCTACACCCTAACGTGGTTACACCATCCAAACCGTACCCAACCATGGACCATGCGCGAACCGGTGTCGACTAACCGACTCAAAGCTGATGGTCCTTCTAAAAGAAAATGCATGACCGGGTGTGGTACATGTATTGTGCGTTAAAATGGCCTCCCAAAGACGAGTTTAAAGAACACATACAAATACGACACCAAAACCCGGTGAGATCATTACGTCCTCATAACATGTGATTCGAATAAGAGCTCCAAATTGTAACTGGCGGTACCAAGCTTAGAAGAGATCCCACGATGCCATATAATCAAAGAGTAGGAATGAAGTTTACCTAAGATCGATGTAGAGGACTTTAGGCAGAACCAACTCTCAATCGTACTTGGATACCGATACATGAACTTGTAGAAACAACCATATATGGTCCCCATCGCTCACCTCCATAACCTCCACCTTCATAGAGCCTAACATCCATACCCTTAAATCGTGATTTCAAATATCGGAGCACCACGAGCCACCACGTCGCCTCCTCTTTTCTCTTTCCCGCTCCCTTCCCGTCATCATGTTTCTGCCGACCAACACCTAGACTACTAGGGTTTTTTTTATCTTTATATATAAAAAAATATATAACACAAATACCCCTATAATATCACTTGAAGGCAACTTGTTCTCAAAGTTGTATAAAACCAACTTACATCAATTGCAATTTGATCATTTCGATTCATATAAGTCATAAATTAAACGTTGAACTCATTAAGTGACCCATCAAATAACGTCTTATGCGTCCAAACCCATTGACGGATCGATTCGATACAAACCCGGTTAGTTCGCTTCAAATAAAAATCACTTAGTGAAATTTTGGGATGTTACAAGTCTACCATCCTTATAATAGGATTCGTCCTCGAATCCTCTTGGATAAGGAACCACCAAATGTGATGTTTGAAGGATAACCTGCTAAGAAAATTTTAACTACAGGAACATATGAATAGCTTTCTACTGCTGTTCCAATCCACTTACTTCTACACCAGATAGAACATTCATATGATCATTCCTGATTACAAATCACCAATTGCTTCTGCCCAAATGGAACCCCAACAAACCGGAGTCTTACATTTGCTCCCTTACAACATAAACTAAGACTAGAGATAAAGCAGACATATCCAAATTCTGTCATAGCTCAGTTTAAAAATACATATAATATAAACTATGGGACAACCCTTACTCAAAACCAATACCATAGATCAGAGCAGGCATATCCCCTTCTGTCATAGCTCGGTTCAACATGTCAGGTGGCCATTGAACATAGTTTATTGTATATAATAACCAGTATAACATAAACTAAGCAACAACCATGACACAAAACCATTACCATAGATCAGAGCAGGCATATCCCACTTCTATCATAGCCTAGTTTATAAGGTCAGGTAGTCACGAAACACAACAACTTCTCATACGGTGGCATCCAAATAGTGGCGTGATGGCTATTGTTATATGAAAACTCCGCCAAGGGTAGTTGCTACTCCCAGCTACCGCCGAAATCAATAATGCATACCTAAAGCATATCTTCGAGAGTTTGGATGGTTCTTTCTGACTGACCATCCGTCTGCGGGTGATACGCGGTGCTGATGTGTAACCCAGTACCCATTCACGTAGAACAAGTGTCTCTATCGGAAACAATAACACTGGCACATCGTGCTTAGATACAATCTCTCGAAGGAACAATTATGCCAACCTTTCAGAGTTAAAGGTCCCCCGTATCGGCAAGAAGTGAGTAATCTTTGTTAACTAATCCACTACCACCCAAGTGGTGTCAAACACCTTTGGCGTATGGGGTAGCTGTAACACCCCAACCGATGGCGGAAACATCGGGGTGCCACGTATTGATGAATGTTTCAGTAGCACATGGTATAATATAAATTTTAAATAATTTATTCAAACATAATATCCAAATATAAAATGATGTCTAAGAATTCAATACATGAAATCAAATAACAAGACTTCAATAACTTCAAATAAAACTTCATGTTAAATCCTCATGCTAACTCAAGTCTCAGCTTCATTGTTACCTGAACATGTTAATTTTGAAAGTATTTTGGGTCAACATAAGTTGGTGAGAATTACATAGGTTTTTGATAATAAAATGAATAAAAATGTTGTGCAATTCATGTGTCATGTCAATCTAGCCCATATGTGAGAACATACTAGAAATAAATCGAGTGCATAATCAACCCTGATGACTGTTATAATATGATACATACCATACGCTCATGGTCCAAATGAATATGTTATGCGATAACAAACACCCACGTAACCTTTGTAGGAGGCACGTATCCAGGTGGGATTGTCAGTCCAATAGATCTATCAATGTATACCGTCGGCTTGTACGGAGTTAATGATTATGCTAGAATGGTGCTTACTCTAATCATGCTCAAGACATAATGCAACATAGAAAACACATAGACACATTGATGATTGAATTGCAATGATAATGTTATAACATGTTTCACCCCAAAATGGTGATAAATAAAAGGGGCTATGTAAAACTCACCTTAGCAAATGTTAAACTTGTTGAAAAGATGAAATAATAGTGTTGCCCAATGTGATTCCAAATATCACCCTATAATAAGGTAATATAATAAGTCTAAGTCTAATTAATTTATAAGTGTATCCTAGGGTTTCGATTTGGGGATATCCAATTGTTGAATTTAAATTAAAATGTTAATTAAATAAAGGGAAAATTTGATAATTAATAAAAGAAAGTCTTTTTATAAAATTTGAATTTTGAATGTACACATTAAAGTGTTTGGAGTATAAAAATAATTTTTATAAAATTATTTTATTTAAAATAGATTTTTAAATCTATTTATTACAAATTGCCAACAATTAACTTTAATATTCAAAAATACTAAAATTAAAGAATTTCAATTTTAAAAATCATAATTCTGTTCTAAATATTTAAAAATAATTTGTATAAAATTTTGGTGCAAAAATGATGAAAATTGAATTTATTATGATTTAATTATGATTAAATCTAACAAAAATTGATTAAAAATATAAAATATTTGATTTTCTGAATTAAAAATTATTTTAGTGAAGTTTAACTTTATAAAAAGTCAGGATAATTTTTGGAGAATTTAATAAAATTGTTTTGATATATAAATGGATTTTTATAAATATAATAGTATAAAATTGATTTAATTATTATAAATATTAAATAAATGAATTTCTGAAAGATAAAAATTGTAAATAAAACTTTAGACTCAGATTTAATAAATATAATTTTTTTAGAATTTATAAAATAGTTATAATATTTAAAAATGAATTTATAAGATTAAAAGGTTTAATATATATATATATATATATATATATATATATATTAGTTTGTTTAAAAGAATAAAAAGAAGCAAAAAGAAGGGCAGTAGCCGGGACTCTAACCCGGGTACCTTGTGTTGCAAGCCATGGTCACAACCACTTGGCCTAGGCCAGTGGTTGTGATGAATCCTGATTGAAATTAATTAAATACATTATGTAAAACAGAATTTATCCCCAAATTCTAAATTACGAACCCTAGATTTTACAATCAAACAAATCAGACAATTTGAACCCGATTAATGTTGGGGCTTTTGTTGTTTGATTGCCGACTAACAAAACCCACAAAAGAAATAGAACTCACAGTGATGAATTGTGCACGTTTGCCCGGTCAAAGCCAAAGTCAAACAGCGAACGAGGATATAATAATCAGAGTGTTTCAGAAACAATTGGAGGTTGAGAGAGAGATGTGAGCGAGTTGTGAAGGTTCGTAGGTGGTCAATTTATAGTGAGGATCATTGGATTAGGTTGATTGGTAAGTTGACCTGGATTTATTATCAAACGCGTAGGATTTCAAAATTAGTCAACGATTAGTTGTTAATTGACGTGTAATCGAGTCACACAAGGCCGGTAATCACCTAAATTAGCCATATATAGATCAATCACGAGTTAATACCATGGAATGAATCACACGCGAACCCACAGTTGACTTTCTTTGTCAACTGTGAAGGTTTTTAAAAACGCGTATATAATTAAAATGTGTCCGGGTTTAAACAGGTTGAAGGCTTAGCCCAGTTGGTTGTGTGTTGTGTTGGCTTGGGCTTTGGCGCGGGTTCGAACCCCGGCCAGAGCATATTATTATTTTTTGATATATTAAGCATAGGACCACATATATAATATATATATATATAGTATTAGGGTTTCAATAATGCGACAAAAATAATAAATGCGAATGTATAAGATAAAACTTGACGTTTTTTATTAATGACGAACGTGTAACGTACAAGTTTAAATGCGTAATGTTACAGTCTCCCCTACTTTTAGGAACTTCGTCCCGAAGTTGGAGTTGGAGAGTCTGGCGGGAAAAGATGTGGGTACTTCGACTTCATCTGGTCTTTACGTTCCCAAGTGAACTCTGGGCCTCGTTTAGATTCCCAACGAACCTTAACAACCGGAATACGACTGCGCTTGAGTTTCTTGACCCCAGTATCAACAATCTCGACGGGTTTCTCGATAATGTGCATGCTTTCATCAATTTGCACATCCTCAAGAGGAACATGAAGGTTCTCATCCGCTAAGCATTTCTTGAGATTCGAAACATGGAAGGTCGGATGAACATTGCTTAGCTCAGGTGGAAGTTCAAGTTTGTAAGCCACTTTTCCAACTCTGTCAAGAATTTTGAAGGGGCCTACGTATCGAGGAGCTAGCTTTCCCTTTCTACCGAAACGAATTACTCCTTTCCAAGGGGATACCTTAAGTAGTACAAGGTCCCCAACTTGAAATTCCAAGGGTTTACGACGTTTATCAGCATAACTCTTTTGGCGACTTCTAGCCTTGAGAAGATTATCCTGAATGAGCTGAATTTTGTCTGTGGTTTCCTGGATTAGTTCGGGTCCAGTAATACGAGCTTCACCAACCTCAGTCCAACAGACAGGTGAACGACATTTCCGACCATAGAGTGCCTCAAAAGGAGCCATGTTAATGCTGGCGTGATAACTGTTGTTGTATGAAAACTCAACCAAAGGAAGATGAGAATCCCATGCGCCACCAAAATCGATGACACATGCCCTGAGCATGTCCTCAAGTGTCTGGATGGTTCGTTCAGTCTAACCATCCGTTTGAGGGTGATAAGCAGTGCTCAGGTTCAACTTAGTACCCAAAGCATCTTGTAGAGATTCCCAAAAGTGAGAGGTGAAACGACCATCGCGATCAGAAATAATGTCCAAAGGTATACCGTGACGACATACGATTTCACTTACGTACATCCTTGCCAACCTTTCCACAGAATACTTCTCACGAATAGGTAGGAAGTGAGCTGATTTGGTCAAACGATCGACGATTACCCAAATACTATCAAAACCTTTGGGTGTACGAGGGAGTTTGGTGATGAAATCCATAGCTATGCTCTCCCATTTCCAGACAGGAATCTCTGGTTGTTCAAGCATACCAGATGGTCGTTGATGTTCAGCCTTGACCTTGGAACAAGTGAGACATTTTGCAACGAATAGGGCAATGTCTTTCTTCATACCAGGCCACCAATAAGAATAACGAAGATCTTGGTACATCTTGTCAGCTCCAGGATGAATAGAATAACGAGACTTATGAGCCTCGTTCATGAGAAAAGTACGAAGATCATCACGGTCGGGAATCCACAGTCGATTAAGGAAATAAAGAAGACCATCGGGTTTGGTTTCAAGTTGAGTTTCAGCACCACAAGACATTTCATCGTACATGTTACCTTGGGTGACTGATGTGTGTTGAGCCTGGAGAATGCGATCTTGAAGGTCAGTACGAACCCTCGCACATTGGAGTTTGACACGCTCTTTACGACTAAGTGCGTCAGCCACAACATTCGCCTTGCCAGGATGGTAGCGAATTTCGCAATCATAGTCGTTAAGTAATTCAACCCAACGTCGTTGCCTCATGTTAAGATTCTTTTGATCGAAGACATGTTGGAGACTTTTGTGGTCCGTGAACACCACACATTTGGTCGCATAAAGATAATGTCTCCAAATCTTGAGTGCAAAGACAACAGCGCCCAATTCAAGATCATGGGTGGTATAATTCTTCTCGTGAGTCTTGAGTTGTCGAGACGCATAAGCAATAACCTTTCCTCGTTGCATGAGAACACAACCAAGACCTTGGTTTGATGCATCACAGTAGACCACGAAATCATCATTACCATCAGGTAGAGACAAGATAGGAGCTTCACAGAGTTTCAGCTTAAGAGTTTCGAATGCTTCCTCTTGCTTAGGTCCCCACTTATAGGGTTTACCCTTGTGAGTTAAGGTAGTGAGAGGAACAGCGATCTTGGAGAAATTGGCGATGAATCGACGATAATAACCAGCCAACCCAAGTAAAGAACGGACTTCCGTTGGAGTGGTAGGAACACTCCAATTCTTCACAGCTTCGATCTTTGCAGGATCAACATGAATTCCGTTCATATCAATGACATGTCCCAAAAATTGAACTTCCTTAAGCCAAAATTCGCATTTTGAGAACTTGGCGTACAGTTGTTCTTTCTTTAGGAGACTCAAGATAAAGTGAAGATGTTGCTCGTGATCGGATTTTGATTTAGAGAAATCAAAATATCATCGATGAAAACGATCACAAATTTGTCGAGATAGGGTCTACAAACCCGATTCATCAAATCCATAAATACTGCAGGAGCATTGGTCAACCCAAAAGGCATAACCATGAATTCATAGTGACCATAGCGTGTGCGAAAAGCTGTCTTGGGAATATCTTCATCATGGACTCTAAGCTGATGATAACCAGAACGGAGATCAATCTTCGAGAAGTGGGTTGCTCCTTGAAGTTGATCGAAGAGATCGTCAATCCTAGGAAGTGGATAACGATTCTTGATGGTGAGTTTGTTGAGTTCACGGTAGTCAATACACATCCTAAGAGAACCATCCTTCTTTTTAACGAACAAGACAGGGGCTCCCCATGGAGAAGAACTAGGGCGAATGAACCCTTTATCAGAAAGTTCCTGTAATTGACTAGCAAGTTCTTGCATCTCAGAGGGTGCAAGACGATAAGGAGCTTTAGCGACAGGATTAGCACCAGGAACAAGATCAATACAAAATTCCACTTGTCGAGCAGGAGGCAAACCAGGTAAATCCTCTGGAAAGACTTCAGGATAGTCTCGAATAATAGGAATGTCTTGGATACTTTTGCCTTTGTCCTTCTTCTCTATCACGTTAGCTAAGAAGGCTGTATACCCCTTTCGTAAGTACTTTTGGGCAGTAGTACAAGACATAAGCTTAAGCTCACCACAGGGTTTCTCACCATAGATCTTCAAAATCTCACCAGATTCGAGAGGAATGCGTATGACTTTCTCGAAGCACAGAATTTCGGCACGATGAGTTGACAACCAGTCCATGCCTACTATAACATCAAAACTACCAAGATGCATGGGGATGAGATCGATAGGGAAGGTATGATCGTCGAGGTTCAACAAGCAGTTACGAATAATAGAGTCGATCGAAATAGACTTCCCGTTAGCTACCTCTACCACGAAAGGTTCTTCTAGATTAGTGTGGGGTAAGTTAAGTAATGGTTCAAACTTCAGCGACACAAATGACTTATCGGCTCCTGAATCAAATAATATGGATGCATAGTGGTTATTAATGAGAAACGTACCATTCACCACTTCGTTGTTGTCACGAGCCTGGTTAGCGTTGAGATTGTAGGCGCGACCTCGAGCACCTTGGTTCTGGTTGCGGTTCTGGTTTTGGTTTTGGTTTTGGTTTTGGTTTTGGTTACGGTTACGATTAGGGCAGTTGTTGATGTAGTGATTAGGGTTGCCACACTCGTAGCATTGACCACGAGTAGGCCTGTTGTTTTGTTGGTTGGGAGCTGGGTTGTTGTTGTCTTGGGTAGTAGGAGATCGACAGACGTTCACCAGGTGACCATATCGTTGACACTTAGTACAAAATCGACATGGCACCTGTGTTGGATGGTGGTACTTGCAAGTGTTGCACAAAGGGTGAGGTCCGGTGTATGGTTTCTTGGCTGGGTTTTGGGCAGCAGGTGGAGTAGCAGCAACCATATAGTTTCTAGCCTTGCGCTTTTTGTTGCTTGAGGTCTCAGGCTTGACTTCAATTGCAGGCTGTGGAGTGTCTTTGGCAACCGTCTTCTTAGTGCCTTTGCGGAAGAGAGTGCCGTTCTTCACGTGATTATCAGTAAGAGTGGCCGCTAGACGTTTGGCCTCTTCAAAAGTTGCAGGATTTCTACCCCAAACGGTGTCTTGGATTTGCATGGGCAGACCACCGATATACTTCTCGATGGCTACCGGCAGAGGAGTAACTTTGTGTGGCAACAATAAGCTAAGCTCATGAAAGCGGGTGTTGTAGGCAAGGTTTTCCCCACTATCTTGAGCTAAGGTGTGGAACTCATCCTCAAGTTTCTTAACTTCATTGCGAGGACAAAACTCTTCCTTCATGATCTCTTTGACTTGGTCCCATGTCATAGCAAGAGCAACCTCGGCCCCACGAGTACGCTTTTCTTCATTCCACCATGTGAGTGCTCGTTTATGGAGAACACTCATGGCGTAACGAACCTTGAAGTTGTTGGGGCACTCACTGTTGATGAAGGTATTCTCAATACCCTCAAACCATTGGAGAAGTCCAGTAGCTCCTTCTTCACCACTAAACTTTGGGGGGTTACAAGAGTTGAAATGCTTAAGGGTGCAGGCTTGGGGTCCATTTCCATTGCCATTGCCGTTCCCGTTCCCGTTGTTGTGACCATTCCCGTTGCCGTTCAATTGGATGACTTGAGCGAGTAAATTGGGAACCAGAGTTGCGATTTGCTGCGCCATTTGTTGAGAAATGATCGCAGCCAGTTGAGCATCGACCCCATTGTTGTTGTGGTTAGGAACTTGGTCATGGTTGTGGTTATGGTTATCACCACCTTCTTCGTGGTTCTCACCATTGCTGTTGCGAGTGCTGCGACGAGGAGGCATGATCTGTAATAGACACAATGAAATGAATGAGAGTTTATATAAGGAATGTAATCATTTATTCATTAATTAAAACGAATAAACGAAAACGTTGACTTATCAAAGATTCTAAATTCTAATAACATATGAAGACATGCTTTAGCCTATAAGTGAACACTCATCCCGAGAATTCCCAGGTAGGCATCCGGGTCCCTCGTCTGATTGGGATATATGCGCAATGCTAGCCTAGACAGAAGACTCAGAATACAGGCGTTCACCCTTCCAGATTGCACGTGTTCGTTATTAAAATCTAGAACTTCGACGAGATCTCAAGGTGGTTCAGGTTAAACCTGAGGATTTTGTCCTATTAATCTAGTGGTGGATCAGGATTGCAGCAGACGAATAAGAGTAGTCACATGTAGGTTTAGGGTTATATAAGGCATAGGATAAGGATAGGATTAGGGAAGCAATTAGGGTTACAAGTAAGGGAAGCAAGTACTGTTTAAGTCCCTAAGGTTATAGTCTAGACTATTTCTAATAACCTAATTCCCTATAACCAAGGCTCTGATACCAATCTGTAACACCCCAACCGATGGCGGAAACATCGGGGTGCCACGTATTGATGAATGTTTCAATAGCACATGGTATAATATAAATTTTAAATAATTTATTCAAACATAATATCCAAATATAAAATGATGTCTAAGAATTCAATACATGAAATCAAATAACAAGACTTCAATAACTTCAAATAAAACTTCATGTTAAATCCTCATGCTAACTCAAGTCTCAGCTTCATTGTTACCTGAAACATGTTAATTTTGAAAGTATTTTGGGTCAACATAAGTTGGTGAGAATTACATAGGTTTTTGATAATAAAATGAATAAAAATGTTGTGCAATTCATGTGTCATGTCAATCTAGCCCATATGTGAGAACATACTAGAAATAAATGTGAGTGCATAATCAACCCTGATGACTGTTATAATATGATACATACCATACGCTCATGGTCCAAATGAATATGTTATGCGATAACAAACACCCACGTAACCTTTGTAGGAGGCACGTATCCAGGTGGGATTGTCAGTCCAATAGATCTATCAATGTATACCGTCGGCTTGTACGGAGTTAATGATTATGCTAGAATGGTGCTTACTCTAATCATGCTCAAGACATAATGCAACATAGAAAACACATAGACACATTGATGATTGAATTGCAATGATAATGTTATAACATGTTTCACCCCAAAATGGTGATAAATAAAAGGGGCTATGTAAAACTCACCTTAGCAAATGTTAAACTTGTTGAAAAGATGAAATAATAGTGTTGCCCAAAGTGATTCCAAATATCACCCTATAATAAGGTAATATAATAAGTCTAAGTCTAATTAATTTATAAGTGTATCCTAGGGTTTCGATTTGGGGATATCCAATTGTTGAATTTAATTTAAAATGTTAATTAAATAAAGGGAAAATTTGATAATTAATAAAAGAAAGTCTTTTTATAAAATTTGAATTTTGAATGTACACATTAAAGTGTTTGGAGTATAAAAATAATTTTTATAAAATTATTTTATTTAAAATAGATTTTTAAATCTATTTATTACAAATTGCCAACAAATAACTTTAATATTCAAAAATACTAAAATTAAAGAATTTCAATTTTAAAAATCATAATTCTGTTCTAAATATTTAAAAATAATTTGTATAAAATTTTGGTGCAAAAATGATGCAAATTGAATTTATTATGATTTAATTATGATTAAATCTAACAAAAATTGATTAAAAATATAAAATATTTGATTTTTCTGAATTAAAAATTATTTCAGTGAAGTTTAACTTTATAAAAAGTCAGGATAATTTTTGGAGAATTTAATAAAATTGTTTTGATATATAAATGGATTTTTATAAATATAATAGTATAAAATTGATTTAATTATTATAAATATTAAATAAATGAATTTCTGAAAGATAAAAATTGTAAATAAAACTTTAGACTCAGATTTAATAAATATAATTTTTTTAGAATTTATAAAATAGTTATAATATTTAAAAATGAATTTATAAGATTAAAAGGTTTAATATATATATATATATATATATATATATATATATATATTAGTTTGTTTAAAAGAATAAAAAGAAGCAAAAAGAAGGGCAGTAGCCGGGACTCGAACCCGGGTACCTTGTGTTGCAAGCCATGGTCACAACCACTTGGCCTAGGCCAGTGGTTGTGATGAATCCTGATTGAAATTAATTAAATACATTATGTAAAACAGAATTTATCCCCAAATTCTAAATTACGAACCCTAGATTTTACAATCAAACAAATCAGACAATTTGAACCCGATTAATGTTGGGGCTTTTGTTGTTTGATTGCCGACTAACAAAACCCACAAAAGAAATAGAACTCACAGTGATGAATTGTGCACGTTTGCCCGGTCAAAACCAAAGTCAAACAGCGAACGAGGATATAATAATCAGAGTGTTTCAGAAACAATTGGAGGTTGAGAGAGAGATGTGAGCGAGTTGTGAAGGTTCGTAGGTGGTCAATTTATAGTGAGGATCATTGGATTAGGTTAATTGGTAAGTTGACCTGGATTTATTATCAAACGCGTAGGATTTCAAAATTAGTCAACGATTAGTTGTTAATTGACGTGTAATCGAGTCACACAAGGCCGGTAATCACCTAAATTAGCCGTATATAGATCAATCACGAGTTAATACCATGGATTGAATCACACGCGAACCCACAGTTGACTTTCTTTGTCAACTGTGAAGGTTTTTAAAAACGCGTATATAATTAAAATGTGTCCGGGTTTAAACAGGTTGAAGGCTTAGCCCAGTTGGTTGTGTGTTGTGTTGGCTTGGGCTTTGGCGCGGGTTCGAACCCCGGCCAGAGCATATTATTATTTTTTGATATATTAAGCATAGGACCACATATAATATATATATATATATATATATATATATATATATATATAGTATTAGGGTTTCAATAATGCGACAAAAATAATAAATGCGAATGTATAAGATAAAACTTGACGTTTTTTATTAATGACGAACGTGTAACGTACAAGTTTAAATGCGTAATGTTACAGTAGCTTAGTGGTGAAATACATAGTAAGATGCTCCCACTTCCATTCCGGTACCTCTAAAGGTTGAATTTTTTTTTCCAAACAGTTTCTGATGTTCTGCTTTAACCTGTAAACAAGTCAGAGACCTGCTCACATAAGTTTCTACCTCATACTTCATTGTTGGCCACCAATAGTTCTTCTTAAGATCTTTATACATATTGTTGCCTCCGTATGATTAGAATGGTGGTTTCGTGCGCCTCATCCATGATTTCATCCCTAAACCCTCCATATCGAGGTACCCACATCCGGTCTTTTATGAACATAACCCCTGTCTCCATCACTTCCCATAAGTCATTGCTGCCCCCCATATATGCTCTGTCATAATTCGCTCCACCTGTAAGGCTTCAATCTGGGCACTAGAGATCTCTTCACTATATCCGATTTCAAAATAAGCTGACAAGACTTCACCCGAATGGGTTTAGGCCTCTCCTTTCGGCTCAACGCGTCTGCCACCACATTAGCCTTTCCTGGGTGATACGCAATCTCCACATCATAGTTCATGATTAATTCCAGCCACATGCGTTGCCTCTTTCAAAGGTCCTTCTGGTCAACGAAATATTCCAACTTGTAAGACCCTCATGAAATCAGAAAACACCTTTAAGAATTTTAGGGCAAAGCTTCTCATTCCTTAGAGTTTGAAGAACCTTCTTGCGATGTAGAATATGGTCTTCTTCTCTTTCGGAGTATAAGGGCATGTCATTAATGGAAACAATGACAAAACAGTTGGGCATCGGCCTACACACCCAGTTCATCAAATCCATGAATGCCGCAGCACGTTAGTCAGGCCAAGAGACATTACCAAAACTCATCATGTCCATAACGAGTACGGAAAGTGTACTGCTCTCGTATTTTCAGATGATTATAACTCGAGCTAAGATCAACTCTTGAGAGACAACTAGCTCCTTGGAGCTGATTGAAATAAACCGTCGATTCTTGGTAAAGGATATCTATTCTTCACCATCAAGTGATACACATCCGTATGCTACCATCCTTCTTTTTACAATTAAAACCGGTGCACCCCATGGTGGGATACTCGGTCTAATGAATCCTTTCTTGAGCAAATCCTCCAACGAAGATGAGAGTTATTTCATTTACGCAGGGGCTAGGAGGTAAGGTCTCTGGCTACAGGTTTAGCTTCCGGCACGAGGTCTATTTGGAACTCAACCTCGCGGTCTGATGGCGATTCCGTCAAATCATCAGGAAATACATCCAAGTAATCCCGCACCACGGAGACATCCCCTAGCTTAGGGATATCAACCCCCACATCCAAGACCTGCGCCAGGTACACCTTACACCAATGCTGAAACATCTTCCCTGCCTTTAGCATAGAAATAACCCGAGGTAATGAGCAACCATCGTGCCCATGAACAATAATACGATTCCGATCAGGAGCTGTAAGTCGCACGAGTCTCCGCGCGCACACAAAGTAAGCATCCACGGTAGCCAGCCAGTCCATCCCAAGAGTAACATCAAAGCAACCCAATGACATTAAGTACAAGAGAATAGGAAGACTATGGCCCAATAACTCGATCCGAAAATTATCTACAGCCTTGGTCATAAGGAGTGAATTTCCTACTGCAACCTTGTCCTCGATTAAATGTCTAGTATCCTTGGGATCTTATCTAACCCAATACAAAAGGTGATAGACAACAACCCATACAAAAACATTCACGACAAAACCGTCACATGATCCGTCACAAGACATATTCGGGATGTGTAAAGTAAGGGTAAACTTCTAATAACGTTGATCAAGTGTGATTAGCTGTTTACTTTACTTTAGTCACCCTAAACACAACAAGTTACGACCACATTAACAATTCTGCCTACACATTAACACAAATACACATGGTATCTAGCTATTAAACCTTAAAGGTTTGCAATTAACAAACGAAGAAGGGAATTCTACCGTACCTCAAAACACAAGAGCATACACCCCCTATGAATTATTACAATAAAACACTAAATAAGAGACGTCATAACATACTTAAAACAAATATAGTTATTGGGTTTCCTTCTAACACTTTATGTATCTAAGTGTTCAACGAGAAGCATCCCAACCTATGTGTCGTGCATTACTCACTACATAATAAACTTCCCATACTACATCAAAATGCAAAAGCACTAACCACCCGTTTATGACTTCATGCTATTAAGCATAAAATGAAGTGTATATATATATATATAGACATACGTCAAAAAATAAGGATTACCTCTTGGTGTGCAGCTACCCAGCAGTTGACATTTCAACAGTTTGGTCCCATACCAGATTCGAGTTCGAGCACAAACTGCCTGAATCCCTCGAATCATTGCTCTGATACCAACTTGTAAGACCCTCAAATCCGACGGGTCAAACAGTTGGCATTCAAAGACTAACACCATAATTAATACTTAAGAAGTCTTATTTTATTATCAGAAAACACGCAGCGGAAATTAAATATTTAAATTATTCAAACATGAAATTCCCCACAACGGGTCAAAGCATATTTGTAAAACAAAAACAATAATTTTAGAAAAGAGTTTTCTAGCAATAAAGTAGTCTCTTCTTATTCGAAATGTCAACCACCTCTGAGTAGTCCTGCAGCATGCCAAGGCATCCCTTTTATTCTTCAAATACCTGAAATCAATCTAACGTGTATGCAAAAGTCAGCTACGCTGAGTGAGTTCAAGTTTTATAAATTTATATAAACAAGTAGTTTGTCAATTTAAGAATTAACAAAATACCTCAACCTCAGAGTTAACAATAAGCGCAAACCGCCAATTTATTCCCTAAGCAAAAATGTAAAGTCTAGAATAAGCGCAATCCGCCTACTTAACATAAGACTTTATCTTAAATCTACAATAAGCGCATTTCGCCTATTTTCACAAAACTACAAGTCTACATAAGCGCATATCGCCTACTACGACTCAAACCATAACTATAAATCAGAGCAAACATACTGTAAGACTATCATAGCTCAATTTATAATACCAGGTAACCGTCATACATAATTTATATATATATATATATATATATATATATAGTAACACATTTAACCTAACAAGTATAACTCAAGGCAAGTCTCGATCTAACAAGCAAGGTTTCAAATACGTGGCCAGGACATTAAGCGCATTCCGCTTATTAAATAAAAACTTAAGCCACACTCTAATCAAGACAACCGTCTATTCATATATATAATAATACATATAACTCAAGCCATATAATAAAACATTAGGCGCATTCCGCCTACTTACGTTTCATGCCAAAATAATATATATGAATTCACAAAAATATTTATAACTTTATAAAAATATTTTGTGACTTCATAAAAATAATCTTGCTAGTTTAGCATGCACGTCAGCCCAAAAATATTTAGAAGAACAATAACTAAAAGAGTGGGCACAAGAACTCACCTTATCGTAATGAGCATACCACTTTAAGCTGTAGAAACAAGACAAAACACAGATCATACAATGGCTTCAACGACCTTCTTGTTCAAGCTACCTTACATAACATAATCTGTCCAAGGCTCGTTTCTCATTGACCATTCATCTCTGTATAACCTTGAAAGGTAACATAACCCATAATCATGCTTCATTGTATGTTGTTTTATGCCATGGTAAAGCACCCATTAATTTTATTCCAACACCCACTACCCATTCACATTCTCCTAAGTTGTGACCACTTGGGAAACATTAATTGTATTCCAATGTTCACAATGAGGAAAACTCATATTAAGCAAGAGAGATAAATGAGGTGTGTGTTAGCAAGCTTTATTAATTAAGGTGCATGTTTACTTGCTTGTTTAACACAATTATTATCACCGAGACATGAAATTCATGAGAGATAAAAGACTTGCTTGTGAGCAAGCTTATAAATTTAGGTGTAAGGGTGATTGCTTATCAAATCAAAACCTTGTCTATATGAGCGAGAAATTTGTTTTCCATGCATCAATATCTTTAATGCATATGCATCGATATAAAGCATGGTAGTCAACTGCCAATGCCTCTGCACATCCAACCCATATCAGCATGCTTGAATCAGAATCAACCAGCAAACACTAACCAATAAATCTCATGCGCGACTTATAATGAAACACCATGCAATCCTATTCGTTGGTATTTATCGCCATCATGCGTCATCTTCGTCATTGTGGCTACACCCTAACGTGGTTACACCATCCAAACCGTACCCAACCATGGACCATGCGCGAACCGGTGTCGACTAACCGACTCAAAGCTGATGGTCCTTCTAAAAGAAAATGCATGACCGGGTGTGGTACATGTATTGTGCGTTAAAATGGCCTCCCAAAGCCGAGTTTAAAGAACACATACAAATACGACACCAAAACCCGGTGAGATCATTACGTCCTCATAACATGTGATTCGAATAAGAGCTCCAAATTGTAACTGGCGGTACCAAGCTTAGAAGAGATCCCACGATGCCATATAATCAAAGAGTAGGAATGAAGTTTACCTAAGATCGATGTAGAGGACTTTAGGCAGAACCAACTCTCAATCGTACTTGGATACCGATACATGAACTTGTAGAAACAACCATATATGGTCCCCATCGCTCACCTCCATAACCTCCACCTTCATAGAGCCTAACATCCATAGCCTTAAATCGTGATTTCAAATATCGGAGCACCACGAGCCACCACGTCGCCTCCTCTTTTCTCTTTCCCGCTCCCTTCCCGTCATCATGTTTCTGCCGACCAACACCTAGACTACTAGGGTTTTTTTATCTTTATATATAAAAAAATATATAACACAAATACCCCTATAATATCACTTGAAGGCAACTTGTTCTCAAAGTTGTATAAAACCAACTTACATCAATTGCAATTTGATCATTTCGATTCATATAAGTCATAAATTAAACGTTGAACTCATTAAGTGACCCATCAAATAACGTCTTATGCGTCCAAACCCATTGACGGATCGATTCGATACAAACCCGGTTAGTTCGCTTCAAATAAAAATCACTTAGTGAAATTTTGGGATGTTACACCGGTAGTGGGACTATCAAGGGCTTGGCACTTTACTATTTACTGAAGAACGCAATCTAAGGTGAGTTCACGGCCCCACTTTTTCAGCTTTAACTTTTGGGGGAGAAAACATGCGCTAAACTATTTTGGTAACATATGTCATACTATGGTTTTAACTTTGCATTGCTATACGATCTTCTAAAGTCCGGGGAAAACCATGAATGTGCGGGGATGCACAATGGGGGAAATGTGGATAGATCTATTGGGCGTGACCTGCCCCATCCGTCGGCTTGGAGGGCCGGGCGAGTGCATATTGTCTCAAACTGGTAACATTGGTAACATGCTGAATATTTGGGCTGAACATTGCTAAACATTGCTAAACGTGTCTAGTAATGGTTTTCCAAATCGTAGTAGTAATAAAACATACGCTTAGCTAGCGTACTTGGTAACATTGGTATAGTATGGACATGGTAACGTTTCGGTAACTCATGGTAACATATTGGACAAACCTGTGAACTCACCAGCATTATATATGTTGACGTCTTTTTGGCATGTTTTTCTTAGGTCGCTAAGGTAGCATCGGTTGGAATAGGCGCACGGGTCTGCACTGGCGTCTGGGCATAGTGGCATAATTTAAGTAAGTGTCTTGAACATTTTGGAACACAGTTTTGTATTTGATTAAATCTTTAAATGCTTCCGCTATATTTTAATGGTTTGATAACCAAGTTTTGAGTTTACGTATTCATATAGTGTGTTTATTGTGACCGTTGACTTGGATCCTAATTTGTCATGCGCCTCGCGGTAAAACTCCGCAAGTGGAAATTTGAGGGTGTGACAGATTGGTATCAGAGCCAATGGTTATAGTGAACTAGGACTGCATGTAGAGTCTAGTCTATAGCCGAGTCGCACACACTAGACGGTCACATACTTTGAGTCTATTAGTGGGATACGTACTAACTTTGTCGGGGTGTCCTTACATCATCATCATACTTCTTTGTTACATCATCTGCTTTTATTTGGGTTCTTACCTACTCTTGTCTTCTTCTTCGAGATTGAAGAGGAAGAGGCCGACTTGTTGACCCTAGCACACACATGCTTTCTTACACTTGCACCTATCGTAACACGTTACTAGGCGACGATATTCGGTGACCGGAGTCTGGACTAGGAGTACATTTGGAGGACCATGTAGAGCAGTTTACCATTTCGGGTGCACACGAAATAATAAACTGAAATGCATGAAAATCCCGGTGGACTTCGAGTTTAGATGTACAGTCCTGAATTTGTCCCTAAGTTAACTCTTGTAAATTCTAGTGGTTAACACTAGAGGTGAATCTGAATCCCTCGACTTCTTGATTTGTTAGATCATGTCTGGTGCTCGTGGTGGTGGACGTCGTGGTGGCGGCGGTGGCCGTGCTGGAGGCGGTGGTCGTGGTAACATCAACATGACCCAAGCTGAACTGAATAACTTGTTACAGCAGCAAGTGAACATGGTTGTGGCTAACTTCCAGGCTGGGATTAATGCCATGGGTGGTGAGTTGATTTCTGTCGACTTTGCCTCATTCTTGGGTGTCATGTCCCTTTGTTTGTATTTTATTCGTGTATCGTGTTTCAGGTTTCGCTGTCAATCCACCTCTACCTCAGTGCTCTTATAAGAAGTTTCGGGACTGTCAGCCCCATAACTTCGCTGGGACTGAGGGAGCGGTGGGACTGCTCCGATGGCTGGAGAAGGTAGAATCTATGTTCGTCATGTGTAACTGTCCCGCTGGGGACCGGGTTAAGTATGCTACTGCGACATTCGAGGGGCCTGCATTGTCGTGGTGGAATGCTACTGCCCAGAACATGGGATTGGGGGAGGCTATTGCTATGCCTTGGGCGGATTTTGTACATCTATTGAGGAGTAAGTACTGTCCAAGGGAGGAGGTACAGAAGTTGGAACATGAAGTCTGGAGTTACAAGATGGTTGGGTCCGAGATTGAGGAGTACACTGTGAGGAGGAACGAGCTGGCGGTGTTTTGCCCTAGTTTGCACACACCCGAGTATAGGAGGATTGAGCACTACGTATCTGGGTTAGCGCCGGAGATTGCTGGGTTGGTGGCTACTGGGAATCTTCCCACTCTTGCTAAGGTTGTTCGATCAGCTCATCGGATGACTAACTTGAAGGTGGCAGAAGGTGTTTTGCCTCCTAAAGGTACTACTGTGAAAGGTTCGGATGGGAACAAGAGGAAGTGGGATAATGTGGGGAAGGGTGTCGTGCCAGCGCCATCTCAGCCGGCGAAGAAGTTTGATTCGTCTGGGTCTTCTTCAGGGCAGAAGTCGGGAGGGTATGTTGGGAAGCATCCCAAGTGCAACAAGTGTGGTTATCACCACTCAGCGAATTGTGATCGGGCTCGCTGTCACCGGTGCCATCAGTTGGCGCATCATGCTAAGGATTGCAGGGTGACACGTACCTCAACTCAGGCTCCTGCTGCTACTCCTACTCCTGCTGCTCAGGGGACTCCAGGAAAGCAGGGGTGCTATAACTGTGGTGACATGGGACACTTCATGCGTGAATGTCCTAAGCTAAAGCAGGCTGATAATGGGAGGGGCGGGAACGGTAACGGGAACAACGGGGGCGGAGGCAGGACTACACGTGCTTTCGTCATTGGATCTGCAGAGGCTAGGCAAGATCCAGACACAGTTACCGGTACGTTCCTTCTTAATGATCGCCATGTTTCTGTCTTGTTTGATTCTGGTGCCGATAAGAGTTTCATCTCTGTGGACATTAGTCGATTGCTAGATATAATACCTACACCCTTAGAGGTTAAGTACTTAATAGAATTGGCTGATGGTAAGAAAATCGAAGCAACACACACCCTTATGGAGTGTCGCTTGGAACTGTCGGGTTTGTCTTTTCCCATTGACCTTATGCCGGTACCCCTGGGTAGTTTTGATGTCGTTGTCGGCATGGATTGGTTATCGTTGTATCGTGTGGAGATCGTTTGTTTCGATAAGATTATTCGGATCCCTCTCCCTGATAGTGAGACTCTTTCGGTTCATGGCAAGAAAAGTGGTACTCCGCTGAGTATCATTTCTAGCATGAAAGCCCGTAAGTATCTTCGGAAGGGTTGTTCGGCCATTTTGGCACTTGTTAACGTTTCTTCTAACGATGAGAAGAAGATCGATGATATTCCGGTGGTTCGTGATTTTCCCGATGTGTTTCCTGATGATTTACCTGGTCTTCCTCCCCATCGTCAAGTTGAGTTTGGTATTGATCTTACTTCGGGTGCAGCTCCTATTGCCCGGGCTCCATATCGTCTTGCACCTCCTGAGATGCAAGAGTTGTCCAACCAGTTGCAGGAACTCTTGGAAAAGGGTTTCATCCGACCGAGTTCTTCCCCGTGGGGAGCTCCTATTTTGTTTGTGAAGAAGAAGGACGGAAGTCTTCGCATGAGTATTGATTATCGTGAGCTGAACAAAGTGACCATCAAGAATCGTTATCCTCTCCCTCGCATTGATGATCTCTTTGACCAGCTCCAGGTCTCTAGTTACTACTCGAAGATTGATTTGCGGTCCGGTTATCACCAGTTGCGCGTCCAGGAAGCTGACATTCAAAAGACTGCTCTTCGCACTCGTTATGGCCATTTTGAGTTCTTGGTCATGCCTTTTGGTCTCACTAACGCACTGGCGGTGTTCATGGATTTGATGAACTACGTTTGCAAACCTTACCTTGATAAGTTCGTCATCGTGTTTATTGACGATATTCTAGTGTATTCTAAGAACAAGACGGATCATGAGGAACACTTACGGTTGGTCTTGGAACTTTTGAGACAGGAGCAGTTGTATGCTAAGTTCTCAAAGTGTGATTTCTGGTTACGTGAAGTTCAATTCCTAGGGCATGTGGTTAATGAACCGGGAATTCATGTCGATCCGGCTAAGATCGAAGCTATTAAAGACTGGGAAGCACCAAAGACGCCATCTGTGGTGCGGCAATTCCTAGGTCTTGCGGGTTACTATCGTCGTTTCATTGAGGGATTTTCGAAGATCGCTCAACCCCTCACCACTCTTACCCAGAAAGACCAAAAGTTTGACTAGGGTGAACCACAGGAATCAGCATTTCAGATGCTGAAGCTTAAACTTTGTTCAGCACCTATCTTATCTTTACCTGAGGGTACGGATGACTTCGTTGTGTACTGTGACGCTTCTATTCGTGATCTCGGTTGTGTGTTAATGCAACGCGGGAAGGTTATTGCCTATGCTTCTCATCAACTCAAGGTTCATGAGAAGAACTATACCACTCATGACTTGGAATTGGGTGCGGTGAGTTTTGCGTTGAAAATCTGGAGACATTACTTGTACGGTACCAAGTGTGAAGTATACACCGATCACAAGAGTCTTCAGCATATTTTCGACCAGAAGGTGTTAAACATGCGGCAGCGTCGCTGGGTTGAACTCCTGAACGATTATGACTGTGCTATCAAATACCATCCTGGCAAGGCGAACGTTGTGGCGGATGCCTTGAGCAGGAAGGAGTCTATGAATCCTCATCGTGTTCGAGCCTTACAGCTCACCATTCATTCCTCATTGCCTGACCAAATCCGTTCTGCACAATTGGAAGCTTTGAAGGAGTAGAACCTTAAAGCTGAAACTATACACAGTGCTGACAAGCATCTTGAACTCAGGACCGATGGCTTACACTATTTTGCGGGACGTGTTTGGGTTCCCTTGTTCGGGGGATTGCACGAGATTGTCTTGGATGAAGCTCACAAATCCCGGTATTCTATTCACCCCGGCTCCGATAAGATGTATCAGGACTTGAAGATACTTTATTGGTGGCCAAACATGAAGGCTGGTATAGCTTCTTACGTCAGCAAATGCTTGACTTGTGCTAAAGTCAAGGTGGAGTATCAGAGGCCGTCTGGTCTCCTGCAACAACCAGAGGTTCCAGAATGGAAGTGGGAGCGAATCATGATGGATTTTGTCACCAAGTTACCAAGGTCACCAAGTGGTTATGATATGATCTGGGTGATTGTTGACAGGTTGACAAAATCGGCACGTTTCATACCTATTAAGGAAACCGATGGACTCGAGCGGTTGGCTCGAGTGTACCTTAAAGAGGTGGTTGCTCGGCACGGGGTGCCTGTTTCTAATGTTTCTGATCGTGATTCTTGTTTTGCTTCGCGTTTCTGGAAGACTATGCACAAGGCTATGAGTACTCAGTTGTATATGAGTACGGCTTATCATCCGCAAACTGATGGACAGAGCGAGCGGACGATTCAAACCTTGGAAGACATGCTTCGGGCATGTGTTATCGATTTTGGCAAAAGCTGGGAGATCCACCTACCATTGGTAGAGTTCTCCTGCAACAACAGCTATCACTCTAGTATCAAGGCAGCTCCGTTCGAGGCTCTCTACGGACGGAAATGTCGATCACCTCTTTGTTGGGCCAAGGTGGGCGAGAGCCAGCTCACTGGTCCGGAACTTGTGTACGAAACTTCGGAGAAAATCGTACAAATTCGTAACCGTTTGGCTGCTGCGCGGGATCGTCAGAAGAGCTATGCCGATCGCCGTCGCAAGCCTTTGGAGTTCCAAGTTGGGGACAAGGTACTTCTGAAAGTTTCACCATGGAATGGCGTCATACGCTTCGGAAAGCGTGGCAAGCTTAACCCTCGTTATGTCGGACCGTTCGCAATCCTCGAACGGATTGGGCCGGTGGCATACAGACTTGACTTACCGGCGGAGCTCGGTAGTGTTCACAACGTCTTCCATGTGTCTAACTTAAAGAAGTGTTTGGCTGATGAATCTCTCATTGTACCACTGGAAGAGATCAAGGTTGATGATCGTCTTCGCATTGTGGAGGAACCTATCGAGATTCTCGACTACAAGATTTGTACCCTTCGTCGGAGTAAAATCCGCATCGTCAAAGTTCGTTAGAACTCGGATCGTGGACCGGAGTTCACGTGGTAACGAGAGGATCAGATGAAAGCTAAACATCCTCATCTTTTTCCGAAACGCGCATTCGAATCTAGGCATGTTACCGCTGAAGCTGAATGAATCTCGGGTCGAGATTCCTTTCAATGTGGGGATGATTTGACATCCGGTAAATTTTCTTTTCGTTTCATTCTTTCCGTCTCTTTCATTTTTGGGCTTCGTGCAATTTTCGGGACGAAAATTCTTTCAACGTGGGGATGATGTGACACCCGGCATATTTGGCTTAAACATTTTAGTAACACCTAAGTCTACCTTAGCGGGAAACATTTATAAACGAACTTAACTAGGTTAGTTGAGTCGGGTAAAGTTAGGATTGTCCAGGGTTCAATGATCCGGAGGATCATTGGGAGTCGTTTTGGGAATACACTAGTACCGGGTCCCGTTGTTGGTGAAATTACATAAACTAATTAAGTGTATGTGTAGATTAATTGCTGTGTGGTAGATTATATGCATAGATGTGTTTAAACGATGTGTAGATAATCATCCATGCTTAAATATGTTAAACATAGACTAAGGTTGTATGCTCATATGTTAAGGTGCGTTAAAATGCGTTAAACACGACAAATTGGAAAACTAGAAAAACATAAGTCCTGGTTCGACTACATCAAGTGGGCGAACCTGGGAAATAATCTTGGTTCGACCCTTATCAAAGGGGCGAACCTGGAATGTGGAAATGAAAAAGTTTCATTCGACCAGGACATATACATTCGACCTTGTGAAAGGGGCGAATGTGGGTACATTCGCCCAGGTAGAAGGGGCGAATGTGGACTAGTATAAATACCAAACTTTGTCATTTTTCACCATTTCACAAACCCTAACCGTCTCAAAACACTCTCAAACGATTTTAATCACTAAGGAAGGAGTTTTTGCTCTTCTTTTTCATAATCTAACCTATCAACAACATCTAATCAAGAATCCAAGGTGTGTTCTTAATTCTAAACCTTTTTCAAGTATTTTAATTCGTTTTTATCTAACCCTAAATGTCCAGATCTGTTCTAAGGATGTTTTTATCAATAAAAACCTTTTAAACATCTTTCTAAACCTAAACCCTATCATTAAACATAGGTTTTCATATCAATAAACATATGTTAATTGTGTGTTATGTGATGTTATGTGTTGTTTATTGATTTGCTGCTATGCTAATGCTAGAAACATGATCTAGGGCTGCTATTGATGATAGTTTAGGATTATTGAAGGTTATAATTAGATAGATGATGATATCAAGCCTAAATTGGGGATTTTATTGAATCTAGGGCTTGTGCATGTTAGTATTATCAATTAAGCGATTGGGGGTTTTCGATTACATGATAAACAGAGCATTTTAGATGATTATGGATTGATATTGAAAAGTTTCCAAATTGGGTAAAGATTACATGCATGATGTGACACTTCCATAATCTTTGCCATTTTGGGAAAGGGCTGAAACGAATAGGTTTTGGGACAAAATTGGGGGGTTTTGTAGGGATAAGTTATACATGCTTGACTGCAGTGTTTGATGATGTTTCGGGATGTTTTCGGATGTTTTTTAAGCGTTTTTGAAAAAAGTAATCTGTCAGGGTTGAACCTGGTACATTCGACCGGTCGAGTGGTCGAATGTAGAATCCCAGGGTCGAACCTGGACAGTTTGGTCGAATCTGTAAGAACGGTCGAAGGTGGCTTTCCAAAGGGTCGAAGGTGGGTTAAAAACGGGCGAAGGTGGATTAACCTTCCTGGTTCGACCCTTCTGATCCAAAAATGAGATTTTTGATACAAACTAAGTGTTTTATGCTTGAACCTTGTGTGTAACCTATGTGTACTTGATTAGTTAGGGTAATGAGTCACCAACAAGGATGCGGGTCGGTCTAGTGTGTCGGTTGAACACTTAAACACGTTTTAAAACATACTTGGTTACGATCTGGACAATCGGGGACTAGATAACCTTATGGTTATTAGTCGGAACTCTTATGTGAACATTTTGATAGATCTCCGGTAGTGGGACTATCAAGGGCTTGGCACTTTACTATTTATTGAAGAACGCAATCTAAGGTGAGTTCACGGCCCCACTTTTTCAGCTTTAACTTTTGGGGGTGAAAACATGCGCTAAACTATTTTGGTAACATATGTCATACTATGGTTGTAACTTTGCATTGCTATACGATCTTTTAAAGTCCTGAGGATAACCATGAATGTGCGGGGATGCACAACGGGGGAAATGTGGATAGATCTATTGGGCGTGACCTGCCCCATTCGTCGGCTTGGAGGGTCGGGCGGGTGCATATTGTCTCAAACTGGTAACATTGGTAACATGCTGAACATTCGGGCTGAACATTGCTAGACATTGCTAAACGTGTCTAGTAATGGTTTTCCAAATCGTAGTAGTAATAAAACATACGCCTAGCTAGCGTACTTGGTAACATTGGTATAGTATGGACATGGTAACGTTTCGGTAACTCATGGTAACATATTGGACAAACCTGTGAACTCACCAGCATTATATATATTGACGTCTTTTTGGCATGTTTTTCTCAGGTCGCTAAGGTAGCATCGGTTGGACTAGGCGCACGGGTCTGCATTGGCGTCTAGGCATACTGGCATAATTTAAATAAGTGTCTTGAACATTTTGGAACACAGTTTTTTAATTGATTAAATCTTTAAATGCTTCCGCTATATTTTAATGGTTTGATAATCAAGTTTTGAGTTTACGTATTTCATATAGTGTGTTTATTGTGACCGTTGACTTGGATCCTGGTTTGTCATGCGCCTCGCGGTAAAACTCTGCAAGTGGAAATTTGAGGGTGTGACAGGTGCACACAAAATCATAAATCGAAATGCATGAAAATCTTGGTGAACTTCGTGTTCGGACTAAAGGTCATGCTGGAACCACGTTCTGAATTCGTTTGGTTACTTGTAGCTTGATCCGATCGTGGTATTGAGTATCTTGTCTCATGTTTGGCAGAACATGTCTGGTCGTGCTGGTGGACGCCGTGGTGGCGGCAGGGGTCGCAATGGTGGTGGACGAGGTGGTGGGAACATCACCATGACTCAGGCGGAGTTGGAGAACATGTTGCAACAGCAGTTGAACGTCGCGTTGGCTGCTTTCCAGGCTGCTCAGCAGACCCTGGGAAATACTAATCAGGTGCAGTCTGGGTGCACCTACAAGAAGTTCATGGACTGTAAGCCCCATTACTTCAATGGGACTGAAGGGGCAGTGGGACTACTTCGGTGGTTGGAGAAGATCGAATCGGTGTTTGCTATGTGTAACTGTCCCGACGCTGATCGCGTCAAGTATGCTTCTGCTACTCTCGAGGGACACACTTTGACTTGGTGGAACTCCACCACTGCGAATCTTGGTCTGGGTGAGGCCAATTCTATGCCGTGGTCCGAGTTTGTTCAGATGTTGAGGGCGGAGTATTGCCCAAGAGACGAGATTATGAAGTTGAAACACGAGTTTTGGAATCTGAAGATGGTCGGGTCAGAGATCGAGGTGTTTACTGCTAGACACAACGAGTTGGCCGTGATGTGCCCCGGTTTGGCTACACCGGAGTACCGGAGGATTGAGCACTACGTTGCTTGGTTGGTGCCGGAGATTGCTGGGCTTGTTGCTGCCGCGGATCACACTACTATGTTGGCCACTGTTCGGGCAGCTCACAAGCTGACCAACATGAAGGTTGCTGAGGGTGTTCTACCTCCAAGGGGTGCTGCTGTGAAAGCCCCTGCGGACAACAAGAGGAAGTGGGAGCGTGCTGGAAAGAGCGCTGGGTCGTCCCAGCTGCAGGCGAAGAAACAAGAGGTTGTGGGAGCGTCATCCGAGAAGAGGTCTGGGGGTTATTGTAACATCACACAAATTTTCTTTATATATATATATATATATATATATATCTATATCTATATAGAACTCCCTCGTTTATTCATCCGATTCATGTTTACAGTATCTTTACCATCCATTTTGTTAATTTTTTTGTTTAAATAATGACGTATAATCAATAGTAAATTGGATTGTATAAAAAATTCTGATTTAAAAACGTTAAAAAAAATGTCTGCCTGTGCCAGGATTTGAACCCGAGTCCCTGGCTGGCTAAACCTTAACCACACCACACAAACCACTACACTATTTGGTGTTTTGTGATGTTTATTAAAACCAATTAAACTTAAACCCTTTCAAGGTCCCTTAGTCAAACATGAAAAGTCAAACGTAGTCTCCTAGTCAAGTCAAGTCAAAGTGTTAGTAAATATGGTCTTCTAGTCAAGTCAAAGTTGTTCCTAAATTCTAGCCTAGTCAAAGTAGTCCCTAATTACAACTCCAAATTTTACACTATAAATACACTAGCCTACCATTCAACTCTTTATACCATTCAAAAAAAAAAAAAAACAAAAAAACATTATTATCCCATCTCCCATATACTAAAATAATCATCCGTCATTATCTCCTCTAGCTAGTTTCGAGTTTTCCAAGGCATTATTACTAAGTGTTTGCACGCTCAATAAAACGCACGAACTCATTATGCACCTAAGGTGAGTTTACATAGCCCCTTTTACCATTTCACTATTGTAACACCCCAACCGATGGCGGAAACATCGGGATGCCACGTATTGATGATTGTTCATTAGCTCATGGTGAATAATAAATTTTATTAAATGATTTAAATAATTTACATACAATTGTTCTACAAAAATTCGTACATCAAAATGAATAATACTATGTACACATCTTCAAGCATTAACTCAAATCTTCAAGCAAGTAGAACCTGAAACATGTTAAGTTTGAAAATATTTTGGGTCAACAAAAGTTGGTGAGAATTACATAGGTTTTTGAATATAATTGATAGCAATAGTTTGTACAACAATCACAGTTGTATGATGATAGAGTGTGTGTCCGACATGTAACAATGCGTCTTTGTACAATCAAACCTTGTGTCGACTGAGGACTAACTCGCAAGTTAGTTAGATGTTGTTACTGTTATCGATCATCCCTGAATTTATGCGGGGGGATGGGTTTGTCAGACCTATAGCGCTATAATCTAAACAGGCTGCTTGATCAATGTTAATGATTGTACTGTGTCTTTTTGTTACAGTCAAATGATAGAATGAGTAAATGATAGTGTAATTGAATCACAGGTTTCAACAATGTAAGAATGAGTAAATGATATTGTATAAAATGTTTAAACATGTTTCACCCCAAAATGTAAAATAGAAAAAGGGGCTATGTAAACTCACATTGGCTAAGGTGAATTATCCTCTAAGTGTTGTGAATGTATGCGAGGTGAATCCCAAAGACTCAACAACGTAGCTAGTCCAAATTGAAGAAATAAACGAAAAAGAAAGAATATCAAGCTTCCAATTTGCCAATTGCAAGAGCTTATAATCAAAGCTTCAAATGTAGAAGTAATATACTCTAGAAGAAAGGTATGAGGGAGAGTTTAATCGAATTGAAACAATCGATTTAGAGGTGCAAATTGTAATGGGTCATAGGTGGGTTTTTATACTAGTTTTGGATTCAATTAGCCATTAAAATTGGTCAACACCATAAAGTAAGGTTTTATGATGAATTGACTATTTGACTAAGACTTTGACTAGGACTTTGACAAGGACTTTGACTGTTTGACTAAGACTTTGACACCAAAAATTATGTTGTCAAGACTTTGACTCTTGACTCAAGGCTTTATTTTGAATTGAATTTATATCTTCCTTGTTTGAGATTATAAATGTAATTGGAAAAATGATTAGCTTTAAATAAGAAATAAAAAAAATCATTTGTTTGAATTAGAAAAAAAAACACCGTCTTATAAAATGACGATTTTATAAATAGAATTAGGATAGGACATATGTCATGATTGAAGATTTTTTTTTTTAAGTACAATGATAAAAGGAACTTATAAAAATAGAGTGCACAGATAAAGATAAGAATACTTAGAAATAAATTAGACTTTATATCATGGATCAGGAAATACTTTAATGCAGAATAAAAGGGAAAATTCGTGAGGTTACAACTATTTTGGGGTGAAACATGTTACAACATCAATTTACAATTCAACATAAGTGTCTATGTGTTATTCTATGTTGCATTATGTCTTAAACATTACTATGGTAAGCACAATTATTCTAGCATAATCATTAACTCCGTACAAGTCAACGATACACAATGATAGATCTATTGGACTGACAACCCCACCCGGATACGTGTACCTCCTACATAGGTAGCGTGGGTGATTGTTATCGCAACATAAACAAGTGAATCGTATGCGTATGCGATGGACCACAATATTCTAGTCACAAGGTTTGATTATGCACACGATTTACCGGGTCGTATTGTTTTCACATATGGACTAGACTTGCCATGACACTCGAATTGTACAAATTTTATTCAATATTCAAACCTATGTAATTCTCACCAACTTTTGTTGACCCAAAATATTTTCAAACTTAACATGTTTCAGGTTATAGCTTGCTCGAAGATTAGAGTTAATGCTTGAAGATGCGTAGCTAGTATTTTTTTATCTTGATGTACAAATTCTTAGAACAATTGTATGTAATTTATTTACATCATATATTGAAACATATTATTTACCATGAGCTACTGAACAATCATCAATACGTGACATCCCGATGTTTCCGCCATCGGTTGGGGTGTTACAGATTGGTATCAGAGCCATGGTTATAGGGAATTAGGTTATTAGAAAAATAATCTAGTCTATAACCATAGGATTATAATCAGTACTTGCTCCTTTTACTTGCAACCCTACTTGTTTCTATTCTCTATCTCCCTCCTACTTCTTATCCCTACTTTAGTCCCTACAAGAAGATTGTTCTCCATCACAAGATCTACTCTTAGACTAATAGGACAAATCCTTAGGTTTAGCTTGAACCACCTTGAAGATCTCATCGAAGTTCTAGATTTTAATAACGAACACGTGCAATCTGGAAAGGTGAACTCCTGTATTATGAGTTTTCTGTCTAGGACTGGCATTGCGCATAAATCCCAATCAGACGAGGGACCCGGATGCCTACCTGGGAATTCTTGGGATGAGTGTTCACTTATAGGCTAAAGCATGTCTTCACTATGTTATTAGAATCTAGAAGTTTTGATAAGTCAACGTTTTTGTTTATTCGTTTTAATTAATGAATAAATGTTTATTCGTCTAGGGCAACTCTATTACAACTCGTATGCTATACTTGATACTTGATTGCTTACATGGACATATTAGCAATTTACAATTCATGTGTGTAATAATTGGTACACTTAATCAAACAACTGATAGAGGATGAAGTACTTGCTCAACAGTTAGTAGAGTACCAAATAACCTACTCAACGATTGGTAGAGGTCATCATGCCTGTTCAATTGTCGGTAGAGGCCCTACAACATACTCAACGACTGGTAGAGGCTATCGCACCTGCTCAACAATCGGTAGAGGTTCTTACTCACTGACTGGTAGAGGTCTTTTTCCTGCTCAACAGTTGAACTTATTTTTGGATACATTGTATACGATTCAATCACAAGGCTATTTTGCATTTCTTACATGTGTGTTTAGAGTCATAGAAGGACACAAAACCCTAATGTAAGGTAAATTGGTGATTGCGGTCCGGAACGTAATCATGAATTTACAAGTACATTAAGGTAGTGTGAAATTCTATTAAGGTTTTGGGAGATACCCCGTATGTTTTTGAAGTATCAGAGGTGTGATGGGTTAGCTACGGTACACCCTATATATAAACACTAATGATACGTGGAAAGGGATACTGTAGCGTCAGACCAATAACAAACCCTAGTTATTTGGTAGTCCATCTAGCATTTATGGTTATCTTATACATTCCTTAAACTCTTACCCTACTCTGAACCATAGTCACCCTAACTATACTCAACACTATGTTAGTGCATGTTTGTGTGAGAAATTGACTTGTAGTCGGACCTATGACCGTATTTGTATCGTGTTGCTAATGTTGACATGTTGAGTGCAGAAAATGACTGACGAATAGGTTCGTGAATTTTATAGCAACCAGAACAGATCATTGAGCTTGATACCTGGACGTGACCAAGCAGCATATTATGCGCCAATTCTGTCATTTTTCCAGCGATGCAGGATCAGCTATGCACTTACTCACTCGCCACAGATTAGTGCGGTCTATCTGCAGCAGTTTTGGGCCACCGCTGTTTATGATTCTGAGGCCGCACCTCCAGTTATGCGCGCTCTTGTGAATAACCAACAGATTCAGTTTTTAGCAGATACTATTCGACAGGCTCTTCGTCTTGGAACTGTGGTCCAAGAAAATGGTCCTGTGTTGTTCCCTGCTGCATTTCGTATGGGCGCCTTTAGGCGTATGGGTTATTCTGGAGATATTCAAAATGACCAGATGAGCAAAAGTTATGTTTATGGGCAATGGAGATTATTGATGCATGTAATGATTGTTTGTTTTTCAGCACGTAGAGCAGGATCAGATGCTATGGGGTCCACTATTCAGTCTGCTATGTTATCTTTGGTGTATAACAAACCATTCTCCTTCTCTCAGATGATCTTATATGAGTTGGAGAAGCAGATTAGAGCTACTGGGAAGAATCGTTTTCTGGCATTCGGCAGGTTTCTTATGATTATCTTTAAATATCTTATTCCTGATTTGCCAGATGTTCCACCTCTTGTTCAAGCAGGTACAGTGGACCGTCGTACCGTTGCTGACTGTCGCACCCACAACGCCAGGCGACCAGAGAATGAGCGTCCACAGGAGACTCCACTTTTTGGTTTTCTTATTGATTCTACTTATCAACCACCAGAAAATGATGTGTGGTTTGAACCGTCTGAGCAACAGCAGCAGCAACCGCCTGAGGTTCAGGTTAATATACAGGTACAGGTACAGGAACCAGCTGTTGAGCAACCTGTTCAGCAGCCTGGTCCAGTTATCGATGAGCAGGTTCAGGATGTTGACGATGATAGCAGTTCTAGTTCGGGAAGTTTGATTGTTGCTGACTCACCACAGAGGTTGGACCCTCCTACTGACATTGTGGGTGAGAAAAGAAAGAGAGATGATGATGAGACTGACAAAGACTATCAGCCAAAAGATTCAGATGATGATGATGATTATGATCCACCTCTTCGGTCTCGTCAGAGGAAAAGCGGAGGTATTGTTATTCGTAACTTACCCTCACAGGTATCGTCATCGCCCTTAGCAGTAACCATACCACCACCACCACCACCACTTACTACATCCATTACCACCTCCCTATCTACTACTACCACCCCTATTCCCGCCTTGTTTACTAGTGTTAGATCTGTTGGTGAATCTTCACTTGGAGTTTCTACGCTTCCAAGTTCACTAATAGCTCCACACTCTGATCCCATTTTCACTAACTCCACTCACACTTCTTCATTACCCCCACCACTACTCCTCCCTCTACTACTTTATCCTCCCCTACCATTCTCCTCCCACAGTTACCCAGGTTCACTATTAACGCCTCATTACCAGACAGCGAACAAATTATTCATTTAGAAAGACGGATGGAGGAATTGACAGCTCAGTTAAACGTAGCAAATCAAACAATCAACAAGCTTGTTCATTATACTGAGGTTCAGATGGAGTTGACCTTTGACATAATAAAGCAATTGAAGGCTCAGGGGGAGATGTGACGTGTAAGGGTGATGAATTGATGATGATCCCGACAATGATCCTAACCGCTCTGTAAGGAGTGAGCCTCCAAGTGCTTCAACAACATTTGGTGTGCAAGCTACTACTCAGGGGGAGTCGGGTACTGTAGTAGAAGTTACTGGTGCTAGTGATCCAGGGAAGAGGCCTGTTGAGGATATGCCTCAACTTGCAGATTCTTTTATATCTACTGATTTACTCGAGGAGTTGTTTCTAAGGTTCGATGTGTTTACCTTTGAGAGTTTACTTGACTTTAAAGATGCAATTGAAAACCTCAAAGAGACTGGATTACTTTCTGAAGAATTAGACAGTGAAGATATGTATGATTTGGAAGAAGTTGAGATTATTCCAGATTATTTTGAAGATTGAAGACTGTAGGAGGTTGAAGATCTAGAGAGCATTCGTCAAGGGGGAGTTTGTTAGTGCATGTTTGTGTGACAAATGCTTCTCTAGATTAGTATCATTTTTGTGTTGGTTGATAGTTTAATTGTAACATGCTTGACGGAGTTATAAGTCAAGTATGATAGTCTTTAGTTTAAATCCTAGCTAACATTGTTGATGAACGAAGATGGCATAGGAAAAGATGCCTTTGAGCATCTTCTCCTAAAGGAGAAGTTAGAGCATCTTCTCCTGAAGGAGAAGTTAGTGTATCTTCTCCTGAAGGAGAAGTTAGAGAAGGAATCTTTTCTTGGGCTTCTTCGCTCAACCCATGCACTATAAATAGGTGCATGGGGTGTAGGCTAGGGTTAGAGTTTTTGGTTTGCAAGCTTGTAATTGATATTTGTTCCCACTGAAATATTATCAATAGGCAAGCCGGTTTTATATTATTCGTCGTGTTCTTCGTTCGTGTTGATTCTTAGTTTGCATAAACATCTATCAAGGGATTCCGCACCTTGATAGATCTGATCTAGCTTGTAATCAATCCATTCAAAGAACCTACAATTGGTATCAGAGCTTTCATGCTCGATTGTACGGTTCAAGCTTGATTTTTGCAAAAATTGAATCATCTGTGTTTAATCATCTGGATTAATAAATTCTGCTAATCTATTTAATATTATCAAATAAAATTAAACAAAATATCTATGAAACTATGAAAATGAATGTCGGAAATAATTAGTCATAGTTTAATTTTATCGTGATAATCGGTATTTTGGTTAGTTTCTTCTAGTTCAGAAGATAACTAGACATAGCAGCGACCAAAGAGCATCTTCTTGAACAGCATCTTCTCCTCAAGGAGAAGATAGAAAAAGAGCATCTTCTTGAACAGCATCTTCTCCTCAAGGAGAAGATAGAAAAAGAGCATCTTCGGCACACACTTTTGTGAACCACATCAAGTTGTGTAGATCATGTTTCATGTATAAGATGTTTGATTTAAAAATGTTTCATGAATCTATGTGAAATATGTAACCAATTACTTTTAACACTAGATAATATAATTGATCATGTGAGTGAAACAATATGTGTATAATAGAAGCTTGATTACTAAGTGCATAATAACCAACTTATGAACACTTAGTTGAGGGCCGATCCCTATGATTAAAAGTCTAGATTCGGGTTCACAATAGGGCCGATGATGCTTAAGATTACAAGCGATTAGAACTTACCTTAATACTAAGCGATTAGGTTTGACCTTAGGAGCTTCTTGGTGGCCTCCCCTTGGTTCGGCAATTGGGAGAGGGAGGGTGAGTGTATGAGCCGAAGATTGGGAGAGATTGTGGGGGTGTGTGGTTCGGCTTCAAGGGAGCCGTAAGAGGGAGAGAGAGTGTGAGAAAGCAAGAGTATTGCTTGTGTTGGTGTGAGGGATGATGAATGATCTTAACCCCCCTTTTATAGTGGATTGTAAGGTAGTCTTAACACCTAGTCTCCTTATGTCCATAGATGTGTAAGTATGTT
Source organism: Ambrosia trifida (assembly GCA_028751855.1). NCBI lineage: Eukaryota > Viridiplantae > Streptophyta > Magnoliopsida > Asterales > Asteraceae > Ambrosia > Ambrosia trifida. The sequence continues at coordinate 151,172,337 of CM054122.1, forward strand.
TATTTAGTGAGAGTTCTTGATCACATGACAAGTCTCCATCACAAATGAGTTGGTCGATTAATGTAGGAGTGGTAAGAAGGCAAGTCGCCACTCCATGGGTTTCCTACAACTCTTGTTTTGATTCCAAATTAGTGAATATGCTAACCTCACGAGCTTCTAGATGGCTTACCTCACTTGTTTCCTAGCCAATGTGCCTTGTTTTCATTGGATTAGTTATGGTGCCTACCTAGGAGGTAGAATGGATAGTGACATTACATAGTTTCAAGGCTTGTCTAGGTATGGTGTAGCTTCCATGTGGGTTTGGCCTAAAGTTTTAAGGGATAGGAATTTGATTGTGACCTCTCATTGGCTTGTCTTGTCTCACTATGATAGCTCCTAGCTTCCATGACCTTACCAAGCTTCTAGATAGCTTAGGGTGGCTACTAGGGACAAAAGGAAGCTTCCAAACATGTGGAGGGGAGCTGTGTGTGTGCGTGTATTTATATACATGTATGTATGTGTGTTAGCTTCTAGAAGATAGTGATGTTTCGTGGATATTATGTGTTGGCAAATCTTTGTCTTTAGTATAGTTGTCATTCTCTTGTCCCATGTGTTCTAGTATTTCGGCCCATCACAAGAGAACAAGGACATTCTTATAGTCTAGGATAGTGACACATCAATAGCTAGGATTTTAAGAAAAGCATGTGTTATGTGTGTGCTTTTACGTGTATGTATGTATGTATATAGGCCTCTAGAAGGTGTTTATCAAAGATAAGGTTTACTTGTCAAAGTCTAGTGTATGTATAAAGCCTATTATATATGTATATATATATATATATATTAAGCACATTTAGGAGCATAAGAGATTCATGTACACACATATCTTAATATTTATAACTCTCATAAGTTAAATCATGTATTTGTCAATCTATGATATCCCATAGATACACATACATCTAGTGTGTGCACGTATGACTTATCTAGCTAACCTTAGCTAAGTAAGATGCAAGTAACTAGAGTTTAGTTAGATCAGGAACCTAAAATTGCGGGGTATCACATCATCCACAAGTTGAAAAGAATTTCGTCTCGAAATTCAGCAAGTGAACAATAAAGCTAGCTAAAAAAAATATATGCTTGGTTCCCGGATGTCACATAACCAGTTGTGGGTCGCAAGATAAGAGAACACCCCTCTCCGTGTATAATGGATGGCCGGATGATCCTCTAAGAGTCATAGCCTCAACATCATCCTCCTCGTCTTTATGAGCCAAGTCACCTACAAGTGTGGGGAGGTATGGCCGCTTACGGGCCTGGGATCTCCTCCTCAACTTGCAAGGTGGATTATGCTCAGGCACAAGTGCCTCCTTAGCCGAATTCTTGGGTATCGGGTAAACGGGAAGGTCAGGCTCTCCATGGACCATAGGGTCGGCGGGCTTGACGAGGGCAAGGAAAAGAGCGGGGATAGCAAGAACAACCGGCTGGCGCACGCGCTTTCGAAGAATGCACGCATAGCGTCTACCACCCGAAAAGTGGCGAAATGTGCGAAAGGAAGGCGCCTGGTCAGGAGCAGGCTTTTCCATGTGAGGAGCCTCAACAGGAACTAGGTCCTGAGCTGGTATAGCCTCTGGATGAACACCTAAATCGTGAAGGTCAAGTGGGGCGTCATCCTCCACATTGTCGTCGGAGACATGGTGGTTAGTGGACTGGGGGTCCACGTCCTCATCGGAGTCATCGATGGTAAATCCTACACTATCGTGTGGGTAATCCGACACCTCATAGGGAATGGGATCGGGATGAGCGGGAGCAACGGGATGAGGGTTCTCCTCCGCATCGTAAAGTAAGGTGGGATCAACAGTAATGGCCATGATCCTGTCAAATGCATATGTATATGAAGGGATATGAACATCAATAAATGAAATACTATACCCATGTGTAGTCGTGGAGCATCTTGGGAACTTGAGAGGTGCAAGGCAAGGTAAGGTGGCACCTTATGAAAACATTTCAAAAATGTTATGTTTAGTTATAGTTGACTCAAAAAGAATCTTAGTTCGCTATAACCTTCTGCTCTGATACAATAAAGACAACGTATATATAGTAGAATACTAATACTCTCTTGTATGTAACGAGTTAAAGCGACTAACCAAGAGTGGCGTGTCAACCTAATATATCCATTTAAGTGTTCCATGGTTGATGGTAGCTAATGGTTATAGTGTAAATGTAAGTACGAGGAATGTTGATCCCATGAACCAAATGTCTCATGTTTCACATGGTAGTCATGATAGAAATTCAACCAAAATGTAATGTACTATAGAAATGTAGCATGTTTATCCCCCAAAAATGTAAAACAGTAAAATGAGGCCGTGAAACTCACCTGGTGACTGCAGATAAAGTCTAGTGAAGCAGAAAACTAGAATAGTTACTATCCCAACAACCGGTATCCTATGATTGACAAAGACATGGTAAGTTGTACGTTCTTGTCATTTTCCATACAAGTTGTTCACCTGACTTGTGGACCCTTGTGTCTGTTACATGTGGGCCATTGTTTGTGCACGTGACAATTACTACGTGTTTCATGTTTACTTTGCAAAGTGTAAGGTTTCATAAATTTCAGGCGTTTTATTGTAAAAACGTATCTACTGTTAACAAAACGGGCCCACACATCATCATGGGTTTTGGAATATTTCCCAATCTAACGTGTGTGGTGTTTCTTGGAAAAACAAGTGTTTTAACATATGTTCCTATATTATAATGTCAATGGTATATTTAACACATGTTATAGCTATTTTAACAAATGTTGTAAAGGTATAGCCAAAACTTTAACATGATGTATTGTTTAAATCCGATTATTTTACACAACATAGCTGGCTTACTAGTGTCAATTTATGTGTAAAAGAGGTACCTTGTGTGATTGTAGGTATCTTTCCTTAGAACTATCATATGAACTTATTAAAAGTGTGAACCATATTTGAGCCTAGTTATATGTGTATTCATTTGATTTTTAAAACCGGTTTTTGTTGTCCCTCGATGTATGTGTTCGCGTGTGCTCATGTATATGCATTAGTTTGATCCGTGATAACTCATATATATATATACGCGCGTGTGTGTGTGTGGTAATTAAGTGTATACATAATAATTGATTTAGCAAGTGTATGCTTTAACTTTAAAAATCAATGTGTGTGTAGTTTACTTTGGCCGATTACTTGTTTATACAAGGCAAAGGGCTTGGTTCAGGTGAATGAGGATAAGGGCCGATTAATATAGAAAGTTCATGGGTGTTAGAGTGTAAATAACTAACCTCAGATGGATGATGATGATTCGGGTCTTGTGCTTCCTACTCAACTTGTATCTTCCAATGGTGGTGTTAGATGGTGGTTTGTGGGTTAAACTTTGGTGGGTTTTGGGGTGGGATTTCGGCCGAAGGTGAGAAAGAGAGGGACAAGGATTTGTGTTGTGTTGAGAGGTGTGTTCAAGCTCATGTATGGCCTCCCTTTATATAGCTCACGGTTTGGTAAGTTCAACTCATGGATCTTTGTAGTGCTTAGGTGTACATGTCCATTTTAGTGATAAAGTTTGACAACTAGATGATGGGTGTGCTTCCATGGAAATCGGCCAAAGAGTGGGACAAGGGATCTTCCATTTTTGGGAGTGTTAAAGGTTGAGAACATGTATGGGTTGGATGTTAGGGCCACATAATGGTGCAAGAGTGGTGTGTTGTCTTCTATTGCCATGCATGCCCAAAGAAGATAATAATAATCAATGTTTAGCAAGATATTGTGGTGTTTGTGGTGTCACTATCGGCCAAGAAATAGAAAGGATAAGAGGGAATATTTGTCTCTAACTAAATATGGATTATGGTCACTTGTGGGAGGTGATGTTTATAGGTTGACTTACCATAAGAATATATGAATGAATGAAAGTGACAAGTCCCTTGTTCTCTTCTTGTGGTTCGGCCGTGAGTGGTGACAAAGGGAAGAAGAAGATCATCAAAGTTTAGGTAGGATCACTTATGTTAGTTTTGGTGTCCTTAGTTCTAGGCTTCCATTTTAGTATAAGACAGTTGTCAAGGTTATGTGTGGTGTGTGTACATGGATTCGGTCGATGTATAGGAAGAAGTGAGTGGTTAGTTGTTGTTAGTTATACCAAAGTAGTAAATATCTTCTCATGGGGATGGGTTTTGGATTAATGTAAGGTCCTAACTTGGTGTAATTGTGAGACAAAACAATCTAAATATCTATATCCGTATCCGCGTGTATGTATGTATGTATAAATATGTGTTTGGTTGTGGATGGTTCAACTTATTATTGATGTGGGAAAGGGTCATGAAATCGTGTACATGGGTGGATATGGTGGCTGATTACATATATACCAATACATGGATTTTAATGGTTGATTGGTTAGATTAATATGTTGTGTGCATGAGCCGATTGCTCATGCATATGGGTGAATATATAGAGTGTTATAGATGCCTAACATCCTTGGATTTGGATCATTGGTTCATAACGTATGTGTGTGATGAAACCAAGGTGTTAATAACAAGTGTGGTTGTAACAATAATGTTATTGATTGTGTCATGAATACATATGTTATTTGTGGACAAACATGGGTTATTGTATGTATTATTATCTTATGCTAATACATGCTTGTTCCTTGGTAGCGTTTAATGACTTTGTATGTTTTAATCGTCTTAAACACATTGTGAATTGTTTGGATTTAAGTGTAATTGTGTAACTTCCCGTTTTGGTAATGTCATGTGTATTGTTCTTTTATCCGTACATAGTAGTTGGATATCCGGTTGCTCTCTGTTGAACGTGGTATTGACTTGATTGTTCAATGCCAATTGTTCTGGATATTTCGGGTGTTGTATGCGTAAACGGATAATTCATTGAATTTATGCAATAGTTCGGGCTTTACTTGACTAGGGATGGTATAAGAAGTGCTAAAAATGTCAAATATGCACGTGAAATGACATGGTTAAGTAAAAATGTGTACAGATCTTGACTTGATTCGTTGACTGGTGTCGCACAAATCAATTATCAACTAATATCACCCAATTCTGATTTAGCCCAGTAATGATCAAGCCTAGATTTCAGGCCCACAACAGCAGCCCCAACTGATGAATCTGGTACCCACTTCATGTTAAACCAGACCTGTTTTCAAACTTATGGAAAATCGTTTAAGATTTGATATCTTAATCAAAATTCATTCTAATCCAAGTTTATCCCCTTAAACCGACTTTATCTATTGTGAATTACATGATAACAACAACATTAAAGTCGGTTAATTTGTGTTTATCCTCAAATCGTTTAAACCGAATCTCTCTCAAAATATAAACCCTTTTAATTCAATCCCATGCCTATAAATTGATCTGACCCCCTCATTCAGAACTCCATCGCCTCCTAGATCCGTAACATAATTCCTGCCTTCGTCGCCTATGTTGTCCGGAATCGAATCTGCTTGCTCGTTTTCTGTTCCTCGTTTTTCCATCGCTACTGGTAAGTCATAATTCAATTAGTTTCTCCATATTGGTCAGTTAGATGTAGGATATAAAACCCCAAAGTTCAACTTTGGTTCAGTCGAAGTTATGTTGGTTTATTGATTTGGGTTTGGTACGGTCTGGTTTGGGTGTATAATTTGGGGAAGAAGACGATCAGTAGCACAAGTTATAAATTTTTTTGGTCATATAAACAACCAATTGATCATACAGACCAGCTGGTTGGTTAGCTACTTTATAACATACAGACCCGGGTCGACCTTGGTCTGAACCGGATCACAACCTTTTTTTTAAACAAAAAGATAAGAGTAACAGCTATATTTAAATTTTATTAACAAAGACTAAAGTCACTAAACCAGTTGGCTTGGTTGTTGGCTCTTTATATAGGAGACCTGGGTTTGAACGCTCGTAGCTCCATATATTTCTTTTTATTCTAAATTAATTTATTATTTAGGTGTTTCATATTAACTATTAATTAATATATTAAAAACTACTTATATTTTATATACATATTTTAAATCATGGAATCTTTATATAAAGTCTATAAAAAATCAGCTTTAATAAATATTTTTTATTATTTATTTATCTTAAATTATAAATATCTTGTTTATTCGTAACTTATTTATAAAAATTCCGTTCTTAACGATTCAAAAGCAAATTTTTTTTCTAAATATATATTTTATTTTTTAAATTAAAAATATGATTTTATTTCATTAAAAATATTATTTCATGTTTTAAACTCATTGATTCATTTAAACTTTTATTTTTATTTTTGATATCAAATTTAACTTTTCATTTCATGACTGTGAAAATTACATCAAGATAGCGGGCATGCGGGCAACAAACTACGAAAATTTAACTTTTAATTAAAAATAATTCTTTTAAATTCAAAATAAATAGAAAATAATATATGGAAAATATTTCCTATACATTTAAGAATATATATTTTAGTCTATGTAATAAAAAAAATATATAATACTATTTTAAATATTATTATTTATATTTAACTAAACATTACTTTAACCATTAAAAAGCCTATTTTATCAAATTTTTGATAAACTATAATATTTCCATACATAGAAATTATTATTCTGTTTTTCAATCTATTAATTTAAACTCTTAATTCCTAAATAATACTCCATCTGTTCCATTTTAAATGTCCATTTTTCTACTTTTTATTATCTCAAATTTAATGTCAATTTCTAAGCAATTTTCAGTTTTGCCATTAAAGACAAAAGACAAAAGACAATCAAAGATTTGAAATAATAACTTGAGGATATTATTATCAGTTACAATTCATATACACGCCTTTTTTTATCTTCATGCTTATGTTTGAACATGAACGTAACTTACATGCTTATACTTTAACTCAGACATAACTTCGGTTATGGTGCTCTATCATACGTAATTTCGGTTATGGTGCTATATCAAACATGACTTCGGTTATGGTGCTCTATTAGATTTTACACGTGTTGAGGTGCTCGATATACTTTTGTGAACTATATTCTTGAATTCTTATTTGTCACTTACATGTTTACAAAACGGATTGATATCACACGACACAATAATTGTATAACTTTTTAAAACTTATACTTTTTTTTTTGAACTGCCAATTGGAATCACTCACGGACTATTGGAGTATCATCGTGCCACCAGTGTTACCACCCGATCATATTCCACCACCAAGTCAGCAATTCAGGAGGAAACTCATAAATATGAGAAAACCCCATTGTGAGAATCGAACCCAAGACCTTATAGTCTCCAAGTCTTATCTCATCACCAAAATGCCGCTTGGCTATAATGCCTTTGGCTTTTAAAACTTATACTATATGTACCAAATTAAGTAATGTTCACCAACATTATTGTTGACAAAATTATTTACGTGCATATTTCAGGAAATGCTTGCTTAATGATCACATAAGGCTTTGGACATAATTAAATTAAATAAAATTTGTATTAATTGATTCCAGTTGTATTCTTGTATGAAACTTTAATTCAATGTTTAATCATATTTCAACTTTATTAGTGCCATGAGCTTATGAACAACCCTGATGTTTCCGTCACCGGTTGGGGTGTTACACAAACCCTACATTTAGTGATGTATTTTGGTACATTTTGTTATGTTGAAGTATTTTGTGGTAGTGGAAAATTTTTGGATGTTACAGTCGTTTAACAAGTAAGTGGATAACCAGGTTTAAGGGAAATTTATGTTGTTTCAAATAGGTTTCCAGTTACGTATGTCTAGTAAGAGAACTAAGTAATTATCTCTTCTAAGTGACCCCATGTCCTAGGTCCTAATGAAGACCGTGTAATATGATAATTTATGAGTTTGCAAGTATGATGACAATGCATAATATGCTGGTTACGCTGATTGGGTATGCTAACATACACTACAATGAAGAGGGCAATAGAGGCGAATTCTTTCGTCGCTATTGCCCTCTTTTGTCGCCTGTCGTCACTATTGGGTCGCCGCTAATTCTTGTCGCTAAAGTTCACAATCTCGTCGCTATTAATGTCACCTCTAATAGTCATCGTCGCTAATACTTGTGTAGAAATTTGTTGCCTCTAAAAATGCCGCCGTTTTTGCTCTTTTTTGTTGCTCCATTCTCAGTTGTTGGATCATTATCAGATCCAACGACCCATAACCGTAGAAAGCACAACGTTCGGATCGGGGCTTTAGTGGCGACATTATGTCCCCACTATTGGGCATTTTATTTTAGTTGATATAAGCTGTTAGATCATAACTTGATCTAACAGTGTACGACATAATCGGAGCAGTAGAGGCGACCTTTTACAAGTCGCCTTTAATGATGTCGCCTCTACTGCTTACAATTCTTGTAGTGTTAGGTCGCTAAATAGTCTAAGTAGAACATATAAATTGATTTACGTAAGGCCTATATCTAACACATTATTTGACCATCTTTAGAGTTGGCTTGAATTGCTTGCTATCTAAGGCTAATTCTTGGGCCGGCTTGTAGTACCGCAACTAACCCACCACATCTTCGGCAGTGGAGAAGTTTGGTTTCGGAATCGGCGGGGGCTGAACTGAATTTTTTTCAATCGTTAGTGGAAAATCGGCGGGGGCCGGACTTAACCCGGACTCAATTTATCTATGAAAATCGTAAATTTCCATTACTGCGCCAAAAAACAGGGGGGCCAAGGCCACCCCTAGCCCCAAGCATACTTCACCTCTGACCTTCGGTACATCGAAGGCGTACCAGTTACCACTAGCACGAATCATTAACTCGGATAGAGGGCTACCGAAGACTTAGATCTCTAGTATAGTTGAACTAATGTAATGTTACTGAGTAGTATGACCATTGTATAATTGTTTTTAATGTTTAACTAAAGTTAAAACTTTCGCTGTAAAGTCGCTTGTTAATATGTGTTTTGTATATCCAATGTGTAATCTAACACTCCCCATAGCCTATTCTAGGAGGCGGATGTTACAGAATTTAAACATTAAATGGCTTAGTTCCACAAAAGCAAAAAATCTCCTTGGATTTTCGCAACACCAACATGCAACCCATTTTTAATGCCCATTCTATCTTAGGTTCATCCTTCGGCCCAAGATTTATGCCAGCCCACTTAAACTATTTGTTTTTGTTTAATTACAATGCAATCCGAATTCTTTATTTTCTTAATGGGCCTGCCTGCCTTGCTTGTTTTAGCTATTTAGCTCCTAATTATGAATTTATGATACCAATGGGGTTGGTGACCAATTGCCAAAGACAAAGCCTTTGGAAACACTCATGTTTGGAGTTTGGAGATCGTGGGTTCAAGTTTCACATATGACAGGATTAAAGAAATTCCGTCGCTAAAAAACTCATAGTTATGATGAAATCCAAGATTACGTTTCAAGTCGAGATAAAAGTGAGCAATTAATTTACATGTCACATTATTTCAGAGAGCATCTATCCTTAACCATTTTAATTATCCTATACTAGTTTATACCCCGGGAGCGTCCTGTGTTGACAAATCTAAGTAAAATGAATAAAATTAGAAGTATCTAAACTATAAAAATAGCATATGCCAATATATGATTAATTATTATTATTATTTTAAACAAATCTCTGTCATAAGTTATCATATTCTAATATAAAAAAAGGGTAATTGGGTCGGGTATCACCTAATCCAAGGCCCGACCCAAACCCACAGTTTTTTTTTAAACTAATTCCAAACCTGACACAATACATGTCGGGTTACAAAAAATAGTCGGTTTTTTCTCCGTTTTTTATATAGCACTATGGTACTCGTTGGAAAGATAATAAAACGATCGTTAATTTGGTATAATTTTTTTCTTTAAAAAATCCCGTATATAAAAGATATTAACATTTAAAAGTTATGAGAGGAAACATGAGAGAGAAAATAATAAAGTTTTAATATTTACATTTAATAGATTATGTATTTAATAGATTATGTTAAATCATATTTAAACCATATTTATTCCTTTTTTTTAATTGGTCTAGAGTTGTCACATCACATCCTATGTGGCATCTCTTAAAAGAGAGATTGCATAATATTATGACATGTTATTAAAAATGCTTTGGCTTATTATTGATATAGATATAGATATAGATATAGATATAGATATAGATATTGATATAGATATAGATGTTAAAATCTGAAGTTGATGAATAGATGTTTTGTCAAGGTGGTAAGCTACGGTTCGTTTATATGGGCGGTCTTATCCACGTCATTCTCCCTCAGTTTATCGAAAACATCAAATAACCTAAACATACATTTCTATTGGTGTAAGAATGCATAGCCATAGTTTGAAATTTCAAATCTATCGATTATAATAATTGAAAGCAATAAATCCCACATGACACTCGAATAGGACATCCTTCCCGTTGAGTATGCCATGTGGCAATGACATGTCATGTGGCATTAAGTGATTTAAAAAAAATTAAAAAAATGGATTTTTTTTTTCTCTCATGTTTCCTCCCATAATTTCTAAACGTTAACATTTTTTATATACGAGATTGTTGGATCAGTATATTGCTCTTGTGTTGAACTTGCTAGTTGACACTTATGTGTTTAGCAAGTTCTTGATGAGTGATAGCACAGCGGAATGTTTATAAGTTTAAAGCTACACTTATCAACAGGAGTTATTACTCCCCCTGGATTCAAGAACTAATAAATGATAAGTGTTTATTGAGAATCTAAGTATTGAATGAGAATGAAATACTTTGACAGATTCTCAATAAACATGAAATGGAAATAACAATAATAAGTGTTGAAGGATTTCTTGTATTAAAATCAATGTCTAAAACAGAGGGATGAACCCTTCTATTTATAGACTTTACAAATACATGAACCTTGCCAAAAGCAAGTTCAGAAACAAGTTGCAACAAGTTGCAGTCTTGGAACTTGTACATAAAGTAAAAAAGAAATACTAAAGTAATAAACTACTGATATACAAAGGCGGTGGAAAAGATCTTCATGTAAGTACTGATGAATGACAAACTATTGATGAGTAGTTTGTCTTCAGTAGTTCTTCAGTAGAAGTGTCTGGTTTGAACTTCAGAACTTCTGATGACTTTTCTTCTTCAGCACTTCTGAATCTCTTCTTCAGCAGTTTGATCCTTCTTCTTCAGCAGTTCTATACTTAGAGTATTTTGACAGAAGTGAATTAGACTAAGGTTTGCAAAAGTGGTTTCACCAATCCTTTTTGTCCTAACAATCTCCCCCTGGATTGATGAAGCCAAAACCTTACTAATTCCTTATTGTTTTTTTCTGTCCTTCACAATTTTCCATATTCCTTTGAACATGGAATTCTTGAGCTGGTTGAGCTGTTCATCAGTAAGAGACCCTTTTTGTGGTTCTAAGTGTTGGATTGTAAGCAGGTCTTTGGTTGATAGTTTCTTCAGATCATTCATCGACCTATAGGCCCTGCTTGTCTGATCTCTTCTTGTCACAAGTACTGAGTTTCTATCAGTAAAGGACCATCTGATGATTGGTTCTTTAGACTTGTCAAAGTCTAAAGTGTAGGGAACCATTGTGGTACCCTGGGTTTCTCCTGAGTGTTGAATGTTTTCAACTTCAGTGACTCTCAGGTGGGATTCACTTCCCTGCTGTTGTTCCATCACATTAGGTATCTGAAATGTTGGCAAATGATGTTTAGTTACTACCTTAGTGTGCAGTTTGTCTGTGATGGTCTTCTGGATTTGATATGCAAAGGTGGAAGGATCCCTGAATTGTGTGATCATAGGCTTTTCTTCTATATCAAAATCAGAATGGACTACTGTACTACCTTCTAGTAGTACCATTTTGAAATCAGTCTTCACTTTCTCCTCTGATTTCTTTCTTTGTGTAGCTGGTCTTCTTTGAACACCAGAAGTTCTAACTACTGAAGTTGAAACTTCAGCAGTTTGAAACTTCTCTGAATTTGCAGCCCTTGCAGCCTTATATTTTCTATATGTGTCCACCAATCTTTCTTCTTTCCATTTGGACACTGAGGCTTTTGAACCATAACCATTAGCTACCAGTTCTTCTATCATCTGAGCTCTCTTGGCCTTTGTGTCTTTACTTGTTGCAAGTTTATCTGCAATAAGTTGAGCTCTTCTTGTCAGCTCTTCCATAGAGAGTCTCTTCAGTGTGTGGGCTTTGATTTTGCTGTTCTTTGTAATGTAAGACATCAGTTGATGTCTTTTATCTTCTTCAGCAATCTGGTCTAGGCTACCCTGCCTTTGGAGTTCAGCTTCATAAGCCTGAAGTTTTTCTTCATGGCTTAGATCCAAGTCATCCATTTCTTCCAGTGTTTTCCAGATCTGATCTTCTCTGGCCTTCTTTTGGGCTGCCACTAAACTCTTCTCAAGTAATTCTGCTGATTGAGAGATTGGAGAAGGGTTTAGCACAGTCATTGTGGTAACTGTTGTAATAGGCCTAGTAGGAACAGAAGTTAGTTGAATAAGAGCAGTTGTTGTCACACCCTCAAAATCCACTTGCGGAGTTTTACCGCGAGGCGCATGACAAACCAGGATCCAAACCAACGATCACAATAAACAAGTCTAAATGAATATAAATGCAATTTCAAAACATAGTTTAAAATCCCGTTTACAGCGGAAGCTTGTTCAAAATAATTATTCAATAATAAACCAATGTTCAACGTTTGTAAAATCATGCAACTCTATCTAGACGTCGTGCAGACGCGTGCGCCCTAGTTCCATTGTGCTACCTTAGCGACCTGAGAAAACATGTAAAAGTTTACGTCAGCACAAAAATGCTGGTGAGTTTACAGGTTTTGTATCCAAGTACCAAGTCAACCTGTCCATACTATAACAAATCGAAAACGAGTATACGCTAGCTAGGCGTATGTTTTGTTACTACCACGATTGGAATACCATTACTAACTCGAATACCAGATGTTGTGCCCGAAAAGTAAACCAGTTGTTCCTGTTGTTCCTGTTTGAGACAATATGCACTCGCCCGGCCCTCCAAGCCGACGAGCGGGGTTGGTCACTCCCAATAGCGCTATTCACATTTCCCCGTTGTGCAAACCCGCACATTCATGTTTCCCCCCGGGACTTCCAAAGATCGTGTAGTACACAATAGAAACCCATAGTATGACAGTAGTTACCAAATAATCGTTTTAACACATGTTTTCTCCCCCGAAAGTATAAAACCAGTTTAAAAGAGGGGCCGTAAACTCACCCTAAGTTGCGTTACTCCTTAACCCGAGTAAACTCAGCTGCTATGCTAGTCCCGTAAAGCGGCGACCTAACATATGACAGTTACAAGTACTTAGACTAATAACCCGCAGGTTAATTAGTCCCTAGATGTCCAGACCATAACCAAGTTCGTTTGAAAACACCGTGACTGTTTAACTGACCCAAAGTACAAGACTCGACATCCCATTGGTGACCCGAGACTTCCCGTGTTATGTTTACGCTCTCAAACATGAAATCATGCAATCACACTTAACATACGTTAACGCACAACAAGTTATAGCACATAGTTCACTTATCACCGAATTACATCCAAACATATGTTACCAAGTTATTAGATATGTTACGAGGTTCCTAGCATGTTACTACATGTCAAATCGGGTCTAGAAATGCTAATTTACACTTACAGCAGCAGTACACGCGATTAGGAAAAGTAAATTAGCATTTAGGGCTGATTGCATGTAAAAACTAGCAATTAGGGCTGATCGCATGTAAAAACTAGCGATTAGGCCCTAATCGCATGAAAGACTGGCGATTGGCCTCCTAATCGCCTCTAACATAGGCGATTAGGATTGCTAATCGCCTGTAACCTTGCTGTTCCAGTTTTTCGCGCCTTTAACGCTCCAAATCAGATCCAGAACGTGTGTAACCACCCAATATCATCCCAAACACTATCCTAAACATGTTTCAACTATAACCCTTCGTTTTGCCTCGTATTATCAGCCCTGCATGCAATCACGTAATCCAAACACCATTCACATGGCATGCAATCATCACACCAACATGCGTAACTATCATCCTAATAATCAATTACTCAGATTTCATAATCATAGCATCAATATTATTCTGATCTAACAATAATAACATGTCGTTCATTCATCTTGAATCATAAAAACCCTAGCTTTCTAATCATAAACACACATAACACAAGTATACTAGTTAGAATCCGATTATCAATACTTATTAACGATTTTCAGAAAGCTTTTCCGTTTTAGAACAGGTCTGGACCATTAGGGATTGAATGAAAACGTTTATAAAGATTAATGGATGGAAACCAAACCTTAGAATTGTGAAAGAATGATGGATTAAGCTTGAAACCTTGTGTTTTGATCAAAAATCGCGTTCCAGAGGTTGTGTGTGTGTTGGGGCAGGTTATGGGACGACTAGGGTTTGTATATTGAAGTTTATGAGGTCAAGTATGGTATTTATAGTCGTTTTTAGTCGTCCAGCACGTAACACGCGATTATGCAGCCCTTACACGCGATTAGGAAGCCTAATCGCATGTAAGTTCATGCAATTAGGGCCAAATCGCATGAACAGTCATGCAATTGGTCCCTAATCGCCCCTAAGGTCCCCCAGTCGCCCCTCCTATAGGCGATTGGGCTATCCTAATCGCCTATAGGGGCCTGTTCCGTGTGTTTTGCGCGTTAAACCCCGTTTTAACCTATGTTAACACATATTCACGTACCGACAAGTCACATAATGATTGTAAACACATAACACTTGTAATTACACATATTCACACCCATTCACCAATTCCCGGGACTCGAGACTTGTATGTTCCGTATGCCCTGACGATCCTACAAATCGTCACCGTTTGTACACTTGGTTAAGGACCGACATCTAATGAACCTCTAGACCAACATCCAATGATCCTCTAGACTAACCCGATAGTTCCCGAACCATAACCTGACTTAACTAACCCCGTTAAGTACAATATACGCGTGACTCGCTAAGGTAGACTTTCCTCTAGACAACGTTGTTAACCAGAATTTGCCGGGTGTCACATCATCCCCACGTTAAAAGAATTTTCGTCCCGAAAATTGCACAAGTACCAAAAGAACAAAAGAAATAACGAAGGGAATAAACAAAAGATAGAAACCAAAAGAGAGATTTACCCGAGTTGTCACATCATCCCCACGTTAAAAGGAATCTCGCCCCGAGATTCATTCAGCAGTAGAAGAGACATATCTCGACTCGAACGCTTCCTTAGGAAAGAGATGAGGATACCTAGACTTCATCTGATCCTCCCGTTCCCACGTGTACTCTGGTCCCCGGTTCGAGTTCCACCGAACCTTAACGATACGAATCTTGCTGTGACGTAGGCTACGAATCTTGTAATCCAGAATCTCCACGGGTTCTTCCACAATCCGAAGACGATCATCAACCTTGATCTCTTCTAGTGGAACGATGAGAGACTCGTCAGCCGGACACTTCTTCAAGTTTGACACATGGAAGACGTTATGTACGTTACCGAGTTCCGTCGGTAAATCAAGACGATATGCCACCGGCCCAATCCGTTCCAGGATCGTAAACGGGCCGACATACCGCGGATTGAGTTTGCCACGCTTCCCAAAGCGTATGACGCCCTTCCATGGTGAGACTTTTAGAAGCACTTTGTCATTAACTTGGAATTCCAATGGTTTGCGACGCTGATCAGCATAACTCTTTTGCCGATCCAGTGCCGCTGCCAACCGGTTACGAATCTGTACGATCTTTTCCGAAGTTTCGTACACTAGTTCAGGCCCAGTGAGTTGACTCTCACCCACTTCAGCCCAACAAAGAGGAGAACGGCATTTCCGTCCGTACAGTGCCTCGAACGGAGCCGCCTTGATGCTCGTGTGATAACTGTTATTGTACGAGAATTCTACTAACGGTAGATGAGCTTCCCAACCCTTGCCAAAATCGATCACACATGCCCGCAGCATGTCTTCTAAAGTTTGAATCGTGCGCTCACTCTGACCGTCAGTCTGTGGATGATAAGCCGTACTCATGTCTAGTTGGGTACCCAAAGCCTTGTGCAAAGACTTCCAGAAGTGAGAAGTAAAATGGGAGTCACGATCCGAGATAATAGAAACCGGCACCCCGTGCTTAGAAACAACTTCCTTCAAGTAAAGACGAGCCAAACGATCCATGGTGTCGGTCTCTTTAATAGCGAGAAAATGAGCTGATTTCGTCAATCGATCGACAATCACCGATATCTTGTCATTCCCGCTTGGTGATTTAGGAAGTTGTGTGACAAAATCCATGGTAATCCGTTCCCATTTCCATTCCGGAATTTCAGGTTGTTGCAAGAGACCCGACGGTTTCTGGTATTCCACCTTGACCTTAGCACAGGTCAAGCATTTGCTCACGTATGAGGCTATATCCGACCTCATGTTTGGCCACCAGTAAAGCACCTTCAGATCTTGGTACATCTTATCCGAACCAGGATGAATAGAATACCGGGACTTATGAGCCTCATCAAGGACAAGCTCCCGTAGTCCTCCGAATAAAGGAACCCATATACGTTCTGCGAAATAGTGCAGGCCATCAGGCCTTCGCTCGAGGTGCTTGTCGGCACCGTGCATAGTTTCAGCTTTAAGGTTTTCCTCCTTCAAAGCTTCTAACTGGGCAGAACAGAGTTGATCCGGTAGGGATGAATGAATGGTGAGCTGCAATGCCCGAACGCGACGAGGTTTAGTTGATTCCTTCCTGCTCAAGGCGTCTGCTACAACATTCGCCTTGCCAGGATGGTACTTAATAGCACAATCATAGTCGTTCAGAAGTTCAATCCAACGACGCTGTCGTATGTTCAAATGTTGTTGGTCAAAAATATGTTGGAGACTCTTGTGATCGGTGTAGATGGTGCATTTGGTACCGTACAAGTAATGTCTCCATATTTTCAACGCGAATACCACGGCACCCAACTCCAAGTCATGGGTGGTGTAGTTCTTCTCATGCACCTTGAGTTGACGAGAGGCATACGAAATCACCTTCTCGCGTTGCATCAACACGCAACCGAGACCATGAATAGAAGCATCACAGTAAACAACAAAATCATCAGGGCCTTCAGGTAAAGACAAAATAGGAGCAGAGCAAAGTTTAGACTTTAGTTCCTCAAACGCTGACTCTTGTGGTTCACCCCAGTCGAATTTCCTATCCTTCTGAGTAAGAGTGGTGAGGGGTTGAGCAATCTTCGAGAACCCCTGAATGAAACGACGATAGTAGCCCGCAAGGCCTAGGAATTGCCGCACCTCAGTTGGCGTCTTTGGTGCTCCCCAGTCCTTGATCGCTTCGATCTTAGCTGGATCGACATGAATCCCTAGTTCATTAACCACATGTCCTAGGAATTGAACTTCGCGTAACCAAAAGTCACACTTTGAGAACTTGGCGTAAAGTTGTTCCCGTCGCAAGAGTTCCAAAACCAAACGCAGGTGTTCCTCGTGTTCGGTCTTGTTCTTAGAGTAGATCAGAATGTCATCAATAAACACAATGACGAACTTGTCCAGATATGGTTTGCAAACGCGGTTCATCAAATCCATGAAAACCGCCGGTGCGTTCGTGAGACCGAAAGGCATGACCAAGAATTCGAAATGGCCATAACGTGTTCGAAAGGCAGTCTTTGCAACGTCAGCCTCCCTGACGCGCAGCTGGTGATAACCGGACCTCAAGTCAATCTTGGAATAATAACTAGAACCTTGAAGCTGGTCGAATAGATCATCAATACGTGGAAGAGGATAACGGTTCTTGACGGTCAATTTGTTCAGTTCTCTGTAGTCCACACACAATCGGAAACTTCCATCCTTCTTCTTAACAAATAGAATCGGGGCTCCCCAAGGGGAAGAACTTGGTCTGATGAAACCCTTGTCCAAGAGTTCCTGTAACTGACTAGACAATTCCTGCATCTCGGGAGGTGCAAGACGGTAGGGGGCCCGAGCAATAGGAGCAGCCCCTGGTACAAGATCAATACCGAACTCGACTTGACGATGAGGAGGAAGACCAGATAAATCATCGGGAAAAACATCAGGAAACTTGCGTACAACTGGAATATCGTCGATCTTCTTCTCATCACCAGAGGAAACAGATAAAAGTGCCAAAACGGCTGGATAACCCTTTCGAAGACACTTAAGGGCTTTCATGCTAGAGATGATGTTTAGCGGAACACCACCCTTGATACCGTACACAGAAAGGAATTCTCCATCAGGGAGAGGAATCCGAATAACCTTATCGTAACAGACAATCTCCACGCGATACAAAGACAACCAATCCATTCCTACCACAACGTCAAAACTACCCAATGGTACCGGCATAAGGTCGATGGGGAACGATAAACCCGACAACTCTAATTGACACCCCCGAAGGATACTAGTAGCCTCAATCTTTTTACCATCAGCCAACTCAATAATATACTTGGTCTCTAATGGTACGGGTACTACATCTAGCAGTCGACTAACTTCCATGGATACAAAACTCTTGTCGGCACCAGAATCAAATAATACACTAACAGAACGATTATTGAGAAGGAACGTACCGGTGACTGTGTCAGGGTCCTGTCTAGCCTCAGCAGCTCCAATGACGAAGGCACGTGCATTTCTGCCGCCGCCCCCGTTGTTCCCATTACCGTTGTTTCCACCCTGCTTCAGTTTTGGGCAATCCTTCTTGTAATGCCCGGTCTCTCCACAATTGTAACATCCTTGTTTTCCCATGGTTCCTTGAGGAGTCGGAGCTGAGCTATTAGTCGGGGCCTGGGTCGATGGAAGTGTAGCCCGACAATCTTTAGCATAATGTCCAGTTCGCTGGCAGCGGTGACAACGGTTACTGTCGCAGTTCCCTTGATGATGACGCCCACACTTATTACATTTAGGCAGTTTCCCCGCATAACCACCCTGCTTGTTACCCGAAGAAGAAGAAGAACCCCCATTATCGAACCTCTTATTCTGTTGTGCTGGCCCAGATCCCTTCCCGTCATTTTCCCACTTGCGCTTGTTGTTCTCTGGGGCCTTAACAGTCGAACCCTTAGCAGGCAAAATACCCTCATTCATCTTCAAGTTGGTCATCCTATGAGCCGATCGGACCACCTCTGCGTATGTAGGATGATTTCCTGCAGCCACTAACCCTGCGATTTCCGGTACTAACCCCGCGACATAGTGTTCACTCCTCCTGAACTCTGGCACATGCAGATCAGGACACAGCACTGCCAATTCATTACGCCTCGCAGTATACTTCTCAATTTCAGACCCAGACATCTTGAGGTTCCACACCTCGTGCTCTAGCTTCTGCACCTCTTCCCTCGGACAGTACTCACGCTTCAGCAACTGCCCAAAATTCTCCCATGGCATAGCATATGCCTCCCCAATACCCATATTCTGGGTGATGTTATTCCACCAAGTCAATGCAACATCCTGGAATAACGCAGCAGCATACTTAACCCGATCTTCTAGGAGACAATTACACATAAGAAACACTGACTCCACTTTCTCCAGCCACCTAAGCAAGCTCACCGCACCCTCAGTGCCAGAGAATTCCTGGGGCTTACAGTCCCGGAACATCTTGTAGGTACACATGGGTGGGGGTGGGTTAACAGGACCACCTGAAATGAAACGTATGAGAAACCACGAAGAATGTAAACAAGGTTCACCAATGAGGCAAAGAAAATGGATAAATCAACTTACCACCTCCGTTGTGCCCTAACTGAAAGGCAGCTTGGAGCAAGTTGTTCAGATCAGCCTGCGATAGATTAATACCTCCACGACCACCAGCACCACCGCGTCCACCACCACGTCCACCATTGCGACCACCTCCACGTCCTCCTCGTACTCCAGACATGATTCTGGCAGAAAGAACGAGAAAATTTAGTTTCGCAGATAAAGATAACCACTAATGTTCACAAGATCAAAGCTAGATCCAATCCAGGACTATCCCCTCAAACCCAGAGCTCACCAGGGCTTCCATGCATTTCGGTTTATGATTTTGTGTGCACCCAAAATGATAAACCGCTCTACATGGTCCTCCAAGTGTTCTCCTAGTTCAAAGTTCAAATCACCGAACATAGACTCTTAGCTATACACCGTAATACTACGGCAGTTTATGGCAAGTGTTTCTATTGGAGTATGAAAGGGAGATGTCCGAGCCTTGGACAAATCTCAAGAGTACACGATTCACTCCAATATACTACATCGCCTAGAAAGTAAGTAACCCGACCTAAGATAGAACGGATGATGTAACGTAGAAAGACCAACGATTTAGAGACACCCCGACAAGACCATACGTAAACCACCTTAATGTTTAGTACCATGTGATCGTCTAGTGTGTGCGACTCGGCTATAGACTAGACTCTACATGCAGTCCTAGTTCACTATAACCATTGGCTCTGATACCAATCTGTCACACCCTCAAAATCCACTTGCGGAGTTTTACCGCGAGGCGCATGACAAACCAGGATCCAAACCAACGATCACAATAAACAAGTCTAAATGAATATAAATGCAATTTCAAAACATAGTTTAAAATCCCGTTTACAGCGGAAGCTTGTTCAAAATAATTATTCAATAATAAACCAATGTTCAACATTTGTAAAATCATGCAACTCTAGCTAGACGCCGTGCAGACGCGTGCGCCCTAGTTCCATTGTGCTACCTTAGCGACCTGAGAAAACATGTAAAAGTTTACGTCAGCACAAAAATGCTGGTGAGTTTACAGGTTTTGTATCCAAGTACCAAGTCAACCTGTCCATACTATAACAAATCGAAAACCAGTATACGCTAGCTAGGCGTATGTTTTGTGACTACCACGATTGGAAAACCATTACTAACTCGAATACCAGATGTTGTGCCCGAAAAGTAAACCAGTTGTTCCTGTTTGAGACAATATGCACTCGCCCAGCCCTCCAAGCCGACGAGCGGGGTTGGTCACTCCCAATAGCGCTATTCACATTTCCCCGTTGTGCAAACCCGCACATTCATGGTTCCCCCCGGGACTTCCAAAGATCGTGTAGTACACAATAGAAACCCATAGTATGACAGTAGTTACCAAATAATCGTTTTAACACATGTTTTCTCCCCCGAAAGTATAAAACCAGTTTAAAAGAGGGGCCGTAAACTCACCCTAAGTTGCGTTACTCCTTAACCCGAGTAAACTCAGCTGCTATGCTAGTCCCGTAAAGCGGCGACCTAACATATGACAGTTACAAGTACTTAGACTAATAACCCGCAGGTTAATTAGTCCCTAGATGTCCAGACCATAACCAAGTTCGTTTGAAAACACCGTGACTGTTTAACTGACCCAAAGTACAAGACTCGACATCCCATTGGTGACCCGAGACTTCCCGTGTTATGTTTACCCTCTCAAACATGAAATCATGCAATCACACTTAACATACGTTAACGCACAACAAGTTATAGCACATAGTTCACGTATCACCGAATTACATCCAAACATATGTTACCAAGTTATTAGATATGTTACGAGGTTCCTAGCATGTTACTACATGTCAAATCGGGTCTAGAAATGCTAATTTACACTTACAGCAGCAGTACACGCGATTAGGAAAAGTAAATTAGCATTTAGGGCTGATTGCATGAAAAAACTAGCAATTAGGGCTGATCGCATGTAAAAACTAGCGATTAGGCCCTAATCGCATGAAAGATGGGCGATTGGCCTCCTAATCGCCTCTAACATAGGCGATTAGGATTGCTAATCGCCTGTAACCTTGCTGTTCCAGTTTTTCGCGCCTTTAACGCTCCAAATCAGATCCAGAACGTGTGTAACCACCCAATATCATCCCAAACACTATCCTAAACATGTTTCAACTATAACCCTTCGTTTTGCCTCGTATTATCAGCCCTGCATGCAATCACGTAATCCAAACACCATTCACATGGCATGCAATCATCACACCAACATGCGTAACTATCATCCTAATAATCAATTACTCAGATTTCATAATCATAGCATCAATATTATTCTGATCTAACAATAATAACATGTCGTTCATTCATCTTGAATCATAAAAACCCTAGCTTTCTAATCATAAACACACATAACACAAGTATACTAGTTAGAATCCGATTATCAATACTTATTAACGATTTTCAGAAAGCTTTTCCATTTTAGAACAGGTCTGGACCATTAGGGATTGAATGAAAATGTTTATAAAGATTAATGGATGGAAACCAAACCTTAGAATTGTGAAAGAATGATGGATTAAGCTTGAAACCTTGTGTTTTGATCAAAAATCGCGTTCCAGAGGTTGTGTGTGTGTTGGGGCAGGTTATGGGACGACTAGGGTTTGTATATTGAAGTTTATGAGGTCAAGTATGGTATTTATAGTCGTTTTTAGTCGTCCAGCACGTAACACGCGATTATGCAGCCCTTACACGCGATTAGGAAGCCTAATCGCATGTAAGTTCATGCAATTAGGGCCAAATCGCATGAACAGTCATGCAATTGGTCCCTAATCGCCCCTAAGGTCCCCCAGTCTCCCCTCCTATAGGCGATTGGGCTATCCTAATCGCCTATAGGGGCCTGTTCCGTGTGTTTTGCGCGTTAAACCCCGTTTTAACATATGTTAACACATATTCACGTACCGACAAGTCACATAATGATTGTAAACACATAACACTTGTAATTACACATATTCACACCCATTCACCAATTCCCGGGACTCGAGACTTGTATGTTCCGTATGCCCTGACGATCCTACAAATCGTCACCGTTTGTACACTTGGTTAAGGACCGACATCTAATGAACCTCTAGACCAACATCCAATGATCCTCTAGACTAACCCGATAGTTCCCGAACCATAACCCGACTTAACTAACCCCGTTAAGTACAATATACGCGTGACTCGCTAAGGTAGACTTTCCTCTAGACAACGTTGTTAACCAGAATTTGCCGGGTGTCACAGTTGTTCTGGAAGGGTCAGTAGTTTGAGTCTTGGAAGTGTTAACTTCTGATGGGTTGACAACTTCTGAAGGTTTGTCAACTACTGAAGGATTGTCTTCAGTACTTTCTGATTCTTCATCAGAACTTTGGCCATCAGAGGTTTCTTCATTGTGCCCTTGGGATTCATCAGTCTTTTCAACATCTTCTACTTCTTGAATAGAGATACCAAATTGTTGGGCCAGTTTTTCTTTTCTGGCTTGATCTTTTTGATCTCTTGCTAGGATAGCCACTCTTGCCTTTCTTCTGGCTTCAAGTGTATCCATAGGTACCTTGATTTTCTCCCCCTTTTTGGCTTCATCAGCTTTTGAAATTGAAGCTTGGGAGAACTGACCTGTAAGATGAGCAATCTGTTTGCTGTTGTGGTCAATCTTGTTGGACAGATTATTCATCTTCGTCTGTATCACTCCAAATTGGTTCTTCATGGACAGCTCCAAGTTAGCTGTGTATGTTTGGAAGTGATTCTTAATGAGGGTGCTCATCATGTGGTATAAGGGACCATCTGGGCTGCATAGCTGGTTCATGTCTATGCTTGTTTGCCTAGGGAATTGGGTAGGCAATTGTAGTGAGGGGTGTGTTT
Source organism: Ambrosia trifida (assembly GCA_028751855.1). Taxonomy (NCBI): domain Eukaryota; kingdom Viridiplantae; phylum Streptophyta; class Magnoliopsida; order Asterales; family Asteraceae; genus Ambrosia; species Ambrosia trifida. The sequence continues at coordinate 151,195,757 of CM054122.1, forward strand.
TTGGTTGATCTTCTTATTGTACAGAAGATGCCACTCTAGGGGAATCATGGATTGAGTGGGCTTTAACCTGAGATGGTGTGACTAGCTTCTTGAGCTTAGATACACCATGTGCAGGACCTTCACTTATAGCCGTCAATTCAGTAGTTTGGTATTTTGAAACATCATCCAAATCAATGGAATCATTTGAATCCCTGATTACATCCTCAATGAGGACTGTATCAGTTACATCATGAGCTGAGCCCAACTCAGTTGTCTCATGTACCTCTTTTTCTTGGTTCAGAGGATTTCCTACCTCAGGCATTAAGCCTTCATCAGTAGTTGCCACAGTTGAGGTCTTAGCTATGTTACTTCTGTCCTCAGGTCCAGCACTGGGTGGTAAATGAATAGTAGCAGCCTCAAAAGTATCAAAAGTTTCTAAGTTTGGGCTTAGAGACTCTGGTTCATCCTCATCTCTTTGGTTAGGGCTTTGAGTGTCCACATCCATGTCAATTTTTGAGGCTATGTCCCCTGTTTTATGTGGTTGATGGGGACTGACATGTGTAGATGGGACTTTCTCTTTTAGCCCAGAGAGAAGTTTGGCTATTTCAATGTCTGGTTCAGAAATTTGGGGTGCTGGTTCAGTAGTTTGGGCAGTGGGTTCAGCAGTTTCAAAAGAAGAATCAATTGGAATAGTTTTCTTAAGTCTTTTTCTTTTGAAAAGGATTGTTATTGGTGCTCTTGGTGGGGTTTGAGATGGATGAGACTGAGAGGATGTTTCAGTCACATCTTTAAGAAGTGCAGATTGCACAATAGTTTGTTCAGGCATCTCAACCTCTTGAACAGCTTTTCTTTTAGGTTTGGTGGGTTTTTGTTTTTGTACCTTGGGTTTCTTGGCCTTTGGTGGAGTAGGTTTGGAAGATGAGGGTTCCATGGGGACTGGTTCTGGTTCCCCTTGGTCATCTTCTGGCCAGGCAGCCTGTTTGTTGTGCCTTGAGTATGCTTGTGAGGTTAAGGGTTTTAAAATTTCAGTTTTACCCACAAGCACCTCATTACCCAGTTCATTTATTATGCATTGCATAATGAACCTTGGATATAACAAAAACTTTTTCTTAGTGTTATTGTGATGTAACACCAATCATTAAAGAAAAGTTTTGATGCCCTGAAATTTGTTTCATTCTGTATGTGTGTGAAAGGATCGATAACAAACAAAGATTGATCAAACAAGTTAGTTTCAGGTGCGGAAACCCTAAAACTATCACAAAATAATAATCAAACAGATTCAAACACACAGATCATCATTTTCAATCAATTTCATTAATAAAACACTTGTTTACACGTTGAATTATCAATACAATCAAGATTTAAACGTAAAACAAGTTTAACAAAATCTAGAGAGAGTTTTCAGAAAGAGGAGGGAATAATAATCATCAAAGTTACACTAAAAAATGAACTTGACCTATTTATAGGCCTGCACATTCGCCCAAACTGTTCATGCGAATGTGCAGGTTCGCCCATATCAACTGGTCGAACCAAGTTTCTTATAATCTAATCTTCATTCGCCCAAAACATTCTTCCTTCGCACCTTTCTGTTCTCCTTCGCACCATCTAATCCACTCCTTCGCACCTTCGATATCTACAAAACAAAATGTGTTTTACAATCCAAAGCTTTAGTCGCACTTTTGCATCTACAAACTCCCCCTCGACTATTGCTTGGATTGTGTTCGTCGTTCTTCGTCCAACCTTTTGTTCCACAGTCTGATATGTCTTTGAATCATTTGTTCTCTTGTCAACACCGGTTCCTGAAATTGTTTTTGTTTCTTCGTTTTCAGCTCTGGCACCTTTTGCTTCTCCACATACTTTCCCAACTTTTCATCATAATCACATCCAGCATTGATATCAAACGCAAAGCACAGAAATACCACACGTTGGTACTTTCCTGCTTGCTCAGCATCTTTAGCATCTGAATAGATCGGATTATAGAATAGCATGATGATATCCTCATGTGAGCAGTTTATCAACCACATGGGATCAAAAATATGCACTTTCTTGTAATTCGTATCTCCATCCTTCATCACGATCACGGCCTCTGCAATCTTCCAATCATAATACCACCAGATGAAGTCTTTTGCAAAGTGTTGCGGAATAGGCATCAAAGGAATCTTTTTCAACACTTGCGGTGGTTTGTATTTCAAAGTCACTTTGGGCGTACCAGTTATCGAATCAATATCCTTCTTGTGAACAATTCGCTTTGGATATTGTGGTGTAAACAAGTCCCACTTTGTATGTGTGTGAAAGGATCGATAACAAACAAAGATTGATCAAACAAGTTAGTTTCAGGTGCGGAAACCCTAAAACTATCACAAAATAATAATCAAACAGATTCAAACACACAGATCATCATTTTCAATCAATTTCATTAATAAAACACTTGTTTACACGTTGAATTATCAATACAATCAAGATTTAAACGTAAAACAAGTTTAACAAAATCTAGAGAGAGTTTTCAGAAAGAGGAGGGAATAATAATCATCAAAGTTACACTAAAAAATGAACTTGACCTATTTATAGGCCTGCACATTCGCCCAAACTGTTCATGCGAATGTGCAGGTTCGCCCATATCAACTGGTCGAACCAAGTTTCTTATAATCTAATCTTCATTCGCCCAAAACATTCTTCCTTCGCACCTTTCTGTTCTCCTTCGCACCATCTAATCCACTCCTTCGCACCTTCGATATCTACAAAACAAAATGTGTTTTACAATCCAAAGCTTTAGTCGCACTTTTGCATCTACAAACTCCCCCTCGACTATTGCTTGGATTGTGTTCGTCGTTCTTCGTCCAACCTTTTGTTCCACAGTCTGATATGTCTTTGAATCATTTGTTCTCTTGTCAACACCGGTTCCTGAAATTGTTTTTGTTTCTTCGTTTTCAGCTCTGGCACCTTTTGCTTCTCCACATACTTTCCCAACTTTTCATCATAATCACATCCTGCATTGATATCAAACGCAAAGCACAGAAATACCACACGTTGGTACTTTCCTGCTTGCTCAGCATCTTTAGCATCTGAATAGATCGGATTATAGAATAGCATGATGATATCCTCATGTGAGCAGTTTATCAACCACATGGGATCAAAAATATGCACTTTCTTGTAATTCGTATCTCCATCCTTCATCACGATCACGGCCTCTGCAATCTTCCAATCATAATACCACCAGATGAAGTCTGTTGCAAAGTGTTGCGGAATAGGCATCAAAGGAATCTTTTTCAACACTTGCGGTGGTTTGTATTTCAAAGTCACTTTGGGCGTACCAGTTATCGAATCAATATCCTTCTTGTGAACAATTCGCTTTGGATATTGTGGTGTAAACAAGTCCCACTTTGTATGTGTGTGAAAGGATCGATAACAAACAAAGATTGATCAAACAAGTTAGTTTCAGGTGCGGAAACCCTAAAACTATCACAAAATAATAATCAAACAGATTCAAACACACAGATCATCATTTTCAATCAATTTCATTAATAAAACACTTGTTTACACGTTGAATTATCAATACAATCAAGATTTAAACGTAAAACAAGTTTAACAAAATCTAGAGAGAGTTTTCAGAAAGAAGAGGGAATAATAATCATCAAAGTTACATTCAAAAATGAACTTGACCTATTTATAGGCCTGCACATTCGCCCAAACTGTTCATGCGAATGTGCAGGTTCGCCCATATCAACTGGTCGAACCAAGTTTCTTATAATCTAATCTTCATTCGCCCAAAACATTCTTCCTTCGCACCTTTCTGTTCTCCTTCGCACCATCTAATCCACTCCTTCGCACCTTCGATATCTACAAAACAAAATGTGTTTTACAATCCAAAGCTTTAGTCGCACTTTTGCATCTACAAACTCCCCCTCGACTATTGCTTGGATTGTGTTCGTCGTTCTTCGTCCAACCTTTTGTTCCACAGTCTGATATGTCTTTGAATCATTTGTTCTCTTGTCAACACCGGTTCCTGAAATTGTTTTTGTTTCTTCGTTTTCAGCTCTGGCACCTTTTGCTTCTCCACATACTTTCCCAGCTTTTCATCATAATCACATCCAGCATTGATATCAAACGCAAAGGACAGAAATACCACACGTTGGTACTTTCCTGCTTGCTCAGCATCTTTAGCATCTAAATAGATCGGATTATAGAATAGCATGATGATATCCTCATGTGAACAGTTTAACAACCACATGGGATTAAAAATATGCACTTTCTTGTAATTCGTATCTCCATCCTTCATCACGATCACGGCCTCTGCAATCTTCCAATCATAATACCACCAGATGAAGTCTTTTGCAAAGTGTTGCGGAATAGGCATCAATGGAATCTTTTTCAACACTTGCGGTGGTTTGTATTTCAAAGTCACTTTGGGCGTACCAGTTATCGAATCAATATCCTTCTTGTGAACAATTCGCTTTGGATATTGTGGTGTAAACAAGTCCCACTTTGTATGTTTGTGAAAGGATCGATAACAAACAAAGATTGATCAAACAAGTTAGTTTCAGGTGCGGAAACCCTAAAACTATCACAAAATAATAATTAAACAGATTCAAACACACAGATCATCATTTTCAATCAATTTCATTAAGAAAACACTTGTTTACACGTTGAATTATCAATACAATCAAGATTTATACGTAAAACAAGTTTAACAAAATCTAGAGAGAGTTTTCAGAATGAGGAGGGAATAATAATCATCAAAGTTACATTCAAAAATGAACTTGACCTATTTATAGGCCTGCACATTCGCCCAAACTGTTCATGCGAATGTGCAGGTTCGCCCATATCAACTGGTCGAACCAAGTTTCTTATAATCTAATCTTCATTCGCCCAAAACATTCTTCCTTCGCACCTTTCTGTTCTCCTTCGAACCATCTAATCCACTCCTTCGCACCTTCGATATCTACAAAACAAAATGTGTTTTACAATCCAAAGCTTTAGTCGCACTTTTGCATCTACAAACTCCCCCTCGACTATTACTTGGATTGTGTTCGTCGTTCTTCGTCCAACCTTTTGTTCCACAGTCTAATATGTCTTTGAATCATTTGTTCTCTTGTCAACACCGGTTCCTGAAATTGTTTTTGTTTCTTCGTTTTCAGCTCTGGCACCTTTTGCTTCTCCACATACTTTCCCAACTTTTCATCATAATCACATCCAGCATTGATATCAAACGCAAAGCACAGAAATACCACACGTTGGTACTTTCCTGCTTGCTCAGCATCTTTAGCATCTGAATAGATCGGATTATAGAATAGCATGATGATATCCTCATGTGAACAGTTTATCAACCACATGGGATCAAAAATATGCACTTTCTTGTAATTCGTATCTCCATCCTTCATCACGATCACGGCCTCTGCAATCTTCCAATCATAATACCACCAGATGAAGTCTTTTGCAAAGTGTTGCGGAATAGGCATCAAAGGAATCTTTTTCAACACTTGCGGTGGTTTGTATTTCAAAGTCACTTTGGGCGTACCAGTTATCGAATCCATATCCTTCTTGTGAACAATTCGCTTTGGATATTGTGGTGTAAACAAGTCCCACTTTGTATGTGTCTAATAATATATTTTTTATATATGATAATAATAATAATAATAATAATAATAATAATAATAATAATAATAATATCAATAATGTTAGTCTTTTTTTTTTTTACAAACAAATAACTAAACCAAACTTGACAACCAACAACATAACCTATTAACACAACCCAAACCAATACATCTTACCCTATGAGCAAGCCCAGACTTCACTTGATTTTTCGGAGCCCAATCAGAAACCCACAAGACCCAGCCCAGTAACTTGGACCAACTCTCAAACCTGCTTTATAAATAAATAAAAAAAAAACGCTTGGATCAGGACTCGAACTTGCATTCTGTTACCTAAACCCCATATGCCTTACCACTGATCTAGCGTTCTTTTTGATGATAATATCCCACGCGTTTTAATATAACACTTTCCTTAATCACCATGGTCAAGCAACAAAGTCAACACCCAAGACCTTCGTATGTGACCCTGCAATTTCGCATCTAGAGGCCGTTTTTTTGGAATGTTTCCATTCTTACATGACCGACATTACCAATCCAGACAATTACCTCCTTCAATTTTGTTGAATCATTCCTAATTAAGCCAAATCAACGCGTATATGTATATGCTTGGTCAACATTCCAATTCGTAATTATAAACAATATGATTGCAATTCAATCCACACACAGACCCTTAATGAGCCGATTAAGAGATCCCACAAAAAAATCGATGTGCAGGAAGCCTCTTTAATCTGAATTGAAGTAGTTACGCGTAGCTTTCTCTATCTCGATTGCCCATCTTGAAACCGACTGGTAAGATCAATTAAACATATGTTCTTGGTCGATTTTGAACATAGAATAAAAGCCCCTTATCCGTTTTATGAATCCATATCGTTTTCTGGTTCGATTGAGGGCTAAAATTTCTAGGGTTTATATTAGTCTTGGGGATAAGATGCGACTTAGGTTTTAAAGGTTCTGTTTCTATAATTAAACAAAACTGACGAGTTGTCATAGTGGTTAAGGCTGTATGGTTGTACACAGGTGGTGCGGGGTTCGATCCCCACCATCAACAATTTCTTTTTTTTTTTTTTTTTTTTTTGTTATTCAAATACCTTATAATTATATATAATTGATAATTAACTTTTAAATTAGTTTTAAAATATCAAGACTGATTTTTAAATTCTATAAAAATTATTTTATATTATTCTGATGATAAAGTTTATTATACAATTTATAGATTTTAAAAAATCATTTATTTAATATATATTATAAATATTACATCTTTATTCAATTATAATTTTAAAATTCTATAAAAATATGTAAACGACTTTATAAAATTCCACAAAAAATTATTTTAAACTTGTAGATCAACAAGTATTTCAAAAATAAATTTTTATTCCATAAAACCGTTTATTTATTATTTTTAATTGATTTTTGTTATTTTTAACCATAAATAAATCATAACAAATTCATTTTTCAATATTTTCATACCAAAATTTTACATCAATTATTTCTATTAATTTAGAACAGAAATACATATTTTAATTTGAAATTTCACTAATTTTAATATTTTTAGACATAAAACTTACATTTTGACAAATAGAAATAAATAGACTAAATATTCAATTTTTGAGAAAATAATTTTATAAAAATTATTTCATACTTAAAATCTTATAATATGACCATCTTTAATCAAAAACCTATAAATAGTCTTTTATTTATTTATTTTCCAAATTCTTTTATTTATTAAAAATTTACCTAATTAATAACTAAACGCCCCACTTACAGTGTGCACATATAATGTATATATATGTGTAGCCCTCGGGGGGCAAAAGTAAAGTTGCACTAGTTTTCACGTTATTTTACTAATTTCGTGAAAATAACGTTAAAAACGACGGACGGTTAATCATGCATCATGTAGTGGCGTTTATAGCCAAAAGACAAAGGGGTATATGCACCGATCGGGTTTGTCCTGATCGATAAGTGTTTTGTGCCTTATGTCTAAGGCTTGATACCAAACCACATCAAGCCGGGGGTCTCACTGGAAGCAGCCTCTCTATTCTTAGGGGTAGAGGTAAGGCTGTCTACATCTTACCCTCCTCAGACCCTACCTTAGCTTTGCTATAGGTGGGATTAACTGAGTATGATGATGATGATGATGACCTAATTAACAATTAAACAAATACTTATCCCCAAATTAGGAACCCTAGAAATACTTGTAGACTAGAATGACTTAGACTTATTTATTGCCTTAAACATAGGGTAATACTTGGCAACGTTGGACTACACTTATTCTATTTCACATGACTTAACACTTTGCTAAGGTAAGTTTACGTAACCTTGTTTATGCAATTCTTTATACTTGAAACTTTATACTTAAGCAATTCTACATACATGTCTAGTTGTAAACTTTGATGCCTCGTGACTTAGACAAAAACTATTAGACTTAAACTTCAACTTGCATAATCATTAACCCTGATCAAGCCGGTGGTATACAATGATAGATCTATTGGATTGACAACCCCACCCAGATTCGTTGACCATCTTTTATGGGGAGCGCGGGTGATTGTTATCGTTCCAACGTTATATTAAGGTGAACCGTGGATGCGGGATGGACCTAAACTTTGTCGGAGGATTGATTATGTGCATACTATACTTGTTGTTTATTTATGTAGACTTAAACTTATATTAGACATATGAATTGCTAAACTTTTATTCTTTTAAAACGTATTGCTTGGCTTGGCTTATGTATTCTCACCAACTTCTAGTTGACCCCCCCCCCCCCCCATTTTTCCAAACTCAACATGAAATATTGATGCTTGAAGTCTAAAGCTAGCATGAGGAGTTATATGAAGTTTTAAGTTTGTTTGTTTGATTGATGTATTAGATTTCATTCAAGACTTTAATGTAATTCAATATTGTAATGATATAAAGGATTATTTAAACATATGTATTACCATGAGCTACTGAACAATCATTCATACGTGACACCTCGGTGTTTCTGCCATCGGTTGGGGTGTTACAGATTGGTATCAGAGCCATGGTTATAGGGAATTAGGTTATTAGAAAAATAATCTAGTCTATAACCATAGGATTATAACCAGTGCTTGTTCCTTTTTCTTGCAACCCTACCCATTTCTATTCTCTATCTCCATCCTACTTCCAATCCCTACTCTAGCTTCTACAAGATGATTGCTCTCCATCACTTCTTAAACTAATAGGACGAGATTCTCAAGTCTTAACCTGAACTGCCTTGAAGATCCCGTCGAAGTTCTAGATTTTAATAACGAACACGTGCAATCTGCAAGGGTAAACGCCTGTATTCTGAGTTTTCTGTCTCGGACTAGCATTGCGCATAAACCCCAATCAGACGAGAGACCCGGATGCCTACCTGGGAATTCTCGGGATGAGTGTTCACTTATAGGCTAAAGCATGTCTTCACTATGTTATTATAATCTAGAAGCTTTGATAAGTCAACGTTTTCATTTATTCGTTTTAATTAATGAATAAATGATTACACTCACTTCCTTTAAAACTAAGCTCTAAAATCTCAAAATTTTACACCTTAAATCAATCCCATTTCATAACCATCTATGGATTTCACAATCACACTTCACCTTACCATCTTAGCCACTTGTTTAAATATTTTCAACACCCTACCCAAATCATATTATTTCCTTTCTCAACATGTTACATATTTTTAAAACTATAATCTCATACCTTAGCACAACACTAAAGATTTCTTAATGTTGTCACATTTTCATCACCTATAAACTATGGAAAATACGTATTTTTGTCAAAAGATGTCCTCAAACTTAATCTCTAAATTCAAATGTTTATTCATTAGCATAACAAAGGATTTTCGATATAATGTCACCTTGATCTATAAAACCTAATGTCATGTTTAAAACCTCCAACTAACTGAAATATTTTAATCAAAGCTCACATAGTTTGTACTATTTAACGACTTTTGATTTATGTACAAAACCAAATTTGAAATTAAAAGCTTCCCATTCATAGAAACAATATTTAGCCTCCAAATACCCCATTGACAACTAATTATTTTTAACTTAATCGAGCCTTTACAATTTTTGGTACTTACCACAATCATGTTTTCTCATATACTTGATTCTAACCTTGGATTCAAACCTCACGATTTACACTGCTAAATAATCTCCTTACTATTTGTGCCTCTTTGAAAACCTATAAAATAAACCCTTTACTAACTATTTTCACATTCACTATCTCTCGCAACCTTGATTCTGCTTCGAGATTTTTTCATCATCCTCTCAAGAACTAAATTCATATCCTTCACCTTCTCAAACATGAGCTAGTTACCCATGATAACCAAACTATTGAAACTTGACTGTGTGTTGCATCAAACTTAATCCTTAGTTATACATGAGGATTCGATTATCTACCATATTTGAACATTTGATACTAGAAGTCATGGAATATAAACTATTTGCTATAGACACACCTAAAGTCATTAACCTTGTCTAAAGCAACTCTATTACAACTCGCATGCTACACTTGATACTTGATTGCGTACATGTACATATTATCAATTTGCAATTTATTTGTGTAATAATTGGTACACTTAATCAAACAATTGATAGAGGATGAAGTACTTGCTCAACAGTTAGTAGAGTACCAAATAACCTACTCAACGATTGGTAGAGGTCATCATGCCTGCTCAACAGTCGGTAGAGGCCCTATAACCTACTCAACGACTTGTAGAGGCTATTGCACCTGCTCAACAATCGGTAGAGATTCTTACTCACTGACTGGTAGAAATCTTTTTTCTGCTCAACAGTTGGACTCATTTTTGGATACATTGTATACGATTCAATCACAAGGTTATTTTGCATTACTTACATGTGTGTTTAGAGTCATAAAAAGACACAAAACCCTAATGTAAGGTTAATTGGTGATTGCGGTCCGGAACGTAATCATGAATTTACAGGTACGTTAAGGTAGTGTGAAATTCTAACAAGGTTTTCGGTAGATAACCAATTACAAACTCTAGTTACCTGGTAGTTCATTTAGTCTTTCTATAGTCAATCAACTCATGCATTTCTTTTAGGATTCCTAAAACTTAGGTATGTTGCTAGATCCTTATTCTCTTTGCTATTTCGGATGAACCTAACCTAATCCTTAAAACTCACACATATCAAACCTCTTATCCAAATTATTCGAAACCGTTTATTCTATTACCTATAAATTCATGTCGTGCTTTAACCCAAATTTTCCAAACCACAGCTGCCCTAATTTCTACCTAATCACCCTCAACCCTGTGTTTTTTAATAACTTCGGGATGAAGTTTCCAAAAGTAGGGGAGACTGTAACATCGTGGAATTTTTCCCCAATCTTTGAATTAGTAAAACCACCACTCTACCTATATTATGTTTCTTTTATACAAATATACTAACCTTGTCTAATAATATATTTTTTATATATGATAATAATAATAATAATAATAATAATAATAATGTTAGTCTTTTTTTTTACAAACAAATAACTAAACCAAACTTGACAACCACAACATAACCTATTAAAACAACCCAAACCAAAGCATCTTACCCTATGAGCAAGCCCAGACTTCACTTGATTTTTCAGAGCCCAATCAGAAACCCACAAGACCCAGCCCAGTAACTTGGCCCAACTCTCAAACCTGCTTTTTAAATAAATAAAAAAAACGCTTGGATCAGGACTCGAACTTGCATTCTGTCACCTAAACACCATATGCCTTACCACTGATCTAGCGTTCCTTTTGATGATAATCCCACGCGTTTTAATATAACACTTTCCTTAATCACCATGGTCAATTAACAAAGTCAACACCCAAGACCTTCGTATGTGACCCTACAACTTCACATCTAGAGGCCCTTTTTTTTTGGAATGTTTCAATTCTTACATGACCGACATTACCAATCCAGACAATTACCTCCTTCAATTTTGTTGAATCATTCCTAATTAAGCCAAATCAACGCGTATATGTATATGCTTGGTCAACATTCCAATTCGTAATTATAAACAATATGATTGCAATTCAATCCACACACAGACCCTTAAGGGGCCGATTAAGAGATCCCACAAAAAAATCGATGTGTAGGAAGCCTCTTTAATCTGAATTGAAGTAGTTACGCATAGCTTTCTCTATCTCGATTGCCCATCTTGAAACCGACTGGTAAGATCAATTAAACATATGTTCTTGGTCGATTTTGAACATAGAATAAAAGCCCCTTATCCGTTTTATGAATCCCTATCGTTTTCTAGTTCGATTGGGGGCTAAAATTTCTAGGGTTTATATTAGTCTTGGGGATAAGATGCGACTTAGGTTTTAAAGGTTCTGTTTCTATAATTAAACAAAACTGACGAGTTGTCATAGTGGTTAAGGCCATATGGTTGTACACAGGTGGTGCGGGGTTCGATCCCCACCATCAACAATTTCTTTTTTTTTTGTTGTTTTGTTATTCAAATACCTTATAATTATATATATATTTGATAATTAACTTTTAAATTAGTTTTAAAATATCAAGACTGATTTTTAAATTCTATAAAAAATATTTTATGTTATTCTGATGATAAATTTTATTATACAATTTTTAGACTTAAACTTACATTAGACATATGAATTGCTAAACTTTTATTCTTTTAAAACTTATTGCTTGGCTTGGCTTATGTATTCTCACCAACTTCTAGTTGACCCCCCCCCCCATTTTTCCAAACTCAACAGGAAATATTGATGGTTGAAGTCTAAAGCTAGCATGAGGAGTTATATGAAGTTTTAAGTTCGTTTGTTTGATTGGTGTATTAGATTTCATTCAAGACTTTAATGTAATTCAATATTGTAATGATATACAGGATTATTTAAACATATGTATTACGATGAGCTACTGAACAATCATTCATACGTGACACCTCGGTGTTTCCGCCATCGGTTGGGATGTTACAGCAAGCACTTTAGAGATGATTTTGTGTAAGGAGCCAACTAGGGAGAAAGGTCGGAAATTGGTCACTTCTTGTGCGTTGGGTACCTCGCTATCAAGGCAATAAACGTGGCATTGTAACCATGATCGATCACCCTAGTATGATAGAAATCAGCCATCATTTTCATGATTCCCGTTTTCAGCACACTCCAAAACTTAAAGAACTTGATGGTGAACTCATCCGGCCCTGGAGCCTTCCCACTGTTACACTCTTTTATAACCCCAAAGACCTCATCAATAGAGAACAAGCCAGCAATAGCGGCCATCTGTGTCAGCGAAACTTCTGGAAGACCAAAGTTTGTGAAAGTCGGCTGGCGACGCATTGGTTCATTGAAAAGCTTTCTAAACCAACACATTATTTGATCTTTCAGAATCACAGGATCTGAAATCCATTCACCATCGAACACAAGGCCATTGATGCGATTACCAGCCATGCTAATTTTGACAATATTATGGAAATATTTTGTGTTGTCATCCCCGAATTTTAACCAATTGGTCCGCACCTTTTGGTGAATATCTCTATCTTTCGCTCTTTGAAGCTCAATAATTATCAATTGGAGAGAGACCTGAGACTCTTTTTCATCCCTGGAAAGGGTTCGAATCATCGCCCGGTTTTCTAAGTCTTCGGCAGCCTTGGTGCAGTCATCAAGCTCTTTATTTTCTTCCAAGGATTTTGCAGCCCTCCATTTTTTCACATCCTCCTTAATACACTTTAGAATGTCAGCCATAACTTTATTATTAAAAACAGTGTCAACACCCAAGCCCATCTTAGCTACCACAATATTGCCCATTTCAAGAGAATCCAACCACCTGTTAAAGATGTTAAAGAGTTTGAAGGGAATAGGACTGAAATCTTTCTAAAACACATGAAAGAATTATCGAACAATGGTCCAAATATCCTTTTTTAAGAACCTCCATCGTCGCATTTGGCCAAACATTCATAAAATTTGCGCAGACAAGGAAGCGATTGAGTTTACTAAATTTCACCTTCATGTTATCCGAAATGAATTTATACTTTCCCCTAACATACGGTATTCAAGGAGCCTCGCATCTTCGATGAAACTATTAAAAATGGCAGCGGCAGTTTTTTCTCCTATCTGGATCGTATGGCGCATAAACGTTAAGGATGTTGAGACGATCCACAGAGCCATTAGCCACACCTGATGTAACCACAAAATTAGCATCTTTGATAATATTGTCAACCATAAGCTAGGAGGGGTCCCAAATCGAAGCCACTCCCCCGGACCTTCCCACCGAGTCAACATGGGTCGCGTCAAAAGCCGAATTACCCCAAAATTTGCCCCATAAATCTTTGTTGACCGAATGTTGATGTGTCTCTTGCAAACCCATAAAATAAGCCTTGGAGCTCCATTTCAAATTTCTAACCCAAGACGCCTTATCCAGACCGATAACCCTCCTCACATTTAAAGATACAAAAATCATTTCAAACCCAGAGACTCCTTCTCTCCTTGAATAAAAATTCTAACCTGATTGTCGAAACCATTTACATTGATTCCTAGGTCCTCACCAAACTTAACAGTGCCACTAATCTCTTCCTCCCTATCCGAGAAGCCCTCGTCATCGGACTCTCCCAAAGAAACTAACCGATTATTGGACTCCACTGACTCTTGAGTGCATAATTCTTCACAGGTTCTATGAGATTGAGCTTTTCTAGCTTTATTGGCCTCCGCATCCCTTTGGATAATATCCACCAAATCAAAAGGGTCACTATCTTGGGATAAGTTTAAGTCAGAGATACACAACACCTTGTCCCCACCATTATTTTTCGGACTACTAGGCCTATAGGGGATCACGTTCGAATTATTATTATGGGCTATAAAAGAATTGGGCCGATCCATTGAATCATTAATAACTTGATCTGCTTCCAAAATGGTCCCACCTAAATTTACACCTTCACCCCTTATGACATCATCGTCCTTGGGACTATGACACCCATCTCCATGCACAAACCCCATGCAAGACCTCTCACCTTCCTTCTCCATAACTATAACTACAACCTCTTCATCTTCTCTAGGGACCTGAACCGGATTCACAATGATGGATTTTAATTTTTGTACTTCCGAGACTGATGGATGCCGAACGACAGAGACCACCGATTTCAAAAAAGCAGGCTGAGTATCCACATCCGATGCAGAGAACTCCGACAAGCAATCCAGGAGCCACTCATACTCCACCTCTTCACCCCATACCCGGAAAAATTTTTCGTTCCAAACAAGCTTGAATTGGAGAGAGAGACGATCACCATGCTCAACTAAAAACGGCCATCCTATCTTCCGAAATATCCACATCGTCAATGGACACAGCCGATTTGGATATGAGTCTTCCACAACGTTCCCCCACTTGGTTAAAAACGTGACGATCCCAGAGTTTCAAAGGAATACCAATAACTTTAATCCAAGCAACCCTATCAAACATTGAATCCTCCCCATACCAGACGTATAATCTTGAGAACCATCCGGACAAGAGCTTATATAGGGTTTCAAGGAAGTTCACGGCTGCATCTTTGGCATGGAACGATAACAACACCTTAGACCACCAATGTAACGGACATTAACATTCCATGGAAGGAGAGTATCTAGGACTACATCGAACCTTTCAAGAATCTCTAGGTCTTTGGCTTCCCCGATTAGAGGCACATCCTCCCATCTAGATCTGGCTTGAGAAACAATAGGGGGAAGATTGATCACTGAACTAGACAAATGGTTAACTGGTTCACCCGAAACCGCATGAGCATAAGAATTGATATTATTGTTTTTCTTATTATTATTAGTATTGAAACCAATATTCCCCACGGGGGGGGGGGGGGGATCCAGAGGAACCAAAGTTAATAACCCCAATCTCCGGAGAGCTTCGGATTTCAATGGCTGGAGGGTTGACAACACAATGCTCATTTCTGCTTCCATCACGGTTGAATTTCACAATATTCACCTCAATAATAGCACCATTAACGGTGACTTCTCTCAACTTTTCTACCCATTAGCAGCATTCAGGATACTCAAAAATCTAACAAAACCAAAACGGTTACCTGCACCATCTCTCTTACTCGGAACATATGCATCTTCAAGGTTATAGAAATGTTTGAATGCCTCCCAAAGGATCTGAATGGAGCAAGAGTCCGGTAGATTTGATACAAAGAAAGATGTAGTATTCATTGAACGGCGGTTGTGTGCTCTGAACTTCTCCTCCTTTTGGTATTGAGACTTGCTAATGACTTGGAACCACCTATTATCTTCTCCACGATGCCCCTTGTTAATATTATGAACCTCTTCATTCTTCCTTCGTCTTGCATCGGCTAGGTCTTCGTCGGAGAGCCGAAAGTGGTTTTGACCCTTGGTCTTCATGGTGGTCTTGATAATCTTAATACTTTAAAGGGTAGATTAGTACCTGATAATACGACACAACTTATACGACTTGCAGAACTCAAGCAGAACCCACACAGTACGGTAAGGGTCGGGTTTAGTGGGTGATTCGGTATGGTGGGTTAACGAGGAGAAGGAGGTAGACGATGACGTGGGTGGGACAGTGGAAGAAAAAACGGTGATGGTGGGGTTCGGATCTGTGACAGAGGCTGAGTTCGGGGTCGATTTGTGGTTGGTAGGTGGTGGAGGAGCAGGGTAGTGATGGGGAAAGGGGTTGGTGCGAGGATGGTGATGTCTACGGCGAATTGTCTGTAGTGGTAGATCAGATTTATGACAGCGGCTGGGTTCAGGGATCGGGTGTGTGGTTGGTAGGTGGTGGAGGGGCAGGGCGGTGTCGGGGAAAGGGGTAGTGGCGAAGATGGTTGGGGCGAAGATGCTCTAATTATTCAGTCTTTTTCGAAGCGGCAATCGTTGAGTTTATGAGGGCTTTAATCCTGACCATTAGATCATGATCCGTGTGACTTGATCTGATCTAATGGTTCATATTTCTCTTTGATGTGTTTTCTCTGAAGAAACTTCTACAAGCTCTATATAAGGTTTGTTATTCTTCTTTTATTAGTTTTTGGTCATCTCTGTCTCTCATTATTCTCTCACTCGTCTAATCAGATTAGGGTTTCTATAGTGTTTGATCAGATACATCTTGTGTTTGATCTTGTGAAGTCATTGTAATCTGTTGATAGGTATTGAGAGTGTTTTGTTTGAGAGACTTTTGTTTCAGATATCTATATTTTGATCTTTTGAGAGTTGCTTAGATCTGTATTGTTTTTTATTCCTTTGATTAATAAAGTTTTAATTAATTCTGGTATCATGTTGTATTTGTAACAGCTATATCTTATTATAGGTGTGATTGGAGAATCAAATTTAGGAAATCAATTTGGAGAAAATTCTCTTGTATAGAATGTCCCAAAAAACTTGTATCATCAATGGTGCTTGTATCATTCGGTAATAAATATATAAACACTCAATTTCGTTTCCTCAATCTAACTCTCAAGATGGTATCAATGCCAGGGTTCACCATCTAAAAAATTGTATCCAGATTTTGACCAACCCACGCCTCTGTCTACACAAAAAAGGTAAAGAACTCAAAGTCCTCTTAATTGGATTGGCATCCTTTATATCGTCATTATCAATCTGTGATACAAAGTTTCACCAAAGTTCCCTTCTCTCACACAACCTAGCTAGGTTTTCTCAAAGCTAAGTTCTCTTTATACTAGTCTAGCAATTTTGATATGTCTTTTATTTCAACAAGAGTAGTGGTGTGAGGAAACCGTGGGGTGTGGCAGATGGCGGTGGTGCAACCAAACTGCCTTCCCACTCCCGTTTCTCTCTCTATAGATAAGGGGCTACAAGTGAGTTTAACTATGGAGCAAAATGATATGACAGAAGTACCTTCGTGGAAATGACAAACACACCCCTCAACTGTTCGTTCCATTGCAGTGTTGGTATATCGGAAAAATTATTACTTTTTATGCATTATTTTCTTTTCACTTTTTCTACGATTTAAAAAAAATAATAATAAGGGAAGACACCCAGTTTATCAAATATTTTGCTTTCTTTCCATTTTTAAATATAAACTAGTAATTAGACATGCGCACATTGCGACACGAGTAGATTGCAAAAATCGAATGGATTAGTCCAAGCGCCGTATGATGTGTTCACCATATTAATTTTTCAAGGTTGATGAGGTGTAAAAATGGAGTAATAGCACGCAAGGGTGGTGGCAGTAAAACTGGAGTAATATTGCAAGGGGTAAAAATGCAACACTTAAATAAGGGGTAATAGTTCAAGGGGTAAAAACGCAAAGTTTAAAACTTGAGAGGGTAGTGGCGTAGAAATGAAGTAATAGACAGATTATAAAAACAAAAAGATTAATACTTAAGAGGGTGATGGCGGAATTCAAACTTATGGGTTAAAAAACCAAACTTTCAAAGTTAAGGGGTTAAAAAGGCAAGGTGTAAAGTTGAGGCTATAAAAACAAACTTTTAAATTTAAGGGGCTAAAAAAGCAAAAATTAAAAGTGAAGAGTTAAAGGGTTAAAAAAGCAATGTGTAAAATTTGAAAAGTCGAAGGCGTGGTGTTGGAAGTTCCACCGACACACTCCCTATAAAGATATTGGTAATACAGAAAAAAAAAATATATTATCAAGTTTCATTGACAATTTTTCATTCATCGAGTCTTGTATTTCCTTCGCATAAGTGGTTTCCATTTCCCTCTTATCTTTTAATAGTGAGAAACCCGCGCGTTTCGGCGGGAAAGTTAAATCGAACAAAAGTAGATAAAAAAACGTTGAATCACGCACATGCATGGTGACGCGTTAACTTGCCATATTGAAAAAAGAGGTTAAAAATCATCATAGAAAAAGCTAAGTAAGTCAAAACCATAAAAAATCCACATAAAAAAGAAAAAAAACTAAAAAAAAACATTAAAGACTTGTTCGCCTTTACTTATATGACTTGTACATTATCACACGCAATTTTGTTTTAAACGAAGCTTACATTGAAACATATATAAAAATAGAACTAATAAAAGGAACTTCTTATTTCTCTTTCTTCTAAACACAAGATAATATTATAAAAAACAATAACTTTGACCTATTTCATATAAAAGTATTTACAGAAAAATATAAAAGCACCTTGTTCTATGAGTAATAAAACTTTGCATTGTTTAGTAGGGTACGCGCAATTTAGCTCTCAATATGCCAAATTTTTTATGCAGTAGATATTTTTATAAACGACTCATATACCTAAAAGATTAGTAATATTGTCGAAAATAATAATACATTAACTAACTTTTATAAAGTACCTAATCTCTACTATATTATAAAGAGGAAGCAATAGGCAGAGATGTCCAACTTGGCAAAGTTAAGATGGTATGTGAAGAGACACTAAGTATAATTCTCTATTTTTTACCCTTTTCTTCCTTTTATGCCCTTGTGTACAACTTTTAATACCAATTATACAAATTACTAATGCAAGTTATTCAGTATTATTGTTTTGAAACTGTCCTCACCATTCATTGGACTGTTAATTGTAGTCATCAATTGAAGAATGATGGTATCCATCCAATGTCCTCAATTCAGTTATCCCTGAGGTTTATCAAATATTCTTTATGATTTTGCTCCTTCCTTCGTTGCCATCAGTTGTAAAACCATTTATTTGGATTGAATGTCTACATTAGATCAAAAGAACCAACCATCAAAATTAAATATATTTTTAATTTAATACTATGAAACGCTCCAGCTCACAGCCCCTTAATCAACCTTCAATTCACCTCAAATCCCTTCAAATCCCCACTCCTCCACCGATTTAAGATGCTCAAGTCACGCGGTATCTTCACCAATGTTGGATCAGTATGTTCTTTAACAGTTCTTATTCATGAACACTTATGTGTTGTAAATATATCAAAGCAGATTTGCATAGCGGAATAAGTAAAGTGTTCAACTTAAAGTTTCACTTTCAATAGGAGTTATTACTCCCCCTGGATGTAATGAACTAAAGCAGTTAATGAGAATCTAAACAATTGAATGAATATAAAAATAAGTGTTGTAAAAGATTCTCAGATGTGAAATGGTATTTCTATTAAAAGCCCTTGAAGGATTTCAGTAAAAATCAATGTCTAAAATAGTAGGATTAACCCATCTATTTATAGACCAGCAAATACATACAAGTTGATCTTAAAGATAATACTAAACAATACTACAACAGGCTGTAGTATTGGAACTTGTACAAAGACTTTAACAAAACAATATAATACTAAACTACTGAAGTACTAAGGCGGTGGGAAGCTTCTATCAGAACAGCTGATGAGTGACAAACTACTGATGAGTAGTTTGTCTTCAGTAGTTCTTCAGTTGACTTGTCTGGTTAGACTTCAGAACTTCTGATCATTACTCTTCAGCACTTGATATCTTCTTCTTCAGTAGTTTCTATACTTAGCTTTATTTACAGAAATAGGAATTAGACTAAGGTTTCCAAAAGTGGTTTCTTCAATCCTTTTTGTCCTTACAATCTCCCCCTGGATTGATGAAGCCAAAACCTTATCTAATCCTTTATTCTCCTTTTCTGCCATCAAGCATCTTCCAAATTTCTGTGAACATGGAAGTCTTGAGTTGTTGCGGTTGTTCTTCAGTAAGAGATCCTTGTCCTGGTTCAAGGTGCTGGATGGTAAGCAGGTCTTTTGTGGATAGATTCTTCAGTTCATTTACAGATTTGAAGACCTTACTTGAACGATCTCTTCTTGTGATCAATACTGAGTTTGAATCAGTAAATGACCATTTCACTATATTCACTTTAGATTGGTCAAAGGCTAAAGTGTAGGGGACCATGCTAGTCTCCTGGGTTGATCCTGATTGTGGAATGTTTTCTATTTCAGTGACCCTCAGGTGGTATTATCTTCCATCTTCAGCATGCACAACATCAGGTATATTAAAAGTAGGGAGATGATGTTCAGTGATTACCGTAGTGTGCATTTTTTCTGTTATGGTCTATTGTAATTGGTAATCAAATGTAGAAGGATCCCTGAATTGTGTGAGCAGAGGCTTCTCTTCAACCACAAAGTCTCCTTGTACCACAGTATGGCCTTCAAGCAATACCATCTTGAAATCTGTCTTTATGGTCTCCTCTGGCTTCTTTTTGGCAGCAGACTTTGATGAGGTTTGTTTGACACCAGAAGTTCTAACTACTGAAGTTTGTGATACTTCAGAAATTTTGAACTTCTCTGGATTTGCAGCTCTATCAGCCTTGAATTTCTTGTAAGTTTCATACAATGTATCTTCTCTCCATTTTGACACTGAAGCTTTTGAACCAAATCCATTGGCTACCAACTCTTCTATTATCTCAGCTCTCTTTCCTTTTTTGTCTTTTTCTGTAGCTAGCCTGTCAGATACAAGCTGGGCTCTATGTGTCAATTCATCTACAGAGAGACCTTTGAGTGAGTACTTCTTTGTTTTGCTATTCTTGGTGATGAATTGTAACACCCCAACCGATGGCGGAAACATCAAGGCGTCACGAATGAATGATTGTTCAGTAGCTCATGGTAATACATATGTTTAAATAATCCTTTATTTCATTACAAAATTGAATTACATTAAAGTCTACATCAAATAATCAAACAAAGCTTAAAACTTCAAATATCTCCTCATGCTAGCTCTAGACTTCAAGCATCAGTATTTCCTGTTGAGTTTGGAAAAATGGGGGGGTCAACTTGAAGTTGGTGAGAATACATAAGCCATGTCAAGCAAATAGTTTAAGTATAAAAGTTTAGCAATTCATATGTCTATCGTAAGTTTAAGTCTACATGAATAAACATAATATGTTGATTCGACATAATCAAACCTCCGACTAGTTTAGGTCCATCCCGTCATCCACGGTTCACCTTAATAATATGTTGGAACGATAACAATCACCCACGCTACCTATGTAGGAGGTACACGTATCCGGGTGGGATTGTCAATCCAATAGATCTATTATTGAGTATCGCCGGCTTGGCCATAGCTAATGATTATGTAATGTTGAAACTCGTTAAAACTGTTGTTGTTGTCTAATTCATGAGGCATTAAAGTTTACAACTAGACATGCATGTAGAATTGCTTAAGTATAATGTTGCAAGTATAAAGAATTGCATAAACATGGTTACGTAAACTCATCTTAGCAAAGTATTAAGTCTCGAGAAATAGAATATGTGTAGCCCCAAAGTTGCCAATTACAAGAGCTTATAATCAAAGCTTCAATTGTAGAAGTAATAGACTATAGAAGAAAGGTATGAGGGAAAGTTTAATCGATTTAGAGGTGCAAAGTATAATGGGTCATAGGTGGGTTTTTATACTAGTTTTGAAGTCAATTAGCCATTAAAATTGGTCAACACCATAAAGTAAGGTTTTATGATGAATTGATTATTTGACTAAGACTTTGACTGTTTGACTAAGACTTTGACTAATTGACTCAAGGCTTTATTTAAGAAATAAAAAAAAATCATTAGTTTGAATTAGAAAATAAAAAAACATCGTCTTATAAAATGACGATTTTATAAATAGAATTAGGATAGGACATATGTCATGATTGAGGATTTTTTTTTTAAGTACAATGATAAAAGGTGTTGGGTCTGCTGACCTGGAGAAGAACAGATGATTGGAAAGCCAAAATATGCTATCTATTTGATCCTTGTATAAACAGTCTTTACAACTTGCTTCTCCCAAAAGACTGCTGACCCTAACTACTGTTCTATCCAAACAACTGCTCAACAACTGCTGATATAAAGAACTGCTGAGGAAACAACTGATGAAGAACAACTGCTGACCAAAGGTCTGATGAAGAGCAACAGGTGATACAAGTACTGAAGATCAAAGCACTGCTGGAACCAACAGCACTTAGGCTCCAGCAGTGGATACAAGACCATCAGAGTTTATCTTTAACAGCTGTTTATTATCAGTGCTTTCAATGTAACAGTAGTTTGTATAGCAGATGTTTAAGTTTGTTATTCTGTTAGAGGTCACTGTCTTAGGTGACGTCAGCCTAGGTCATCAGTGGTTTGAGTCAGTCTATAAATAGAACAGTGCATGTACTGTTCTATTGCATCACACACAAAACATTCTCTCTGACAAACAACTGTGTGATCAGGCTGAGGGGGAGTAACTTGTACGATTGTAATCTTTGAATTAATGAAAGCATTCGATCTAAAAACATTTACTCTCTTGTTTTGATTTACAGTTTATTATTCCGCTGCACTTTCATTCTATTTTCATTTCATTATTATCATCATTTAGTTAAACAATCAAAACAAACAAACTCAGATCCTAACAATTGGTATCAGAGCTTGGTCAATTAAATTCGATCTAACAAATCAGTTTAATAATCAGCTCACAATTATTGATATCGTTTGTCAGTTTGATTGAAAACAGAGTAATAGTTTAATTTCGTTTCAACCGTTGTTAAACAGACTTTGTTTTTTGAGAAATCAGAGAATGGCTTCTATCAATCACGATCCACATAACACTGGCACGAACAACAAGCCACCGATGCTTGTCAGATCTGAATACAATATCTGGCAACGTCGGATGAGCCATGTTCTAGCTCAACAAAACACTGGGTGTTGGAAGTCGGTTATCTTCGGACCACATGTTCCGACTGTGCCGAGTACTGAAGATCCCAAAGTGTTTGAGCCAAAGAAACTTGAAAACTACTCCGACCAGGATTTTCAGAAAATTGAGCTAGATGCTAAGGCCTTCAGTATTGTGGCCATGGCTCTACCCAATGATATATATGCTGGGTTGTTACACTGTAACAGTGCAAAGGAGTTGTGGGATGCACTGAAAGAGCAGTTTGGTGGGACTGAGGAGGTTATTGAAAACAACCGTGAAATACTTAACCAACAATATGAAACATTCAGTCATGTCAAAGGAGAGTCATTAACTCAACAGTTTGAGAGATTTAACTGCTTAATTAGTGAACTAAAATTGGTTGGTCTTACTTACCCTCATTCAACTTTGAACCATAGGTTTTTAAGATCATTACCAGACAAATGGGACACTATTGCTATTGTTATGAGAAACTCAATAGGATTTAAAGACCTATCACTGACCCAGCTTCATGGTAAGCTCTTGACCTATGAGAGAGAGCTTAACCAGAAAAAGAAGCTCCAGGACTCTGGAAAAGTGTCTGATGACTATGTGTTTGGGAATACAGCACTTTTGGGTCATGATGAGGTGCCTGGAAACACAAAGGATCAGAGTTATGATCATTTTATTGACATAACTTCAGGTTTTAACTCAGGTTTTAACTCTGACTCTTATTCACCAAACTATGCTTTCACAGCAAGTGGTGGTGATATACAGGCATCTGACAACATATCCTTTGAGTATGATGACCTGAAATACTTTGACCCTGATGATTTGGAAGAAATGGCCATTATGCACCAATTGGCCCTTCTCAGTGTAAGAACTAATAATTTTTACAAGAAAACTGGGAGAAGGTTTCCAGGGTTGACTGGCAGATCTAAGGTTGGGTTGGATAAATCAAAGATCAAGTGTTATAAATGTCATAGGTTTGGTCATTTTGCTAGGGAATGTAGGGGTCAACATGGTACACCTATGATAACCTATCCAAATCAAAGACCACAGACCAACACTTATCAGAATTCCTATAATACCCCTGGACCAAATGTGCAAAACACTGCTCATTTTGCACAGTCCTCAAACACTGTTCCTGTCCAGTATGTCCAAACCACTGTTCCTCAGATTCATTATGTGCAAACACTTGTTGCTCAACCACCTGTACAAACGACTGCTGCTCCATCTTCTGCTCCTGGAGAGACTAGTCAACAGAGCTTCTTTACACAAGGCTTTGTTGATTGGAGCAGTCTACCTGATGAGCTAACAGATGAGAACTTTGCACTAGTTGCCAAAGCTGAAAATGAACCAGAAAATTTTTGTTTCATGGCTATGGTTGATGAGATTGAATCTGAGGAAGTGGTAACTGAATCTGATGTTGTGACTGATGATATTGTTAGTGAAGTTGTTGCAGGTGAAAAACCTGAAGAAGAGGTTGTGAATCTCTCAGATCCCTGGGGTGCATCTGATGAATGTGAGTGCAAGTGTGATTGTGCTTTGATGGCTGCTGCTAAGGTATCTCCTCAAATTCTTAAAGAATTGTGTTCTAACAAATGTGTAATAGCATTTGCTAACATCAAAGAGGTGAATGAAAACCTTAGAAAGAAAATTTTGGATGATGAAGTTAAATTTGAAAAACTCACAAAAGATTTGAAAACAAGTTTAACTACAAAAGAATCTGAAATTAGCAGTCTAAAACATGAGGCAACTATAACCAAAGACCAGCTCCAAACTATGATAACTAAATATCAAAGTTGTAAAAGTGAGCTTGAGTCCACCCAAGTTGAATGTAAAAAATGGGTGGAATCATGTAGAGGTTTTGAGATGCTACTCAACAAACAAACCAAAAGTCATGTGAAGTTTGGTTTTGGTTTTGCAACCACTGCTCCAGCTTTTGAAAACACTGACACAAAGAGTCAAAAGTCTGTTGAGATAGTACCAACAAACCTGCAGGGTCAAGAGATTAAAATCACTGAACCAAATGGTAAGAAAATTGTTCTTGAAAAACCAGAAGGTTCCTCATCTTTTGCTGAACTTGAAAAGTATGAATTTAAACCTACTTGGTCTGATGAGTGTGATACTCTTGAGAATTATAAACCTGTTGATTTCAAAACTCCTGAGGGAAAGACAGCTCCTCAGGCAAGGGTCATTCCCTTGGCAAAAGTCATTCCCCTGAAAGATTCTCCAGCAGATGCTCAAACATCTGCTGAAAAGAAGACTGAAAAGGGGAAGAAGAAAGAAAAGACTGTTAACTTGTTTTGTGATTTCTGTGAAAAGAAGAATCATGTCACCAAAAACTGTTTTCTTCTAAAAGCATATGACATCAACAAAGGAACAAGTGAATGTGATTCAAAAGCCACATGCTCAATATGTGGGAAAAAGAATCATAAGACTAAAGAGTGCTTGTATCTCAAAAATTTTGATGTAAAAATACAAGAATACAAAGCAAAAACTCTTGCAAACCCTGTGGTTAGTACTCCAAAAGGAAAGCCCAAACAGACCTTCACACCTGCCCAAACATCTGTTACAAAAGGGCTTGAAACATCTGCTTCTAGAGATGTCCAAGTAACAGATGCTCCACCCACAAGCAAATACCCAAGAGGTTATGGTCAACCTCCATGTCACAGTCTGCCACATGTTTATGAGGAGCCAAAAAGACCCTCTAAACCAACAGTGAACAGAAATCCATATGGGTATTATCATCTGTCAGGAAGTGATCAAACAACTGCTGCCCCAAGTGTTGACATACAAGCACTGGCAAATGGTCAGCAGCAGTTGTTGACCTTAATTCAAAAATTGGTCCAAACCACTGATCACCTTCCAAAACTTGAGTCCGAAAGGTCTGAGGACCCATCCAAAGCCAATTTGGCTTTGGACACTCACCAAAACTAATCATTTACTGATGTGCAGGGAGCTTCTGCTTGTTTAGATAGTCTTTGGTATGTAGATAGTGGAGGTTCCAGGCACATGACAGGATGTAGAGCCCTACTTCTGGACTTCTTGGCTCATGGAGGGGGTGATATATCCTTTGGTAATGATTCTAAAGGTAAGGTGTTGGGTTCAGGGACTGTACAGGCAGGAAAACTCAAGTTTGAAAATGTCAATCTTATTGATAATCTCAAGTTTAATCTTCTGAGTGTTTCACAAATGAGTGACAAAGGTTATGGCTCATTTTTCACAAAGAAAACTTGTAAGATTATTGGGCCAGAAGTGGTGAAAAAGATTGATACCATTATTGCTGAGAGCAAAGCACAGCTTGTTGCTCATAGAAGTGGCAATGTGTATGTTGTTGATATGTTAAAGGACAATCCTATGGCAAATGTCTGTCTGTTTTCTGCTGCCTCCACTAAGGAGACAGAATTGTGGCATAGGAGACTGGGTCATACCAACCTTAATACTATTAACACACTCTCAAAACAAAGCCTTGTCAGAGGTTTACCATCAAAAGAATTTAAATGTGATGAGCATTGTGTTTCTTGCTTAAAAGGGAAACAACATAAAAGCTCTTATAAATCCATTGATGAGTCCAAAACTAGTCAGTGCTTACAACTGTTGCATATGGACTTGTTTGGCCCTGTTAAAATCATGAGTCTAAGAAGAAAAAGATTTTGTCTTGTCATAGTTGATGATTTTTCTAGGTTTACATGGACTTACTTTTTACACTCTAAAGATGAGACTGCAGGTATATTGAAGGACTTTGTCACCAAGGTTGAAAAGCAGTATGACTTGCCAGTAAAAGTCTTCAGGAGTGACAATGGAACAGAGTTTAAAAATAAGGAGTTGGATGACTTCTGTGTGTCAAAAGGGATTGTGAGGCAGTTCAGCATCCCAAGAACACCAGAACAAAATGGGGTAGTTGAGAGGAAAAATAGAACTCTTATAGAAGCTGCAAGAACCATGCTAGCAGATTCTGGTTTGCCACTGTCCTTTTGGGCAGAAGCTGTAAACACTGCTTGCTATGTTCAAAACAGAGTTTTGATCAACCCCAGACATCAAAAAACTGCTTATGAAATTTTGTTCAAAATCAAACCATTAATCTCATTCTTCAAAATCTTTGGCTGCCCATGTTTCATCTTAAATCTTAAAGATTCCATTTCAAAATTTGCAGCCAAAGTAGACTGTGGTTATTTTCTGGGATATTCTTCTACTGCTAAGGCCTACAAAGTGTTTAACACAAGGACTAAGACAATAGAAGAAACCTTGAATGTTAAGTTCAATGAACTTTCATCTCTGAAAATCCCTGCAAACCCTGCTGAATTATTTGATTTAGATAAATTCAAATTTGAAGATATCACTGTTAAAACTAACAATGCAGGTATTCCACAGTCTCCACAGCAAGATTACAGAACAGATGTTGTGATTCCCAGTCACTACAAAGTCTATTCTGCATCAGAGGAAGCAGCTGTTCAAAACAATTGTCAAAACTCTGCCACAGCTGTGTCAACCACTGTTGGCCAGTCCTATCCTCAAACCTCTGCCTCACCCCTCACAACCACTGACCTATCATCTGTTGACAAAAGTCAATCATCTGTTGACAAAAGTCAGTCAAGTTTCACACCACTTGGACCCATTCCTCCATTATCATTTCAAACATCTGATGGCACTACAGAAGTACCAACAGATGTTACACCAACAGAGTCACCAAACCTCTGTCCATCACCTCAAAATGCCATTGTTCCATATCAAGGAGATCTTATTTACTTAAGAGCTCATCCACCAGACCAGATCATTGGCAACATCAGAGAGGGTGTGCTCACAAGAAGCCAATCCTCAAATATCTGTCTTTTTGCAGGTTTCTTATCCCTCACACAACCTGTCAAGTACCAAGAGGCACTGAAAGACAACAGTTGGGTAGAAGCCATGCAAGAAGAACTCCTTCAGTTCAAAAGACAACAAGTATGGGAGCTTGTACCACTTCCTAAGGATGTTTGTCCTATAGGAACAAAGTGGGTCTTCAAAAACAAGACTGATGAAAGGGGTATTGTTGTCAAGAATAAAGCCAGGCTTGTGGTTCAAGGCTTCAGACAAGAAGAAGGAATAGATTATGATGAGACCTTTGCTCCTGTAGCTAGACTAGAGGCCATCAGACTCTTTTTAGCCTTTGCTGTCAACCACAATATAAAGGTGTATCAGATGGACATCAAATGTGCTTTCCTTTATGGCAAAATTCAGGAGGAGGTCTATGTATGTCAGCCACCTGGTTTTGAAGACACATTCCATCCTGACTATGTCTACAAGCTCAACAAAGCCTTGTATGGACTCAAACAAGCACCAAGGGCCTGGTATGAAACTCTTTCCACATTTCTCTTATCCATTGGCTTCACAAGGGGTAAAATTGACAAAACCTTATTTCTTAAATGGAAAGGGAAACACTTAATGATTGTTCAAATATATGTGGATGACATCATTTTTGGATCCACATGTAACCAAATGTGTGAAGAGTTCAGAAAACTCATGACAGCAGAGTTTGAGATGAGTGCCATGGGTGAGCTTCAGTGTTTCCTTGGTCTTCAAGTGAAACAACTGCAAAATGGCACATTCATTCACCAAAACAAATATGTAAAGAACTTATTAACCAGATTTGAGATGAATGATTGTAAGCCATGTAGCACACCCATGAGTACAGTCAAGCTGCTCACTATTGATGACAAGGATGAACTGGTTGATCAAACACATTATAGATGTATGATTGGGTCTTTATTGTACCTAACTGCATCTAGGCCAGACATTATGTTTGCTACCTGTGTCTGTGCCAGATCCCAGGCTTCACCCAGAAAGTCAAACCTTATTGCTGTGAAAAGGATATTCAGATACCTCAAAGGTGCTCCCACACTTGGTATCTGGTATCCTGCTAATGGAAACATTGAGCTTTCAGGTTATTCAGATAGTGACTTTGCTGGCTGTCACACCACAAGAAAATCCACTTCAGGAGGGTGCCAATTTCTAGGGAATGCCTTAGTTTCATGGCAAAGCAAAAAGCAGGCAGCTGTTTCAACTTCAACAGCTGAAGCTGAATACATTGCTGCTGCAAGCTGTACAGCCCAACTCATGTGGCTTCAAAATCAACTACTGGATTTTGGGATAACTGCACTTAGGACTCCACTCATGTTGGACAGCCAAGCTGCTGAAAATATCATCAAAAATCCAGTCTCTCATTCCACTACCAAGCACATTGACATAAGACATCATTTTGTCAGAGACAGCTATGAAAAAGGTTTGATTTCTTTACACCATGTTCCAACAGAGGATCAGTTGGCAGATGTGTTAACAAAAGCTTTAGACACATCTACCTTTACAAATCTGATTTCCAGAATTGGCATGTTAAACATGGATTAAACAAATAAATTTTTTTTAAATAAAATTGTTCAGAAATTAAATATTTTCTTAAAATTGCTGTTTGGTTGAAAAATCTGTTTATAACATCTGATCAGATAAAACAACCACTGTTTCATTCATTTCCACTGTTGGTTGAAAAGTCTGTTTCCAAACATCTGATCAGATAAAACAACTGTTAGTTGAAAAATCTGTTTCAGAACATCTGTTCAGATAAAACAACTGTCCACCTATATATATATATACTATATCTAAAAAAAAAAAAAAAAAATCCAACGGTTGGATCCATCAGCTGTTTGTATCAGTTGTTTACCAAAACAGCTGTTCTCCACCAGATGTTACGTCCATCAGATGATTGCCACGTCTGCTCATATAAACAGATGTTTGGCCACATCAGCGGTTTCATTGAGCCTATAAAAACCCTGTTTTACCACAACAGATGTTACACTGTCTCATTGTATTCAAAATACTGTAAACCGCCTTCTTCACTCTCAAACCCTTCATCAATCTTCAATCATTTTCACCTTCGAAATCCATTATAATGGATCTTCAAGCCAAAGCTACACACAATTGTCTCCCCTATCTGATTAAAACAGATGACAACACTCCATTTCATTCCACCATCGATATTTTCCTTAATTCCAAATACTTACCCATCCTAACCGCCAACGCCCCCATTTATCTGGATACACTCCAAGAATTTTGGTTGAATGCTGAGTTTCTACTACAAGACAAAAAGCCTACATCCATTATTTCCAAAATTGGAGAAACCAGTATCGTCATTACCCCTGATATCATATCCACAACCTTCACACTGAATGACCTGGCAGGTAAGGATTCCTTCACTAAAACAGAGCTTCACACTGAGTTCCAAGAAAGAGGGTACGATGGTCAGATGACTGGATCAACTCTTTTCAAAAAGTTTTTCCCTCCAGTCATGAAATTTTTCTTCCATACTCTTCTTCTTTGTGTCTCTGCTAAGTCCACATCCTTTAATGAAATTCCATTGAGGATGCAATATCTGGGATATGCTATGTTGTCAAATTCTGACTTCAATCTTTCCCAGGGATTGTTCATGGACTTGGTATCAAATGTGAAAGCAGTCAAGTCTGGGTCAAACAATGCTTTTCTTATTTACCCACGAATTCTTAGTGTAATTTTACAAAAATTATTACCAGAAAAAGTTTTCAAAAAGGGTGCTGCTATGCAAATGAAAAGCTTAACTGATGAAACTTTCACAAGAATGCTGGGTGGAAGCACCCAAGAAAAAGTGTCTAAAGTGTCAAAAGTTTCTAAAACACAAACAAAGAGGACAAAGGCAACAACTGTTGTCAAAACCTCTGTTGTTGAGCCCACTGCTCCTGGTGATCATGGCACTACATCCAGTGCTGTGAAACCCACACCAGCCACTTCTAAAAGGAAACATCCATCCACAAAAACCACCACTCAACCACAAATGAGGCTTCTGGATGTTGAGGTACCAGAAGAAACCTCTGTTGCACAACAAAAGCAACCTGAAACCACTGTTGTTACTTCCTCACAACAGTTGGACATACCTCCACCTGACCAAACTCCTCATGAATCCTCTCAAAAGGATCATGTTGTAAGCCAAGGGGACACACATCATGATGCATATGAGTCACTTGACCATATGTTCACAAGCCCCTCTCCCAGGGCTAACTCTCTTCTTACTCCACCACTCTCACCATCACATGTCCCACAAACAATGTAACCTCTGTTTGAAGCAATTGAAAAATCTCAGGAAGATCCCAGTTCCTCTCTTCCACCTCTCACTGAGAGTCTACTCCAACAAGTGACTGGCCCTGAGAATATTCAATCTGCTATCCCACAAACAGAAGAGGAGGTTACACCACCTAGGTTCAATGAAACTCTAGGTGAGTTTTCAAGTGGAGCAGCCACTACTGATGTAGAGACCACTGTCTCACATCAGGACAGTGATTTCATAGCTAAGACTCCCTTGAAGGCAACAACTGTTGAAGCCACTATAGTGTCTCCAAAAACAGTTGGAAGTCCCCAGTACCAAGACAAAGGGGCATCTGATTCACCTATTAGGCCTGAATCAGGTAAAACTACCACTGGTAGGGACTCAGATGATCCTATTCATTTAGGAGATGAGTCAAAATACCAAGAATTGACGGCCAGAGTTTCTGTTATTGAAACCTCTGTTGCTGACATCAAATCTGATGTCAAGCTTCTCCTGAGCTCAATTGCAGATCTCTCCAAGAGTCAACCATCCACTGCTGATATAGCCAATGAGTTATGGAATCAGTTTCCCCCATCATCATAGCTCACAAAAAATTGGCTGATCAGACACATGAAACCTACATGGCTGAGATCAGGAATATGGTAGATGCAAGGTACAAAGATACCCATGCTGATATCAAAGCCATCAAGGACCACCTGCTGAAGACTACTGGCTCTGCCCCTACCACCATCCTCAGGGATGAAACTGATGATGTTTTCACGGCTGATGATGCCAAAAAGGGGGAGAGTGGCAGAGATAGGCTACCAAAATTAGATCCTTTTGGTTGTCCTCCTTCTCAAAAAGGTCAAGCCAAGTCTGCCAAGAAACCAGAGTCTACCAAATCAGCTCCACAACAACAACAACAAGCAACACCAACAGCACCACCACCACAAACCACTGAAAAGAATAAGGCAGTAGATGACTCTGCAAACATAGAAGCTGAAAAGGCTGCTCAGGCCAAACAACAGAGGGCTGACACCTTGGAAGTAAAAGCAGAGTCATTAATTGAACTCAAGAAGAAACAACAAAGGGAAACTGAAGATGTGGGATCCTCTAAAAGGATGAAAAGACCTGCCAAGCATGTTAGAAAACCACCATCTAAGTTGAAAACCTCTGTTGATAAAACCACTGCTACTGAAACCACTGCCACCCAAAACACTGAAACCACTGCTACCCAAACCACTGAAACCACTATACCCAAACCAACACACACTCCTGAACAAACAACCACCAAACCTACATCACCAGCCAAAACCCCAACATCTGCTGGTTCTTCCAAAAGGCCAACAGATGTTAATCCAACCACTGCTACTAAATCACCTTCACCAAAAATCATGTACACAAGGAAGAGAAAATCAACCTTTGTTGTGCATGATGAAAACATACACACATCACCAACCACCATTTCAACTGCCCAATCCACTCCTCCCATCACAGCCATTCCACTCACATCATTCTCACCACATACATCCAAATTCAAATCCCATAGACCACCACCAACCATTACACCATTGGTTGTTCAGTATCCCCTTGAACTTGATCTACTCAAGGGGGAATTACAATCCTTCTACAATACTGAACAGCCATCTGAAAGATCCTTCCCATCTCTCCCAAACTTCCCTGTTCCCCTCAACATTGATACCTATCTAAAATACAAGGGTGAACAGGTGGATGCCATCATCAAGGAGAAATGCAAAGGGAAGGATGACAGGACTGCTCAGGGCATCCATTCGGCAGAGCTTAGCAAACTCAGAAGGATTGAAGACTTTGCTAAGACCCTGAGCAATTCCATGTCCACCATGCCTCTCAGTGTAGATTTGGAGAAGGAGGTAAGGGAATCCCTTCTTGAACAAATAATGGCAACCAAGCCTTACAAAGCAAACAAAAAGCAGTTCAATGGCTGGACTACTCATGCTTTGAGGGAAGAACTGATCAGAATTGAAGAAATGGCCAAAGATCCCAAAGCTAAAGTCTCCACTCCCAATTTTGGCAAAGGCAGAGACCCAGTCAGAGCCTTGAAGTTCAAAAGGATGAGGCAGGAGATTGTAGCTGCCAATTATGGGGAGATGAGGTCTGTTTCCAGATGGTCAGAGCTAAGATTGGTTGAAACCTATAAAAGTCTGGAAGAGAATAGAAAGAAGGATCCCAGCCTTCCAAGAAAACCAATCTACAATGATGAGCCAATGATGAAGAGACCCCAACAGACTTTTAATCTAGACAGCTTACTTGAAACCTCTGATCTCACAGCTGCTGCAAGTAGACAATTCAAAAAGCAGAAGGAGATGTCAGAGGAAGATCAAAGAAAGTTTGCTGACACATTTATCAAGGAAGGGCTCTTCAATCAAATCCATTATTTCTCTGATCCTACAACAGAGAAACTCAGAGAACTCATTGGAAGACCACCTTCACCCAACTCATCAAGAATAAAGGTTCATCTCAGCAAATCCACTGACTCAAAAATTCTAAAGTGGAAGGTCAACAAAGACAACCACGAATTGACATTGCTCAGGTCAGATGGAAAGGTTC
The DNA here is from genome assembly GCA_028751855.1 of Ambrosia trifida. Lineage (NCBI taxonomy): Eukaryota > Viridiplantae > Streptophyta > Magnoliopsida > Asterales > Asteraceae > Ambrosia > Ambrosia trifida. Next base: position 151,229,458 of record CM054122.1, read on the forward strand.
AGAAGATCAGCATGGATGATGCTTACAGCCTTTGTGCAGAAGATCACCAAGCACTGCTAAATCTGGATCTGGAAAGAGATGAAGAAGACCTATTTGCTTTGAACTTTGAACTACAATTCAAAGGTCAAATCAGAGAAAGTCTGATGAGAAATAAAGATCAATGAATAAAGCTGAGTTTTGGCATCATCTGTTCTAGGGGGAGATTGTTGGGTCTGCTGACCTGGAGAAGAATAGATGATTGGAAAGCCAAAATATGCTATCTATTTGATCCTTGTATAAACAGTCTTTTCAACTTGCTTCTCCCAAAAGACTGCTGACCCTAACTACTGTTCTATCCAAACAACTGCTCAACAACTGCTGATATAAAGAACTGCTGAGGAAACAACTGATGAAGAACAACTGCTGACCAAAGGTCTGATGAAGAGCAACAGGTGATACAAGTACTGAAGATCAAAGCACTGCTGGAACCAACAGCACTTAGGCTCCAGCAGTGGATACAAGACCATCAGAGTTTATCTTTAACAGCTGTTTATTATCAGTGCTTTCAATGTAACAGTAGTTTGTATAGCAGATGTTTAAGTTTGTTATTCTGTTAGAGGTCACTGTCTTAGGTGACGTCAGCCTAGGTCATCAGTGGTTTGAGTCAGTCTATAAATAGAACAGTGCATGTACTGTTCTATTGCATCACACACAAAACATTCTCTCTGACAAACAACTGTGTGATCAGGCTGAGGGGGAGTAACTTGTACGATTGTAATCTTTGAATTAATGAAAGCATTCGATCTAAAAGCATTTACTCTCTTGTTTTGATTTACAGTTTATTATTCCGCTGCACTTTCATTCTATTTTCATTTCATTATTATCATCATTTAGTTAAACAATCAAAACAAACAAACTCAGATCCTAACAAAAGGAACATAGAAAAATAGAGTGCACGGATAAAGATAAGAATACTTAGAAATAAATTAGACTTTATATCATGGATCGGAAATACTTTAATGCAAAATAAATGGGAAAATTCGTGAGGTTACATTCTCCCCTACTTTTGAAAACTTCGTCCCGAAGTTATTTAAAAACATAGGTTTGAGGATGGTTGGGTAGAAATTAAGGCAGCCGTGGTTTTGAAAATTTTGGATTAAGGCACGACATGAATTTATAGAATAATCTGCTTTCGAATAATTTGGATAAGAGGTTTGTTATCTGTGAGTTTTAAGGGTAGGATTAGGTGTGTCTTGGAATCGCAAGGCGAATAAGAATCTTAAGTTTTAGAAATCCTAAAAGAAATGCATGAGTTGATGGACTATAGAAAGGCTAAATGAACTACCAGGTAACTAGAGTTTATAATTAGTTTCTCTACCGAAAACCTTGATAGAATTTCACACCACCTTAACGTACCTGTAAATTCATGATTACGTTCCGGACCGCAATCACCAATTTACCTTACATTAGGGTTTTGTGTCCTTCTATTACTCTAAACACACATGTAAGTAATGCAAAATAACCTTGTGATTGAATTGTATACAATGTATCCAAAAATAAGTCCAACTGTTGAGCAGGAAAAAGACTTCTACCAGTCAGTGAGTAAGAAGCTCTACCGATTGTTGAGCAGGTACGATAGCCTCTACCAGTCGTTGAGCAGGTTGTAGGGCCTCTACCGACTGTTGAGCAGGCATGATGACCTCTACCAATCGTTGAGTAGGTTATTTGATACTCTACTAACTGTTGAGCAAGTACTTCATCCTCTATCAGTTGTTTGATTAAGTGTACCAATTTACACACACACATAAATTGCAAATTGATTATATGTACATGTAAGCAATCAAGTATCAAGTATAGCATGTGAGTTGTAATAGAGTTACCCTAGATAAGGTTAATGACTCTAGGTGTGTCTATAGTAAATAGTTTATATTTTATGAGTTCTAGTATCAAATGTTCAAATATGGTAGATAATCGAATCCTCATGTATAACTAAGGATTAAGTTTGATGCAACACACAATCAAGTTTCAATAGTTTGGTTATCATGGGTAACTAGCTCAGAAGGTGAAGGATATGAATTTAGTTCTTGAGAGGATGATGAAAAATCTTGAAGCAGAATCAAGGTTGTGAGAGATAGTGAATGTGAAGATAGTTAATAAAGAGTTTATTTTATAGTAAGGAGATTATGTAGCAGTGTAAATTTTGGGGTTTGGATCAAAGGTTATAATCAAGTGTATAAGAAAACATGATTGTGGTATATGCCAAATATTGTAAAAATTTGAACAAGTTGAAAATGAGTGAGTGTCGATGGAGAATTTAGAGACTAGATATTATTCCTATGGATAAAAAAAATTTTATTTTCAAAATTGGTTTTATACATAAAACAAAAGTTGTTAAATAGTACAAACTAAGTGGGCTTTGATTAAAATATTCCCGTTAGTTGGAGATTTCAAACATGACATTAGGTTTTGAAGATCAAGGTTCTATTAAGTGATTTTTAATAGTTTAAAGCATTATATAGAAAATTGTTTGTTACGTCAATAAATAAACAATTGAATTTAAGTTCGAGGACATCTTTTGACAAAAATATGTACTTTGTAAAGTTACTAGGTAATGAAAATACAACAAGATTTAGAAATCTTTAGTTTGTGCTAAGGTATGAGGTTATAGTTTTTAAAAATAAGTAACATGTGGAGAAATGAAATAATATGATTTGGGTAGCGTGTTGAATATTTAAAAAGTGGCTAAGATGGTAAGGTGAAGTGTGATTGTGAAATCCATAGATGTTTATGAAATGATATTGATTTAAGCTGTAAATTTTTGAGATTTTAGAGCATAGTTTAAGGAAAGTGAGTGTAATCATTTATTCATTAATTAAAACGAATAATTGAAAACGTTGACTTATTAAAACTTCTAGATTCTAATAACATAATGAAGACATGCTTTAGCCTATAAGTGAACACTCATCCCGAGAATTCCCAGGTAGGCATCCGGGTCCCTCGTCTGATTGGGATTTATGCGCAATGCCAGTCCTAGACAGAAAACTCAGAATACAGGCGTTCACCCTTCCAGATTGCACGTGTTCGTTATTAAAATCTAGAACTTCGACGAGATCTTCAAGGTGGTTCAGGCCAAACCTGAGGATTTTTCCTATTAGTCTAAGATTAGATCTTGTGATGGAGAACAATCTTCTTGTAGGGACTAAAGTAGGGATAAGAAGTAGGAGGGGGATAGAGAATAGAAGCAAGTAAGGTTGCAAGTAAAAGGAGCAAGTACTAGTTAAAATCCTATGGTTATAGACTAGATTCTTTTTCTAATAACCTAATTCCCTATAACCATGGCTCTGATACCAATCTGTAACACCCCAACCGATGGCGGAAACATCAAGGCGTCACAAATGAATGATTGTTCAGTAGCTCATGGTAATACATATGTTTAAATAATCCTTTATTTCATTACAAAATTGAATTACATTAAAGTCTACATCAAATAATCAAACAAAGCTTAAAACTTCAAATATCTCCTCATGCTAGCTCTAGACTTCAAGCATCAGTATTTCCTGTTGAGTTTGGAAAAATGGGGGGGTCAACTTGAAGTTGGTGAGAATACATAAGCCATGTCAAGCAAATAGTTTAAGTATAAAAGTTTAGCAATTCATATGTCTATCATAAGTTTAAGTCTACATGAATAAACATAATATGTTGAATCGACATAATCAAACCTCCGACTAGTTTAGGTCCATCCCGTCATCCACGGTTCACCTTAATAATATGTTGGAACGATAACAATCATCCACGCTACCTATGTAGGAGGTACACGTATCCGGGTGGGATTTTCAATCCAATAGATCTATTATTGAGTATCGCCGGCTTGGCCATAGCTAATGATTATGTAATGTTGAAACTCGTTGAAACTGTTGTTGTTGTCTAATTCATGAGGCATTAAAGTTTACAACTAGACATGCATGTAGAATTGCTTAAGTATAATGTTGCAAGTATGAAGAATTGCATAAACATGGTTACGTTAACTCACCTTAGCAAAGTATTAAGTCTCGAGAAATAGAATATGTTGAGCCCCAAAGTTGCCAATTACAAGAGCTTATAATCAAAGCTTCAATTGTAGAAGTAATAGACTATAGAAGAAAGGTATGAGGGAATGTTTAATCGATTTAGAGGTGCAAAGTATAATGGGTCATAGGTGGGTTTTTATACTAGTTTTGAAGTCAATTAGCCATTAAAATTGGTCAACACCATAAAGTAAGGTTTTATGATGAATTGACTATTTGACTAAGACTTTGACTGTTTGACTAAGACTTTGACTAATTGACTCAAGGCTTTATTTAAGAAATAAAAAAAAATCATTAGTTTGAATTAGAAAATAAAAAAAACATCGTCTTATAAAATGACGATTTTATAAATAGAATTAGGATAGGACATATGTCATGATTGAGGATTTTTTTTTTTAAGTACAATGATAAAAGGAACTTAGAAAAATAGAGTGCACGGATAAAGATAAGAATACTTAGAAATAAATTAGACTTTATATCATGGATCGGGAAATACTTTAATGCAAAATAAATGGGAAAATTCGTGAGGTTACATGAATGTCATCAGTTGTTGTCTTTTATCTTCTTCAGCAACTCTCTCTAACTCTTCTAACTCACCCAACTTTTCTTCATATTTTTCAAGCTTTTCACTGTAGCTCAAGTCATCCCTTGCTTCTAGGTTGTTCCAAATTTTATCATCCTTTGCCTTCTTTTGTGCTGCCCTTAAGCTCTTCTCCAATAGTTCTTTAGACATTGATATGGGAGCAGGATTTAAGACATTTGTTTGAGTGGGTGCAGGCATTGGAATTTGAGCTAGAGTGGGTTCAGTTGCCTTAAAAGGTTGTTCTTCTTCAATATAGGAAGTGTTAACTGTTGAAGGGTTGATCTGAGTATCAACTACTAAAGGATTGTCTTTAGTACTTTCTTGGACTTCAGCAGTTTCTTAATTTTGGCCCTGGTATTTATTAGCTGCTTCTTTAAGGAGCCTTTCTTGATGTTCTTGTTGCTTTTGGGCTTCCCTTAGCAGTTGTGCCTCTCTTGCCTTTTTACTGGCTTCAAGTGACACCTTTGGTTCCTTAATCTTCTCCCCCTTTTTGGCTTCATCCACTTCTGAAAACCAAGCAGGTAGAGGAGTTACACCAGATAGTTTAGCAAGCTGTCTTGTGTTGTTATCTATCTTTCTTGACAGCTCACCAAGTTTGTTGTTGATCATCTCAAGTTGAGTGTTGTTCTTCAACTCCAAAGCAGTGGTAAAGTTCTTGAGATGTTGAGAAATTAGGGTATTCATCATCTAGTATAGGGGACCAGCTGGGCTGCATAGGTGGTTCAGGTCTATGCTAGATGATCCAGTGAATTGGGTAGGCTTTTGATGTGGAGGGGGTGTTTTTGGGTGATCTTCAGTATGAACTGAAGATGCCACTCTAGGGGAATCAAGGTTTAAGTGGTCTTTAACCTGATCCTTTATGACTAGTGTTGGGTCTACTGACCTGGAGAAGAACAGATGATTGAAAAGCCAAAATGTACTACTCAGTTGATCCTTAGAAATATACAGCATTTACAAGATACTTCTCCCAAAAGACTGTTGACCCTAACATCTGCTGTACTCAACAACTGTTGGAAACAACTGCTGCTGCAAAGGACTGCTAGAGAACAAGTGCTGACTAAAGGTCTGATGAAGAACAACTGCTGACTAAAGTGCTGAAGACTAAAGGTCTGTTGGAGCCAACAACACTTAGGCTCCAACAGATGATACAAGACCATCAGAGTTTTCCCCAACAGCAGTTTACCTTTCAGTGTTTTACAATGTAACAGTAGTTTGTATTTAACAGATGTTTTATGTTGTTATTCTGTTAGAGGTCACTGTCTTAGGTGACGTCAGCTTAGATCATCAGTGGTTTAGATTTGTCTATAAATAGAACAGTGCTTGTACTGTTCTATTCATCACTCAAAACATTCTCTGAGACAAACAATTATTCTCTTGTTTTGATTTATAAGTTTATCATTCCGCTGCACTTTCCATTTATATTCACTTCGTTCATCACATCTTTTATATAAACAAATCAAACTCAGATCCTAACAATTAGTATCAGAGCTTGGTCAATTAAATTCGATCTAATCAATCAATTTAATATAAACAGATCAGCTCACAATTATTGATATCGTTTATTTGTCGGATTGAAAATAGAGTAATAGTTTATTTTCGATTCAACCGTTTATAAACAGACTTTGTTTTCGAAAAATCAGAGAATGGCTTCAATCAATCATAATCCACACAACACTGGCACGAACAACAAGCCACTGATGCTTCTCAGATCTGAATACAATATCTGGCAACGTCGGATGAGCCATGTTCTAGGTCAACAGAACACTGGGTGTTGGAAGTCGGTTATCTTCGGACCACATGTTCCGATGGTGCCGAGTACCGAAGATCCCAAGGTTCAGGAGCCTAAGAAACTTGAAAACTACTCCGACCCGGATTTCCAAAAGATTGAGTTAGATGCCAAGGCCTTCAGTATTGTGGCCATTGCTATACCAAATGATATCTATGCTAGGCTGTTACACTGTAACAGTGCAAAGGAGTTGTGGGATGCACTGAAAGAACAATTTGGTGGGACTGAAGAGGTTATTGAAAACAACCGTGAAATACTTAACCAACAATATGAAACATTCAGTCATGTTAAAGGAGAGTCATTAACAAAACAATTTGAGAGGTTTAACTGTCTCATTAGTGAACTACAACTGGTTGGTCTAACTTACCCTCATTCAACTTTGAACCATAGGTTTTTAAGATCACTACCAGATAAATGGGACACTAATGCAATAGTTATGAGAAACTCAATTGGATTCAAGGACCTATCACTAACCCAGCTTCATGGTAAGCTCTTGACCTATGAGAGAGAGCTTAACCAGAAAAAGAAGCTCCAGGACTCTGGAAAAGTGTCTGATGACTATGTATTTGGTAATACGACACTTCTGGGTCATGATGAGGTGCCTAATAATAGTAAGGATCAGAGTTATGATCATTTCATTGACATAACTTCAGGTTTTAATTCAGGTTTTAACTCTGATACTTATTCACCAAACTATGCTTTCACAGTAAGTGGTGGTGATATCCAGGCATCTGATAACATATCCTTTGAGTATGATGACTTAAAATACTTTGACCCTGATGATTTGGAAGAAATGGACATTATGCACCAATTGGCCCTTCTCAGTGTAAGAACTAACAATTTTTACAAGAAAACTGGGAGAAGGTTTCCAGGGTTAACTGGCAGGTCAAAAGTGGGGTTGGATAAATCAAAGATAAAGTGTTATAAATGTCATAGACTTGGTCATTTTGCTAGGGAATGTAGGAGTCAACATGGTACACCTATGATTACTTATCCAAATCAAAGGCCACAGACCAACACTTATCAAGTTTCCCATAAAACCCCTAGACCAAATGTGCAAAACACTCCTCATTTTGCACAGTCCTCAAACACTGTTCCTGTTCAGTATGTCCAAACCACTGTTCCTCAGATCCACTATGTGCAAACAACTGTTGCTCAGGCACAAATGCCAATGACTGCTGCTCCACCCTCGGCCCCTGTAGAGACCAGTCAACAGAGTTTCTTCATACAAGGCTTTGTTGATTGTAGCAGTCTACCAGATGAGTTGACAGATGAAAAATTTGCACTAGTTGCCAAAGCTGAAAATGAACCAGAAAATTTCTGTTTCATGGCTATGGTAGAAGAGGTTGAATCTGAGGAGGTGGTAACTGAATCTGTAGTTGTGACTGATGATATTGTTGATGAGGTAGTTGCAGATGAAAAATTTGAAGAAGTGGTTGTGAGTCTCTCAGATCCCTAGGGTGCATCTGATGATTGTGAGTGCAAGTGTGATTTTGCATTGAGGGCTGCTGCTATGGTATCTCCTCAAATCCTTAAAGATTTGTGTTCTGACAAATGTGTAATAGCATTTTGTTAATCAAAGAGGTAAATGAAAAACTTAGGAAGAAAATTTTAGATGTTGAAGTTAAATTTTAGAAACTTTCAAAAGAGTTAAAATCAAATTTGACTGAAAAAGAATCTGAAATAAGCAGCTTAAAACATGAAGCAACTATAACCAAAGACCAACTCCAAACTATGATAACTAAATATCATAGTTGCAAAAGTGAGCTTGAGTCCACCTAAGTTGAATGTCAGAAATGGGTGGAATCATGTAAAGGTTTTGAGAGGCTCCTCAACAAACAAACCAAAAGTCATGTGAAGTTTGGGTTTGGTTTTGAAACCACTGCTCCAGCTTTTGAAAACACTAACAAAAGGGATCAAAAGTTAGTTGAGGTAGTACCAACTAATTTGAAGGGTCAAGAGATTAAAATCACTGAACCTAATGGCAAGAAAATTATTCTTGAAAAACCAGAAGGTTCCTCATCATTCACTGAACTTGAAAAATATGAATTTAAACCTACTTGGTCTGATGAGTGTGATACTCTTGAGAACTTCAAACCAGTAAATTTCAAAACTCTTGATGGGAAGACAGCACCATAGGCAAAGGTCATTCCCTAGAAAAACCTTCCAGCAGATGCTCAAACATCTGTTGAAAAGAATGTTGAAAAAGGGAAGAAGAAAGAAAAGTCTGTCCATTTGTTCTGTGATTTCTGTGAAAAGAAGAATCATGTTACTAAAAACTATTTTCTTCTAAAAGAATATGATATCAACAAAGGAACAAGTGTGTGTGATTCCAAGGCCACATGCTAAATATGTGGTAAAAAGAATCACAAAACCAAAGAGTGTCTGTATCTCAAAAATTTTGATGTCAAAATACAAGAGTACAAGGCTAAAACTCTGGCAAGTCAAGTGGTGAGTACTCCAAAAGGAAAACCCAAACAGACTTATGCACCAGTCCAAACATCTGTTACCAAAAGTCTTGAAACATCTGCTCCCAGGGATGTCCAAGTAACATATGCTCCACCCATAAGCAAGTACCCAAGAGGATATGGACAACCACCATGTCATAGTCTGTCACATGTTTATGAAGAACCAAAGAGGCCTTCTAAACCAAGAGTGAACAGAAATCCCTATGGATACTATCATCTATCAGGAAGTGATCAAACAACTGTTGCACCAAGTGTTGACATTCAAGCACTGGCAAATGGTCAGCAACAGTTGTTGAACTTGATTCAAAAACTAGTTCAAACCACTGATCATCTTCCTAAGCTTAAGAATGAAAAGTCTGTGGACCCATCCAAAGCCAACTTGGCTTTGGACACTCACCAAAACTAATTCATTACTGATGTGCAGGGGGCTTTTGCTTGTTTAGATAGTCTTTGGTATGTAGATAGTGGAGGCTCCAGGCACATGACAGGATGTAGAGCCCTTCTTCTGGACTTCTTAGCTCATGGAGGGGGTGATATATTCTTTGGTAATGATTCAAAAGGTAAGGTGTTGGGTTCAGGGACTGTTTAGGCTGGGAAACTCAAGTTTGAAAATGTCAATCTTATTGATAATCTTAAATTTAATCTTCTTAGTGTATCACAAATGAGTGACAAAGGTTATGGCTCATTCTTCACTAAGAAAACTTGTAAGATTATTGGGCCATAAGTGGTGAAAAAGATTGATACCATCATTGCTGAGAGCAAAGCATAATTTGTTGCTCATAGGAGTGGTAATGTGTATGTAGTTGATATGTTGAAGGACAATCGTATGGTAAATGTCTGTCTGTTTTCTGCTGCCTCCACAAAGGTGACAGAATTGTGGCATAGGAGACTGGGTCATACCAACCTTCAAACTATCAACTCACTCTCCAAACAAAGCCTTGTCAGAGGTTTACCATCAAAAGAATTCAAATGTGATGAGCATTATGTTTTCTGCTTAAAAGGAAAACAACATAAAAGCTCTTACAAATCATTGATGAGTCCAAAACAAGTCAATGTCTACAACTGTTGCACATGGACTTGTTTGGCCCAGTTAAAATCGTGAGTCTTGTAGATGCATTTTGTGCGACTAATGCTTTGGATTACATTTAACATATGTTTTTGTCATCAGTCGAAGGAGTCTCCAGTTGGTCGAAGGAAGGTTTTTGAACGGTCGAAGGAAGCTTAAAGGTTTAAAGGAGAACAGGAGGTCGAAAGTAGAAATAGATTTTAATGTATTGCTTGGTTCGACCAGTATGTTTGGTCGAACTTGCACATTCGACCATACTATATGGGCGAATGTGCAGGCCTATATAAGGTCAAGTTCAATTTTGAGATGTAAGTTTTGGTCATTTTGTTTTCCCTCCAGTTTGTGTTCTCCCTAGGGTTTTGAGTCAACTTTGTACACGTCTTTTATTGATTATAAACATCTTTTTAACGTGTAATTGAGTATGATTATGAATGAAATGAATGTTTTAATGATGATTTCTGCGTTTTGTTGATATTATTATCATTTTGTAACTGATTCAAGGATTCCGCACATGAATTAGTAGACTTGTTTGATCAATACAATTGTTTTTGTCAATTCGATCCTTTTACAAAGTGGTATCAGAGCCATATGGATCAAACAACTACAATTTGATAATAGTACAGCTGATTTGGACCCTATTTTGATCAAAAACTTTCTGTTTTTCATTGATAAACTGATTTGGTGATAAATTTATTGATTAGAGCTTGTTTTCATGGATAAAATGCATAATTCTCTAAACGGTCGAATGTGAGTGTTCATGTGAAAATTTCACATTCAAACCCTTTTTCTACATTCGAACCTTTCAGTAGGGTCGAAGGTGGAAAAAGCATCACATTCGACCTAGTCAAACGGTCGAATGTGGAGCCAATATATCCCAATCTTTACTCATTCGACCCTATTCGAAAATTTTCAAATTTTTCTAAGATAGGGTCACCTTGTTGTTAGTGATTTCTAAACTGTATCATTGTCTTCGTCATACTTCACTAATCATTTTGCACCAAATTTTGCAGGTTATTATACAGATTTCAGTGTTTAATCCTTGTTTATAAGTTCGAGCCCTAACCGTTCTTAAAACTGGATTAAAACATGATAATTGGATGAGTTTTTGATTAGGTTTCATTGATTAAGTGTTTTAGGGGGAGAATATCCAAAAACATTGGTTTAAATAACAACAGATTGCATAATCGATTGTTTAAACTTTTCAAACCCTAGTTTTTGATTAAGAACACATAATCAATGAATGATTGTTGAAATTGATCATTGGAAAAGCTTAATCGGTAGTGTTAGATGCTTTCCAAATCAAAATGGCAGTTTAAAACGACCAAAATTGAAATCTGAAATTTGAAGAAGATGAACAGTCACCTTCGTCCCTTAACAAACGGTCGAATGTGACAGTTTGGGCGAAGGAGAATGTTCAAACGGTCGAATGAAGATCAGATGGTCGAATGAATAAATTTTTCAAAATGTTTTACATTCGAACCCTCAGATTTTCACATTCGAGCCTACTATTTCACATTCGAACCATCGATTGGTCGAATGTAGAAGTTGAAAACCTAATTTTTCAAATTTTGTTTATTTTGTCCGTTTTAACATGTTTGTTTTGATTTGTTTTGCAGTTTAACAATGTCTGAACAGGAAAGTGGGAGTGTTCCTGCTGGATCATCTTCACAGGCAGCCGAGAAGGAAAAGAATGATGATTTACCGTTTGAATCTGCACACAACTGCTGTGCATATTTAGGCGATGTGAAGAAACATACAGAGTTTGCTGGGATTATACAGTTCTTGAAGAGGAGTAGAGTGATTGATGCGATTGCTACACCAGCTATCATTTACCGTGATCACCAACAGGAGTTCTGGACCAATGCGAAGATGGATTTCTGGGAAGGAGAATCATCACTCGTTAGTAAGATTCAGGGGGAGCTGGTGATCATCTCTGAGAATGACATCAAAGAAGCATTGAAGCTGGAGGATTTTAAGACGGATCCCAGGGAACTAAGTTGCACTGAACAACGGAAATGCTTTTTACGAATGAAGTACAACGGACCTATCACTGACGGTTCGTTACATAAAGGAAAGCTATGTCCTCAGTTCAAATATCTTGCACATGTGATGATTCATGTTTTCGGATCAGCAAGTGGTGGATACGATTTGATGAGAAAGAGCATCAGCTTATTGATGGTGGCTTTAATATTGAACAAACCGTTCAATGTGTCTGGTATGCTGATGGAACATATGTTAGAACCTGTGAGAGGGTTAAGGAGCATGAAATTTTTGTTATATCCTAGATTTCTTCAGATGATTTTTGATTCGAAGTATAAGAATTTGAAGAGAGATCCTAAACAGATTATTGTTCAGGAGCACATGAATCTGAACACTCTTGCTAGGATGAAGGCATATAAGGGTGTACCATTGAATGAACGACCACCGATGAAGAATCTTTTTGGTCACCTGATCAAGATAGATTATGAAGACCCAGGTCAGGATAAGGTGAGAAATGATAACAGTGGATCAGATGAAGACAATCCTTTACATCCAGTAGACCCTGATGCTAAACGAAAGCGTCAAGTGGTGAATGTTGGAGCAAAGAGTGGAAAGGGTAAGGAAAAAGAAACTGAAGCTGAAGCAGAACCAGCTAAGAAGAAGAAAGTTTCAAAGAGGAAGAAAAGTATTGCGAAGAAAGGATTATATTTGGTAGATGAGGCGTCTGTAGACTCTGAAGAGATGCAAGAGGATGAGAGATGGGACTCTAATGCTGAGACAGTGAAGAGCACCACGCCCAAGGCCACTGTGGCTGGTGAGTCTGTCAGTCTCAACAAGTCGTTGGAGGAACAGAGTACTAAAAGCCCTATTCATTTGGATGAAACTGATGAGGGTTTAGGCTTGGGATCAGAAGATTTTCCTGGATCGCCAAAGCAAGGTGAGAAACAAAAGAAACCACAGTTTAAGAAGAAAGAAAAAGTTTTGAGACCTATGGAGAAGAGAGCTAGAGACATTGAGACATTGATTGCTGGTAAGAAATTGCCACCAGCATCTAGCTCAAAATCACCGATCACATCTCCAGCTTCTAAGAAGCAAAAGACAGCATCAGAGACTGTTAAAGAGACTGAATTACCAGTTAATGAGTTTAATGAGGCACTGGATAGAGTGCTGAAAAAGATAAAGAAAGGAAAGTTGCCTGCTGCTGAAGCTTCTACACGCAAGGTCACAGTAGATAGTGATGTTATGAATGTTGTGAACCAGAAGCTTGCTGATATGATGAAAATAATTAATCAGCAACAAGCAGAGATAGAACAATTGAGAAACAATGATAAGAAGATGTTAGACGTTGTGGAAACATCTCATGAGAATTAGGAAGCTCTTGAAGCCAAGATTAAACAACTTCGAAAAGAAAACAAGAAGTTGTTAAAGCATGAACAGAGGAACACCAGGAGATTTATTGCGTTAAAAGAGGAGAATAAGAAGCTGAAAGAGAGTAACAAGAACATGGATAATTTGATTAAAGACTTGAACTCTAGAGCTCTTCAATTGCAAGCTGGTGAAGAGGATAAAGAGCGAGATGAAGAAGAAGTTGATTTCGAACCATCTGATAATGAAGAGGAGGAAGATGAGGAGTTAGATAATGATGCTGGCAATACTTCTCAGAAGAAAAAGAAAGATGATGGTGACGATGATGGTTCTGATAATGATTCTGGTGAAGGAAACAGCTCTGCAAGCTCAGATAGTGATGATGATGATGACGATACTGATAAATACAAGTGTGAGAAAAGAGGATCTGGAAAAAGGTGAAGGAGGATCCAGCTCAAAAGCTCCTGGAGGATCTGTTGATGATGATATCTTTTGGAATGAGAAGCTAAGATTACTATCAGAAGATGATAAAAAGATGTATCGCTAGATGTTAACAGATAGAGTATGGACGATAGATATGACTAGCAGATTTCTTGAGATTTTTGAATCCAGTGACATGAGATATGAGTTGGAGTATAACGATCCAGATTTGGAGGATGGAGAAGTTTCTGTGGCGATGTCGAAAGAGATATTAGAAGGTTTGGCAAAACAAGTTGGGAAGACGTTGGAAGAATTATCAGCTGATAATCAGATTCACAATGTACCTGAAAAAGAAGCAGGTAATCATTCAGATGATCGAGATGTGCCTGTATTTGAGGAGGTTGAGATTGAAGACATAACCAGCGAGGAATATCCAGAATATTTCAAGAAAAATAAAGATTCTGGATTTCCTGAATTTACAGATGATTTGTTGAATGAAGCCGAGAAACTTGCTCAGGAAAAGAGTAAGAAATTTGTTGAAGAAGTATTTCAAGGGCATGATAAACCGAGCACAGAACAATCTGATAGTTTGAAGGAGTTATTGAGGAAACTGGAGGAGAAAGAGGCTAATCGTCCTAAGACAGAGATTCAGGGAAGTTTTTACAAGTTACACAATGAGATGTTCAAAGGTAGAGCGTTGGGATGGAAGTTTGTGAAACAGTTAAAGTGTGTAGCTGTTAAATAGGAAAAAGGAATACTTTATTTTGAAAGATTCCATGATCTGAAGACACTTCTATACTGGGCAATTCATGATGTTTGTAGGCATGAGATGACTGGATCTGTGAACGATCATGTTGCTTATTTTGCTGATCGTATGTCGAGAGAAAGCAAGACGAGATGGAATTTATTCACTCCACAGTATCCTAAACGGATTGTTCATAAGAAGGATATTGATGCTATAACTGGTATGCCTAAGGTAACGTTAAAGTACAAACCACCTAAAGTGTTTAAACATATTCCGTTGATGCAGATCCCTCAACACTTTCCTAAGGATTTCATCTGGTGGTACTATGATTGGAAAACTGCAGAGGCTGTGATTGTGTTGAAAGATGGTGTGAAAGATTTCAAGAAGATACACATATTTGATCCTATGTGGTTGATTAACTGCTCACATGAGGATATTATTATGTTGTATTATAATCCGATTTATAGTGAGGTGAAGGATTGTGATCAAGCAAGCAAATACAAACGTGTGGTATTCCTGTGCTTTGCTTATGATATAAATGTTGGATGTGATTATGACAAGAAGCTTGGTAAGTTTGTGAAGGTTCAAGATGTTCCTGAAGTCACGAAAAAGAAACCTAAACAAGCTTATGAACCGGTGATGACCAAAGAATAGAAGAAGCAATTGCACATTAAGCTGATGAACAAAAGGATGGATGAAGAACGTCGACTCAAACAATCCAAGCAATAGTCGAGGGGGAGTTTGTAGATGCATTTTGTGCGACTAATGCTTTGGATTACATTTAACATATGTTTTTGTCATCAGTCGAATGGTCGAAGGAGTCTCTAGTTGGTCGAAGGAAGGTTTTTGAACGGTCGAAGGAAGCTTAAAGGTTTGAAGGAGAACAGATGGTCGAAAGTAGAAATAGATTTTAATGTATTGCTTGGTTTGACCAGTATGTTTGGTCGAACCTGCACATTCGACCATACTATATGGGCGAATGTGCAGGCCTATATAAGGTCAAGTTCATTTTTGAGATGTAACTTTTGGTCATTTTGTTTTCCCTCCAGTTTGTGTTCTCCCTAGGGTTTTGAGTCAACTTTGTACACGTCTTTTATTGATTATAAACATCTTTTTAACGTGTAATTGAGTATGATTATGAATGAAATGAATGTTTTAATGATGATTTCTGCGTTTTGTTGATATTATTATCATTTTGTAACTGATTCAAGGATTCCGCACTTGAATTAGTAGACTTGTTTGATCAATACAATTGTTTTTGTCAATTCGATCCTTCTACAAGTCTAAGAAGAAAAAGAGTTTGTCTTGTCATAGTTGATGATTTTTTAGGTTTACATGGACTTACTTTTTACACTCTAAAGATGAGACTGCGGGTATCTTGAAGGACTTTGTCACCAAAGTTGAGAAACAATATGACTTGCTAGAGTTTAAAAATAAGGAGTTGGATGATTTCTGTGTGTCAAAAGGGATTGTGAGGCAGTACAGCATCCCAAGAACACCAGAGCAAAATGGGGTGGTTGAGAGGAAAAATATAACTCTCATTGAAGCTGCAAGAACCATGCTAGCAAATTCTGGTTTGCCATTGTCCTTCTGGGCAGAAGTTGTAAACAGTGCTTGCTATGTTCAAAACAGAGTTTTGATCAACCCAAGACATCAAAAGACTGCTTATGAAATTTTGTTCAAAATCAAACCATTAATCTCATTTTTCCAAAATCTTTGGCTGCCCATGTTTCATTTTAAATCTTAAAGATTCCATTTCAAAATTTGCAGCCAAAGTAGATTGTGGATATTTTCTAGGATATTCTTCTACTGCCAAGGCATATAAAGTGTTTAACACAAGGACCAAGACAATAGAAGAAACTCTGAATGTAAAGTTCAATGAACTTTCATCCTTAAAAATCCTAGCAAATCCTGCTGAGTTGTTTGATTTAGATAAATTTAAATTTGCAGATATTACTGTCAAAACTAACAGTGCATGTATTTCACAATCTCCACAACAAGACTAGAGAACAGATGTTGTGATTCCAAGTCACTATAAAGTCTATTCTGCATCAGAGGAAGCAGCTGTTCAAAACAACTGTCAAAATTCTGTCACAGCTGAGTCAGCCACTGTTGGCCAGTCTTATCCTCAAACCACTACTTCACCATTTACATCCACTGCTCAATCATCTGTTGACAAAAGTCAAACATCTGTTGACAAAAGTCAGTCCAGTTTTACACCACTTGGACCCATTCCCCCACCTCCATTGGGTCAACACTTTTCAAAAAGTTTTTCCCACCAGTCATGAAATTTTTATTTCATACCCTCCTTCTCTGTGTCTCTGCTAAGTCCACTTCCTTCAATGAAATCCCATTGAGGATTCAGTACTTGGGTTATGCTATGTTGTCAGACTCTGACTTCAAATTATCCCAGGGACTGTTTATGGACATAGTATCAAATGTGAAAGCTCTAAAGTCTGGGTCTAATAATGCTTTTCTGATTTACCCAAGAATTTTGAGTGTAATCCTTCAAAAGGTTTTACCAGAAAAAGATTTTAAAAAGGGTGAGCCTGTTCAAATGAAGAGTCTAACTGATGAAACTTTCACAAGAATGTTGGGTTCAACTACCCAAGAAAAAGTGTCAAAAGTGTCAAAAGTTTCCAAAACACAAACAAAGAGGACTAAGACAAAAACTGTTGTCCAAACCTCTGTTGTTGAGCCTGCTGCTCCTGGTGATCATGGCACTACATCCAGTGCTGTGAAACCCACACCAGCCACCTCCAAAAGAAAACGTCCATCCACAAAAACCATCACTAAACCCAAAAGGGGGCCTCTGGAAGATGAGATACCAGAGGAAAACCCTGTTGCAACACAAAAGCAACAAGAAACCACTATTGTTACTTCCTCACAACAGATGGATATATCTCAACCTGAACAAACTCCTCATGAATCCTCACAAAAGGATCATGTTGTAAGCCAAAGGGAAACACATCATGATACATATGAGTCACTTGACCATATGTTCACAAGCCCCTCTCCTAGGGCTAATTTTCTTTTCACTCCTCCACCTTCACCAAAACATGTCCCTCCAACCATGCAACCTCTGTTTGAGGCTATTGATAAAACTCAGGAAAATCCCAGTTCCTCTCCTTCACCCATCAATGAGAGTATATCTCCACAAGTGACTGGGACTGAGGAAAATCAATCAGCCATCCCACAAGCAGAAGAGGAGGTTACACCCCTAGAGTTCAATGAAACTCTAGGTGAGTTTTCAAGTGAAGCAACCACTACTGATGTAGAGACCATTGTCTCACAACAGGACGGTGGTTACATAGCTAAGACTTCCTTGAAGGAAACAACTGATGAGGCCACTATAGTGTCCCCAAAATCAGTTGGAAGTCCCCAGAACCAAGAAAAAGGGGCATCTGGTTCTCATCCTTTGGACTCACCTCCTAGGACTGAATCAATTACAACTACCACTAGTAGGAATCCAGATGATCCTATTGACTTAGGTGATGGGTTAAAATACCAAAAATTGACGGCCAGAGTACAGTCCATAGAAACCTCTGTTGCTGATATCAAATCAGATATCAAGAAAATATTGGGATCATTGGCTACTCTTACCAAGAGTCAACCATCCACTGAAGATATTGCTAGTGAGCTATGGAAGTCTGTTTCCCCCATCATCATAGCTCACAGAAAACTAGCAGATCAGACACATGAAACATACATGGCTGAAATCAGAACTATGGTGGATGCTAGGTACAAAGATACCCAAGCTGACATTAAAGCCATTAAAGATCATTTGATGAAGACCACTGGCTCTGCTCCCACCATAATTCTCAGAGATGAAGATGATGATGACTTCACTGTTGATGATGCCAAAAAGGGGGAGAGTGGTAGGGATAGATTGCCAAAACTAGATCCTTTTGGTTGTCCACCCTCACAAAAGGGAAAATCAAAGTCTGCCAACAAACCAGGGTCTACCCATACAGCACCACAACAACAACAACAACAACCAAATGTTCAAACCTCTGCTACTACTGAAACTGCCAAAACCAGCAAAGCAAAGGAAGTTGGTACCTCTGCTAATGAAAAAGCTGAAAAGGCTGCTGAGGAAAAGCAAAAGAGGGCTAACACCTTGGAAGTTAAAGCAGAGTTTTTGGTGCAATTGAAGAAAGAACAACAGCAAGAAGTTGAAGATGTGGGTTCCTCTAAAAGGAAGACAATGCCTGCCAAACATGTCAGACAACCACTATCCAAACTTTCTGCTAAAACCACTGCTACCAAAACCACTACTGCCACCAAAACCATTGATACCACCACAACATCTAAACCTACCACTACAACCACCAAACCAACCACTGAACCTACTACCACAACCACCAACACACCATCTACAACCACTCCACCACCTAAATCCCAAACATCTGTTGGTTCTACAAAAGTGCCAACAGATGTTAACACAACCACTGCTGCAACACCACCATCACCAAAAATCTTGTACAAAAGGAAGAGAAAATCTACCTTTGTTTTACAGGATGAAAACATTCACACATCACCACTTCCTACTTCAACCACACAATCTACACCTATATCAGCCATTCCACTTTCATTATTCTCACCACATATTTCACAATTCACATCCCATAGACCACCACCAACCATTACACCATTGGCTGTTCAGTATCTTCTTGAACTTGATCTACTAAAGGGGGAAATGCAATCCTTCTACAATACTGAACAACCATCTGAAAGATCTTTTCCATCTCTTCCAAATTTTCCTGTTCCCTTAACATAGACAAATATCTTAAATACAAGGCTGAACAGGAAGATGCAATCATCAAAGAGAAATGCAAAGGGAAAGATGACAGGAGTGTTCAGGGCATCCATTCAGCAAAGCTTAGCAAACTGAGAAGGATTGAAGATTTTGCTAAGACCCTGAGCAACTCCATGTCTACCATGCCTCTCAGCGGTGACATGGAAAGGGAGGTTAGGGAATCACTTCTTGAACAAATCTTGTCAACCATGCCCTACAAAGCAAACAGGAAACAGTTTGCAGGCTAGACCACTCATGCTCTCAGAGAAGAACTCATAAGAATTGAAGACATGGCCAAGAAAGGCAGAGATCCAACAAAGGTCTCTGCCCCTGACTTTAAGAAAGGCAGAGATCCAGCCAGATCCTTGAAATTCAAGAGAATGAGACAAGAGATTGTGGCTGCAAAGTATGGAGAGATGAGGTCTGTTGCTAAATGGTCAGAGCTGAGGCTGGTTGAAACTTACAAGAAATTGGAAGAAAACAAGAAGAAAGATCCTACCTTTCCTAGAAAACATGTCTACTCTGATGAAACTTTGATGAAGAGACCTTAACAGGCTTTTACATTAGACAACCTACTTGATCTATCTGCTGCTGCAAGAAGACAATTCAAAAAGAATAAAGAAATGTCTGAAGAAAATCAGAAGAAGTTTGCTGATACTTTTATAAAGGAGGGCCTCTTCAATCAAATACACTATTTCTCTGATCCCACTTCGGAAAAACTCAGAGAATTCAATGGGAGACCTCCATCACCAAACTCATCCAGAATAAAAGTACATCTCAGCAAATCCTCTGATTCAAAAATTCTAAAATGGAAGGTCAACAAAGACACCCATGAATTGACTCTGCTCAGATCAGATAGAGAAGCTCAAAGGCTAAGCATGGATGATGGATATGGCCTGTGTGCAGATGACCTCCAAACACTGGTGAACCTTGAGCTTGAAAGAGATGTTGAAGACCTCTACTCATTGAACTTTGAGTTACAATTCAAAGGTCAAATCAGAGAAAGTCTGATGAGGAATAAAGATTAAGAATAAAGATTAGTTTTGGCATCATCTGTTCTAGGGGAAGATTGTTGGGTCTGCTGACTTGGAGAAGAACAGATGATTGAAAAGCCAAAATATACTACCTAGTTGATCCTTAGAAATAAACAGCATTTACAAGATACTTCTCCCAAAAAACTGTTGACCCTAACATCTGTTGTACTCAACAACTGTTGGAAACAACTGCTGCTGCAAAGGACTGCTAGATAAACAATTGCTAGAGAACAACTGCTGACTAAAGTGCTGAAGACTAAAGGTCTGTTGGAGCCAACAACACTTAGGCTCCAACAGATGATACAAGACCATCAGAGTTTTCCCCAACAGCAGTTTACCTTTCAGTGTTTTATAATGTATCAGTAGTTTGTATTTAACAGATGTTTTATGTTGTTATTCTGTTAGAGGTCACTGTCTTAGGTGACGTCAGCTTAGATCATCAATGGTTTAGATTTGTCTATAAATAGAACAGTGCTTGTACTGTTCTATTCATCACTCAAAACATTCTCCAAGACAAACAATCACAGAGTGTTCAGGCTAAGGGGGAGTACTTGTATATTGTAATCTTTCAACTAATGAAAGCATTCGATTGAAAACAATTATTCTCTTGTTTTGATTTATAAGTTTATTATTCCTCTGCACTTTCCATTTATATTCACTTCGTTCATCACATCTTTTATATAAACAAATCAAAACAATCAAACTCAGATCCTAACAACTAGCTCTTTGAGCTTAGATACATCAGATTCAGGACCTTCACAAGTAGCCGTCAATTCATATTTTGGAGATTTTGAATCATCATCGAAATCAATGGAATCATCTGAATCCCTGGTGACATCCTCAATGAGGACATCTGTAACACCCCAACCGATGGCGGAAACATCGGGATGTCACTTATTGATGATTGTTCAGTAGCTCATGGTAAATAATAAGTTTCAATAATTGATTTAAATAAATTACATACAATTGTTCTAAAAAAATTTGTACATCAAAATGAAAAAAATACTAGATACACATCTTCAAGCATTAACTCTAATCTTCAAGGAAGCTAGAACCTGAAACATGTTAAGTTTGAAAATATTTTGGGTCAACAAACGTTGGTGAGAATTACATAGGTTTGAATATTGAATAAAATTTGTACAATTCGAGTGTCATGGCAAGTCTAGTCCATATGTGAAAACAATACTACCCCGTAAATCGTGTGCATAATCAAACCTTCTGACTAGAATATTGTGGTCCACCCCATACGCATATGGTTCACTCGTTTATGTTGCGATAACAATCACCCACGCTACCCATACTGAAGGTAACGTATCCGGGTGGGGTTGTTAGTCCAATAGATCTATCATTGTGTATCGTTAGCTTGTACGGAGTTAATGATTATGCTAGTCTAATTGTGCTTACCATCGTAATGTTTAAGACATAATGCAACATAGAATAACACATAGACACTTATGTTGAATTGCAATTGAAAGCATAACATGTTTCACCCCAAAATAATGAAAAAAGGGGCTATGTAAACTCACCTTAGCACAAGTCTTGAATCCTTTGAAATAATCAAAATGTGGAAAAAACGATTCCAAGTATTACCCTAAATTCAACGCAATAAAATAAGTCTAAGTTTTCTAGTCTAAAGGTATTCTAGGGTTCCAAATTTGGGGATTGATAATTGATTAATCGTTGATTTAGATAAATTGTTAATGAATTAATAAATAAAGAAATTTAGAAAAATAAATAATTGAGAGGACTTTTTGTAAAGTCTTGATTAAGGTGATTATATTACGATGTTATAAATGTGAAAATAAATTTTATAAAATATTTTTTTTAATTATTGAATATATAGTATATTAAGATTTATTTGTCAAAATATAGTATTAATGTCTAAAAATATTAAAATTCAAAATTTTTAAATCAAAATTTTATATTTCTATTCTAAATGAATAAAAATAATTTATGTAAAATTTTGATGTAAAAATAGTGAATCTGGATTTATTATGATTTATTTATGATTAAAATAGAAAAAATTAATTAAAAATATTAAATAAAAGCTTTTCTGAAATTAAAATTTAGTTTTAAAAAGTTTATTGATTTATAAGCTTAAAATAATTTTTGTGAAATTTTATAAAACTGTTTAGATATTTTTATAGAATTTTTGATTTATTAATGAATAAACTTATAATATATTTTATATATATTAAATAATTTATTTTTGTAAAACCAAAAATTGGATAATAAAGTTTAACATTTGTATAACACTAAATAAATTTTATAGAATTTATAAATCCTTTTTGGTATTTTAAAACTATTTTAAAATGTTAAATAGAATAAATGTCAAGATAAAAGCTTAAAAAATATGCTAAAAAAAATTGTGGCTGTTGGGACTCTAACCCGAATCAGTGGCCGGTTCAGTGTCTTAATCACAAGCCTAGACCAACTGGTCTAGACCTTGAGAACGTTTTAATTTCGTTTCAATTAATTATAAAGACTTATTAGGTTACTCCATAATAATTGGAAATAAAAAAGGGTGCGCCTGGGTTCGAACCCCAGACCACCGCCGGTTCAATGTTTAACATAAACGGGTATCACCAACTAGTCTACAGATCAGTTGATGATATATATTGGTTTGTTTTAAATAAGAATCGTATCTGTTTCTTATCATCTTCCCAATAAAAAACGTAAGAACCCTAGATTGCCAATTAGTTTATTCGCAACTGATTAATCGCAGCATACAAGGGGCTATGATTTGGACCAGACTAACAAACATAATGGAGGGTTAGATTTTGACTTACAGAGATGAATTGAAGCAAGAAACGAGTCAACACACGATTGATTAGCAGATTAGGACGCGTTTTTAGGAGAAATTGAGGATGAGGGTTTTATCTTCGGCACTTGTAGGTCACCTAGGAGGATTTAATTTATACTATTACACGCGTATTGAGCGATTTAGGAAAGTTGACCCAACCTAAACCAAAAACGTGATATTAATCCATAATTGGTATGCTTTAATGAATTTTGGCGTGGGGAATACGCGTGTGATATGTCCATTAACGTATTACCATATCAGGGATCAAAATGCCACGTGATTTCAACTTAATTGGATGGATTGATCATGGTTGACTTCTGTTTGTTGACTATGGTTATTAAGGAAAGTGTTATATTTAAACGCGTTGGATATTTTCATCAAAAGAAACATTAGATCAGTGGTAAGGCATATGGGGTTTAAGTGACAAAACCCAAGTTCGAGTCCTGGTCCACGCGAATTCTTTCTTTCTTTTTTTTGTTTATCGTTGCAGAAAGTGGAGAGGAAGAAAGGAGTATGGGCCGGGTTTTCTTTGGGCTAGGCTCAGAGAGTTTTGGGCTTAAGGGTGGGTTTGGTTTGGATTTGTTTTGGATAAAATGGTTATAGTTTGTTAGTGTTTAAGTTTATAATAAATTTTTATAAACTTTAAATAAAGAAAGAAAATTTTACAAATCTGAATTTTTATTGTTATTTATATTATTATTATTATTATTATTATTATTATTATTATTATTATTATTATTATTATTATTAATATTATTATTAAAATGTTTTGAAATAAATAAGATTTAGACATGGTTAGTCTTGTACAAAAGAAGTTTAATATAAGTAAAGTGGTGATTTTACCAATACAAAAATTGGGGGAAAAATTCGCGATGTTATAACATCATCAGTTGTACCATGAGCTAGGCCCAACCTAGTTGTCTCATGAACCTCTTTGTCTTGGTACTAAGGATTTCCTAATTCAGGCATAAAGCCTTCATCAGTAGTTACCACATATGAGGTCTTAGCTATGTTACTTCTATCCTCAGATCCACCACTGGATGGTAAATGAGTAGTAGCAGCCTCAAATGTACCTAAAGTATCTAAGTTTGGGCTTAGACACCTTGGTTCATCCTCATCTCTGGGATAGGGCTATTAACATCCACATCCATGTCTGTTTTAGATGGTTTATCTCCTGTTTGATGTGTTTGTTGGGGGATTGACATGTTCAGATGGGATTGTTTCTTTTAGCCTAGAGAGAAGTTTGGCAATTTCTATGGTGGTGTGTGATATTTCTAGTTTAGTAGTTTTGGGTAAAGGGTCAGCAGTTTCAAAGGAAGGGTCAGTAGTTATGGCCTTTTTTGTTTTCTTCCTGTGAAATAAAATGGTGATTGGTGCTCTTTTGGGGGTTTGAGATGGATGAGACTGAGAGATGTTTCAGTCACATCTTTGACAAGTGCAGATTGCACATCAGCAGTTTCAGGCATCTCAATTTCCTGAACTGCCTTTCTTTTAGGGTTAGTGGGTTTTGATTTTTGTTGTTTGGGTTTCTTGGCCTTTTTAGGTGAAGGTTTGGAAGATGTAGGTTCCATAGGGACTGGTTCTTGTTCCCCTTGGTCATCTTCTGGCAAAGTTGCTGGTTTGTTAAGCCTAGAGAATATTTATGATGTTAAAGGATTTAATTTTGAAGATTTACCAACAAGTATTCCCTCACCAAGTTCTTTTATTATGCAATGCATAACAAATCTTGGGTACAAAAAAAAAATTCTTTTTAGTATTTTGGTGATGCAACACCAACTCATTAAAGAAAATTGCTGATGCCCTGAATTTTGTTTCATTCACAATGGAATGAAAAATAGGTTGAAAAGTAGAGGGCATCTGATCATAAGATCTAGTTTTGGGACTTAAACACATGATTATGCAATGAAACAAAAGTTTGTATTTTGGATCAAAAAATTTCTTATAGATTGTAGCATGTGAGAGAGTACCTTGGTAACCACACTCTGTCATGGTTAACTGAATTTTAGAATTGGGAAAATTTTCTGGTGCATCAGCATCATCTAAACCAAGCCTTATTCCCAAAGTAGCCGGTGTGATTGCCATAACCTTCCCTTGGATAGTTGATTCTAGGGAAATCACTTTGTTGTTAACTGTCACCCGCCTCGGCGTTTGCCCAGAACTCATTAAAGAGTTTGAATGTGGATTGGAGGATCAATGGTGAAAGCTGTGTTGTATTGAGATTTGACGACTAAATCAATGATTTCAATGTATTGGGACCAGGCTTCATCCTTCACGAAGTAACCTTGTTGGTTATGTCCCTGTTTCTGTACAAGAGCCACGGTGTTTTGTGGATTGAACAGTGGTTTTAAAGTTGCAGGGGAGGGTTTGTGAGAGTATTGAGAGAGAAAGAGGGAATTTTTGCTTTTTGAAAAGATAAGTATTAGAAAAGGTGTTTATCAGAAGTTTATAACCACCTTAGGTCAAACTTCTGAAATGGGAAATGTCTTATTTACCATTCTTGACAAAACTGTTGATGAAGAAGATTATTCATCAGTAGTTCCCATTTCTCTTCAGTAGTTTGTTAAAAACTGATGAGAACAATTTATAAAAACTTTATTCATAACTTCTGAAGATTATTTTATCATAAGTTAATCATTTTTCTGAATATATCCCCATTCTGATGTTTTGTACATCATAAGTTTCTCTCTTTTTGTTTATCAGAGGTTTGTGACAGATTAGTAGTAATGTAAGTGAAAGTATAAAATATGTGCAGCAAAATGAAAAACACTTACAATACTTATTCCAAATTTAGCATCCCAAGCATGGATACTAACCTCTGAAATGTTGATGTGTCAAGGGGTTTGGTGAATATGTCAGCTATTTGATTAGCTGTTGTTACATGTTTCACCTCAATCTTGCCTTTTTTATAGCAATCCCTTATGAAATGATACCTGATTTCAATATGTTTAGTCTTTGAAAACTGAACACGATTTTGAATTATGCTAATGGCAGATTTACTGTCTACAAGCAATGGGGTCTTGGTCTCTTTGATTGCATAGTCAAGTAATTAATACTGAAGCCATTGAATATGTGATGTACAACTTGTAGCTGCAATGTACT
Source organism: Ambrosia trifida (assembly GCA_028751855.1). Taxonomy (NCBI): domain Eukaryota; kingdom Viridiplantae; phylum Streptophyta; class Magnoliopsida; order Asterales; family Asteraceae; genus Ambrosia; species Ambrosia trifida. Next base: position 151,255,648 of record CM054122.1, read on the forward strand.
CTGCTTTAGCAGTTGAAATTGCCACAGATGTTTGCTTCTTTGATTGCTAGGACACCAGACAGTTTCCTAAGAATTGACAACCACCAGATGTTGATTTTCTTGACAATTGCAGCAACGCCTTGTGAAAACGTAGTTAGTACACCATTGTATCCCACAAGATATTGGACGACACATGTACCGGATAGATTTAATGTTAGTTAATGTTTGTCTATATCTTGGCATGATAATGTAGTCACTGAAATGGAACCAAAGTTGCTGTTTAGTTATGAATACATATATACAACAACATCGTATTAACACGTGTAATGCTTTTATGTACTCCAATGTACTTTTTACATATACACTAATGTACAAGTACACACATTTACCATAACCAACAATTAGACTGCATGAAATTAGATGTACAAATGTATTACCAACAATGAAATCATTTTATGTCACTAATGTACATGTACATACATTTATCTTAACCAACAATTAAATTGCCCATAATTAGCTATACATATGTATTAACAACGGTGTAATCCTTTTACGTACACCAATGTATTTTACATATACACTAATGTACATGTACATACATTTACCATAACCAACAATTAGACTGCACAAAATTAGATGTACAGATGCATTAACCACATTGCAATCCTTTTATGTACACCAATGTACTTTTTACATGCACACTAATGTACATGTACATACATTTATCTTAACCAATAATAACATTGCACATAATTAGACTACACAAAATTAGATGTATAGATGTATTAACAACAGTGCAATCATTTTATGTACACCAATGTACTTTTTACATATACACTAATGTACATGTACATAAATTTATCTTAGCCAATAATTACATTGCACATAATTGTTGTATATGCACATTAGTGTACAAATTCTTTCACACCCATAGTACTTGTGTTCTGTAGCTGATTTATGTTTCGACTTGGATACATCTGTGTATACAAAAATAAATAATTTAATAAATTCCTACATTACACCCTTTTTAACATGTTGTTGACAGTACACCAGTGTATATTAACATATACATAAAGTCATAGGCTTAATACAGCACAGACACCAGTCTATACTAACATATACAAAATCCCCTAGGCTTAATACAGCACAATACACCATAGTATAATAACATATACATAAATGTCTAGCATATTTTGTTTAATCCATATATGAATACATTATATCCTTCATTACACATAATCATGTATGCTTGGATTCCATCAATCATCAGCAATAGGTTCCTCACTTTCAATCAACATCACCTTGTATGCAACCTAAACAAAATCAAACACATTATTATACACATTAGTTTAGTCGAGCATTATTTTTATCGCCCATATATTTCAATAAAAATACAAAACGTATGTTTTTCACATTTGTATATTAACCATAAAAAAAATCCAACCATCAACATGAACAAATGAATAACATATACATAAAGTCATAGGCTTAATACAACACAGACACCAGTCTATACTAACATATACAAAAACCCCTAGGCTTAATACACAATACACCATAGTATAATAACATATACATAAATGTCTAGCCTATTTTGTTTAATCCATATATGAAAACATTATATCCTTCATTACACATAATCATGTATGCTTGGATTCCATCAATCATCAGCAATAGGTTCCTCACTTTCAATCAACATCACCTTGTATGCAACCTAAACAAAATGAAACACATTATTATACACATTAGTTTAGTCGAGCATTATTTTTATCGCCCGTATATTTCAATAAAAATATAAAACTTATGTTTTTCACATTTGTATATTAACCATAAAAAAAATCCAACCATCAACACGAACAAATGAAAGTATTTCTAATACGTTTGTGCATAATAGACACTGGTGTATAGTCATTTACTAGACACTTTAGCTACCGGACCTTTATACACAAACAAATTAGTCCGACCCTTTTTTACTAATTAAAACATTACGTATACTGAACATCTTTTATTTTACACGCATATTATGATATATATGACACACACCAAACTAGAAAACATTATATTTAAGTAATATACACATGTGTATAATAACAACAAAATTCAACTAAAGCTCCCTGCACATTCATATGTACACTTGTATATACATAGGTGTATAGACCTGAATTATGATTACAATAACGTTAACTTATAGCATCTATATAGCTATATAACGATTTTGCATACTATACACTAGTGTATAGGCATTTGGCGTGTTCATCGTCTTTAAGGTTCGGTCTTTTATCCTTTTATGTAATATACACCAATGTATACTATACACTGGTGTATTGGCATTTGGCTTGTTTATCCTCATAGCGGTTATGTCTCTTATCATCTTTATGTAACATACACTAATGTATAATATACACTAGTGTATATGCATTTGAAAATAATAAAGCGTCTCCCTTATTTTGACGTGATAATCCTAATTAGGGTTTGGTCACTTAACCCTAAATGTAATATACACCAACGTATATTATCAAAAAATACATAACCTCAATGTACTGCACATTCGATTAAAAGAAATTGTGCAATTGATCTAATCTAACATAAGAAAATCCTTACAAATACAATTCCAATTGATTATACATTTCGATCTAACAAAAACAAAAACTAAATACCTAATAAATCCGAGCAATTGAAGATTAACAATAATAACGATTGATTACTTTGAAAAGAAATAAGAAAAACAGAAAATACATACCTGTATACGAATTGTTGATTAGGATTGTTCTACAAGATAATGATCGTAATAGTGGTTGAGAGCTTTAAGGAAACCAATCAATTGTTATTTACAATTATAGAGACTCACTAGGAATTAGGTTAATGAACAAATGTCAAAAATACACTTTGATTAAAATAAACAATTAATTAATATTCTAAATATTTACAATCATGCCATTAAAGATCAATGGATATAAAGTGGTTCCTATGGTTCCTACTTAAGCTATGGTTCCTATTTGAACCCTACCCTATATATATATGTGGGAAAGTTAATTTGAGAACACCTATATTTCGTGCGAACCGCGAGAACGCCATCTAAAACCATTCAAATTGAAAATTTCTTTTTACACTTATCTTTATTACTAAAATACAATCTCAAAAACACAATTTACGCGTTAAAATTCAAACGTATATGAAAATAAATTGTTTTTACACATGTGTAAATTTACTGTTTATACATGTGTAAACTGTTTCATTTACACATGTGTAAAAAGTTAATTTGAAAGTGTTTTTGCAAGAAAAGATTAATTATTTGGAAAGAAAAATCATTTATTAATGTTATATTTTAATTATAATTAGGTTTGTATTGAAAAAAAATGATTTTGATTAGTTTTCTCACGGTTCTCGTGATATTTAGGGTTCTCAAGATAACCCTCACCTATATATATATATATATATATATATATATATATATATATATATATATATATATATATATATATAGGGTAAGGTTCCTGTAGGAAAATGTTTTTTTGTAGGAGGTGTAGGAAGTGTTTTTGACCCTTAGATCTAAAAATGGATGGTTAAGATTAACCCATTAGTTTTAATTAAATTCAAGTTAATTATCGTAAAAGATGGGGTTAAATCTGTCCAATGAGTATTTTATTTGAGGGTAAATTTGGTATTGTTTATTTTTAATTAAGTAAAGTCTATAACTCCTCCACCATCTTAGCTACTCTCTCTCTATCTTTCTAGGATTTTGTTATAAAAAAGGTGTTTTTATAAATGTATATAAAACATTTTATTGTTATATGAGAAGATTTTTTTTGTATTCTTGGTTTCTGGTATAAGAAGTGTTTTAATGTTATACACTTGTAACGTAAGAAGTGTTTTATTTCCGATATGTATTCTTGGTTTCTTTTATACAAAAGTGTTTTTTTATAGATGTTTATAAAACACTTTATTGTTATATGAGAAGAGGTTTTTGTATTCTTGGTTTCTGGTATGATAAGTGTTTTTAATGTTATACACTTGTAACATAAGAAGTGTTTTATTTCTGATATGTATTCTTAGTGTCTGTTATACAAAATAGAACTCAGTTTATTATTATTATTATTATTATTTTTGATATTTTGATCTTGTAAAATCTAAATTAAAATTGCAGTCATGTGAATAATGAGATGAAGATAGAGTGCTAAAATTATGGGGGTTACTTAATTTAAAAATTGATAAAAAAGACCTAATAGCCCTTAATCTCGAAATTTAATCCAATGGCTATTAATCATTCCTACACTTCTCACACAAATCAATTTTCCTACCAGATCCTCTACATATATATATATATATATATATATATATATATATATATATAATCAAAAGACACGACCAAGCCATGTCGTCATAAGATCCATCGTTGGGGCATTTGTACTCATTCGATGTTATGATTTCTATGTTGTTGTAAAATTATGATTCAGTTCAAAACAATAACAGAATATTATTGGTCATGCATAAACTCTAAATATGATTTAGTAAATTTTGTTTTGTGAAAGCATAGTAATGGCGCTATCCTCATCAACAACATATAGGACTTCTTTTGGTAGTTTATTGACAAACTTCAAGATAATGTCAAGTAATCATATGTGAATACATGCTTCAGTACCGCAGTATGCATTATATGCTTAAATTATACAAACTTAATAATGTGTAAACTTCAAGATAATGTCAAGTAAACATATGTGATGATAACATAGGTTAATAATAGTAAAACTTAAGTTACCAGCATGGACCAATTCCTATGCACAATATTATTTAGTAACATTTGTTTTAATAATACAAAAAAACTCATATGTGATATGCCAACAATTTAATGAGTCTAACGGATCACAGTTACCAAATTAGCCCACAAAAACAAAGTATACTCACTAATTCATGACAAAAAAGTATATACATAACAAAACGAATTAAAACGGTAGGTTGGTATTTGGTGACACTTTACCTTAAGAAAATCACCTGTAATCATTTTAACATTAACCCACTGAACTGCCATGGTCATCCAAGGACACTCTTTACGCCCCTCTAGACCTTCCTTTGTGACAAAAACAGAATTCACAATCACAATTAACCAAATATGGAGTCAAAATCTGGAAACGGAAACCATACCTTATCAAATTATGCAGCATGAAAAGGTTCATTGTAGCGATCAATGAAGCAATTGAAGCTTGAGACACATTTACAGAAAGAGAAACGTTTATTAGCTATGGAAACCATACCCGTAAGAAATAAACTACAATGAACTACAAAAATCTGCAATTGTTAATAGCTCTATGTGCTTAACAACTACACTAATTTGATAGCAATAAACGACACTTTTTGACAACTCTATATGCCTAAAAATTGCACTAAGTTGCTAGCAAATAACTACAAAAATGTATGCGTTGTTTTAACAATTATATATGCATAAAACCGAATCAATTTGACAACAATTAATTGTAGAACTCAGGAATGTTTTGACAGCTCTATATGTATAAAAACTACACTACTTTGAGAGCAATAAACTGGACAAAACAACAATATATATAGTAGTAGACTACAGGTAATCAAATAAAACCTTAGAGTACTCTCATCCTTAGCCCAACTTCTTTCAAGAAGAAATACTCGGAAACCCACATTGAGCAACATATGACCTGCTACTCTGATAACAATCACTATAATGAAAATCAAAGTGACAAAACTTAGACTATACAATCCAAATAAAGCATTATAAAACCAAATGTAGAAGAAAGTGAATGAACAACACTATCAATTCAAGGCTGTAATTCATTCAAGTATTCTATGTTAGTTTGAAAGCCAAAAGCTTTCAAAAATATGAACATGTATTCTTCATGATATACCAAACAACGTATATATAAATCAATAATAAGCTAAACTGAACAACAAATCTATGTATAACATCAGTCAAAATCAAAAGCTAACTATAATCCAATAAGGAATGTGATGCAGGATTATCTCCATATTCGAATTTTAATAGCTTATTTATGTTTTGTTGGGTCCATATTAGTGAGGCTGACGCTATCAAATACAAATTGGTGATCAATGTTTGGGTTATGATATTTGGAAACTAGAACACTAAGGTTCTCGATTAGTTTTAGGTGTTTGGGCCGAGAACTCATAGGTTCTCAGTTGGGCTTGGGTTAGGCCATGTGGACCAGTGTGGGATACCTAGTAATAGTATGCAAGGGAGTTGTTATTAAATTGTTCATCTTTGTTCTTGAATCATTATAATCATTGATTCCGCCTTTGATTATAATTACTTGATATCGTATTTTATTATTTCGGGACTTACATGTTTATCTTTTATTTATTAATATTTATCTCTAAGGTTGTTAGGTTTTAGTATAAATAAGGATTTATGGGTTTATTGTTTTTTAGTTTTTGAGTTTTTATTATAATGAAAACCGTTGAGGTTTTGTTAAGCTTTTGAATCCATTGAGTATTTTGAGCAATTTGATTGCACACGCGAAACTGCATCAGTTGGAATCAGAGCCTTGGTTTTCAAATGGCTCGTTGTGGAAGTAAGCATTCAAGTAATCGTAGAACCGCCGATAGAGGCAACGATGAAGATACTTTGGATCTTTTCAATTGTGAGGTTGAGTGTGACCAACAACTCGCATGGCTTACCCCTGGATTGAGAGCTGTTGAGCGGATGGGACAACCACAACACCTAATCTCTAGATTGGGATTAGTATCACCATCGACGTGGAAGGAAACAAAACCAGAAGAACTTGTCCGGGACGAGTTATCTGGGGATGAGGAGCATCCTACCAACGACGACAATATCTATGATTCTCCTCCCATGTATGATGAATACGGGGATGAGCAATGGTATTCTTGGGTTATCGGTGGTAATCGAAAGTTACCGGGTGATGATTCAGGCACCATCATATTTGACGAAAGTGAAAGAGAGGATGTAGAAGATTACATGGCTGATGAGTCTGGTAAGTTTTCTTCTCATCTGATTGGATCATTTGTTTGTGAATATATGTGACACCCCAGGAAAATCCCACATCGGCCGTGGCCAGGAGAGATCCTTGGTTCATAAGTAATGTCTTGCCTCTTAAATCACCAACGCGTTTTGGGTTTAATGTTAGTGGATGAGAGGAGAACTCCACAGTTAAGCGTGCTCAGGTGGGAGTAGTATCAGGATGGGTGACCTCCTGGGAAGTCTCCACCGGGGCGACCAAAAACAAATCCGTGAGCTCTGGATGGGCAATCCATCGGGGCAAAGCGGACAATATTGGTGGTGAGAGGGGCCGGATGTTACAATATATTAATGACAAAGTTGCAAACAAGGCCGCGGCAGCAATCGTTGATAAAACTTTTGTTATTAAAAGCGCCATTGTTGGTGGTGTTGTGTTTGATAGAAGTAATAATACGGATGGTGGCGATAGTTTGGAAAATCCGTTAATGCGGAAGGTAATTGTGGATGGGTTGAATACAACAAACGATAAGGTAGGTTTGATTATCGTGAAAGCTATAAGTGCTGAGATCTTACGAGAAAAAAGTAATATTATTTTTTCAAACATCAAGAAAAATCATGATGTCAAAGGGAATGGAGATTATGTGGATATCTCTACCGAAAATACAGAAGCTATTGTGATAAATGCAATGTTTAAATCAGCTAGAAAAATGGTGAGCATGCAACCTAAATTGAAATTACTAAAGTGAGTGATAATGGGTCGGTGGCTATTCCAGGCCCACCTTTCAATAAAAAGAATATTATTCAAGTATTTCAGTTTTATGTGAATTACATACTAGAATACTAGTGGTGAATGGGAAACCCTAACCGGAGAGGCGACCATTGGCGGCCAGCAAGTCGGACTTCAGATAGCGATGATCAGGCTACAAGAACCACGTTTTACGTCACAAATATTTCGGATAGGGTTACGGGATTGAAGTTAAGAGAGGCTTTTTGACCGTTTGTCACGGTAACGGATGCATGGGTTACAAGGAAAAGATCCGTCAAAGGTAAGGTTTTTGGATTCGTTCGATGTCAGAAGATCAAAGATCCGTATCCGATTCTTTAGCAGCTTAATGAGATCAGTATCGTGGACGCACGGATTTCGGTACCCCTTGCTATGTTTGATCGCTCTCATAGGAAGATTTCTTACAATGATGAAGAACCTGTGAAGGAGGTATTTAAAGAACATGTGAAGAAGGCATGGGTGCCAAAGGAGAAGAATGTTTTGGAAGATGAATTCCCTGCGTTAAATGCCGGGTATACAGAAACGTCCGGTTCAAGGAAAACTTTTCTGGTGGAAGATGGTGGTGCTGCGTATCCGGGACATTGTATGGGTAGGGCTGTTATTGGTATTTCGGAATCTATTATTCAGTTTCATTCGATGAAGAAGATGCTGGCAATGGCGGGGTTTGTCGACGCTGCGGTATCGTATTTAGGGGGCCTAACGGTGCTTATCTCTTTTCGGAATGAAGACGAAATGCAGGAGTTTATGGTTGATAAAGAAATTTTTTAGAAGGAGTCATTGGTATCGGTTTCTCCATGGATTGGCCAAGAGTTACCTTTTGAATGTATCGCAGTTTTGAAGGTAGTCGGCTTGCCGGTTTTGGTTAGGGAAAGTAATGTCTTTGACAGTGTAGGAAGCTTGTTCGAGAAGATTGTTTGGCCCTCGGAATTCTCTTGGTCTAGTGTGGATAATTATGTCGGGTTTTCTCATGTGCTTACTAATATTTCCTCACGAGTCGACGAAGAGATTACCGTGCGATGGAAGGGAGTTTGGTATACAGTGTGGGTGGTGGAGGAACAGTCGACCTGGGTCCCGGAGTATGAGGAAGTTGGAGATGGGGGCGTTGTCGAGGAGATGGAGGAAGGGGAAATCCGGGAGGTGTCACCGGAAATTCCTGGGGATGCTCCGACGGGAATTAATGAAATGGAGAATGTTACGCCTGCAATTTTGGAACCGGTTAATGAGAGAGTTGACTTTCCTTACGGGGAGCCGAAGGATGTTGGCGCTGGAAATTTAAATGATGTGGGCCAGGAACAGGGAACCGTTGGTACTACTTCAGTCATGGGCCAAGATTTTTTGGTAACTCCTATTGGGCCGAATGGGTATGGTCTGGGTGGCTTCCATATGGGCTGCTCAGAAAAAAACATTAGTAGGAAACGTCCAAGAATGTGTTTTAGCAGCTCTCCGGAATATACGAATCAGAATTCCATTTTTGGCAATGTTAATTCTCAAGAGGGTTCAAGGGTACCGAACTTAAATTTTTCTTAGGACGTTATGGTAGGATCACAGGAGGAGGCGGATAGTCTATCTGTGGTTCCTGAAACGGTGTGTTCGAACCCGGTACCGGTGGAGAACAATAACACTGGTTCCGATTCCCAGGAAGATATTCCGATTGAAATCATTGCTGAGGCAGAGGCAATAAATAAAGAAGTTGATGATATGGTACGTGTTACTTCATTAGTGGGTTTGAATCTGAAAAATTTTGAAGGCCAGATTGCCGGAGAGATTGTTACGGAGGTTGAGACTACGGTTGTTTAATGAATTTTTTGTCTTTAAACGTTCGTGGGATAAGAGGTAAAGGTAAGGCGGGATGGTTTAAGGGTTGAAATTGTCTCATGGTGTTGATTTTTTGGCTGCACAAGAATCGAAGATGGCGGATCCGTTAGTGTGGTTGCTAGCAAAGTTTTGGGGTAGTTCTGCTTTTCAATTCGATTGTGTAGATTCTGATGGGATTGCGGTGGGTCTCATATGCTAGTGGGATCCGTCTTGTTTTCGACAAATAGGTGTTATTAGGTCCTGGAATGTTTTGGTTATTTCGGGTGTTATGGTTCATTCTGGTGTAAGACTCGTTTTTTTTTAAACATAAGGATAATATAAAAACATTCATTTTATATACATACCCCAAGCGTCTTGTCCAACAACATACTAACGACCTTGGTGACACTAGTTAACTTTACAAAAGACAATGCCCAAGTTGGCTACCATGTGAATCTTTGACCCATAATCAAACCCATGTACAAAACATTAACAATTGTTTAAATGACTCAAAGATCCTAATACTACCATGGTACCCAACCCAAAAGAAACGTGAGCGTGCATAACCCATCCTCGCTTGAGACTTGATCTTCATTCATGTGCTTTACCTATTACAAATCAACAAGGCAAACATTTAGTAGGCTATAAACAAAATCATCATCTTATCCAAGGAACCCAAGAAGTCCATGGAACCATGATGAAATCCTTACTTCTACCATTTTTAACCATTAAGGGTATTCCTACCATTTTTACCCGTTAAGGGTACCCCTACCATTTTGACCCGTTAAGGGTATTCCTACCATTTTGACCCGTTAAGGGTATTCCTACCATTTTGACCCGTTAAGGGTACTTCCACCATATTGACCCGTCGAGGGTGTTCCTACCATTTTGACCCGTTAAGGGTGTTCCTACTTATTTTGACCCGTTAAGGGTGTTCCTACTTATTTTGACCCGTTAAGGGTGCTTCCTCCATTTTAACCATTCCACCAATTTGCACCCTTGTGTAGCCACAACGATACTTCATATGACTTCCATTCTACCAAATTCATCCACAACAATGCATACATAACAACTATAACTAATATACTCATTAAACTACATAGTTGGTAGTAACCAACTTACCTTTATCGTGCGCACCTTGCTCCTTGTAACCGCTTGTACCTTCCACCTTCACACCTACATAGCGAAGGAATTCATACTTTAGCGTTTCGTACTTTACCCTTTACCATTCTTGGTCCAAGGTAGATAAACTAGCATAACCACATAGCTACAACATCTACCATCATATTTATCATGTATTTTTCCACAAGATCACCTATTCTAAGATACTAGGCATTTCATCATACAATTGGTGTGTATATCCCTACATTCAAGTGGTTATACCATTCCATGACACAACATTCCCAATTCTATACTTATACTTACAATTTTCATGAATTTCTTAACAATAAGCATAATCAATTGAGCTCTCATGAGATTAAGGTCCTGTTTGACTTTTAAAAGTCAACAGAAACCTTCATTCCAACACCCACTTAACACATTCTCAATTCAACCCTATTACAAGCAATTAACATACAATCTCTTCAATTTCACACTACTACACATAACAAGCATGCTTTCCTAACCACAAGAAGTAATTATCACAACATAATCATGAAACCCACCATACTACTTCCAATTCTTACAATTACTAGTTCTACAAATTACCAATAGTATTAGGGCCACTAGATGATTATGAATTCATAGACATGCAGGGATTTGGGGATGTTTCCTTGCTCTAATTTTCAGCTATAGATGGCTGATTTGGAGACCTCTATGTCGCCTCCCTCTCTCTCTCTCTGCGTACTCTATTCTTTTCTTTTTCTAAAACCCCCCAATTTTCCTTCTAACCCCCAATATTTAGTTAGCCTTTCAAATTTTCCCAAGACCCACCCCTCAAGATGAGTGTTGGTTCATGTATAGCCCCTCCCCTTTTTAGCAACTAAATTTCTACCAATTAACCAACTAGCTAACTTGGTTAGTTTTATTTTTTGTTACATGTACAACTACCAATGCACTACTTACAACTAGGGGTACACACATATACATACATATATCCACGCATACATACATACCCGCAATAACATATATATACATATATATATATATATCTACCATATTACCATTAATTTAATATTTTTGGGGTGTTACAAGTCTACCCCCTTAAAAAGGTTTCAACCCCGAAACCTAGATACGTACCGAATAGAGCCGGGTAGTGTTTCCGAATTTCTTCCTCGGATTCCCACATAAGATCCGAACCCTTCCGATGTTGCCATTGAACCAAGACTTGGTTTATGGTCTTATTTCGCAACCGCTTCACCTTGAAATCTCTTATAGCCACCGGTTTCTCTACATAATTCAACTTGTCGTCTACCTCTATGTCTTCAAGAGGCACGTACGCGGTTTCATCCGCGAGACATTTCCGTAACTGGGACACATGAAAGGTGTCATGGATCCCACCCAAGGATGGCGGTAGCTCCAACCGGTAAGCCACTTGCTCGACCCGTGCCAAAATTTTAAAGGGTCCTATATAACGCGGGCCTAACTTCCCGCGCTTACGAAATCTGATGATGCCCTTCCAAGGGGAGACTTTTAATAACACAAAATCTCCCACTTGGAATTCGATCGGCCGTCTTCTACGATCCGCATAAGCCTTTTGTCGGTCTTGAGCGGCTTGAATTCTAGCCCGTATTAGGCTAATTTTCTCGTTAGTGAGGGCCACTAAATCACTTGGAACTAACTCTCGCTGACCCACTTCTCCCCAACACACCGGGGTTCTACACTTTCTCCCGTATAACATCTCAAATGGTGCCATTTGGATGCTACTGTGATGACTGTTATTATAAGAGAATTCCACTAATGGTAAGTGTTCATCCCAACTTCCCCCAAAATCTAAGGCACATGCCCTCAACATATCTATGAGGGTTTGAATGGTTCTTTCGGTTTGTCCGTCAGTTTGAGGGTGGTAGGCGGTACTAACCAACAACTTTGTACCCATTTCTTCTTGAAACCTCCTCCAATACCGGGATGTGAATCGAGTGTCCCGATCTGACACAATAGACACGGGTACACCATGCCGGGATACAATCTCATTCACATAAATCTCCGCCATCCGTTCGGAGGTATAGACCTCCCTAATAGCCAAAAAGTGTGCGCTTTTAGTAAGCCGGTCCACCACTACCCAAATTGCATCATAACCCTTCCTTGTCTTTGGTAATTTTGTCACGAGATCCATAGTGATCTCCTCCCACTTCCACACCGGTACCTCAAGTGATTGTAACTTCCCATAAGGCTTTTGGTGTTTGGCTTTGACTTGAGAACGGGTCAAACATTTCTCCACGTACTTAGCGATGTCGCGCTTCATTCCCGGCCACCAATAGTCTTTTTTTAAATCCCGATACATCTTGGTCGCCCCCGGGTGGATTGAGAACCGGGATTTGTGGGCTTTGTCAAGTAGTGAGGCCTTGACTTCACATGTCCAAGGAACCCATACCCTCCCGTATCGGGTCTTCATCCCATCCGCATTTTCTTCCAACTTGTCTATCATCCCTTTCATTCTTATCTTCTTTGGGTCATTGGCTTGCAGAGCCTCGACTCGGGCCTTCCGTATCTCACCTAAAAGGGTAGGTGTAATTACAACACCCAATGCCTTAACTTGAATCGGGGGTGGGTATTCCTTCCGACTTAGAGCATCGGCCACCACATTAGCCTTGCCCGGGTGGTACACGATGTCACAATCATAATCCTTGATCAACTCTAGCCATCTCTGTTGCCTTATGTTGAGATCTTTCTGTTCGAAGAAATACTTGAGGCTTTTGTGATCGGAATATATGGTACATTTTGTCCCATACAGGTAATGCCTCCGGATTTTCAACGCAAACACTACGGCCCCCAATTCTAAATCGTGGGTTGGGTAATTACATTCATGGGGTTTGAGTTGTCTTGATGCGTAGGCGATAACCTTCCCCCGTTGCATCAAAACACACCCCAACCCTTGATGCGAGGCATCCGTATAAACTACAAAATCATCCGACCCTTCAGGCAAGGTCAGAACAGGCGAACTGATCAACTTCTCTTTTAACATTCGAAAGGCTCTTTCTTGGTCCTCACCCCACACAAACTTTTCATTCTTCTTTGTCATCCGGGTCAAAGGTAGTGCCACCTTTGAAAAATCTTGGATGAATCTTCTATAATAACCGGCTAGGCCCAGATAACTTCGAATTTCACTCTGGTTCTTGGGAGAAACCCATTCCACCACCGCCTTCACTTTCGAAGGGTCTACAGAAATCCTTCTCATTCACTACGTGCCCCAAAAACTGGACTTCCCTCAACCAAAAGGCACACTTAGAAAATTTAGCATAAAGCTTTTCCTTTCTAAGCGTCTCGAGAACTTCCCGTAAGTGATCCGCGTGGTCTGATTCACTTCGGGAGTAAATCAAAATGTCATCTATAAACACTATCACGAAACGATCCAACATCGAACGACATACCCGATTCATTAAATCCATGAATGCGGCCGGAGCATTTGTCAACCCGAAGGACATTACTAGGAACTCGTAATGCCCATACTGTAACCTCACGAATTTTCCCATTTATTTTGCATTGAAGTATTTCCCAATCCATGATATAAAGTCTAATTTATTTCTAAGTATTCTTATCTTTATCCGTGCACTCTATTTTTCTAAGTTCCTTTTATCATTGTACTTGAAAAAAAAATCTTCAATCATGACATATGTCATATCCTAATTCTATTTATAAAATCGTCATTTTATAAGACGGTGTTTTTTTTTTATTTTCTAATTCAAACTAATGTTGTTTTTTTTATTTTTTTCTTAAATAAAGCCTTGAGTCAAATAGTCAAAGTCCTGGTCAAAGTCCTAGTCAAAGTCTTAGTCAAACAGTCAAAGTCTTAGTCAAATAGTCAATTCATCATAAAACCTTACTTTATGGTGTTGACCAATTTTAATGGCTAATTGAATCTAAAACTAGTATAAAAACCCACCTATGACCCATTATACTTTGCACCTCTAAATCGATTGTTTCAATCCGATTAAACTTTCCCTCATACCTTTCTTCTATAGTCTATTACTTCTACAATTGAAGCTTTGATTATAAGCTCTTGTAATTGGCAACTTTGGGGCTACACATATTCTATTTCTCGAGACTTAATACTTTGCTAAGGTGAGTTTACGTAACCATGTTTATGCAATTCGTTATACTTGCAACATTACACTTAAGCAATTCTACATGAATGTCTAGTCGTAAACTTTAATGCCTCATGATTTAGACAACAACAACAGTTTCAACGAGTTTCAACATTACATAATCATTAGCTATGGCCAAGCCGGCGATACTCAATAATAGATCTATTGGATTGACAATCCCACCCGGATACGTGTACCTCCTACATAGGTAGCGTGGGTGATTGTTATCGTTCCAACATATTATTAAGGTGAACCGTGGATGACGGGATGGACCTAAACTAGTCGGAGGTTTGGTTATGTCGATTCAACATTTCATGTTTATTCATGTAGACTTAAACTTCCGATAGACATATGAATTGCTAAACTTTTATACTTAAACTTATTTGCTTGACATGGCTTATGTATTCTCACCAACTTCTAGTTGACCCCCCCATTTTTCCAAACTCAACAGGAAATACTGATGCTTGAAGTCTAGAGCTAGCAAGACGAGATATTTGAAGTTTTAAGCTTTGTTTGATTATTTGATGTAGACTTTAATGTAATTCAATATTGTAATGAAATAAAGGATTATTTAAACATATGTACTACCATGAGCTACTGAAGAATCGTCAATACGTGACATCCCGATGTTTCCGCCATCGGTTGGGGTGTTACAGATTGGTATCAGAGCCATGGTTATAGGGAATTAGGTTATTAGAAAAAAAAATAATCTAGTCTATAACCATAGGATTATAACCAGTATTTGCTCCTTTTACTTGCTATTCTCTATCTCCCTCCTACTTCTTATCCCTACTTTAATCCCTACAAGAAGATTGCTCTTCATCACTGGATCTACTCTTAGACTAATAGGACAAAATACTCAGGTTTAAGCCTGAACCACCTTGAGATCTCGTCAAAGTTCTAGATTTTAATAATGAACACGTGCAATCTGGAAGGGTGAACGCCTGTATTCTGAGTTTTCTGTCTAGGATTGGCATTGCGCATAAATCCCAATCAGACGAGGGACCCGGATGCCTACCTGGGAATTCTCGGGATGAGTGTTCACTTATAGGCTAAAGCATGTCTTCACTATGTTATTAGAATCTAGAATCTTTGATAAGTCAACGTTTTCGTTTATTCGTTTTAATTAATGAATAAATGATTACACTCACTTTCCTTAAACTAAGCTCTAAAATCTCAAAATTTTACAGCTTAAATCAATCTCATTTCATAACCATCTATGGATTTCACAATCACACTTCACCTTACCATCTTAGCCACTTTTTAAATATTCAACACCCTACCCAAATCATATTATTTCATTTCTCCACATGTTACTTATTTTTTAAAAAACTATAACCTCATACCTTAGCACAAACTAAAGATTTCTAAATCTTGTTGTATTTTCATTACCTAGTAACTTTACAAAGTACATATTTTTGTCAAAAGATGTCCTCAAACTTAATTTCTAAATTCCAATGTTTAGTCACCAGCATTACAAGGGATTTTCGATATAATGTCACCTTGATCAATAAAACCTAATGTCGTGTTTAAAATCTCCAACTAACTGGAATATTTTAATCAAAGCTCACCTAGTTTGTACTATTTAACAACTTTTGCTTTATGTACAAAACCAATTTTGAAAATAAGATTTTTTTTATCCATAGGAATAATATCTAGTCTCTAGATTCTCCATCGACACTCACTCATTTTCAACTTGTTCAAATTTTTACAATATTTGGCATATACCACAATCATGTTTTCTTATACACTTGATTATAACCTTTGATCCAAACCCCAAAATTTACACTGCTACATAATCTCCTTACTATAAAATAAACTCTTTATAAACTATCTTCACATTCACTATCTCTCACAACCTTGATTCTGCTTCAAGATTTTTCATCATCCTCTCAAGAACTAAATTCATATCCTTCACCTTCTCACACATGAGCTAGTTACCTATGATAACCAAACTATTGAAACTTGATTGTGTGTTGCATCAAACATAATCCTTAGTTATACATGAGGATTCGACTATCTACCATATTTGAACATTTGAAACTAGAATTCATGGAATATAAACTATTTGCTATAGACACACCTAGAGTCATTAACCTTGTCTATGGCAACTCTATTACAACTCGTATGATATACTTGATACTTGATTGCTTACATGTACAAATTATCAATTTGCAATACATGTGTGTAATAATTGGTGCACTTAATCAAACAACTGATAGAGGATGAAGTACTTGCTCAACAGTTAGTAGAGTACCAAATAACCTGCTCAACGATTGGTAGAGGCCATCATGCCTGCTCAACAGTCGGTAGAGGCCCTACAACCTGCTCAACGACTGGTAGAGGCTATCGCACCTGCTCAACAATCGGTAGAGGTTCTTACTCACTGACTGGTAGAAGTCTTTTTCCTGCTCAACAGTTGGACTCATTTTTGGATACATTGTATACGATTCAATCACAAGGTTATTTTGCATTACTTACATGTGTGTTTAGAGTCATAGAAGGACACAAAACCCTAATGTAAGGTAAATTGGTGATTACGGTCCGAAACGTAATCATGAATTTACAGGTACGTTAAGGTAGTGTGAAATTCTATCAAGGTTTTTGGTAGATAACCAATTATAAACTCTAGTTACCTGTTTAATATTCTATAGTCAATTAACTCATGCATTTCTTTTTAAGATTCCTAAAACTTAAAGTTTAGTGTTTTGCTAGATTCTTATTCTCCTTGCTATTTTAGACGAACCTAATCCAACCCTTAAAACCCACACCTATCAAACCTCTTACCAAATTATTCGAAATAGTTTATTCTGTTACCTATAAATTCATGTCATGTCTTAACACAAATTTTCCAAACCATAGTTGCCCTAATTTCTACCCAACCACTGTCAACCCGGTGTTTTTTTATAACTTCGGGACGAAGTTTCTAAAAGTAGGGGAGACTGTAACCTCACGAATTTTCCCATTTATTTTGCATTAAAGTATTTCCCAATCCATGATATAAAGTCTAATTTATTTCTAAGTATTCTTATCTTTATCCGTGCACTCTATTTTTCTAAGTTCCTTTTATCATTGTACTTGAAAAAAAAATCTTCAATCATGACATATGTCATATCCTAATTCTATTTATAAAATCGTCATTTTATAAGACGGTGTTTTTTTTATTTTCTAATTCAAACTAATGTTTTTTTTTTGTTGTTTTTTTCTTAAATTAAGCCTTGAGTCAAATAGTCAAAGTCCTGGTCAAAGTCCTAGTCAAAGTCTTACTCAAACAGTCAAAGTCTTAGTCAAATAGTCAATTCATCATAAAACCTTACTTTATGGTGTTGACCAATTTTAATGGTTAATTGAATCCAAAACTAGTATAAAAACCCACCTATGACCCATTATACTTTGCACCTCTAAATCGATTGTTTCAATCCGATTAAACTTTCCCTCATACCTTTCTTCTATAGTCTATTACTTCTACAATTGAAGCCTTGATTATAAGCTCTTGTAATTGGCAACTTTGGGGCTACACATATTCTATTTCTCGAGACTTAATACTTTGCTAAGGTGAGTTTACGTAACCATGTTTATGCAATTCGTTATACTTGCAACATTACACTTAAGCAATTCTACATGAATGTCTAGTCGTAAACTTTAATGCCTCATGATTTAGACAACAACAACAGTTTCAACGAGTTTCAACATTACATAATCATTAGCTATGGCCAAGCCGGCGATACACAATAATAGATCTATTGGATTGACAATCCCACCCAGATACGTGTACCTCCTACATAGGTAGCGTGGGTGATTGTTATCGTTCCAACATATTATTAAGGTGAACCGTGGATGACGGGATGGACCTAAACTAGTCGGAGGTTTGATTATGTCGATTCAACATTTCATGTTTATTCATGTAGACTTAAACTTACGATAGACATATGAATTGCTAAACTTTTATACTTAAACTTATTTGCTTGACATGGCTTATGTATTCTCACCAACTTCTAGTTGCCCCCCCCCCCCATTTTTCCAAACTCAACAGGAAATACTGATGCTTGAAGTCTAGAGCTAGCAAGAGGAGATATTTGAAGTTTTAAGCTTTGTTTGATTATTTGATGTAGACTTTAATGTAATTCAATATTGTAATGAAATAAAGGATTATTTAAACATATGTACTACCATGAGCTACTGAACAATCGTCAATACGTGACATCCCGATGTTTTCGCCATCGGTTGGGGTGTTACACATACCGGGTCCTAAACGCTGTTTTGGCCACATCTTCTTCCCTTACCTTCAATTGATGGTACCCGGAGCGAAGATCAATCTTTGAGAACCAACTCGCCCCTTGAAGTTGATCGAATAGATCGTCAATACGGGGTAAGGGGTAGCGGTTCTTTATTGTTAATCTATTCAACTCCCGGTAGTCTATGCACATCCGCATAGACCCATCCTTCTTTTTCACAAACAATATAGGGGCTCCCCACGGGGACACACTCGGGCGAATGAAGTCCTTATCGAGTAACTCTTGAAGTTGTGTCATCAACTCTCGGAGTTCGGTGGGTGCCAACCTATATGGTGTTTTTAAAACGGGTTGAGCCCCGGGCACCAATTCAATTTTAAACTCCACTTCGCGTTCGGGAGGAAGCCCCGGAAGATCGTCCGGAAATACATCCCGAAACTCCCTAACAATCGGTACTTCTTCAATTTTGGGGGTGGTGATAGTGGTATCAACCACGTAGGCCATTAATGCCTTTCCCCCATTTCACACCTGTTTCATGGTCTCCACCAAGGTACATAACTTGGCTTCGACCTTTCTATCCCCTATAAAACTTACCCGCCGCCCACTAGGTGAGGTAACGTATATGGTCTTATTCTTACATTGGAATTCCGCGTGGTGTTTGGCCAACCAATCCATGCCTATCACCACTTGGAATTCCCCCATAGGCATAGGTACCAAGTCTACCCTAAAATCCTCCCCTTCTACCGTGAGAGTACAATCTCTACATACGTTGTGTAATAAATAGTTCTTACTATCCGCAATTTCTACTTCTAATGGGCTTGACAACGTTTCTATGATAAAGGAGGGGTGGTAAATCACTTTGGTAGACACAAATGACCTACTTGCCCCTGTATCAAACAACGCATACATGGGAGTATTGTTGATTAGTAACATACCCGACACCACCTCGGGGTGGTTCTTTGCTTCTTCAGCGGTGATTTGGAACATTCTTCCACGAGCCTTCAAAGCTTCATTCTTCTTTCCTTCTTTCGGTGCCTCCTTCTTGAGTTTGGGATAATCCCCCTTGAAGTGCCCGGGTTCATAACAATGATAACACAACTGAACCGGACTAGGGCATTTGTAAAATGGATGTCCCGTCTTCCCACAATTGTAGCACGTCTTTTGCCCCAAGCGGCATTCCCCCGTATGCGGTTTCCCACACATTTTACAACTCGGTACTTCACCCTTCTTAGAATCCTTCTTGCCTTGTTCGTGCCCCTTAGCCTTCTTTGGTGACTCCCAAGTCCTTTCAACCTTCCTTTTCTCACCCCCGTTGTTCTTGGCATTTTAACTCCGTTTCCCGTTCACGAGCCCAATCGATGAGTTCACCCAATGTGTTGCATTTTGATGCAGTGATAAACTCCCGGTATTCCGCCCTTAACATGGCATGATACCTGTTAATCTTCATCCGTTCCGTTCTCACCAATTCTGGACAAAACTTCATCTTGTCGAGAAATATGTTTGTGATCTCATCAATGGTTTCATTCTTCTGGCGGAGGTGTAGAAACTCTTCCTGAATGTGATCGATTGCTGTTTGAGGACAATGATGCTTCAAGAAGGGCTCTTTAAACTCAGCCCATGTCATGGTTCTTACTCGTTCTTGTCCCACCTCCTTGCTATAAATATCCCACCAATCCTTTGCGCAGAGTCGCAATTGACCCGTGGAAAATATTACTTCATCTTCGCCTTCACAATGACTTCATGCAAACACCCCTTCCATATCCGAGATCCACCTTAGACATTCGAGTGGATCTATTTCTCCCTTAAACACGGTGGGGTTGCATGACATGAAGTTTCAGTATGTACATCTCTTAACATTCTTGTAGCCGGATGACCCTTCTTCAATCAATTTCTTTAATTCATCGAACCTACTTGTCATCATACCTTCCACTATCCCCGTGATGCTACTTTCCACCTCTTCTATTATCTTGGGGAGGTTTACTTTTATAGCCTCCCCCACTTCTTTTGCTACCATCTCCTTCACTTCATCATGTTGGGTACGTTCCCCCACCAAGTTATCACCTTCATCCGCCATGTTTCTGAAACATTAACAACCATTTAACATATATACCATATCATGGTATTTCAATCATCATTCATTCTTTCTACGAAAGTAAATTTTTTCTACTCCCAATATTTCGGCTACCACGTTCTCTACTACATGTATACACGGATTCGCAATCCCATGTGTATAAATGCGTCTATAAACAAGTTTTGGAGTTGCTCGGGCAAGGTACGGAAGCATAACAAGCTGAAAAATCAGCATCCAAGCCTGACAGGGGGTTTGGCGTAGGGTACGCCAAAAGTGGCGTAGCCTACGCCAGTAGCGTAGGCAAAGGGAGTCAAGTTGGCGTAGGACAGGAGAACTTGGCGTAAGCAAGCTGGGCTTAGCGTAGCATACGCCAAAAATGGCGTAGGGTACGCCAAGAGCAGGTCTTGCTCAACGCTTTCCCTTTTCAACGCCGTATCTGTCCTGCCATGCTTACCCGCAATTTCGACATTCTAGCAACTCATTTACAAACTCTCCACCCATTATTCCACACATACCTTGATCAAATCTCGGATCGAATGCACGCCCCTACGAGCTTCCGGTTTGAGTTCGAGTATCTAATATACTTGATTCGCTCAAACCTTGGCTCTGATACCAACTTGTAAGACTCGTGTTTTTTTAAAAAAAAAACATAAGGATAATATAAAAACATTCATTTTATATACATACCCCAAGCGTCTTGTCCAACAACATACTAACGACCTTGGTGACACTAGTTAACTTTACAAAAGACAATGCCCAAGTTGGCTACCATGTGAATCTTTGACCCATAATCAAAACCATGTACAAAATATTAATAATTGTTTAAATGACTCAAAGATCCTAATACTACCATGGTACCCAACCCAAAAGAAACGTGAGCGTGCATAACCCATCCTCACTTGAGACTTGATCTTCATTCATGTGCTTTACCTATTACAAATCAACAAGGCAAACATTTAGTAGGCTATAAACAAAATCATCATCTTATCCAAGGAACCCAAGAAGTCCATGGAACCATGATGAAATCCTTACTTCTACCATTTTGACCCGTTAAGGGTATTCCTACCATTTTGACCCGTTAAGGGTACTCCTACCATTTTGACCCGTTAAGGGTATTCCTACAATTTTGACCCGTTAAGGGTATTCCTACCATTTTGACCCGTTAAGGGTACTTCCACCATATTTACCCGCCGAGGGTGTTTCTACCATTTTGACCCGTTAAGGGTGTTCCTACTTATTTTGACCCGTTAAGGGTGTTCCTACTTATTTTGACCCGTTAAGGGTGCTTCCTCCATTTTGACCATTCCAACAATTTGCACCCTTGTGTAGCCACAAGGATACTTCATATGACTTCCATTCTACCAAATTCATCCACAACAATGCATACATAACAACTATAACTAATATACTCATTAAACTACATAGTTGGTAGTAAACAACTTACCTTTATTGTGCGCACCTTGCTCCTTGTAACCGCTTGTACCTTCCACCTTCACACCTACATAGCGAAGGAATTCATACATTAGCTTTTCGTACTTTACCCTTTACCATTCTTGGTCCAAGGTAGATAAACTAGCATAACCACATAGCTACAACATCTACCATCACATTTATCATGTATTTTTCCACAATTTCACCTATTCTAAGATACTAGGCATTTCATCATACAATTGGTGTGCATATCCCTACATTTAAGTGGTTATACCATTCCATGACACAACATTCCCAATTCTATACTTATACTTACAATTTTCATGAATTTCTTAACAATAAGCATAATCAATTGAGCTCTCATGAGATTAAGGTCCTGTTTGACTTTTAAAAGTCAACAGAAACCTTCATTCCAACACCCACTTAACACATTCTCAATTCAACCCTATTACAAGCAATTAACATACAATCTCTTCAATTTCACACTACTACACATAACAAGCATGCTTTCCTAACCACAAGAAGTAATTATCACAACATAATCATGAAACCCACCATACTACTTCCAAATCTTACAATTACTAGTTCTACAACTTACCAATAGTATTAGGGCCACTAGATGATTATGAATTCATAGACATGCAGGGATTTGGGGATGAGTCCTTGCTCTAATTTTCAGCTATGGATGGCTGATTTGGAGACCTCTATGTCGCCTCCCTCTCTCTCTCTCTCTCTCTCTCTCTCTCTCCGTACTCTATTCTTTTCTTTTTCTAAAACCCCCAATTTTCCTTCTAACCCGCTTTATTTAGTTAGCCTTTCAAATTTTCCCAAGACCCACCCCTCAAGATGAGTGTTGGTTCATGTTTAGCCCCTCCCCTTTTTACCAACTAAGTTTCTACCAATTAACCAAGTAGCTAACTTTGTTAGTTTTATTTTTTGTTACATGTACAACTACCAATGCACTACTTACAACTAGGGGTACACACATATACATACATATATCCACGCATACATACATACCCGCAATAACATATATATACATATATATATATATACCAACCATATTACCATTAATTTAATATTTTTGGGGTGTTACATCTGGTTTATACATTAATATTGCAAATGTGCATGCACCTAATGATCCAGCAGGAAGGCGATGCTTTTGGAATGATTTATTATTCTATAGGCGGTCCCTTTGTGGTCTATGGATTTTCTTGGGTGACCTTAACGAGGTTAGAAACATTGATGAACGGATTAATTCGGAGTTTTTCCGCAAAATGCATTGTTCTTTAATAATTTCATTACGGATGCGGAGTTGTTTGTGTATAAGTATACGTATATGTCGAGTAATGGAGAGAAGTTGAGCAAGCTGGATAGGGCGTTTGTATGTAACGATTTTTTGTCCTCATGGCCAAATGCGGGTCTAATGGCTCTAAATCGGCATCTTTCAGACCATTGCCCTTTTTTACTCGGATTATGGTCATATCCGTTTCCGGTTTTACAACTCATGGTTGCAATTACTGGGTTTTGTGGATTATGTCAATGCTATTGTTAATAACTTTGTTTTTGAAGGGCCAGCAGACATCTCTTTGGCGGTTAAATTAAAATGGCTTAAAGGGAGAATGCGGAGTTGGGTGAATGCGGATCGGAAATGTAGAAACGAAAGATATGAGAAATGTTGTGATACCCCGCAATTACAGGTTCTCACTTTAACTAAACTCTAATATATTATAACTAAGTTTGTCCAGGTCTGAAACCTTTTCATAAAGATTAAAACTTGAAGTTTATAAAGATTGAATGGGTTAAACATAACTCTATGCGTATGTTAAACACATTATAAAACCTTATAATGTGTCCAGGTCTGATTGAATGGGTTAAACATACTTCTTCTTTAATATATTATAAAACCTTATAACTAAGTTTGTCCAGGTCTGAAACCTTTTCATAAAGATTAAAACTTGAAGTTTATAAAGATTGAATGGGTTAAACATAACTCTATGCGATTAGTAATTGATAGGTTGCATGATTATGCATGTTCTTGATGTTTTAGACACCTAGGGTTTATGAATGATGATGTTTATGATGTATCATTAGGGTTTTGACCAGATGTGGTTCTCATTAATGTTGTATGATGATTATTAGGTGTTATTGATTGATAATATGCAACTAGGGTTTTATATAATTGATAATATTGCATGATTAAAATCTGGACATAATCTGAATGTCGATTTGTAGGGTTTGTTACATGGCTTACAAATAATTGTTTTGATCGATTATTTGCATGAATGGATTGTACATCGTCTTAGATTTTTAGAATGGGAAAAATCATCTAATTTGGATGTCGTTTGATATTTTTTGGAATTTTCTTTGATTAAAGGTCATATCAGATTTTCGGATTAACAAACTGAGTCAACTTTAAACAATCATAACTCGGGTTTTACAAGGAATTAAGTTATGAAATTTGAACAGTAGGTTAACATTGGAATAACTAGGCGTTTCCAAGTGGATTCATCCCGTTTGGATGAATACACGAGTTTTGGGAATTTTTCTACTAAACTGATCTGTTATGTTTATTTTTCTGAACATAGCTGTGTTCCGTGAATTTTCATAATTTTTGTACAAGGTTTTATGATAAACTAAAATTATTGATTTGTCCAGTAGACCTCCCAGAATATTTAGTAAAATTTTGGGAGTGTAACTCACTGGATAAGTATTTTTAATAAATTAGTTTTCATGGCGCATAATCTGTCCTAAAAACGCAGATTGTGTATTGTGAGTTTATGTGACTAATTGGAGTCCTATGTGGTATGTATTTGATATCTACTTGAATGGACACTTATATGAGATGCATATGAAGTGTAAAACTAATGATAACCAACATATTCACCAACGGGACCGTAGGGTTTACTTATGCATGTAGAATCACTAGGTGTCACTTACACGATTTTGAACATTTAAACGTCTTGGACAAACGGGTTATATGGTGTAATGGTATTACACATATACTCACTTAGTGACACATGTACTAGGGAGTCGATAGCACACCCTACTTTGGAGTTGGATTTACTTTCTTGCATACTAAGGTGAGTTTCACTACTTTTTCTCAAAAGCATGCGTCTCAGGGTGAGACAACTTTGATAAACGTTTTCTAGTCTGGTTCGGGACTACTTGAACATTGACTCTTTAGGAGAGTCCGTTACGAATCCTCGGGTGGATTGCGCTTTGATCAGTTTAAAACTTATTGGTCCTTTGTGAACTAAACACTCTATCACTTGAAAAGTCCTTACATATTATTGGGTTAATCGCTGGAGGTGAATGGGGTATTAGTTGATAGCGCTATTGGGTTGTGCAGCAACCTCATGTTTGCGATGCTGGGAGCATGGACATGAACTTCTGACCACATCTGTTATGCAAGTGTTGATAGACACTAGTTCCTAAGGCAGTTTAACGTATGTTAAACACATTACTGAAGGTGTCCCAATAATCTCCTGTTTAGTTGCACTGAGTGGGTTAGCTACCCCTGACATGATTAAACTGATAACACTTAAACATTTGGATCTGGGAGACCTACGATTTTACATGGTTACGTGGTTTTGGAAACCAGCGCGTTTACGTAGTCACCTTCTTTACTTTGTGAACTCACCAACATGGTTTGTTGACCCACGATATACATGCTTTTGCAGGTAGTTAGCTTCCGGTGCCACGATTAGAAATCACTACACACTTCACTTCATTTGGGTCTTGGGCATACACCTAAATTATATATCATGCTTTTACATTTTCCTTCATATGGTTTTAATTTGGGCGCGTTGTTTTGCGCATGGTTTTAAAGGTTTAAATTTGGTTTACGCTTCCGCAGCTTAACTAAACTTGATTTTTCAAAACGAACTAAATGGTTTGGGCATTTAGAGTTCGTTCATATGACTTATGGCTATGGGATCCTGGTATGTCATGTGCCTAGCGGTATAAACCCTGCAAGTGGAATCAGAGCCATTGGTAATAGTGAACTAGGACTGCATGTTGAGTCTAGTCTATAATCATCATAGCATAAGTACACTCACAACTTAAGTGCACAACTAGCTTTTAGCTACATATATCTACAACACATGGTTTCGGGAGATATGTTATCTTCTAGTTCTAGACCTAATTCTTAACACATCACTGGTGGGGACCAGGGTCGCCCTAGGTGGCGCATTACTGGTATTAGTATCCTAACAAACCTCATGGATGAGGAAACAACAATAGTACAAGGGAGGGAGCCCTTGCGAGCGTTATGGCGCGCGTACGCAGGAAGCTGCACGATGCGCATGACGTGGTACCATTAAACCGAATCAAATTCGAAGAAAGTCAAATACTGAGACTTATCCTTTTTAACTGAGCAAGGAGACAATTAGTTTCTGTTCCTTGTTATTTGACCTTTCTTACTCCCATTTGAAACTCAGACGAGACTGGGTTACTCATATAGAATTTTATCCTTACTCTAGTACATTTACGCCCAGTACGAGCGAGCAATTGTATGGCATGCATATCCCTGTTTCTCATAAGTATATGGTAGATTCATGGGAACACATTAGATCGTAGCTTGTTACACACACTCTTGGGGAGTTATGTAAAGCTTGCGACGTAGTGCAACATCTCAAGGGAAGACGAAACCTACTAGTGACTGGCAGCCACGATTGGAGGAACGAGTGGTGCAGCTTACCACTAAACTGGCTTACATAGGACTAGAGAAGGAGACTGTACGTGATGAGATCCATATAACACTGATACCGCGAAAGAGGAAGAAGAAAGGATGGAAGGGGAACCTGAGCAGGACGAGCACATGGAAAGTTAGGATGAAGGCTCTACTATCTAGACAGAGCGTGGCGACGATTGGCTCTTACCTTTTCTTACCTGTCTTTTCTTTACTTTCCCTTTGTTAACTTAGATAAGACTGAGTTCTTATGATCAATGATAGGGTGATTGAGGCCCTCGCACCTTTCCAAGATATCAAAGATCCATTTTGCTAAATCATTCGTTTCCCCTGACTTCCACATTTGAACTTTCTTATACCTTGAACGCACATGCCACAACAACAACCTGCTATCGTATTTTCAAGGCTTTTATTTGTTGCAAACCTCAATAACTCCAACGGACTGAAGGAGACCGTCTGATTACTTCGATAGTATAAGTCTTTGCCATGTGCAATCGCCCCAGGCAGGATGGGTAATGTATGCTACATGCACACTCGATGAGTTACAAATACTTGGACGGAGAACGTAACACCCGGTGGTGAAATCTAGAAATTTGTTATCTAAAGACGGTTGGGTCTGAGATCGACGCCTACACTACCAAGCTACAGGAGTTAGCTACTATATGCTCAAATCTATTTAGCCTACCTTACAAACGGATAGAACTTCATACCAAAAGGGTGGGTCCCTCACATTCGTGGCATGGCCACTGCAGCTCACCTACCCAGAATCTAACAAATCTTTCACCTGGCTCGCAAACTCACTGATGAGGTTGCTTTTGGTGATAGCAACAGAACGTGGGATAGTGTGAGGTATAAGTCCTTCAACAACAACAACCACAACGGTAACAACAACAATGGGGCTCGTGGAAGAGCATTTATGATGGACTCTGGGGAAGCTAGGACTGATAACAATGTCGCGACGGGTACGCGTTCCTTAAACGACATTCTCGCTTCTGTTTTATATGATATTGGTGCGAACTATAGTTTTGTGTCATCGAAACTTAGCAAACAACTAGGGATGGTTCCTACTTTTCTTAATACCCCGTACACTATAGAGTTAGCCGATGGAAAGTCTGTCACTACAAAAAAAAAACGCCATTTGGTGACACACGAAAAATGCCATAAAAGGCCAAAAAAGTGCCACTAAACACCCCTTAAAGAATGGGCGGCACACAAAAAAAAAATGTCACAAGAAGCAATAACACTAAAACCTTTTAGTGGCACTTTTCAGTGTGCCACTATAAATTTGTCATTTTAGTGGCACTTTTTGTTTTTGCCGCAACATAATAAAAAAAAACTTTTTGTGGCACAAATTTTGTGCTAGTAAAAACTATTTCTAAATAAATACATCAAATTAAATGCCACTATAGACATTTACCATATTAGTTTTGTTACATATAAGTAGTTCTTTACTTGTAAACATTTAAAAATAAAACTATAAAATGTACAAATACTGATATCATTACTTCAATTATAACTTACATCGTCTTCCAACAATATTCCAAAGTAACAATATGAACGAAAAAACACTAAATGTAAAACTAATACATGAAGCTCGGTGAAAAAATAAAATTGTCATTCTTCACAACCACCAGGGATAGAGCATATTCTTCACAATCACACAACAGCAATGATACATACTTCTGCTGAAACATCTACAAGTCACAAAATACTTTTAACAAACCATGGTAATATAAAGAGCATTGGATGTTCATGTACAAAAGACATAACTGAATACAAAATTGAAAAGTTAAGCAATTTCGAGTAAAAAGGTACATGAAATACAAGATAAACATACCAATCACCGCTATTGTTGTTAATCCAAAAGCTTTTCTTACCCTGTCAAAACCATACACAAAAGTGAAAGCATACATAGGATTCACAATTTATAATTGATTCTATAGGTTTTGCAATTGTTGGTTTCCTATAAGTGAAAATTAGTTTTACTGCAATATTTTTAAGGTCTAAAGCAACCTAAGGAGAGAAACTTTTAAGCTTGAAGTTAAAAGCAAAGCATCTGATACTTAACCACAACATGAACTCTACTAATTTTGTGGAAACTGATAAGGATCGAACAATCTAGACAGAGAACAGAAGAGGATTTGGCCAAAATGATCGATGATTATTATTATGATCATTACAACTATATAACAAACATACAATCAACAGCTCACAACTACCTTTCCCGCTCAATTCAAACTATCACATAATACCAAAGCTACCCTTATACTTCTACTTATTACAACTTTAGTCCCTGAGCTTATTACAACATATCAATACTTCCCCCCTGTAAACATTTTTGGCCTCAAAAATGAAAATCAGGAAAACGAATCCTTAAATCTTCTGCATTCTCCCATGTGGCTTCAGTAATAGGTAAGCTATCCCATTGAACCAGCACATCAGCAGAAGCCCGACTGCCTCTTTTTGCTAGCCTTCTTGATAACACTTGAAGTGGCTTGAACAAGAACCTTGGACCTCTTGGCAAGGGAATGGACTGAGTAATGTCTCCATGAGCCTTTTTAAGAAGGGATACATGGAAAACAGGGTGTACTTGGGCATCTGCTGGCAAGTCCAGTTTATAGGCTACTGGACCTATTCTCTCAATGATCAAAAAGGGTCCAAAGAACTTAGGACCGAGTTTATTGAACTGAGTAGCTCTCAAAGTGGCCTGACCATAAGGATGCAGCTTGACATACACATAATCTCCCACATTAAACTGCCTCTCACTTCTGCTCCTATCTGCAATTTGTTTCATTCTGTTTTGAGCCCTGGAAAGAGAATGTTTGAGAAGCTGAATTGTGTCTTCTCTGTCAGTCATTAGCTCATCTACAGCAGCAGTTCTGATATCTCTGGGTACATAAGGAACAAACAATGGAGGAGGGTACCCATAAAGAGCTTGGAAAGGGGTTATTCCTAAGGAATTGTGGAAATTGGTATTGTACCAATACTCTGCTAATGGTAACCACTTAAACCAAAGAGAAGGCTTATCCATAACCATGCACCTCAAGTAAGTCTCTAAGCACCTGTTGACTACTTCAGTTTGCCCATCCGTTTGAGGATGATGAGCAGTGGATAAAGCCAGTTGAATACCCTGCAATGCAGTGAATTCCTTCCAGAACTGGCTAATGAATATAGGATCTCTGTCAGAAACAATAGTCTCTGGCCAACCATGAAGCTTAAAGACTTGATCTAAGAATAGTTGAGCTACTTGAGCTGCAGTGAAAGGGTGAGATAGAGCCAAGAAATGACTGTACTTAGTTAATCTGTCTACTATCACCAAAATAACATCTTTACCCTGAGATTTAGGTAAGCCACCAATAAAATCCATGGAAAGATCAGCAAATACATGCTGAGGAATGGGTAGAGGCTGTAGTAATCCAGGAGAGGCTGTGGTCTCATATTTGGCTTTTTGGCATACCACACAACCTCTAATAAAATTCCTGACTTGCTTATGCAGGCCCTTCCAAAAGAAATAAGACTTGATTCTCTGAGTAGTGGCATGAATACCTGAGTGTCCACTGGCAGGCACAGTGTGACAAAGGGTAATGATGTCTTTTTGCAGCTGTTCATCATTTCCAACAGCTATCTTTCCCTTCCTGAACAAGGTATCATGTCTCCATTCAAACTTATGATGTATTTGCCCTGCTTGTAACTGCTGCATAATGGTTTTAAGATGATCATCAGTCTGCCAAGAAGACTGGATTCTCTTCCATAGAGCATCATCAAAGGTGTGCAAGGTAAGAACCATTAAAACAGGATTTTGAACTCTAGAAAGGGCATCAGCTGCCCCATTGTCTTTCCCTTGCTTGTAAATGATCTCAAAATCGTAGCCCATTAGCTTAGACAGCCAAGCTTGTTGAAGAGGGGTAGTGATCTTCTGTTCAAGAAGATGTTTCAAACTTTTCTGGTCGGTCCTTATTATAAAATGGCCCAAAGACAGGTAATGGTGCCAATGCTTTACAGCAAAGATGATGGCCAGTAATTCTCTTTCATAAACTGATAGAGACTGTTGTCTTGCAGAGAGGCCCTTGCTTATAAAAGCAATTGGATGGCCTTCTTGCATTAACACAGCCCCTATTCCCTTTCCTGAGGCATCAGTCTCAATGACAAAAGGTTTAGTAAAGTCAGGTAAGGTTAAAACAGGAGGATGGGTCATGACTTCTTTGAGTTTAGAAAAGGCAGCAGTAGCTTCCTCAGTCCAAAGGAAGGAATCCTTCTTAAGTAAGTTGGTTAAAGGTCTAGCAATGTTACCATAGGATTGTATGAACCTCCTGTAGTACCCAGTTAACCCTAAAAAAACCCTCAGCTGTTTGATGTTAGTGGGAATGGGCCATTGACTAATGGCCTCTAACTTCTTAGGATCAGTAGAAACCCCTTGGTTGGAGATGATATGGCCCAGATATTCTATTGAAGTTCCTCCAAAATCACATTTTGACTTCTTTGCATACAGTTGATTGGCCCTTAAAACTTGTAAGACCTGTTCTAAGTGATATAAGTGAGAGTCCAATGAGGGACTATACACTAGAATATCATCAAAGAACACTAAAACAAATTTCCTCATAAACACCTTGAATACATGATTCATTAATGACTGGAAGGTGGCAGGAGCGTTTGTCAAGCCAAAAGGCATGACGACAAACTCAAAAAGCCCTTCATGAGTTCTGAAAGCTGTTTTAGGAATGTCAGCTTCACTCATTCTAATCTGATGGTACCCAGCTCTTAAGTCCAGTTTAGAAAAGATAACTGCCCTTCCCAATTCATCAAATAGATCCTCTACTAAAGGAATAGGGTAACTGTTTTTGACAGTTGCCTCATTAAGCCTTCTATAATCAATGCAAAACCTCCAAGTGCCATCTTTCTTTTTTACTAGCACAACTGGGGCTGCAAAAGGGCTTGAACTGCCTCTGACCACTCCTGTTTCTATCAACTCTTTAGTCAGTTGCTCAATAACATCTTTTTGAGCAGCTGGATACCTGTAAGGCTTCAAGTTTACTACCTTAGATTCATCTTTTAACACTATCTGGTGATCAAAATCTCTCTTGGGTGGAAGGCTAACAGGTACTTGAAACACATCATCATATCTTGACAACAATTCTTCTATCTTTTCATTTGCATTTGTTCCCAAAATTTTTGTGCCATGCTGAAATTCCTTATTGGATGGTTGTAGTTGAATGCTGAATAAATGAGCCTCTACAATCTTTTTTTCTGTTTCCAATAACTCTCCCATAGTTTCAGCTGAACACAGTGTTACTTCATTGCTGTTAACCCCTTTGAGTTTGCATTGAGTGTTCCCGATGGTAAATTGCATGGTAAGGTCAACAAAATTCCATACAATCTCACCCAATGTTAATAACCACTGAATTCCCAAAACCATGTCATAGTTATCAAGTGGAATAACTAAGACATCAGTGGTAAACCATAAGTTCTACATGCTCCACTGGAAATTGGGACAATAGCTTGCACAGTCTATTCTTGACCCATTTGCTACTCCCACTGTCATGTTCTCAATGGACTTAATGAGACATTTCAATTTAAGAGCCAATTTCTTGTTTAAGAAATTGTGAGTGGAACCAGAGTCCACTAATATTCTCAGGGTCACATTCCCAAGTTTATCCAGGGAATCAATGATCTCAATTGTCTCAGAGTCCTCATCAAAACCAACTACTTCTAAGACAAATAATTGTTTGTTTGGACATTTGTGTCCTGGTGTAAACTTTTCTGTACACCAGAAACACTCTCCTTTTGATCTTTTAATCTCCATTTCTTTACTTGTCAGTTTCTTGGTGTTAGGTAGCCTCTTGTTAGTAGGTGGTGCAGGCAATAGGGGTAGATGAGAAACATTTGTAGGTGGTTTAACATTCTGATTTTTTGAGTTGTAAGAAGATGTGTTAGTGGAATACCTGCCTTGGGAAGTATGAGGAATTAGAGATTTGTTAGTAGCATTTTGAATCTTGGCAAGATAGAAGGCCTCCTTCATAGTAGTGGGCTTAAACATCTTAACTGGCCCTCCTATCTCAGGTTTGACAGCTTTCAAGAAGATGCTAACAGCATAGGGCTCAGGAATGGATACCTTTAGTAAACATGCATCAAATTCATCGCAAAATTCTTCTAATGGTCCTGTTTGAACCATAGAAGTTAGGATACCCATAGCATCTTCAAATAATGTCTCAGAAAATCTGTTCATGGCTGCTAGAGAGTAATCAGCCCATGTGATCTCAGAGATAGGGATCCCTCTGGTCTTCAGATAATTCTGATGCCACTTAACAGCCTTCCCTTCCAAATGAATGGCTGCATACCTGACCTTAAAGTTGTCAGGAGTCTCATCAACACTAAAAAAGTGTTCACACCTATACAACCAATCATCAACTTCTGTCCCATCAAACTTTGGAAAATCAATCTTTCCAATTCTATGTATCCTCTCATTTCTTGGCACCATAGTATGGGAAGCAGTTGAACCATTATTCACATCTCCATTGCTAGCCGGAGTATTATTCATTTTCAACAATAGAGCCTGCACACTTGCATTTAGGCTTGCAATTGTGGACTCAGACTTCTGCATGAAGGCATCAATCTTCAACAAGGACACTGAATGATCATCAACTGTCTTTTCAAGTGAAGACTTCTCTGCATCAGACCTACTGCGAGTAGTCATGATTGCATATGAAGAATCAAAGAAATTGGATCAAATTTTGGAAGAAAAATCAAGAATCTGCAATGAAGAAGGGACAAGCCACGAACTGGCCGATCCTCAAGAATTGATTGACCACTAATTGATCAATACAATGGAGTATATTGATCACAAATAGATCAATACAAGCTTGTTAGAGAAACGAAATCGGTAGATTGATTAAATGAAAGAAGATAGGAAAAAAAAAATTTGATCGGAGAATTGAACGGAATCGAACCGGACAAATGGAGAAGATGATCGGAGATAATGACAGATTGATACTGCAGATGTTTTGTTACGTATATGATGGTCAGGGATGAAGGTGATGGTGTGTGATGGCGGTGGTTGGTGACGGTTATGGAGATCAGAGAGCCGAGGACAGCTGGCTCTGATACCAATGATAAGGATCGAACAATCTAGACAGAGAACAGAAGAGGATTTGGCCAAAATGATCGATGATTATTATTATGATCATTACAACTATATAACAAACATACAATCAACAGCTCACAACTACCTTTCCCGCTCAATTCAAACTATCACATAATACCAAAGCTACCCTTATACTTCTACTTATTACAACTTTAGTCCCTGGGCTTATTACAACATATCAGAAACAAGTGGGAAAGTATCTTATTGTGTTTTTTGTCATTTAGTTGGTTTAGCAATAGAATGAATGGTCAATGGTGATCTAGAAAATGAACATGTATAACGTTAAGTATGTAGGAGTATATCTTAAATATGCTTAACCTAGTTTCAGGCAATCTGAAGCTTAAGTTAATTAGTCAAAACACCCAATCACTTATAGCAACGCCAAAAATCCCAAACACCCACTAATTTTAGAATGAGTTAATAAAAATAAGATAAATAATGCAATACAAACTATTCCAGCCTTAAGCTTCTGCTTTGACTCCAGCTAGCGCCTCTACTTTTGCTCTGCATCATGTTCCTTCCCCTATGAGTAATTTGGGCCGATATTTTAGCAATATTAATGGTTTGAAATACATGAATATCTGACAAAGTACCTCAAAGCATTAGTTATGCACATAGAAATTGAAAACGCATACATGTTGTATCCACGTGAGAAAGTGGTCGGAAACTCAGTCGTCCAATTTCTGTATCTGTAGGAAAATTAAAGGAACATTAATACTATAACTTAATAATGAATGCATAGCTGAAAAAAGTGGAAGGAAAACATAAAATTTACAACATAATTCATGTCATCATAGTTTGTGTAGTCCACACCGTTATGGTGGCTTCAAAATATTACATCCTTTCTTTGAAATAGAGTATACCTAATGCCTCACTAAAAAGTTGGGAGAAACAAACAACTCCAGCACGGTGCACATGATCCTGGATAAAAGCAGAGGTGTCATGTTAGCTGATAAAGCAAACAATGGTACCATTAGAAAGTATCACAGTTCATAGACCATAGTACCACACATTCGACCATAGGTGTCTACAAAGTAATTTCTTGTATCACTAGGTAGCACACATATTAACCAACTAGAAGTAATTGATAAGTTAAATGTTAAGTGGTTATGAAAATACATGTTAAAATATCCCAATAAAGTATTTTTTTTAAAAAAAAGAATCCCATAAAGCTTGTTTTCTATTTTAAAAAAAAAGTGCAATTTAGAAACATCAAAATCATAGTGGCCTTAAGGTCCTGCCATATTAGTCTAAGATTAGTATAGGCCCGGCCCTATGTTGACTATAGCCGGCCCTAATAATTGTTATCTTAGTCTATATATATCATATATGTTATCCTCTATAATCACAATAATTATACAATCAATATACAATTATACCAAGTTTAACTTGGTATCAGAGCCTAGGGTTTTTTTCTTTGCCCTACCTGCCGTCAGCCCACAACTTTCTGTCTGCAACCTTCTATCCAACCTGCTGTCTGCAGCCACAACCTGCAACAGCCATTAACAACCCTACAACAACCGCAAATAACAACCCAAGCAACCTCCTTTTTTTTCAATGGCTGCTCCAGCAATCACTGCCTTTACCACAGCAGAGAAAACTTCACATAACTCCCATAAATTCGGTTTTACCCTATCCCCCACAAATTATGGTCATTGGAAACTTATGATACAACCTTTTTTAGTCACCCACGGCCTATTTGGCTATATTGATGGTAGTATTCCCTGCCCGCTACCAACCATCACAGCAGCCTCTTCTGCATCTGGTAACGATACAGAAGGCTCTGTACTTGTTCCTCAACCCAACCCTGAATATGCTGCATGGTTGTGTAATGACGCGCATGTCCGAATGCTGCTCATCTCCACTATCTCTGAAACTTCCTTTCAACATGTTCAAGGTGTCACTTCCCGTGATCTTTGGCTTGGTCTTGAACGTGCATATGCACCACACACCTCCTCTAGAGAGTTTACCTTGAAAACACAACTTTTGAAGATCCAGATGAAACCGGATGAGACATCGGCTGCCTATCTGTCTCGGGCACAGGAGTATGCCAATGCCCTTGCCAATATTGGCCAACCTATGGCTGATAAAGATATTGTGATGCTTGTTGTTGCAGGTCTCCGTGACGAATACAATGGAGTCAAACAAAATCTCTTTGCAAGACAATTTACAGCTGTGTTTAATGAACTTCCTGGTCTCCTTGCTGACCACGAGTTCTTAGTCCACAAATCAGCCCCAGAACCTGCTCCTGTCCAGGCTTTCACGGCTGCTACAGCAGCTAATTCCTCATCAGCCTCGGCTGAAACAGTGCAAGCTATCCAACAGCTTATTTCTCGCTTGGGGTTTCAACTACAACCTGTCTCGGGTGCCCCTCAGAATACAACTCCTTAAGCTTTTTACACCAACAGAACCGGACCGCCAAACTATTCCCGTGGCCGTGGTCAACGTGGGGGCCGTGGTGGTCGCACTACCAACTACAACCGCAACCAAGGCAATCGTAATTCAGGTCAGTTCAGTTGGGCTTCTAATCAAAACACTGTCTATGGTACTTGTAACAGGTGTGGAATAGGACATGTTCCCTCCCAATGCCCAAACAGAGACCCATCCACAATCCGCAACAGACAACCCACTACCAACTATGCGGATTTTCGGTCCCAAGCCTCCGCTACTTATCTTCCAGACACAGGATGCAATGGCCATGCCTCAGTAGATATGTCAGGTTTTGATTCTGCTGAGCCTTACTTCGGTGATGAAAGTCTTCATGTTGGTAATGGTATGGCTCTAACCATCTTACATATTGGTTCACAAAAAATATTCTCTCCAAACAAAACCTTTTACCTAAAAGATGTCCTTCATGTTCCCGCACTAAAAAAAAATCTTCTTTCTATTCAAAAATTCTGCCAGGATAATAATGTTTATTTTGAATTTCATGCAACTTTTTTTTCTGTGAAGGACAAGTCTACACATACTATCCTCATCACGGGTCCAAGTCTTGGTTTTAAAAAGCGCTAGGCGCACAAAAGCGACGAGGTCTAAGCGCATCGCGCGAAGCGCAAAGCGCAAAAAGCGTGGGATTTTCGTACCCGAAGCGCACACTAATTATATAAATTTTTTTATATATCCCATATATATTCCATGAGTTTTTAGCTTCATTTACCCAAAATATAGCTATAAATAAGGTTTTTATGTGATTTTACCTATATGTACAAGCCAAAAACACCAAGGTACAACATTTTGATGCATAAAAAATACCCAGAATACGTGAGGCGCGCGCCTCAGGCAGAAAAGCGCATGAAATTTGACAAAAAAGCGCCTGAGGCGCGCGCCTTTGGGAAAAAGGATAGGCGCAAAGCCCTGAGGCGCCCTAGGCTGCGCCTTGATGCGCCTTGCGCCTAGGCGCGCCTCAGGCGCGCTTTTTAAAACCCAGGTCCAAGTGAAGGTGGACTCTACTCCATCAAACTTCCAACCAAACAACCGATTCCAAAAGTTGCTTTTTCCACCACTCGTGCTACAACAACCACATGGCATCAACGATTGGGACATCCACACTCTCAATTGTTCAAGACTATGCTTTCTAAATACCGTTTACCTATTTCTGCAAAGAATTTAATTCTCATTGTTCTTCTTGTTCTGTTGGAAAATCTTCCAAACTGCATTTATTATTATCTGACTATAAAAGTACTCATGTTTTGGACTTAGTATTTTGTGATGTTTGGGGTCTAGCTCCCGTAACTTCTTTTGATGGTCATAATTATTTTTCACTATGTGTTGACCATTTTTCTAGATTTATGTGGTTATTTCCTATGAAACGTAAAATCTGAGGTGTTTGGAATTTTTAAACAGGTTGTAACTATGGCTGAACGCCAATTTTCCACCAAACTTAAAGCTGTCCAATCCGATTGGGGAGGAGAGTTTAGAAGTCTTTCACCTTTACTTGCCTCCCTTGGCATCATCCTTCGCCTTAACCAACTCGGCGTCATGCTCTTCATAAAACTCCTCCACTTGTTCTCTTCTCGCCATCAACTCTCCCCACCTTGCCATACCGTCAGGGAACAAAGACAGAAACTGCCCAAAGTGATAATACATCTTCTTCATAACATCCTTATCCATCCATTCCTTGTGAAGCTCTCTTTCAGCATCAGGGACACAATGGTCAATCAGATCACGACAAACAGAAGCCTTCTTCAGCAGATCAGTAGCTTTAATATCCCAGTCCGGCACAAACACTCCTTCACCGGACTCTCTCTGGACAGGAACATCGGAAACATCATCAACAGCAGCTTTAGAACTTTCACCTCCTTCGGTTCGCAACAATTTCGGACTAGCACCTTTGACAACAACATCCTTTGGTTTCTTGAAAACATCGTCTTTCTTCGGGGAGGACAATGTGAGCTTGCCCTTCCCGGAGGCAGGAGTATACCCCAACGCAGAAGAAATCAAAGAAGAATCCTCATCTTCATCTCCAAAGACCAAGGGCACAGCGGAAGAGCCCCCCTGACCCGAGGAAGCAGTCTGAAGTCGCTTACTGGAGCGACGGACGGTAACAAACTTCTCCCCCGATGGCTCCACAGCAGCAACAGATGACGTGATCACACTTGTATACTCCCCCTTGAAACGGACATGCTCAGTCTTCACCACCACATTCTTACCCTCAGCAACATTTCGAACCTTAAACTTCACATCAGCAATGTCATCTAGAGCCAGGAAGTCCAGAGTACTCATTTCTGCAAAAAGAAAGATAGTTAGATAACACAAAAATGATAAGGATGCCAAGGAGGAGACAGGGAGACACCTACCCTTCCCACCATGATATATCACTGGGTCAGTCCCAGGATCATCCCAGTTAGTACTTAGGCCCACCATCACCAGAAAGTCCTCAGGGAAGGTACGAAGACGAGTAGGAGAGCTACGCAGCTTCTCCAACAATACTTGGTCAAGAGTGTCAAAATCAGGTTCCTTCTCGTTTAGAGGAGCATCCGAATACCTCCGAGGAGTTTTAAAGGGTAGAAAATCAGAGTTTAAGAAAAAGAACTTGTCTTTCCAAGAAGAAACAAGCCCAATAACACTAGAAATGAGGGCTGGTTCACATTGAGTCTTCTCAATGGTAAACCAATTCCCATTTTTAGCCAACCTAAAAAACCGCCGGTACATAGCCAAGGAAGGCTCATGACCATGGCAACGACATACTATCTCGAAGTGCAAAATCCTAGCAACTCCGGACGGACACAACTGATCGAGGGAAAGTTGGTGATACTCTAGAACATTCAGAAAAAAAAAGGTTGAAAAGGGATACCTAAGGTTTCCCTGGTCAAACTGACGTGTATACACCGCCACCTTACCAAGGGGAACGGAGGTCACAGGGGTTTTCCCCTTTGGAACAGAAAGGTTAAAGGACAAAGGGATTCCGATCTCAGTGCAGAATCGTTCAACATCGGACTTCGATAAACGAGTGAACTGAGATGCGAGATCGGTTTTCGACATAATGAAAGACGAAGTATGAAGAGGGAGGAGGTTACTTACCAGAATTTATAGGAAAAAGGAGAGGATCGCCGGTTGGAGAGCAATCGTGGGAGAGAGAAGACGGTTTTCTAATTAGGGAATAAAGTGAAGAGGAAAGAAGGGTTTTTCTCTTTATAAGGGATTTAAAATTTGAAATTAATGGCATTGAACGGTTACCAAGGGAAACCACCGCTCAGCTGTCCCATAGGATGACGTCAGCCTAGCCCTTGTCATGTCAACAGTCGTCTGGGGCGGCTGATGGGACAGGTGCCTGCTCCCTAGGAAGTAATGATGGATAGCTATATTATTTAAAAAATAAGACCATCATAACAAATGCAAGGCCACAAACTTGCACGAAATTTGATGAAGGAAGAAATAAGGAACCAACGCTCCCATAAGGGAGCTTGGGGTCTAATAAATTACCCGGTACCAACACAAGCTTGAACAGCGTTGCCACCGGGGAATATGACAATGTACAAGTCACAAGCACTTCTAACTTCTTTACAAATGCTTATGACTGGGGGGCTGATGACGTGTGTCCTAAAACGACAACGTTTAGACCCCTCGTCGAAAAGATAAGCAAAATAAATTTGATTAAGAGGTTGCCTGACTTAGTGGAGCTGATATAAGGCAGCTTACCTGCCATATGGAAGCCTCAGGGCAGAAAGCAAACAGTAAAAAGTCTTGGAAATGCAAAAAGGGGATTTTGGCTTATTATCATGGCAAGGGACAAAACACCACACAGCTCCAAGCCTTGCATTGGAAATGATAAAAGCTGAAAACATCCTAAAAGGGTAAAGTCTCACTGCAGGGAACTAAAAGAGGGTCAAACACATCCAGGTATGGTAAGGAAGCTACCCTGAGGGAGCTCCTGGGCAGAATTCCACTGCCTATATAAGGAGGCCCTTGGGTAGACATTCCACACACACTTCTCACTTATTCTCTCTACTCTCATACTCTCTACTTCATTATTTCCCAACTCCAAATGAATACATACTTATTCTCACGCCGGAGTCCTGCGTTAAGGCTAACAGTGTCTGCTACCTTTGTGCAGGTCCTTCCAGGAACTTGAAGACCCCTAATCCCACGACCAAATCTAAACCTAAACTTAAAACCTTAATCTCAACCTAACATACCTCTAACCTATAATCCTAAGCATCTCCTAACCTAATACCGGTCATTTTCCTTGTTGTAGCAACAAAACTAAATATTAAAATAAAGAGCATAATAGTTGTGCCGTTTAACTATCCTTGGTTCTTAACAGTAGATGTTCCTTGATCCTTATTCCTTAAAATTCCAAAATCACTCACATGATCTGTTGCTATGGACTATGGATGTTTAGCCAATATATCGTGTAGACGTGA
The DNA here is from genome assembly GCA_028751855.1 of Ambrosia trifida. NCBI lineage: Eukaryota > Viridiplantae > Streptophyta > Magnoliopsida > Asterales > Asteraceae > Ambrosia > Ambrosia trifida. Next base: position 151,296,834 of record CM054122.1, read on the forward strand.
ATGACGAAACTATAAAGATAACAAATTAGAACAAAATAAAATTCATTACTTCTTTATAGACTAGTGTGAAACGATCGGAATCTGAATCGATGACAATACATAATACGATATTCAACAGCACAATGGAGCAAGTAATTGATTCCATATCCGATTCCAATAAGAATAAAGAACACATCATTCAAGTAATAGATTCCAATAAAGCAATTATACTTAAGAATTTTACACTCAATGATGACGTGGGTCCTAAAACGACCACGTCTAAAACCCTTGTCAAGAAAATAAAGCAAAGTAAAAAAGATATTAAGGTTTGTAGAACTTCCTGGAGCTGAAACGCTAACATAAGGCAGCACGGCTGCCATACGGTAGCTGTGCAACAGAAAGTGAACAGTAGAAAATGTTGGAAATATAAAAAGGTGCTTCAGCTTTTGACTATTGGCATAAAACAAAACATCACACAGCTCCATGTCCACCTAGGAAGAGGTGTACAAAAAAACCGGTTTGTCAAACCGACCCGATCCAAAAACCGGAAAACCGGTTCTGCAAAAACCGGTTTTTTTTCAAACCGATGGGAAACCGACCCGATTCACCGGTTTGGGTTCAATTGGGCAATTCGTGGACCGGTTAGGGTTGAAAACCGGTTTAAGAGGAAAACCGGTTTGGAAAAAAAACCGGTTTTTGAGGAAAAAACCGATTTTGACAGTGTATTTGGATTCTTGGATGACCGGTTTGGCAAAAAAACCGGTTTTAAAACCGACCCAAATCGGTTCCAATCAATGGTGGTCTTCGGTGCTAAAAACCGGTTTGGAAACCGGACCGGTTTGAGGAAAAACCGGTTTTTGAACTAAAAAAAAAAACCGAAACCGGTTTTAAAACCGGTTCGGTTTGACTAAAAAAACCGCTTTGTACATCACTACTAGGAAATAGAAAAAGCTGAATATGCACCAAAAGGGTAAAGTCTCACTGCAGGCAGCTGAAAGAGAGTCAACCATGGTCAGGTATAGTAAGGATGCTACCCAAAGGGAGCTCCTGGGCAGATTTTTGTTGCCTATATAAGGAGACCCTTGGGTTTACATTCTACACACACTTCTCACTTCTTCCCTCACTCTCATACTCTCTACATTATTAACTCCAAAAGAATACATACTTATTCTCACGCCGGAGTCCAAACGCAGGAGACCCCCTCCTGCGTTAAGGCTAACGGTGTTTGCTACCTTGTGCAGGTCCATTCCAGGAGCCAGAGGATCCCCTAAACCATAACTTAAACCTAATATACCACTAACCCTTTAACCTAAACATCTCGCAACCTAATCCCGGTCATTTTCCTTGTTGTAGCAACAAGTGGCGCCCACCGTGGGGCTGTCGCTACTTTGAACAAAGCTGTTGAAAGTCCTTCAGTCCCATTTGTTCCTAAGTAACCTCTTTTTGTGATGACCGGCGGAGATAACCGCCAAGACGGGGGTCCTCAAGAAACTCCGGCTAGTAGCCACACCTCCGGTGACGCTGCTGGCCTTGGAACACCTGGAACGGACGGACCATGCGTCGAACCGTCTCTAGGAGATATGCTAAACTATTAAACTCCACCAGCCTCGAGGGCTGCGTATGCATCTCCTAGAGATGACGTGTTATTACCCGTTGAACGGATGGATATCACCCCGGAGGGAGTACGAAGAAACTTCTTGCAACTCTGAGACCTCTTAAACGGTTATGTACGGGAAGAAAGGTCCAGAGGTGTAAAGGTCAGGCTGTCCTATGATGAAGAACCTACGGTTACCCTCTCACCTTCACCTCTGTTGTGGGGAACCACTACCTCCCCTACAACTCAACGTATTGAAACAAGCCCTCACCCTTACTTAAACAGTCAAGGAGGTCTTCTTTCGGGGGAAGGTCCTAGCAGAACCGTATTCTCTCCCGGGGCCAAGAGTACACAGCAAAACAGGTGATGGAAGCCACACAAGTATCCCTGTCATCCTCAACACCCCTATCCTTTGCAGAAGCTCTAAGGTCCCTACCTTTAGCTAGTAGTGCCGTGGCTGCTTCCTTGGCAGGAGCCGGAGGCTATGTAGGAGGGCTGGCTGCATCTTCAGCGGCGATGTACCTCAATTACTCCCAGCCTCAGCCCGCACCTTATATGCCACCATGTTTTCCCACATGGCCCGGGGGATACCCGTGGCAGTATCCACTTCCTCTAAACCAAATACCGGCAACGGCTCTCCCAGGGGGTCAAGGTGGAGGCATACCCCAGCCTCAAATCCAAGCCTCCACAGTCGACACCCGAACCGGGGTTATACCCTCCGAGCCATACCGTCCCAAGTCACTAGAATGTTTCGCCGAACACATAGCACATTTTGACTTTCCTAACAAGATCAAAATGCCGGCCAACGTAAAGACGTACGACGGAACCGAGGATCCTGACGACCATCTGAATGTGTTTTCCGGGGCAGCCACTGTAGAAAAGTGGAATAATGCTGAGTGTTGCCACATGTTTATGCAAACGTTGGTAGGTCCGGCCCGCTTGTGGTTTTGTGGTCTCCCTGCTCGTAGCATCTCATCCTTTGATGACCTACGAAGGAGCTTCACCTCCAACTTTAATCCCTTAAGAAAGTGCACCAAAGACGCTGCCATACTGTACCAAATTCAGCAGGGGGAGCATGAGGACCTCCGAAGCTTCATAGAAAGATACAAGAGAGAAGGTTTGCAATATAGTGGAGCCACCGAAAAGATTCGAGTCTCGGGATTCATGGGGGCCATCCGCCCTAAAAAGTTATTAAGAAGGTTTCATGAAGACGTTCCTCAAACCATGGAAGAAGCTTTCGAGAGAGCCGAAGCCTTCCTTCGGGGGGAGGAAGCTCTCACTCGGCAGGATAACAGAAAACGGGACCGTGGAAGTTGGAGAGACAGCTCAACAAGCTCCCGAAGAACCAACTTCCAACCCTACAACGAGAGGCGATCTGGAAGGCCTTTCGAACCAAGAAGAAATGAAGAAAGGCGACGGTCTCCCAGACCTGGAAGGCATCAAGAGAAAGAAAGGCACGTGTTCACCGTCCTAACCAAGACCCCTCAAGAGATACTCTCCACCGAAGAAGTCAAATACACGTTCCGACCTCCCCGACCTCTATCTAAACCGGCTAGCAAGAGGGATACTAGCAAGCATTGTGCTTTCCACAACGACACTGGACACCACACGAATGATTGCTATCAACTGAAAAAGAGAATAGAAGAGGCAGTCAAGTCCGGGGAATTGGCCCACCTGATTAAGGACATCAAGGGAAGGAAAGATGAGGGGAGGAAGGACAAGGAGGTCAACATGGTTAGGCACGAGGGACCTCAGCAAATCAAGAGAGCTCGAACCGAGCCTTGGAACAAGTAGTACATTTGCCTCCCTCCAGCACCAGACGAATTGATCATCACCCCTGTAATAGTGGAAGCAGAACTAGATGGCTTCCCTATAGATAGGGTATACATGGACTGTGGTGCCTCGTCTGAGGTTATGTACGAAAGATGCTTCGAATCACTGAGTCCAGAGATCAAGTCCAAGCTCAAACCGTCCGACGCCTCCTTGGTGGGTTTTTCAGGGGAACGAGTACATCCCCTAGGAAAGCTCACACTTAGCGTCTGTTTCCGGGACGGAGACTTGTCAAGGACAGAGGAGTTGACCTTCTCTGTTATCAGGTACCCTTCCAGCTATAACGTCCTAATTGGGAGGATGGGCATTGCGACCTTCGGAGCAGTGGTTTCGACAACACATGGTCTCATGAAGCTCCCAACACCCAATGGGATTGCAACTCTAAAACCGACAGAGGAAGCTCTTCTAATAGCTTCCGTGGAAGAAATGCAAGCTCCCAGGAAGATGAAAGCACCAACCAGTGATCCCGTCCGGGACGTTAGCATAAACCCTGCCTATCCGGAGCAGGCTGTGAAAGTGAACAACCTGCTCCCTGATGAGGTTATATTTGAACTAATTAATCTTTTGCAGGACAGCAGAGACGTATTTGCTTGGTGTCCCGGGGACATGACTGGGGTTCCCAGAAGGTTGGCAGAACACTCCCTCAACATAGCTCCCTCTTACAAGCCTGTCGTCCAGAAGAAAAGGAGCCTGGCACCTGTCCGGAGCCAGGCTGCCTGCCAAGAGGTCGAAAAATTAGTAGAAGCAGGGATTTTGAGGGAGGTACAGTACCACTCGTGGGTGGCTAATCCAGTCATGGTAGCTAAACAAGATGGTTCCTGGAGGATGTGTGTGGATTTCAAGGATCTAAACAAGGCCTGTCCCAAAGACTGCTACCCGCTGCCCGAAATCGATTGGAAAGTAGACTCTCTCACCGGTTTCCAATACAAGTGCTTCCTGGACGCCTATAAGGGGTACCACCAGGTCCAAATGAAGCAGGAAGATGAAGAGAAGACTGCCTTCCACACTGATAAGGGGATTTTTTGCTACCGAAAGATGCCCTTTGGCTTGAAGAATGCTGGGGCAACCTATCAAAGGCCGGTGGATCAGGCCTTCCCAAAACAGATTGGGAGAAATATGGAAGCCTATGTAGACGACTTGGTCATTAAAAGCGAGTCTGGGAAGGCAATGATCGAAGACATCCGAGAAACATTCGACAACCTCAGGGCTATAAACATGAAGCTTAATCCCGTAAAATGCTCCTTTGGGTTTGAGGAAGGAAAATTCCTTGGCCACATAGTTGGAAAGCAAAGCATCAAGGCGAACCCAAGCAAGATCCAAGCTGTCCTCGAAATGAAGTCACCCTCCACGAAGAAGGAAGTGCAGAGCCTCAACGGTAAGATTGCTGCCTTAAAACGTTTCCTACCTAAGTCCGCGGAAAAATCCTTACCTTTCTTTAAAACGCTCAAAAATTGTATTGACAAGAAGGATTTCCGTTGGACCAAGGAGGCAGAGGCTGCCTTCCTGGAGCTCAAAAAACACATAGCTTCCCTGCCTGAAATGGCAGCTCCTAAAAAGGGGGAAGTCATAACAATTTATTTGTCCGCAGGATCTGAAGCAGTAAGCTCAGTCCTCCTTGTTGATAGGGGAAAAGAGCAGATACCTGTTTACTTTGTCAGCCGAGCCCTCAAAGACGCTGAAATTAATTATGCTCCCATGGAGAAGCTTGTGTTGGCACTAGTACACACCGCCAAGAGGCTAAGGCGGTATTTCCAAGCTCACCCAATGAAGGTGATCACTGATCAACCCCTACGATCCATCCTCGAAAAGCCGGAAGATTCGGGGAGGATGGCAAAATGGGCTGTCGGCCTTGGGGAACGCAAGATAGAGTATGTGCCAAGAAGGGCTTACAAAGGGCAGGTATTCGCCGATTTTTTAACCGAGCTACCCATCCTGCAGACAGAAGAGGAGATGAATGAGGTTGAGGAAGAGCAACCTAACCTCCAGGGGAAGTGGTGCCTTTTCACTGATGGAGCCTCAAGTGTAGAGGGTTCCGGGGCTGGTCTCGTCATTAAAGACCCTCACGGAACTGAATACACTTATGCCCTCCGTCTGGACTTCCCCTGCACCAATAATGTTGCTGAATATGAAGCCCTGCTGGCCGGCTTGAGATTGGCAAGAAGCATGAACGTTCAAGAACTAACGGTATTTGTTGACTCGAACCTGGTAGTCAAACAAGTGAATGGGGGGTACACCGCTAAAGAACCTTCGATGATCAAGTACAAGGATAAGGTCAAAGAACTGATTCAACAATTCAAGACCTTTACACTAGAGCAAGTATCGAGAACTAAGAACAAGCAGGCAGATGCCCTAAGCAAGCTGGCCTCCCTAACGTTTGCTCACTTAACGAAGAAAGTTCTAGTCGAAGTACTTAAAGAACCCTCCATCAACGATGAAGAAGTGCAAGACATAGTCACCGAAACGGAATCCACATGGATGACCCCAATAGTGTCCTACCTTCAAGAAGGAAAGCTGCCAGATAACGAGCAAGAAGCAAAGCGGCTGGTCATCAAGTCAAGGCAATACACGATCGAGGAGGGCAAGCTTTACAAGAAAGGATACTTGGCACCCCTGCTCAGGTGTGTTGGGCCCAATCAAAGTGATTACCTCATCAGGGAGGTACACGAAGGGGTATGTGGAATGCATGCCGGGCCTCGCTCCATGGTATCTAAGCTCATGAACCTCGGATATTATTGGCCAACCATGCATAAGGATGCCTTCGAGACAATCAGAAGATGTGAAGCCTGTCAACTGCAAACGTCGGTGAAGACCAGCCCCAAACATGATCTTATGCCCGTCATTTCTGCCTGGCCCTTCTACAAATGGGGGATGGACATAGTGGGACCCTTCCCACTAGCTCCGGGAAGACTGAAGTTCCTCCTAGTGGCAGTTGATTATTTCACTAAGTGGCCGAAAGTTAAACCATTGGCCACCATCTCAGGGAAACATGTGATGAATTTCGTATGGGAGCAGATAATCTGCAGATATGGCCTACCAGGAGAGATCGTAACCGACAACGGAAAGCAGTTTGCCAACAAGCCGTTCAGCAGCTGGTGCGTCGAGCTGGGCATCAAACAGGTTTTCAGCTCAGTAGCTTACCCCCAGTCCAACGGACAAGTTGAACGTATGAACAGGAGCATTGTGGAAGGCATAAAAGCAAGGCTGGGGAGATACGGCAAGAAATGGGTGGACGAGCTCCCAAGTGTTCTCTGGGCTATCCGAACCTTGGAGAAGACAAGTCACCAGAAAACACCCTACAGCCTAGTCTTTGGAAGTGAGGCCGTCATACCAGCTGAAATTGGGGTAAGCTCAGGAAGAAGCACAAGGCGAGATGCACAATACAACGAAAAGGAGGTCTTACTCAACCTGGACCTCCTGGAGGAGTCAAGAGATCAAGCCTCCATCAGAGAAGCTAGATACAAGAAAAAGCTCGAAGCCTACTACAATACAAGGGTTAGAAAGGAAGTCTTCAAACCGGGGGACCTCGTGTTAAGATGCAATGAGGCCAGCAGACAGCAGAGCGTAGGGAAGCTAGGTCCCCGATGGGAGGGTCCCTACGTCATCAAGGAAGCCCACAAAGGGGGATCCTACAAGCTAGATGACCCAAACGGCAACATGGTCCCGAGGCACTGGAGTGATAAGCATTTGAAACGATTCTATGTTTAAACGGTTGTAATGCTACAATGTAATCCACATGAAACAGCTAATGAATGAATGAACTTTTTTTTTAAAATCATAGTTCACTTGTCACTTATCTTATCAAAGGGTGAGCCCCTCCTAACCAGGCTCCATGGGATCCGGCGCTATACCTACCCATGAAACGGGGATGAGCTCCTAGGCCACAACTGCTCAACAGGTAATGAGGGTAATAACCTCCCTGTATACAGGGTGAGTTCCTAATACAATCCACAACTCCATGGGACAAGTCCTTTAGTTGGAATACCTAAACCCATGAAAGAGGGTGAGCTCCTCACACCAAGACAGCTCGAACATGTTCATAACAGGTTACAAGTAACCCACTAGGCTAAACATAGCCCCGGTTCTTCAACTTAAAAAACCTGGGATTAAAACGAACATTTTATAACCTATAAGAAAGGTTAAAAAGCTGATAGGATAAGCATTGCATCGGTTCCTTGGCTCAGTAGCCTGGGATGGGTGACTGCAGCATCCACCTCATGGCAAAAGGTTAAAGACATTGCAAACACTATAAACGACAAGCACAAATATTCAACACAACCAGAAATTAAATACTAAAAGCATCACCCCTAAAGGGGGAGCACTTCCACTAGCATAAAAAGCCCGTAGGCCCAAAACATAAAAGAGTTTTTTCAGTACATCAGCTTCCCAAAACATAACATAGAAAGATTAAAAAATAATGAAGTCATGGAGTAATGGAGTCTTCAGTTTCATCCACAGCATCATCTTCACCAGTGAAGGACAGAACTCGGTTCCCGACATCTTCATAAAGATCCTCGGTGTCCAGGCCTGCAAACGGGTCATCCTCACCAGCAGGAGGGACGGGGTCAATCTTCAAAGCTTGAATAGGGGAGGGGTTTTCAAATACCTGCTCCAAACAAGAAACATCAGACGTACCAGCAGGCTTTAAACGCTTCGAGCTACCCTCCCCGCCATCAGCACCCCCCAACATGATCCGAAGGGGCCTCTTAGACACATAGGCATTAAAGACTTCATCGGCAACCTCCTTCTTCAAACCTTCAGGCTCCAGTCCTTGCAGGGAAGAGATAGGCTGATGGGAGGCCTTGGCAATGTTCGCAATGTAAGGATAGGTGGAGACCTCCATCGCTTTCACTGCACTCACAAATTCATCACCCGAAGAAGGCTTAAAGGCAGGAAGCTCCTCGATCTTCTGACCCTCAGCGGCTGCTTTAAAACCAGCTTGTATCCCCCCATGACGTCCGAAAGCAATAGCTTTGGCATAAATGTCAGCCAATGGAGCATTAAACTCCTGGGAATGAAGCAAGTTAGTAACAAAACGGGGAACCCCCCTTGAGATCAGTCAATCTCTCTCCTCGGTCAGACGATCCACTTGAGCTCTCAACTCCACACCAACCTTCTCCACACCAGCCAGTTCTTGCCTAACAGCCTCCCTGGCCTTAGCAAGACCCTCCCTTTCTTCAGCTACCTTCACCTTCTCATCATTCAGACCCAAAACATCTTATCAAACTTCTCTTTCTCAAAACCAAGCTGAGTCCTGGCCACCGCCAACTCATGAACCAAGTCCTTCTCCCGAGTAACATATTTAGTTAACTCCTCCTTCACCTTTTGCAATTCCCCCTCATGCTTCTCATAGGCTCCCTCCACTTGCTCACTCCGAACCAACAAACTACCCCACCTAGACATACCATCAGGAAACAATGATAGGAAGTGCCCAAAATGGAAATACATCTTCTTCATCAAGTCCTTGTCCGTCCACTCCCGATGCGCAGCCCTTTCGGCATCAGGGACACAGTGATCAATCAAATCTCTACAAACAGAAGGCCTCTTCAACAAGTCAGAACTCTTAATGCCCCACTTTGGAACATAAACCTCCTCACTTTGACCCTGTGGGACAGGAGCATCAGCACTAGCACCAGCAACCGATCTTGAACTCTCCCCTCCTTCGCCTCCTGACAGCAACAACTTCTGGTCCCCACTCTTGACTACCACATCCTTAGGCTTTTTAAACACAACATCATCTTTTTTAGGAGAAGACAAAGTCAACTTACCCTTCCCGGTGGCAGGTATACCTCCCATAGCAGACGCAATCAGTGAGGAATCTTCATCCTCCTCCTCAATAACAAGAGGAATGGCAGGAACGTTCCCTGGCCCAGAGGAAACACCTTGAAGTCGCTTGCTGGAGCGACGGAGACTGATGGACCTCTTCACTGATGGCTCCGCAATAGCAGACGGAGAGGAGGTAATGCTGGTATACTCCCCCTGGAAACGGACATGTTCGGTCCTAACCACCACATTCTTCCCCTCAGCAGAGGACCGAACTTTGAACTTAACATCGGCAATGTCATCCAAGGCGAGGAAGTCAAGAGTACTCATTTCTGCAAAAAAGGAAAAACAAAGAATTAGACATAACAAAGGGACAAAAAGGAGACAAAAGAAAATAAACCTCAACAACACATACCCTCCCCACCGTGATAAATCACAGGTTCTGTCTCCGGGTCATCCCAGTTAACACTAAGACCCATCATAACCAGAAAATCTTCAGGGAAAGTACGGAGACGGGTAGGACAGGTTCGAAGCTTCTCCAATAACTCCTGATCAAGGGTGTCAGACTCAGGCTCTTTTTCATTAAGAGGAGTATCAGGAGACCTCCTTGGAGCGGTGAATGGAAGGAAATCAGAGTTCAGGAAGAAAAATTTATCCTTCCAAGTAGACACAAGACCAATGACACTGGAAATCAGGGCTGGTTCACATTGAGTCTTCTCAATGGTAAACCAATTCCCATTTTTGGCTAACCTAAAAAACCGGCGATACATGGACAATGAAGGCTCATGGCCAAGACAACGACACACTACTTCAAAATGGATGATACGGGCTACACTAGACGGACACAATTGATCAAGACCCAGTTGATGATATTCCAAAACATTTAAGAAAAACCTAGAAAAAGGGTATCGAAGATTACCCTGATCAAACTGACGAGTATACACGGCTAGTTTACCGGAAGGAACAGAGGTCACCGGAGTCTTACCCTTCGGAACGGAGGGTTCAAAAGACAACGGTACACCAATTTCCGAACAAAACTGTTCAGCATCAGACTTAGATAAACGGGTAAATTGAGAAAGAAGATCACTTTTAGCCATAACGACCAAAAACAAGAGTGCACAAGGAAAGGAGGCACTTACCGGTTTTATAGGAGAAACAAGGACGCCGGCGAGAGTGGAAATCGTGGGAAAGAGAAGGTGGTTTTACCAAAAAGGGAATGAAATGAGGGATTAAGGGGTTTTCCCCCTTTTAAAGTCCAAAAAATTTGAAATTAAATAACCTACAAACGGTTACCAAGGCAAAAATCATCCATCTACCCCATAGGATGACGTCAGCCTGCATGGCCCATCAAATCAGCAGCCGAAGCAGCAGCTGATGGGACATTGGTCTGCCGCCAAAAAAGTAATGATGCCAAGCAGTATTTAATTACAAAATTAAATGAAGGGACAAGAGTTAGAATAAAATATTAGCAAGGACATGACACAATTTTTACAGCTCCCATAAGGGAGCTTGGGATCCGTTAAACTCCTCGGCACGCAGGTCCGTTTCACCAATGCTGCTACCGAGGAACGACACAATTTACAAGTCACAAGCACTTATAACTTCTTTACAAATGCTTATGACTGGGGGGCTGATGACGTGGGTCCTAAAACGACCACGTCTAAAACCCTTGTCAAGAAAATAAAGCAAAGTAAAAAAGATATTAAGGTTTGTAGAACTTCCTGGAGCTGAAACGCTAACATAAGGCAGCACGGCTGCCATACGGTAGCTGTGCAGCAGAAAGTGAACAGTAGAAAATGTTGGAAATATAAAAAGGTGCTTCAGCTTTTGACTATTGGCATAAAACAAAACATCACACAGCTCCATGTCCACCTAGGAAATAGAAAAAGCTGAATATGCACCAAAAGGGTAAAGTCTCACTGCAGGCAGCTGAAAGAGAGTCAACCATGGTCAGGTATAGTAAGGATGCTACCCTAAGGGAGCTCCTGGGCAGATTTTTGTTGCCTATATAAGGAGACCCTTGGGTTTACATTCTACACACACTTCTCACTTCTTCCCTCACTCTCATACTCTCTACATTATTAACTCCAAATGAATACATACTTATTCTCACGCCGGAGTCCAAACGCAGGAGACCCCCTCCTGCGTTAAGGCTAACGGTGTTTGCTACCTTGTGCAGGTCCATTCCAGGAGCCAGAGGATCCCCTAAACCATAACTTAAACCTAATATACCACTAACCCTTTAACCTAAACATCTCGCAACCTAATCCCGATCATTTTCCTTGTTGTAGCAACACTCAAGGTTATCAAAATGGTGTAACTAGCATAGGAAAACTAAAATCAAACCTCTGTATTCAGTTATCATCAGACCGTCTATTAACTGCACCACGCCCGCTGCTTAAAAAACAAAAGCCATTACTAAGTTCCATTTAACGTCAAAACAGTAGAACAAATTACAAACAACTAATATACGCTCTTAAAAAACATTAAAGAGCATTTCAAATCTGATATGGCTTGTCAAACTCACATATTCGAAGGTTTTTTTGTTGTACCAATAGACATTGAACACAAATCAATCAAGTATTAGAAAGGAATAATATTTAGAGATTTACCTGCCAAATTGATGTCGGAGTATCAACAGGAGCGCAACCATCTCGGGTGGTTTTAATCGTGAAATGATTGTATTAATATAAGGGTTCGTAGTTGAACAATGGGGAAGAAGTCGCTGGCAGGCTCTTGGAAAACCCCTTTGGTGTCGTCTTTCTAAGAGAGATGAAGGGCTAGGGCTGGGAAATAGATTTTGGGAATAGGAAATTGATTTAGGAGGCAACTTAAAAATTTTGGAAACGTGATTTTAGAAAACCCATCATTGGGAGGGAAAATATTTTTGGGAAAGTTATTACAGGGAGGGAAAATAAAAAAATTTGTTTAATATATAGAAAAGTTTAGTGCTATATGAAATTGCAAACTTTTTCTAATGAAATTGCCATAGAAAAATCTTAATAAAATTTATCATGGGATGTGTAAGGTGCTATTTGTTTTTTCTGCAGGAAAAGGTCTGCAGTCTGCGGACCACATCTGCAGACATCTGCAGGAGAAGAGGTGGACCAAAGGTCTGCAGTCTGCAAGAAGAAGACTGTTTGTTTGTTAACGTCTGCAGGCTGCTGAAATAAACTTAAATTTAAACAGACTGAGTTTTTACAGCAGTCTGGTGGTAGATGGTGGTGGTGGTGGGTGGACCGTGGTGGTGTGGACCATGGTGGTGGGTGGTGGTGGACGGCGGTGGTAGTGGTGGTGGTAGGTGGTGGGTGGTGGTGGTGGTGGACCGTGGTGGTGGACAGTTGTGGGTGGTGGTAGTGGTGGTGGGTGGATGGTGGTGGTGGACGGTGGTGGGTGGTGGTGGGTGGTGGACGGTGGTGGGTGGTGGTGGTGGTGGTGGACCGTGGTGGTGGTGGTGGTGATGGACCGTGGTGGGTGGTGGCATGGACTGGTTGTCCAAGCAACACATTGAAATTCTCTGCAGGAGAAGATTGTTCGTGTCCCCCCTCCCAAGTGGAGAACTTTTATCTATACAGGGTGATCGTGGTGATGCCATGGTGGGCATCATCTCCCTCTTGAAAGCCCAGAAGTGTATTCGAAAGGGCTGTCCAGCCATTCTGGCAAACATATCTGACACTCGAGTTGAAACTGAAACTAAGATTGAGGACGTCCCAGTAGTCCGAGATTTTCCAGATGTTTTCCTAGAGGAACTACCTGGACTTCCACCTATTCGTCAAGTGGAGTTTCAAATTGATCTTGCGCCTGGAGCAGCTCCAGTTGCACGCGCACCATACCGCCTAGCACCAGGCGAACTTCAAGAACTATCTACCCAACTCCAAGAGCTATTGGATAGGAGTTTCATTAGCCCTAGTTCTTCACCATGGGGAGCCCCAGTTCTGTTTGTTAAGAAGAAGGATGGGAGTTTCCGCATGCATATTGATTATCAGGAGTTGAACAAAGTAACGGTTAACAACCGCTACCCTTTGCCTCGTATTGATGACTTGTTCGACCAGCTACAAGGGTCGAGTTTCTATTCTAAGATTGACTTGAGGTCAGGATACCATCAACTAAGAGTCCGAGAGAAGGATGTGGCAAAGACAGCCTTTCGAACTCGTTATGGACATTATGAGTTTTTGGTGATGCCATTTGGGCTAACCAATGCACCGGCGGTGTTCATGGATCTAATGAACCGCGTGTGTAAGCCTTATTTGGACAAATTCGTCATAGTGTTCATAGATGACATACTGATTTATTCTAAGAGCAGGGAAGAGCACGAGCAACACCTGCAACTGATCTTGGAACTCTTGAGAAACGAGTAGTTGTATGTGAAATTCTCTAAATGTGACTTCTGGATTCGAGAAGTCCAATTTCTAGGACACGTAGTTAACGAGGCAGGAATACATGTCGATCCCGCCAAGATTGATGCAATTAAAAAGTGGGAGGCTCCTAAGACTCCTACAGAGGTGCACCAGTTTCTTGGTCTTGCGGGATACTATCGCAGATTCATTGAGGGATTCTCTAAGATCGCTCAAATGATGGGAAGGCACTACCTAGGCTAGAATCCTACACATGAATGATAAATTTCTAATGGTCATGGAACTGATGTGGAACCGGAATCTTAAAATACTAAACTTAAAGTCAACTACGGGAACCCTAACCCTTCTCAAGATATAACCCGCAGAATTCCTAAAAGCTGCTAAACCACCGGTTGAGGGATTACCCTCACAGGCTTACCTACTTGAATCTTAAAGTACCCGCTAGACAGTCTACCTCACAGCACGAAAGTCACAATACACCCAAAAGTGCAAGGGGTAACTACAATACTTCTGATAGGACTTTGCCTACAAGGAATGCTAGGGAAACTAGGAAGATCTTCTAACAAAGCCTCTAGATCTAGCAATTTAACACCCTAGACAGACCAACAATCTCGCACCCCACAGCTATTGAGAATTGGTAGAACACTTAGAATTATGTAACTAACAATTACAACTCCTATGGATAACCCTAGGCAATTAACCATAAACTAGTTGCTAACACCCAGTCCGCAACCTAACCCGCATTCATACATGAAAAAGTTAATTAAACAAAACTAAACACGCATATACATCAAACCAGAAAATAAAGAGTTCTTTACTTTAAAATTCATCCACAACCAAAAGTTCCAAAACCAAATAGAAAATAAATCAAACAAGTGCAATCATCTTTAACCTATGTAGCATCAAGATTTAGCCTCTAAAAGTCACGACACAATCAAAACAATGGAAACAAATAAAATTCATCGTGTTCACAACGAGTTTGAATATATAAATAACTAGTTTTTATCCCGGGAGCGTCCCGGGTTGAAATATCTAATATAACATAATAAAATATATTATTATTATTATTATTATTATTATTATTATTATTATTTTAAACGAATCTCTGCCATAAGTTATCATATTCAAATATAAAAAAAAAACGAATCTCTGCGCTGGGGTATAAATCTAGTGCCATTACAAATAAATTCGGAAGTTTGTAATCGATCATTCTAAAAAGAACTAACATGAAATAAAAAAAAAGTTAATTATTGAAATATCGAACGCATTAGTATAAGGGTTATGTGATACGTTAAAAAATTCATGGGTATATGATTGGGTATGTAGTTCGGGTATTTGAGTATGTTGTTTCGGGTAATCGGGTCGGGTATCACCTAATCCCAGACCCGACCCAAACCCACAATTTTTTTTAAACTAATCCCAAAACCCGACACAATACCTGTAGGGTTACAAAAAATAGTCATTTTTTTCTCCGATTTTTATATAGCATTATGGTACTCGTTGGAAAAATAATAAAACGCTCGTTAATTTGGTGTAATTTTTTTCTTTAAAAAATTTTGTATATAAAAGATATTAACGTTTAAAATTCATGGGAGGAAACACGAAAGATAAAATAATAAAGGTTTAATATTTAGATTTAGTAGATTAGGTATTTAATAGATTAGGTTAAAGATGATTATAATAGATTAGGTTAAACCGGGAGCGTCCCGGGTTAAAATATCTAATATATAAATATTATTATTTTTATTATTTATTTTAAATAAATCTTTGTCATAAGTTATCATATTGTTATTTTAAAAAATTCATGAGTATCACCTAATCCCAGGCCCGACCCAAACTCACATTTTTTTTAAACTAATCCTAAACCTGACACAATACCTGTCGGGTTACAAAAATAGTCATTTTTTTCTCCGTTTTTTATATAGCACTATGGTAATCGTTAGAAAGATAATAAAACGCTCGTTAATTTGGTGTATTTTTTTTCTTTAAAAAATCTCGTATATAAAAGATATTAACGTTTAAACGTTATGGGAGAAAACATGAGAGAGAAAATAATAAAGGTTTAATATTTATATTTAGTTGATTAGATATTTAATAGATTAGGTTAAACCACATTTAAACCATATTTATTCCTTTTTTTTTAAATGGTCTAGAGTTGCCACATCACATTCTATGTGGCTTCTCTCAAAGGAGAGATTGCATAAGATTATGACATGTAGGATTAATCCCTTTACAATATATATATATATATATATATATATATATATATATAATAATTAAATTAGAACCGACCCGTGCTCGCATCTATGCTTCAACCCTTAATATCGCCTCCTTCACTTTAATCTTTTCTAACCTTTTTCAATTGATGTTGTTGTCGAGAGCTCTCTCTGTCACTAATTTGCAGCCACTCCCAAGAATATAATCCCTGTGGCCTTCTTCCACCGAAAAAATATTCGCTGCTCTCCTCGATTAATGTTGGCTCTTCCCCAAAATATTATGTGTCCCCCTATTATAATATCTTCGATGCCACTCCAAGATTAGTTGAGCCCTAAATGGGTTTGGCCTTTTAGGCGTGACATTGAAAGTCACAATTTTATTTGTTATTATTATTATTAGGGGAAATGGAATCTAATAATCCCAACTTTGAGGGGTTGGAAGGCAGCAGTCCCAATTTGCAATTTGTACCACAGCAGTCCCAACTTGTCAACTATTTAACTTGGTTGGTCCCAGACTAACTGAGGTTAACTTTTTCTGTTAAATGCCACGTGGGCATCCCACGTGGCAGTCCTACGTGGCAAAATCTGTCCAGTTGGCACAAAAACGTGGGTCCCACTTGTTTTTCAATAAAAAAAATCTATTAATTATTTAAAAAAATCTTTAAATAATAATAAAAAAGAATTTATATATATATATATATATATACCCCTACATCTTCATCATCTTCACCACAACAACCACCTGCCACCACCGTTGTCACACCCTCAAATTTCTACATGTGGGGTTTTACCGCGAGACGCGTGACACACCAGGATCCAAGTCAACTGTCACAATAAACAACACTATATGATACGTAAAAATTACATAATCAAACCATTAAGTTTTCATAAATGATCCAACGCTGCGGAAGCGTAAAACTTTATTACAACGTGAAATCAAAAGTACGAAAGTCTGAAAATACTAAATGAGATGCACATGAATCCTAGACGCCGTGAGACTCCGTGCGCCTATCGACAGCTGCTACCTTAGCGACCTGAGACAAACATGCTAAATACGTCAGCAAATAATGCCGGTGAGTTCACAGGTTTTTAATGAATACCGACTCCAAATGTATACCAATTCCAAGTGAATACCCATGATCAATCCAGACCACATGCATGCAAATCATATGAATACCTGTTACTACTGCGATTGGAAAACCACTACTGGACTCGAATACTGTGAATACTGAATACGTGCCCGAATGAATACTGAATACTGAATACTGCATACTGAATACTGAATACCTAAGAGACAATATGCACCCGCCCGGCCCTCCAAGCCGTCGAGTGGGGCGGGTCAAGCCCAAATAGCGCTATCCACATTTCCCCCGTTGTGCATCCCCGCACATTCATGGTTTCCCCCGGGACTTCCAAAGATCGCATAGTAATATAATGAATACTCCAAAACATAATGAATACGTGAAAACATAATGAATACTCCAAACCCAATGAATTCATGAATACCAAAACATAGTTGAAACGCCTTTTTATGAAAACATAGTTGACTCACGTTTAAAGGACACAGCATGTTTTCTCCCCCGAAAATGTAAAATTAGTAAAAGAGTGGGGCCGTGAAACTCACCTTATAGTGCGTCTTCCGATAACTAGAATTCCAACACGTGTATGATAATCCCAACTAATGACAACCTATCAATGAGTTTACATAAGTGTGATGACTACTAACCCGAAGGCTAACAAGTCCCCGATTGTCCAGATCATAACCAAGTATGTTTTAAAACGTGTTTAAATGTTTAACCGACACACTAGACCGACCCGACATCCCGTTGGTGACCCATTACCCTAACTAATCAAGTACACATAGATTACATGCAAGGTTCAAGCATAAAACACTTAGTTTGTATCAAAAATCTCATTTTTGTTAACGTAGGGTCGAATGTAGTGGTAAGTGGTCGAAGGTGACTTGGATTGGTCGAATGTGGGTTCAAACTTCCACCTTCGCCCCTTTTTCTTCCACCTTCGCCCACTTGTGGTTCATTCGCCCCTCAAGTTTCCAGGTTCGACCCCTGGAACCCACCTTCGCCCATTCGACTGGCCGAAGGTGTTCCAGGTTCGACCCTGCTGTGTTGTTTACTCAAAAATGCGTCCAAAAACATCCGAAAACATCACGAAACATCATGAGTTACAGCAGTCAAGCATCATTAATATATTCCTACGAAACCCCACCAATTTTACCCCAAAATCTATCCGTTTTTACAAGTTTCCTAAAATAGTAAATTATGGAGATGTCACATCATCATGCATGAAAATATTACCCAATTAGGAAACTTCTGAAATCAATCAATAATCAGCTCATCATCATCAAATCATCATGAACAAGAAACCCTTATCCTAACTCTATCATAACTATCCAAAAACAAGCCCTAAATCTAACTAAAAACCCCTTTTATCGTCAAAACACCATCAACAATCAAAGGTAACATGTTTCAATCATAACCCATCATTAATAACAGCCCTAGGTTGTTGTCATATCATCTATACAACAAGTAATCATCAAACAATGCATAATATCATATTAACACATGTTTAGTTTGCATAAAAACTCATTGTTTATGAATAGATTTTATTTAGAAAGATATTAGGAAGGTTTTTACCCATAAAACATGTTGATATCAGATCTGGACCCTTGGGGTTTAGATTAAAACAAGTCAAAATTGTTTAAAAAGGATTTGTAATGAAGAACACACCTTAGATTTTCACTTGTAATGATTTAGAGAGTTAGGTTATGAAAAACAAGCTCAAAAACTCCTTCCCTAATGATAATAGCTGATAGAGAGTGTTTGGAGGCGTTTAGGGTTTGTGAAATGGTGAAAAATGGCTAAGGATGGTATTTATACCCAGTCCAGGTTCGCCCCTTTTATGTGGTCGAATGTGGAATTTTTCCACATTCGCCCATTTGTAATGGTCGAATGTGGAATTTTTCCACATTCGCCCACTTTGTTTCTACGTTCGCCCATTTTTCAAGTTCCATTTCCACGTTCGCCCACTATTTCCACATTCAGGTCATCAGCACTTTTTAACACATGTTAACAGCACTTTTTAACACATGTTAACCTTTTTCCAGTTTGTCGTGTTTAACGCATTCTAACACATCTTAACACATAAGCATGCATCCATAGTCTATACTTAGCATGTTTAGGCACGTATAATCATTTGTACATCATTTAAGCAAGTATAAGCATACAATCCACCACACAACCCATAATCTACACATATACTTAATTAATTCATGTAATGTCACCAACGACGGAACCCGGTACTAATGTATTCCCAAAACGACTCCCAATGATCCTCCAGATCATTGAACCCTGGACAATCCTAATTTGACCCGACTCAACTAACCCAGTTAAGTTTGTTTATAAACGTTTCTCGCTAAGGTAGACTTATGTTTTTATAAAAATGTTGACCCAAACATGCCGGGTGTCACATCATCCCCCTGTTGAAAGAATTTTCGTCCCGAAAATTTCCCGAAGTCAAAGAGAACGAAGCGAGAAAAAGAAAAATTTTCCCGGTCGTCACATCATCCCCCTGTTGAAAGGAATCTCGCCCCGAGATTCACTCTTCGACAGTAATGAGTGTCGACCTAACCCAAGTAACGTTTCCAGAACACAAACGAAATGATAACCACGAACGAAAGATGATATCAACGAATACTCTGTGCCGGGGAATCGCCCTCCCCAAAGTGAATAGAAAACAATGAATCCCCCTGATCGAAGGCCTACTAGAGACTACTATGATCGGTATAAATGATACACCGGTACCGTCCAAGTAACATCTCCAAAGGACCCACATCAGACTCATGAATGCGAAATGATGACCAAATACCAAACTGAATGCACACAATGAATACGAATTGCCAAACAATGCGAACGAGAGTGAATACGAGCATAACGAGAATCAAGAAAAGAATACTCACCAGTAACAGTGTCAGGATCCTCCTGGTTCTCCCTAGCGCCAATGACGTAGACATGACCACGAGTAGTTCGACCGCCGCCTTCATTCCCAGCACCACCTGCAGTCCCTTGGTTCAGCTTAGGACAATCCCGCTTGAAGTGTCCATTATCCCCACAGTGATAACATCCCTGCCTCCCCTGAGGAGCAGTAGCAGTGGTAGTAGTAGTGGCCTGTGCCGGTTGTAGCTGAAGAGTAGTCCTACAGTCCTTAGCATGATGACCAAAACGCTGACACCGCCGACAGCGAAACCTCTCACAATCACCCGTATGATGAAACCCACACTCACCACACTTCGGGAGTTTCCCAGTATATCCCCCAGACCTCTGCTCGGATGATGCTCCCACAACTTCTTGCTTCTTTGCCTGCGGCTGGGACGACCCAGCGCTCTTTCCAGCACTCTCCCACTTTCTCTTGTTGTCCGCAGGGGCTTTCACAGCAGCACCCCTCGGAGGTAGAACGCCCTCCGCAACCTTCATATTGGTCAGCTTGTGGGCTGCCCGAACAGTGGCCAACATAGTAGTGTGATCAGCAGCAGCAACAAGTCCAGCAATCTCCGGCACTAACCCAGCAACGTAGTGCTCAATCCTCCGGTACTCCGGTGTAGCCAACCCGGGGCACATCACAGCCAACTCGTTGTGCCTAGCAGTAAACTCCTCGATCTCCGACCCAACCATCTTCAGATTCCAGAACTCATGCTCCAACTTCATAATCTCGTCTCTTGGGCAATACTCTGCCCTCAACATCTGAACAAACTCGGACCACGGCATAGCATTGGCCTCACCCAGACCAAGGTTCGCAGTGGTGGAGTTCCACCAGGTCAACGCATGTCCCTCCAGTGTAGCAGAAGCATACTTGACGCGATCAGCGTCGGGACAGTTACACATAGCAAACACCGACTCAATCTTCTCCAACCACCTAAGTAGTCCCACCGCTCCTTCAGTCCCATTGAAGAAATGGGGCTTACAGTCCATGAACTTCTTGTACGTGCACCCAGTCTGCATCTGATTAGTATTTCCCAGGGTCTGCTGAGCAGCCTGGAAAGCAGCCAACGCAACGTTCAACTGTTGTTGCAACATGTGCTCCAACTCCGCCTGAGTCATGGTGATGTTCCCACCACCTCGCCCACCGCCATTGCGACCCCCGCCGCCACCACGGCGTCCACCAGCACGTCCACCAGCGCGACCAGACATGTTCTGCCAAACATGAGACAAGATACGCAAAATCACACCCTCAAATTTCCACATGCGGGGTTTTACCGCGAGGCGCGTGACACACCAGGATCCAAGTCAACGGTCACAATAAACAACACTATATGATACGTAAAAATGACATAATCAAACCATTAAGTTTTCATAAATGATCCAACGCTGCGGAAGCGCAAAACTTTATTACAACGTGAAATCAAAAGTACAAAAGTCTGAAAATACTAAATGAGATGCACATGAATCCTAGACGCCGTGAGACTCCGTGCGCCTATCGACAGCTGCTACCTTAGCGACCTGAGACAAACATGCTAAATACGTCAGCAAATAATGCCGGTGAGTTCACAGGTTTTTAATGAATACCGACTCCAAATGTATACCAATTCCAAGTGAATACCCATGATCAATCCAGACCACATGCATGCAAATCATATGAATACCTGTTACTACTGCGATTGGAAAACCATTACTGGACTCGAATACTATGAATACTGAATACGTGCCCGAATGAATACTGAATACTGAATACTGCATACTGAATACTGAATACCTAAGAGACAATATGCACCCGCCCGGCCCTCCAAGCCGTCGAGTGGGGCGGGTCAAGCCCAAATAGCGCTATCCACATTTCCCCCGTTGTGCAACCTCGCACATTCATGGTTTCCCCCGGGACTTCCAAAGATCGCATAGTAATATAATGAATACTCTAAAACATAATGAATACGTGAAAACATAATGAATACTCCAAACCCAATGAATTCATGAATACCAAAACGTAGTTGACACATCTTTTATGAAAACATAGTTGAAACGCCTTTTATGAAAACATAGTTGAAACGCCTTTTATGAAAACATAGTTGACACATGTTTAAAGGACACAGCATGTTTTCTCCCCCGAAAATGTAAAACCAGTAAAAGAGTGGGGCCGTGAAACTCACCTTATAGTGCGTCTTCCGATAACTAGAATTCCAACACGTGTATGATAATCCCAACTAATGACAACCTATCAATGAGTTTACATAAGTGTGATGACTACTAACCCGAAGGCTAACAAGTCCCCGATTGTCCAGATCATAACCAAGTATGTTTTAAAACGTGTTTAAATGTTTAACCGACACACTAGACCGACCCGACATCCCGTTGGTGACCCATTACCCCAACTAATCAAGTACACATAGATTACATGCAAGGTTCAAGTATAAAACACTTAGTTTGTATCAAAAATCTCATTTTTGTTAATGTAGGGTCGAATGTAGTTCTGGGTGGTCGAAGGTGGCTTGTAAGTGGTCGAAGGTGTCTCTGAAATTCCACCTTCGCCCCTGTTCCTTCCACCTTCGCCCCTTTGTAGCACATTCGCCCCTTTAACTTCCAGGTTCGCCCCCTGGAATCCACCTTCGACCGTTCGACTGGTCGAAGGTATTCCAGGTTCGCCCCTGATGTCAGATTTTTCCAAAAACGCGTCGAAAAACATCCGAAAACATCACGAAACATCACGAGTTACAGCAGTCAAGCATCATTAGTATATTCCTACGAAACCCTACCAATTTTACCCCAAAATCTATCCGTTTTTACAAGTTTCCTAAAATAGTAAATTATGGAGATGTCACATCATCACGCATGAAAATATTACCCAATTAGGAAACTTCTGAAATCAATCAATAATCAGCTTATCATCATCAAATCATCATGAACAAGAAACCCTTATCCTAACTCTATCATAACTATCTAAAAACAAGCCCTAAATCTAACTAAAAACCCCTTTTATCGTCAAAACACCATCAACAATCAAAGGTAACATGTTTCAATCATAACCCATCATTAATAACAGCCCTAGGTTGTTGTCATATCATCTATACAACAAGTAATCATCAAACAATGCATAATATCATATTAACACATGTCTAGTTTGCATAAAAACTCATTGTTTATGAATAGGTTTTATTTAGAAAGATATTAGGAAGGTTTTTACCCATAAAACATGTTGATATCAGATCTGGACCCTTGGGGTTTAGATTAAAACAAGTCAAAATTGTTTAAAAAGGATTTGTAATGAAGAACACACCTTAGATTTTCACTTGTAATGATTTAGAGAGTTAGGTTATGAAAAACAAGCTCAAAAACTCCTTCCCCAATGATAATAGCTGATAGAGAGTGTTTGGAGGCGTTTAGGGTTTGTGAAATGGTGAAAAATGGCTAAGGATGGTATTTATACCATCTGCACGTTCGCCCAGTTTATGTGGTCGAATGTGGAATTTTTCCACATTCGCCCCTTTTATGTGGTCGAATGTGGAATTTTTCCACATTCGCCCCTTTTTATGTGGTCGAATGTGGAATTTTTCCACATTCGCCCACTTTGTTTCTACGTTCGCCCATTTTTCAAACCCCATTTCCACATTCGCCCAAAAGTTCCACATTCAGGTCATCAGCACATTTTTAACACATGTTAACAGCACTTTTAACACATGTTAACCTTTTTCCAGTTTGTCGTGTTTAACGCATTCTAACACATCTTAACACATAAGCATGCATCCATAGTCTATACTTAGCATGTTTAGGCACGTATAATCATTCGTACATCATTTAAGCAAGTATAAGCATACAATCCACCACACGACCCATAATCTACACATATACTTAATTAACTCATGTAATGTCACCAACGACGGAACCCGGTACTAATGTATTCCCAAAACGACTCCCAATGATCCTCCAGATCATTGAACCCTGGACAATCCTAATTTGACCCGACTCAACTAACCCAGTTAAGTTTGTTTATAAACGTTTCTCGCTAAGGTAGACTTATGTGTTTATAAAATGTTGACCCAAACATGCCGGGTGTCACAACCACCATCTTCAACGACACCCACCACGACCACCACAAACACCACCACCACCCTCCCTCCTCCTCTGTTGACCCGACCTCGTGACCCGTCTCCTTGACCCGACTCTTGACCCGAACCTTGTGTCAACAACCAACCATCCTAACCTCTATCTTACATAACAGTCGAGATAGTCATGACTCATAACAGAGTGGCACTCCTTTCCTTTCTACAATAAACAACACCTTTTCAGATCCCTTCACCCCCATTAATCCAATCCCAATATCTAGGGTTTCAACCTTCAACTGTACCCTAATTACAACTCAGGTGGTTGATGGCGGTGGTTGATGGTGACGAAGGCGGTGGTTTCAGGGGGTTGATGGCGGCGATTGTCCAGATTAGGGTTTTAATTAAGGGTTTTGGTTCAGATTTGGTTGTATGTATGTACACTGATTTGGGTTTTAATTAAGGGTTTTGGTTGTATGTATGTACTGATTTGGGTTTTGAGAAGAATGGTGGGTTCAGGTGGTGACGATTGATGGGGTTTTGAGAAGAATGGTGGGTTTAGGCGGTGGAGGTGGTTGCAGATGGCGGCGGTGGCGGTGGTTGATGGTGGTGGCAGGTGGTTATGATTGTGGTGAAGATGATGAAGAGATGATGATGATGATGAAGATGTAATATCTATATATAATTCTTTATTATTATTAAATTTGTGGGCCCCTCTTTTTTTTAAAAACATTAAAACATTATAAATATATGACGTGGACATGGCCCCACCTTTTTTTTTGACAGACCAGCACTTTTTGACACGTAGGCTTGCCACGTGGGATGCCCACGTGGCACTTAACAGAGTTTTTTAACTGAGGTTAGTCTGGGACCATTAAAATAAAAATGTTGACAAGTTGGGACTGTTGTGGTACAAGTTGCAAGTTGGGACTGCTGTCTTCCAACCTCCCAAAGTTGGGATTATTAAATTTTATTTCCCCTTATTATTATTATTATTATTACTATTATTATTATTATTATTATTATTATGACTCGTTGCTCTAGACTCGGGTGTTCTTGACTCGACCAAAGTTGCTCGTTTACGCTATAACGTCTATGAACACCTACACAAATTAAAATAAATACATAAGTACTAAAAATGACCAACAACTATTAAAAATCTATAAAAACCTATAAAAAGCCAAAGTAATAAGGAAATAGATATAACGCAACTCAATACGAACAAAAGGCTATTAAATTATGTATAAAAATAGACCGAATAAACAAAAATGCATACCAATGTTTATTATGAAATTAGGAGCAGGAATACGAAGGAGGCGGCAAAGATAAATTTGGTGAAAATTTTGAGAGCATCGGGTGGGAAATAACTTAAAAAATGCATACCAATGTTTACGTAATTATATGTTTCCATATCTACACATATCTAACATTTTAATATATGTGTAGGCAATTATTTCGCCACGTCATATTCAAACAATAAAATAAAAATTGATTACTTACTTGTGTATCAAATATATAAAAATATTGTATATTTTTTATATGTGTAGTTATTTAGTTTGCCACGTCATTTCTAAAAAACTAAAATTAAAAACTATTTACTTACTCATGTATCCAATATCCACATGTATTGTACATTTTTTTAATATGTGTAGCTATTTATTTTGCCACGTCATTTTTTTAAAAATAAAATTAAAAATTTATTTACTTAGCGTAGCTACATATTTATTTACATGTATTATGTGTTGGTAAAATAATCAATTACTCACACATATATCAGTTCTTTACACATATGTAGATAATTTACCTACACATAACAAAAATTTTCAACATGTGTAGGTAATTTATCATTTAAGTGATTGCAAGTTTTTGTGGGAAATTTTCCCACCAACACCAAATGTGGGTAAAAGCCATTACCAACACATACCCACACATATAATAACATGTGTAGGTATTTACCCACACATTTACATGTATAGGTAAATTATGTGTGGGTAAACATCTCAATTTCTTGTAGTGAGATGAAATGTCGGGAACAAACATAGAAGACACGAAATATAAAATGTTATGATCTAGCAAATATTCTGAACACAAAAATTTAGATGTTACCTTGAAACAAAATGTGATTAAATAAAATATAACTGAAAATCAACACCAATGCTATACCTTCTAAACGCATCATATTCATATGCAAGCAAAAAAATTCTCCAGTAGAAAATGACAACTACACATGCCACACAATTGTTTCTTATGAGAAATAAACCCCCAAATGTGTAGTTTTTGGACTTTTAAACGGTGAACCATATATCGCTAGGTCAAAGACCTTTCTGTAACAACACCAACAATTGCCAACATAAATTATCCAAACTCAAATGGCTATACAATTATAGAGTTTGAACCCGATTTGAAGGGGCAACATTTTTCATGTCAAATAGTGATATATTTGAAAGTAAATTTTGTAAAAGAAACAATAACATGCATTGATCTAGTGTGTCATCAGCAACTCTGAACTACTACAAATTCAAAAACATACAGAGACACTTGATGTCTTGATTCTTGCAAGATCAACATCTCAAATAGCTAATCCGCTAGGTTTGTAATTTAGCTATCTATTTCTACAAATATGCATGCAATTAAATGCATAACAATACTTGATACATCTACCATATTATAGCCCAATCAATCTATGGAAATAAATAAATTGGTTTCCAGGTCAAGTTTCAATGATATTTATGCATTTGATGCAATGATGCATAAGAAAAGAAGATTAATTGATCCATAATATTTCTCCTAAACAATTAACAATCAAGTCAAAATCAACAACTTATAAACCTAAAAGTACATAAAAGAAACCAAATTTACCTCTAAACAGATCCAGCAATAATATTATTGATCGGGATAAAGATGAGCTTAACAAAAAACCCTACAAATCCTATCACAGCGAAACCGATAGCCGTAAAAACTGCTACCTTGGAGAATTCTGTAAATAATCAAATCAATATCTAGATCGGTTACAACATATTAATATCAGGAATTTAATTGAATCGGATCGAATCGAGTCAACCAAAAGATAAAATCGTGTAGTGCATACCTTTACGATCAGGCTTGTGGCATTTTCAACTTGTGATTAGCAATAGTATCCTCTTCTATTTTTCATAATTAAGATAAAATTTCTATCCCATGGTCTGCACACGGGCGATTACATAGTCCCACCCAAAGCATTTTTCAACTCCTCGGCCATACCTTCAAATTAACGAAATCCATCATGTAAATTGTAACCTTGTAATCAAACTATACGGATGATTCCTGCCTCCAGATAAACCACCATCAGTTATAAAACAATAAAGTAGTAGATCATGTCATCATGTTTTTACAAAACAATATGTATTTAAAGAAAAGCTATAAAATTTATGACATTGTGAAAATATGGTGAATTCACATTAATATTGTATGTTGATTATAATTAAAGTAAATGGTAATTACTACATATTTATGATGACATAGTCACAAGAGAATCCAAATACAAAAATCATGTATATCCACATCAGTTAAAGCTTTATAACCAACACAACTAACCAGCAAAACATTAGTCTAGAAAGAAAAACAAATCAATAACATGAAATACTTGTAAGTATCCCTATACCATCGATAACATTCAAATAATCAAATGTCTTAGGGTAGAGGGTGTGCCCTACCCGACCAACACTTTCTGGGTACTTCGAGTAGGGGGTAACACCGCCCGCACCATTTTGAGTACTTGGATCAAGTAGGTTGACTGGGATTCCATACCCAGATGTGAGTATATATGTGTAACCATTGGGCAACAATTGTAAAGCCGTTAATTATTAATTTTATTTAAACTATACATATCTTACCATCTTGACAATTTCCCCCCACAATTACTCTTGGCTTTCCATGGGATTAGATGACTCCGTAACTCATGTGACTTTTTTGCGAGTTTTTGTCTGATTCTAGTAGTGGTGCCTATTTTTTTTTCCAAAGTGGTCGATGCAAGTAGGCTTGAGGACACCGCAAAATCTAAAAAAAACATGTGTCACGTGATCGTGTAAAGGCCAATGAAATTCTAATGAATAATCACTTCGTTGAAAACTCTAAGTACACGTAAATACGTTCAGTATAAGATTTCACATACCAAAGGAATTATTTTTTAAAATCGTCGAGGATATTAAAACACATGAAAGGTTTAAATAGTTTCGACCAAACGTTAAAAAGAACTTTACGCCAATTAAAATATGCACATCGATTAACTTCAACTCGCTACAGGTAACATTCTTGACAAATACGATGAATGTTCAGCTATGTGAAAAAACAAATAGTCTAACCTCCTTAGGGGGATGATGAGACTACCGATCCACAAATACTATCCTTCATTGATAACTCTATGGTCCAATGAACCCTGGTAAGAAGAAAAGAATAATGGGTAGGGAGACGACTACTTTCGTAGTTGTTTATAACAAAAACTTGGTGATGAGGATACTATAGTATAGCTTTTAGGCTTATCAAAAAGTTTCATCTCTATGGGGGAGAACCCTCCGATTAGGGTTGTCTCCACTACCCTAGGCTATATGTAACACCCCAACCGATGGCGGAATCATCGAGGTGTCACGTAGTGACGATTGTTCAAAAGCACATGGTACTAAAATGTAAATATATTATTAAATAATTTAAATTGTCTTACATGGATGAAATGGGAAAAATACAAAAGTCTGAACAAAACACGAAATTTGATATAAATTATTAAAAGCAAGCACTAAAATCCAATGCTATGGAACTAAGATCAAACTGCACCTGAAACATGTACAAAATAAGTTTTGTCAACATATGAAATGTTGGTGAGCATTCCTAGTTTTAATACATATAGTAAGTTGGAAAAATGGTATACAATTCAATTGCAAAGCTACAGTGCAATTATGTAAACTATGTATCATACAAATGAGCGAAATCAATCCTGTGACTGTATAATGTACTAAATGAACGGCGGTGTACTTATCCACTAAATGGATAATAACTTAACAATGACCACGGATTCTCCGATGAAAAAGGGGGAGAATCAATCTAGGCGGGTTGTCAATCCAATAGCGCTATCCAATGTTAAGGTCGGCTTGTACATGGTTAATGATTTCACTAAGTACAAATGTATTCTACATGTAATGTCTAATCATAAAGCACGTATGTAAGCAAATGCACAATGTACTAGAATTGTATTGTAAAACTGTGAACTTGTATGTGTATTTGTATAAGTGTACATGTAACACCCCAAAAGTGAATAAAGACAAAAAGGGGATAGGAAATACTCACTTTCGCCAAATGACTAGATGACTAAGCGAGCGTGAAAATGCGAGCAATCCAAAGATTCAACAACGAAACTAGTCCAATTTAGAAGAAAAGAAACCGAATAGGAAAAAATATCAAGCTTCCAATTCGCCAATTACAAGAGCTTATAACCAAAGCTTCAAATGTAGAAGTAATATACTCTATAAGAAAGGTATGAGGGAGAGTTTAATCGAATTGAAACAATCGATTTAGAGGTGCAAAGTGTAATGGGTCATAGGTGGGTTTTTATACTAGTTTTGGATTCAATTAGGCTTTAAAATTGGTCAACACAATAAAGTAAGGTTTTAAGATGAATTGACTATCTGACTAGGACTTTGACTGAGACTTTGACT
The DNA here is from genome assembly GCA_028751855.1 of Ambrosia trifida. Taxonomy (NCBI): domain Eukaryota; kingdom Viridiplantae; phylum Streptophyta; class Magnoliopsida; order Asterales; family Asteraceae; genus Ambrosia; species Ambrosia trifida. The sequence goes on from CM054122.1 coordinate 151,326,293, forward strand.
AGGACTTTTAACTAGGACTTTGACTGGAACTTTGACTGTTTGACTGTCTCAGCGGACCGCGAGGGATAAAAAAATAATTTTTTAATTTAATCATTTTAAGTTCTAGACTTGTTTCCTTCTGTTTCTAAGTTGTTTTAGGACCAAAAATTAAGGGCTTTGAGTATCAAGGTTTGAAACATACTTGCTCGGGTGTAGATGTGAGTATAAAACGTGCATACTTTTACTTATAAAAATTATAAGTTTTATTAAATTGTGAATTTTGGTCCTATTAAAATTAGAGGGTTAAAAATGAAAATTTTGAAATAGTTGAGGAACCAATTATGCACATTTATGAAAAGTGAAGGGTGCAGGTTGTCACACTATATTAGTAAAGTCATCAATGATGAATACATAAATAAGGAAATAGGAACGAATACCGCCTGTATCGCTGTCCACGTATGTCATTCCTATATTATAGGCAAGTGGAGAATGTCGGTGATGTCCCTTTGCGTGCATTACATATATCTTCTGGAGTCTCCGCGCGTAGTTGCATGCTTTATGTTTCTGTATATGCTACTACTTGCGCATGTCTGGAACTCGGGTTAGGTCGATCCATTGTTGGGTCTGCTGACCTGGAGAAGAACAGATGATTGGAAAGCCAAAATATTTTACATATTGATCCTTAATAAAACAACAGTTACATGATACTTCTCCCAAAAGACTGTTGACCCTAACATCTGTTGTACCCTAACAACTGCTGCTTGCAAAGGTCTGATAGAGAACAACTGCTGATCAAAGGTCTGATGGAGAACAACTGCTGATCTAAGTACTGAAGACAGGTCTGTTGGAGCCAACATCACTTAGGCTCCAACAGATGATTCAAGACTATGAGAGGTTACCTATCAGCTGTTTACCTATCAGAAGTTTCTAATGTAACAGTGTTTGTCTCATCAGATGTTTTATGTTGTTATTCTGTTAGAGGTCACTGTCTTAGGTGACGTCGGCCTAGGTCATCGGTAGTTTAGATTGTCTATAAATAGAACAGTGCATGTACTGTTCTATTCATCACTCAAAACATTCTCTTAGACAAACTTACACGAGTGATCAGGCTGAGGGGGAATATTTGTAATCATTTGTAAACATTCAATCATATATGAAAGCTTTCGATTCTAAAACAAATATTCTCTTGTTTTGATTTATAGTTTATCATTCCACTGGACTTTCCATTTATAGTTTACTTCTTTCATATTTCATTTACATAAACAATCAAACTCAGATCCTAACAATTGGTATCAGAGCTTGGTCAATTAAATTCGATCTAACCAATCAATTTAATATAAACAGATCAGCTCACAATTATTGATATCGTTTGTTTGTCGGATTGAAAACAGAGTAATAGTTTATATTCGATTCAACCGTTTTATAAACAGACTTTGTTTTAGAAACAATCAGAGAATGGCTTCAATCAATCACGATCCACATAACACTGGCACGAACAACAAGCCACCGATGCTTGTCATATCTGAATACAATATCTGGCAACGTCGGATGAGCCATGTTCTAGCTCAACAGAACACTGGGTGCTGGAAGTCGGTTATCTTCGGACCACATGTTCCGATGGTGCCGAGTATCGAAGATCCCAAGGTTCAAGAGCCTAAGAAACTTGAAAACTACTCCGAGCAGGATTTTCAGAAAATTGAGTTAGATTCTAAGGCCTTCAGTATTGTGGCCATGGCTCTACCCAATGATATCTATGCTGGGCTGTTACACTGTAACAGTACAAAGGAGTTGTGGGATGCATTGAAAGAACAATTTGGTGGGACTGAGGAGGTTATTGAAAACAACCGTGAAATACTTAACCAACAATATGAAACATTCAGTCATGTTAAAGGAGAGTCATTAACTCAACAATTTGAGAGGTTTACCTGTCTCATTAGTGAACTAAAACTGGTTGGTCTAACTTATCCTAATTCAACTTTGAACCATAGGTTTTTAAGATCATTACTAGACAAATGGGACACTATTGCTATAGTTATGAGAAACTCAATTGGATTTAAGGACCTATCACTGACCCAGCTTCATGGTAAGCTCTTGACCTATGAGAGAGAGCTTAACCAGAAAAAGAAGCTTCAGGACTCTGGAAAAGTGTCTGATGATTATGTGTTTGGTAATACAGCACTTTTGAGTCAAGATAAGGTGTCTGGTAACAATAAGGATCAGAGTTATGATCATTTCATTGACATAACTTCAGGTTTTAACTCAGGTTTTAACTGTGATTCTTATTCACCCAACTTTGCTTTTACAGCAAGTGGTGGTAATATCCAGGCATCTGATAACATATCCTTTGAGTATGATGACTTAAAATACTTTGACCCTGATGATTTGGAAGAAATGGACATTATGCACCAATTGTCTTTGCTCAGTGTAAGATCTAACAATTTTTACAAGAAAACTGGCAGAAGATTTCTAGGGTTGACTGGCAGGTCAAAAGTGGGTTTGGATAAATCAAAGATTAAGTGCTATAAATGTCATAGACTTGGTCATTTTGCTAGGGAATGTAGGAGTCAACATGGTACACCTATGATTACTTATCCAAATCAAAGACTACAGACCAACACTTATCAGGTTTCCCATAATACCCCTGAACCAAATGTGCAAAACACTGCTCATTTTGCACAGTTCTCAAACACTGTTCCTGTCCGGTATGTCCAAACCACTGTTCCCCAGATTCACTATGTGCAAACACCTATTGCTCAGGCACATGTGCCAATGACTGCTGCTCCACCCTCTGCTCCTGCAGAGACCAGTCAACAGAGCTTCTTTACACAAGGCTTTGTTGATTCGAGCAGTCTACCAAATGAGTTAACAGATGAAAATTTTGCTCTTGTAGCCAAAGCTAAAAATGAACCAGAAATTTTTTGTTTCATGGCTATGGTTGAAGAGGTAGAATCTGAGGATGTGGTAACTGAATGTGATAATGCGATTGATGATGTTGTTGATGCAGTAGTTCCAGATGAAAAATCTGAAGAAGAGGTTGTGAATCTCTCAGACCCATGGGGTGCATCTGATGACTGTGAGTGCAAGTGTGATTGTGCATTGATGGCTGCTGCTAAGGTATCTCCTCAAATCCTAAGAGATTTGTGTTAAAAAAATGTGTAATAGCATTTGCTAACATTAAAGAGGTGAATGAAAATCGTAGGAAGAAAATTTTAGATGATGAAGTTCAATTTGAAAAACTTTCAAAAGAGTTAAAATCAAAATTGACTGAAAAAGAATCTGAAATCAGCAGTTTAAAACATGAAGCAACTATAACCAAAGACCAGCTCCAAACTATGATAACTAAATATCATAGTTGTAAAAAGGAGCTTGAGGCCACCCGAGTTGAATGTGAAAAATGGGTGGAATCTTGTAAAGGTTTTGAGATGCTCCTCAACAAACAAACCAAAAGTCATGTGAAGTTTGGTTTTGGTTTTGGAACCACTGCCCCAGCTTTTGAAAACACTGACAAAAGGGAACAAAAGTTAGTTGAGGTAGTACCAACTAATTTGGAGGGTCAAGAGATTAAAATCACTGAACCTAATGGCAAGAAAATCATTCTTGAAAAGCCTGAAGGTTCCTAATCATTTACTTAACTTGAAAAATATGAATTTAAACCTACTTGGTCTGATGAGTGTGATACTCATGAGAACTTCAAACCAGTTGATTTCAAAACCCCTGATGGTAAGAAAGCACCATAGGCAAAGGTCATTCCCTTGAAAGACCTTCGAGCAGATGCTCAAACATCTGTTGAAAAGAAGGTTGAAAAAGGGAAAAAGAAAGAAAAGTCTGTCCACTTGTTTTGTGATTTCTGTGAAAAGAAGAATCATGTTACTAAAAACTGTTTTCTTCTAAAAGCATATGATATCAACAAAGGAACAAGTGTGTGTGATTCTAAGACCACATGCTCAATATGTGGTAAAAAGAATCACAAAACCAAAGAGTGTCTATATCTCAAAAATTTTGATGTCAAAATACAAGAGTACAAGGCGAAAACTCTTGCAAGTCAAGTGGTGAGTACTCCAAAAGGAAAGCCCAAACAGACTTATGTACCAGCCCAAACACCTGTTACCAAAAGTCTTGAAACATCTGCTCCTAGAGATATCTAAGTAACAGATGCTCCACCCACAAACAAGTACCCAAGAGGATATGGACAACCACTTTGTCATAGTCTGTCACATGTTTATGAGGAACCCAAGAGGCCTTCAAAACCAAGAGTGAACAGAAACCCCTATGGTTACTATCATCTGACAGGAAATGATCAAACATCTGTTGCACCAAGTGTTGACATCCAAGCACTGGCAAATGGTCAGCAACAGTTGTTGAACTTGGTTCAAAAACTAGTTCAAACCACTGATCATCTTCCTAAGCTTAAGGCTGAAAAGTCTGTGGACCCATCCAAAGCCAACTTGGCTTTGGACACTCACCAAAACTAATCCATTACTGATGTGCAGGGAGCTTCTGCTTGCTTAGATAGTCTATGGTATGTAGATAGTGGAGGCTCCAGGCACATGACAGATGTAGAGCCCTTCTTCTGGACTTCTTAGCTCATGGAGGGGTTGATATATCCTTTGGTAATGATTCAAAAGGTAAAGTGTTGGGTTCAAGGACTGCCCAGGCTGGGAAACTCAAGTTTGAAAATGCCAATCTTATTGATAATCTTAAATTTAATTGTAAGTCTAAGATCTTCTCTACCGGGTATCAAACACGCACACAATCAAAGGCAGAAACAATGATTGTATAGAAAGAACAAAGAAGAAACATGAAACAAATGATTTGATTGATAAAGTGCACACGACTTCTAAGAGTCGTCTAGTACACACGCGTTCAACAAAACAAAAGACAAGATTGAATGCGGAAAACAAGATTGAATGTGAAGAACAAAAGATTAAAACACAATGAAATCCCTTGTATTGCTGCTTCACCTTGCACACAATCTCTAGGATTGTCTGGTACAAAGTGATGGCTCTAGAGTTACAAATGAGAGGATTAACCCTACAATGAACTAGAACATAACAATATATAGGGTTCACTAAAGCCTTGGCCCACATGGCCTAACCCAAACCCATTAACTAAACTAAGCCCAATGATAATAAACTTGCTTGATAAAGACAAGCGTAAACCTACACAATTTATGGGCCTTACAATATCCCCCTAGGTTTATGCTGTCTTTATTATGGCTCAGTAGGAAGAAACTTTAAATCTTAATCTTCCAGACTTGGGTTCTTTCTTCTGCTTTCGGAGGCATACTTGTATTATGATCATCATTAGCTTTTGCTTGAATATCTTGCTAAAAGAGAATGTGAGAGGAGGATTCTCAGAAGCTATTTTCTTTGTCAATCTTCTCTTTCAAGCAACTTTTCAGCTACTTCTTCACTTGTACTTTCATTATCAAAAGATAATTCACTTCAGGTTCTTCTGACTCAGGTACATCTTCTCATTGAGGTGATTCATGCTTGTCAGCAACTGGAACTCTTTCATTCTTCATCAACCCCTGTTTCTTGATTTGTATAAATTCTGCAAATTCTCATAAAACCTGAATTTCCTTCGAGAATCGGCCAAAACATGAACACCAAGTATATCAGTGTACTTTCATTTTTAAATTTCTCAAAAACCTGAATTTCCTTCGAGAATCGGCCAAAACTTCAAGAATGGTCAATTTTTTCATAACAGATAAACAAATTAAAATAAAAATTCAAACTAATTACAATGCATCTTTTTGGTGAGAATCATATGCGAGAAGATCATATCAGCTTTGTCAAACTGTAACACACCGTTAGTATATTCGTTCTGATAAACTTATTAAAGTGCCAGAAAGCAGTCCAAGATGATTACTAGCATCGTTTATCCACTTATACAAACATATACACACGTCCTCAAGTCCGATATTTATCTTATTTTCTTAACGTGTATTAGACCGAAATAACTGTGTGTCCCACATCATGAAATACCCCCGCGATCAAGGTATACACAAATATTCTTCATAACAGGTGAGTAAATTGTTGACATCTGTATGATTTACAAGGTCAAGATCATCGGTGATCAGGTCTGCATATATCTGGAGGCAACAAAGAGACCGATGGATTTCCGACCAGGGTTAGGGCAAATACCAAATTTTTGGTATGATTATCGCTTTAGGCTTTTGATTTGTGCCTTTAGCAGGAATTCTCTGTGAGAATTTTGGGTTTTGGCATTTCCATATAGCTCTTTTAAGACGTCCTGACTGTGCCTAGGTCAGCATATATCTAGATGCAGCAAAAGGACAACCATGACATCCCCAGATCTATCAACAATTTAAAGACCTGAAATCTCAGATTTTGGTAATCTATCAACGCAAGATTTAAGACCATAAAATCATACGCCAATGATGTGTTCCCCACAAGTTACACAACCCTTTATCTTTAGTATTAATTTTGGACTGAGTTCGTTGTGTAGCTTGCCTGCCAGTACATCATATAATGGAGCTGCAATCACACTTGATTTTTTTTTTCGATTTTAAAGTGTGACAGTTTAACAGCTAATGTACTATCATTTCTTCTTTTCCACACCATGAAATTTCATTTTCTGAAATTTCTACTGTTTTTGTATTTTTCTGAGGGTATATCCCCCTAAATTTGTGCTTAAAATTGAAAATTTAAAGAACAAATTTACAACCTAAAACTAAAAAATCTTTTAGTGTTTTTCTATAACCATTCTCGAATTAAAGACCAATTACATTCAAAATTCAATGCATCAGGTTTTGAGTATACCTCTCTAGCTGAATTAACCTCCATTATCTCCTCCAATGGAAACATACTCACTGTTTAAGAATTTAAAATAAATGTATAACAGAGAGACGTCACCTATCATGTGCGTGGAACAACCATTATCAACATACCAGTGGTCGTCGTAAATCCTCCTTGGATGTCCCTGCACTAAGAAAGGAGATTAATTAAACATTGGTACCCAGGCCATCGCGGTCCTGGGCACTCCTGAAGCATCCACGTAAGACACTTCCCTCAAGCACATGTCCCTTTTCTCATTTAGACATGGTGTTGTTGTCGCCTTAGCTTTCCCGACATGTTTAGGCTTAGCACACGGTTTTGCTACTTTCGGAGTAGCAGCCTTTTGTTTCTCATGTTGCTTTGACTTCTGTGGTTGAATAACCTTATGTTTGCTCTTGGCAACATTCCGGTTTCCATCAGACGGTTTAACTTTGGGATTCATGTTCTTCCTTGCCTTAGGTTTATCAACCTTCATTGGCTTGGAGTAGTAGTTATCCATAGGCATCACCCTCTGATGTTGTCTGTAGTAGGGCACATAAGGACGATGTGCGCAGATTCTTGCAATGTGACCGGGTTTTCCACAAGTGTAGCATGTCTGCTTCTTTGCAACAGGAGCATATCTCGGTCTGTTAGATCCCACTGATGAATGTGAGTGATGGGATCTGTTGGATGATTTGTTTGCAGGCTTCTTAAAGTTTCTGCTCTGCTTAGAACATCTTGAACACCCGTGTGAACAAGATTGTGCTTGTGATGATGACTGTCCTTGAGCTTTCTGTTTAACTTCAGGAACCTGTACATGAGAGTTAGCACAGGTTGTTTTTCTATGTGGTGGCACATATTTATCTACTGTGCCAACAACAGATAGCTCGGAAACAGTCTTTTTAATAAAAGGAACAGCATCTGCAGACAAATTAGACTGTTCCACACAAATACCTGTATTGTTAGTGCAAACAAGATCATCCCCTTCAACCTTAACCTCTACTTTTACTAAATCTGCACATGAAGTAGAAGCATCAGTAACGTTCACACATTTAAATTCAGGGACTATTGGCTTTACCACACCTGTGCCAATAGTATTGGATGAGGGATCCTTACATTCTTGTTTAATCTCGACTGGCCTTGAGCATACAGATTCTTCAGATTCTGGCTCAGTCGAGGGTGTGACATTTGATTTAGACAAGCCACTTGATTCAGACACTTGTGTTGGCTCTACTGAATCCCCGATTGACTCAGCTGCTCTAGAAGACTCATAGCTGGATTCACTCGATTCAACTGATACTGATTTCTCAAATTCGGTTGTTTCGGGAGATTCACATTTGGAGTCACTTTCAGAAGTTGGTGGGACAGCTGATTCAACGGTAGGTTGTGCCATGCGATCTTCTTCGATCTTTTTGAATGTTTTCATGAAATCAAACTCAAAGGGCACATTTGAGTCTGATTGGCCGGTCGGTTCAGTTTGCTCAATTTTTGGTTCAGTTTCCAAAACGGTTTCTTTTAAGACATCATTCAATTTAAATGTGTCATTTGAAACTAGAACTTCATCTCTCTCCACATCAAATACTCAGTCAATTTCTTTATTTTTCTCAAAATTTATCGTCTCGGTCTGCTTTGAAGCATCTTGAGACTTGACAAAAGTTTTTGATGGGGCCTGCTCGTGCTTATGTTGTTGTTCTTTGGATTAGAGATTTTTATAGGGACCGATTCAGGTTTGGAAATTTTAACTTGATCCCTCGATGGTCGACTGGTTGGCTCTTTTATTGGAGAACCGTATCCTTTAACAGGCAGAGCCAACAATTCTTCATCCGACATGGGAACTGAGGAATAATTTTCATTAAAGGGTGGTGGAATTTCCACAAACCCCAGACCTTTATTCCTCACTTCCTTTGGTCTGAACTTTAACTGGGTATTGATCATTTTTTCAACTTTGGGACTAGAACAATCAAACTTTTTAAAATGAAAATCGGCATTTTCAAATTTGGATTTTAAATCGATTAGTTCCGCAGTTAAAGTGTCAGAATATCATCTGAAGTGTATGTATCGACATTGGTGATCACTTACCTCCTGATGCAAGCGCTTGATTTCGAGTTTTTGTTTTTCGACCATTTCTTTATAGGAATGAAATTTCTTTTTCATATCCCAAGTGGCCATTTTCTCGTATTCAAGCTGCTTGTATGCAGAGAGAGTTTCTTCTCTAAAGCCCTTAATTTTTAGTCTACACCTATCAGTGCAGCAATATTCAGCCAAAATTTCAGCACATACCTCAGATGCAGATCGCACGTGGTCATATTCCATCTGTGCAATGAGAACTTGAGCAGCATGAGCGGCAGGAGCAGTAGGTGTGATAGAAGCAGCAGGAGCGACAGAAGCAGCGGGAGCGGCAGGAGCAGCGGGAATGGCAGAACAGCTTGAATCTGAATTCGATGATGGAGCAATAGAATTGGATGAGAATTTTGCAACAGAGGTGATGTTATCCATTTCTTTGATAAGTGATATTAACTCATCCGTCGTCACTTTGGACCAGTTTGTTTCCGAAAAGATCCGATTGACGTTCATAAACCAGCTGCATGTTGGCTGATTTGGAATTCTTTTCAATGCGTCCAAAAGAATCTTGTTGACGCAACGATTTGCCATCACGATCTCTGCATTCTTCATTTCTGACAGCAGTTCGGTAAATCGGTCAATTAATGCATTCACGGTTTCACCAGGAATGTAACTGAAACTCTCAAGTCTCTACTCAAACACCTCCCTTTGAGAAGACATTTTTAATGTTGAATAGTGATCCCCCAAAAATCTAGACGTTTCCCAAAAAAAAATTTTATGACGAGAACCAGGCGTCCAACCGTAGTCAACAGGTCAAGCCGTACTCAATAAGGTCAACCCCCCAAGTTGAGCTTATACACACCAAATAATACTACCACTATTATTATTATTAAAACCTAATCCACATCTCCCAAAATGTCACTTTACACCTTTATCTTTCCCAAAGCCTTTGTTTTCTTCTACTTTCTTGTTCACTCTTCTCAAAACACTCTCACTTTAATTCATTTATCTGTAACAATCTGCTCTCTCTCTCTCTTTCTTATTAAAGATCCACAGCCTTCAACAAACACAACAACCAAACTCTTTAACTCTCTCTTCTCTATCGATAATAAGCACAACAACAAACACACACAGATCTTAATCTGCGACACTTTAGCTCTCTCTCTTTCTCACTTATCAATGAACCGCTATCTATCTGCTCTTCCGTTAGATTAATATTATTCTTCATCGGAAACCATTCAACAGGAAACTATTGTTATCATGTTGTATAAACTAGCAAGGCATTGAATAATATTGGAACACGCAATTGAATCCGGTTCAGGGGACTCTAATCTTGAGAAAGATAAGATAATAATAATATTATTAGATATTTGGGTTGATGATATTGTGACAAGGATGGTGTGGATGTGGTGCGTTAAGAACCGTTGGATTGGGTTTGGGATTGGATGGTTGGGATTATGGTGGTTGGTTGGTTCGAATGAGGGAGCTGTGTCCGAGTCACTGTTCGGGTGTCCGAGTGGAGTGTCCGAGTTTGAAGGTGTGTCCGAGAAGGTGGCGTGTCCGAGGTGGCGGATGTCCGAGCTAAGGTGGCAGGTGTCCGAGTGGTTGTTCTGGTGTCCGAGTGTTGAAGGTGTGTCCGATGTGGTGGTCTGTGTCCGACCGGTGAGGTGTGTCCGAGCAAAAGCTTAGTGACCGAGGTGTGGGTGTCCGAGGTGGGGTGTCCGAGCTCGAGTCGGGTGTCCGAACTGAGGCTATGTCCGAGTTGAAAAGAGTGTCTGAGGTGTTGGAGTTGGGTGGTTTCTGTTTCCGAGCTGGGGTCTCCGACTATCTTGATGCTTCCGGTTGATTTGTTTCCGGATGAAACTGAGTTCTTGAGTGGAGAGCTTGTTCCCAGATGATGAACTGTTTTCAAGATTTTGAATTCTTGAATGTTGACTTTGTCAAAGAATTAATATTGTTTCCAATGGTTTCACAGCTGTCAAAGATAATAAGGGACCAACAATCTTAATTTGAGTTCCCCTTTATATTTTTATTTGTAGATTTTTGTGATATCTTTCAAAAACTAATCCACGAAAAACTTGGAAACAAATATTTTGAAACACAAAATTAGATCAAACCCCTCCTTTTCAACTGTTCTTGATGTTCTTCGAGAGTTTCAACAATAATCAGATCTGAATCTACTAAATAATTCTAAAACACGAAAAAATTATTAGATAAATAAAATTAAAAAGAGATACGAATTAAACTTGTTAGATCCGACAAAACGCAGCAGCAAAAACTCCTTTTTGTTCTTCGAATGATACTGAAACCGAGCCTTCGAAAGACTTCTTAGGCTCTGATACCAATTGTAAGTCCAAGATCTTCTCTAACGGGTATCAAACACGCACACAATCAAAGGCGGAAACAATGATTGTATAGAAAGAACAAAGAAGAAACATGAAACAAATGATTTGACTGATAAAGTGCACACGACTTCTAAGAGTCGTCTGGTACACATGCATTCAACAAAACAAAAGACGAGATTGAATGCGGAAAACAAGATTGAATGTGACGAACAAAAGATTAAAACACAATGAAATCCCTTGTATTGCTGCTTCACCTTGAACACAATCTCTAGGATTGTCTGGTACAAGGTGATGGCTCTAGAGTTACAAATGAGAGGATTAACCCTACAATGAACTAGAACATAACAATATATAGGGTTCACTAGAGCCTTGGCCCACATGGCCTAACCCAAACCCATTAACTAAACTAAGCCCAATGATAATAAACTTGCTTAATAAAGACAAGCGTAAACCTACATAATTTATGGGCCTTACATTAACCGTCTTAGTGTCTCACAAATGAGTGACAAAGGGTATGGCTCATTCTTCACTAAGAAAACTTGTAAGATTATTGGGCCAGAAGTGGTGAAAAAGATTGACACCATCATTGCTGAGAGCAAAGCACAACTTGTTGCTCATAGGAGTGGCAATGTGTATGTTGAAGGACAATCCTATGGCAAATGTCTGTCTGTTTTCTGCTGCCTCCACTAAAGAGACAGAATTGTGGCATAGGAGACTGGGTCACACCAACCTTCAAACTATCAACTCAGTCTCGAAACAAAGCCTTGTAAGAGGTCTACCATCAAAAGAATTTAAGTGTGATGAGCATTGTGTTTCATGTTTTAAAGGGAAACAACATAAAAGCTCTTACAAATCCATTGATGAGTCCAAAACAAGTCAATGTCTTCAATTGTTGCACATGGACTTGTTTGGCCAAGTTAAAATCATGAGTCTAAGAAGAAAAAGATTTTGTCTTGTCATAGTTGATGATTTTTCTAGGTTTACATGGACTTACTTTTTACACTCTAAGGACGAGACTGCAGGTATCTTGAAGGACTTTGTCACCAAATTTGAAAAAAATATGACTTGCCAGTAAAAGTCTTTAGAAGTGACAATGGAACAGAGTTTAAAAATAAGGAGTTGGATGATTTCTGTTTGTCAAAAGGAATTGTGAGGCAGTACAACATTCCAAGAACACCTGAACAAAATGGGGTGGTTGAAAGGAAAAATATAACTCTCATTGAGGCTGCAAGAACTATGCTAGCAGATTCTGGTTTGCCACTGTCTTTTTGGGCAGAGGCTGTAAGCACTGCTTGCTATGTTCAAAACAGAGTTTTAATCAACCCAAGACATCAAAAGAATGCTTATGAAATTCTGTTTAAAATCAAACCATTAATATCATTTTTCAAAATCTTTGGCTGCCCATGTTTCATCTTAAATCTTAAAGATTCCATTTCAAAATTTGCAGCCAAAGTAGATTGTGGGTATTTTCTTGGATATTCTTCTACTGCCAAGGCCTACAATGTGTTTAACGCAAGGACTAGGACAATATAATAAACTCTGAATGTAAAGTTCAATGAACTTTAATCCTTAAAAATCCCAGCAAATCCTGCTGAAGTGTTTGATTTAGACAAATTCAAATTTGAAGATATTACTGCTAAAGCTGACAGTGCAGGTATTCCACAGTCTCCACAACAAGACTACATAATGGATGTTGTGATCCCAAGTCACTACAAAGTCATTTATGTATCAGGGGAAGCAGATGTTCAAAACACCTGTCAAAACTCTGCTACAGTTGTGTCAACCACTGTTGGCCAGCCTTACCCTCAAACCACTTCTTCATCAACCTCATCCACTGTTCAATCATCTGTTGACAAAAGTCTAACCTCTGTTGACAAAAGTCAGTCCAATTTTACACCACTTGGACCCATTCCCCCACTTCCATTTCAAACATCTGTTGGTACTACAGAAGTGCAAACAGATGTTATATCAACAGAGTCACCAAACCTCTGTCCTTCACCTCAAAATGCCATCATACCATATCAGGGAGATTTATACTACCTAAGAGCTCATCCACCAGACCAAATCATTGGCAACATCAAAGAGGGTGTGCTCACAAGAAGCCAATCCTCAAACATTTGTCATTTTGCAGGCTTTCTATCTCTCACACAACCTGTCAAGTACCAAGAGGCACTAAAAGACAATAGTTGGGTAGAAGCCATGCAGGAAGAGCTCATTCAGTTTAAAAGACAACAAGTATGAGAACTTGTACCACTGCCAAAGGATGTCTGTCCAATTGGCACAAAGTGGGTCTTCAAAAACAAAACTAATGAAAGGGGTATAGTTGTCAAGAATAAAGCCAGGCTTGTGGTTCAAGGCTTCAGACAAGAAGAAGGGATAGATTATGATGAAACCTTTGCTCCTGTAGCTAGGCTAGAAGCTATCAGACTCTTCCTAGCCTTTGCTGTCAATCACAACATCAATGTGTATCAGATGGACATTAAATGTGCATTCCTTTATGGCAAAATTCAGGAGGAGGTCTATGTATGTCAACCACCTGGTTTTGAAGACACATTCCGTCCTGATTATGTCTACAAGCTCAACAAATCTTTGTATGGACTCAAACAAGCACCTAGGGCCTGGTATGAAACTCTTTCAACTTTTCTCTTATCCATTGGGTTCACAAGAGGTAAAATTGATAAAACTTTATTTCTAAAATGGAGAGGGAAAGATTTAATGATTGTTCAAATATACGTGGATGACATCATTTTTGGATCCACATGTAACAAAATGTGTGAAGAGCTTAGGGAACTCATGACAGCAGAGTTTGAGATGAGTGCTATGGGTGAACTCCAGTGCTTCCTTGGTCTCCAAGTGAAGCAGCTACAAAATGGCACATTCATTCATCAAAACAAGTATGTTAAAAACTTACTGACCAGGTTTGAGATGAATGACTGTAAGCCATGTAGTACACCCATGAGCACAGCCAAGCTACTCACTATTGATGACAATGATGAACTGGTTGACCAGACACATTACAGATGCATGATTGGGTCTTTATTGTACTTAACTGCATCTAGGCCAGACATTTTGTTTGCCACTTGTGTCTGTGCAAGATCACAGGCTTCACCTAGAAAGTCAAACCTTATTGCTGTGAAAAGGATATTCAGATACCTAAAAGGTGCTCCCACACTTGGCATCTGGTATCCTGCTAATGAAAACATTGAGCTTTCATGTTATTCAGATAGTGATTTTGCTGGCTGCCACACCACAAGGAAGTCTACATCAGGAGGGTGCCAATTTCTAGGGAATGCCTTAGTCTCATGGCAAAGCAAAAAGCAAGCAGCTGTTTCAACCTCAACAGCAGAGGCTGACTACATTGCTGCTGCAAGCTGTACAGCCCAACTCATGTGGCTTCAAAATCAACTGCTGGATATTGGTATAACTGCATTGAAGACTCCACTCATGCTGGACAGTCAAGCTGTTGAAAATATCATCAAAAATCCAGTCTCTCATTCTACAATTAAGCACATAGACATCAGACATCACTTTGTTAGAGATAGCTATGAAAAAGGTTTGATTTCTCTGCACCATGTTCCAACAGAGGATCAGTTGGCAGATGTGTTGACAAAAGCTTTAGACACATCTACCTTTGAAAAACTGATTTCTAGGATTGGTATGCTAAACATGGATTAAACAACAAAAATGTTTTAAATAAAAGCATTAAAATGTTTCAGAAAATCAAAATTCATCCTTAAAAATAGCATTTTGGTTGAAAAATCTGCTAAGGATAAAACAACCACTATTTCTCCATTCTATCCACTGTTAGTTGAAAAATTTGTTTCAAACATCTGATCAGATAAAACAACCACTGCCTGCATCAGCACTTTGGTAGTTCAACAACTGTTTGCATCAGTCCTTTGGCAACAACTGTATGCCACCAGAAGTTTGCCACATCTGCTCTCAAAAGTAGAGTTTTGGCCACATCAGCGGTTTCACCAGAGGCTATAAAAACCCTGTTTTACCACAACAGATGTTACACTGTCTCATTGTATTCAAAATACTGAAACCACATTCTTCAACCTCAAACCCCCATTTTAATTCCTTTCATCCTCACACTTGAAATCCATTAAAATGGATCTTCAAGCTAAAGCCACCCACAATTACCTTACCTATCTGGTTAAAACAGATGAAAACATCCCGTTCCATACCACCATCGACATTATTCTCAAATCCAAATACCGGACAATACTAACCACTCATGCACCCATCTATATCGATACTCTCCAAGAAGTTTGGTTAAATGCTGATGTTCTTCTACATGACAAAAAGCATACTACCATTATCGCAAAAATTGGAGATACAAATATCACCATTACCCCCAACTAATATCCACAACCTTCTCATTAAATGACTTGTTAGGTAATGACTCTTTCCCTAAGGCTGAACTTCACACTGAGTTTCAGGAAAGGGGTTATGATTCACAGATGACTGGTTCAACTCTTTTCAAAAAGTTTTTCCCACTAGTCATGAAATTTTTCTTTCATACACTCCTTCTCTGTATCTCTGCTAAATCCACTTCTTTCAATGAAATTCCATTGAAAGTTCAGTACTTGGGATATGTTATGTTGTCAGAATCTGACTACAATCTATCCCAGGCCCTGTTCTTGGATTTAGTAGCAAATGTGAAGGGAATAAAGTTTGGGTCAAACAATGCTTTTTTGATATACCCAAGACTTCTAAGTGTAATCCTACAAAAGGTTTTACCTGAAAAAGATTTTCAAAAGGGTAAATCATTTCAAATGAAGAGTCTAACAGATGAAACTTTTACAAGAATGCTGGGTCCAAACACCCAAGAAAAAAGTGTCAAAAGTCAAAGTTTCTAAAACACAAACAAAGAGTGTTAAGACAACAACTGTTGTCAAAACCTCTATTGTTGAGCCCACTGCTCCTGGTGATCATGGCACTACATCCAGTGCTGTGAAACCCACACCAGCCACCTCCAAAAGAAAATATCCATCCACAAAAACCACCAAGAAAACCAATAAGGGACCTCTGGAAGATGAGATACCAGAGGTATCCCCTGTTGTAGCACAAAAGAAACAAGAAACCACTATTGGTACTTCCTCACAACAATTGGAGATATCTCAACCTGTCCAAACTCCTCATGATTCCTCTCAAAAGGATCATGTTGTAAGCCAAAGGGAAACAGATTATAAGGTATATTAGTCACTTGACCATATGCTCATAAGCCCTTCTCCTAGGGCTACTTCTCTTTTCACTCATCTACCCTCACCATCACATGTCCTTCCAACAATGAAACCATTGTTCGAAGCTATTGATAAAACTCAGGACATTCCCAGTTCCTCTCTATCACCTATCAATGAGACTACACACCAACAAGTTACTGGGACTGAGAAAAATCAATTAGCTAACCCACGAACATAGGAGGTTACACTCTTGGGATTCAATGTAACTCTAGGTGAGTTTTCAAGTGAAGCAGTCACCACTGATGTAGAGACCATTGTCTGACAACAGGACAGTGGTTACATAGCTAAGACTTCCTTGAAGGCAACAACTGATGAGGCCACAATAATGACCCCCAAATCAGTTGGAAGTCCCCAGAACCAAGACAAAAGGGCATCTGGTTCTTATTCTATGGGCTCACCTCCTAGGACTGAACCAGTTACAACTACCACTGGTAGGAATCCAGATGATCCTATTAACTTAGGTGATGGGTTAAAATACCAAGAATTGACGGATAGAGTTCATTCCATTGAAACCTCTGTTGCTGATATAAAGACAAATCTCAAGACAATCATGTTATCTTTGGCTGCTTTAACTAAAAGTCAACCATCAAAAGAAGACATTGCTAGTGAGCTATGGAAATTTGTTTCCCCATCATCATAGCTCATAGAAAACTAGTAGACCAAACTCATGAAACTTATATGGCTCAGATCAGGACAATGGTAGATGCTAGGTACACAGATACCCAAGCAGATATTAAAGCCATAAAAGACCATCTACTGAAGACCACTGGCTCTGCCCCTACCACCATTAGAAGAGATGAAGATGATGATGAGTTCACAGCTGATGATGCCAAAAAGGGGGAGAGTGGTAGAGATACATTGAAAAAGCTAAAGCCCTTTGGATGTCCACCATCACAAGAAGGTCAATCACCAAAGTCTGCTGCCACAAAACCAGGGTCTGAACCACCAACACAACAACTCAATGTTAAATCCACTGCTGATGCTGAAGCTGTCAATGCAGGCAAAGCAAAAGAAGTTGATCACTCTGCTAATGTCATTGCTGAAAAGGCTGCTGAAGATAAGCAAAAGAGGCTTGACACATTGGAAGTCAAAGCAAAGTGTTAGATCAGTTAGCTCTTGTTTGCTAAGTAAGAACTTGCTATCTTGACACTTAAGTGTTTAGCAAGTCCTTGTAAATCAGATTATAAGCACAGCGGAATGTTATAAGTTAAAGCAACACTTTTTATGCAAAGGCAGAGTTGTAACTCCCCCTTGATGTTTGAAACAAGATAAATGACAAAGTATTTATTATGAATCTAAGTTGTAAATGAGAATTAGATACTTAGCAAGATTCACAATAAATACAGAAATGGAATATAACAATGAGAGTGTTTGAAGGATTTTTCTGTTAAAAATCAATGTCTAAAATAGAAGGTTGAAGCCTTCTATTTATAGACGATTACATGCATGTATCTTGCCTAAAAAGCAAGCACAGAAAGTCCAGTTACAAGTTGCACAAGTTGCAACATTGAAAGAAACAAATAAAGCTAAAAGTAATATTAAACAACAAACTACTGATGCAAAAGGGCGGTGGCAAATATCTTCTGCTAAGTGCTGATGAAGGACAACTACTGAAGAGTAGTTTTGTCTTCAGTACTTCTGAAGTGAACTTGTCTGGTTTGGACTTCAGAACTTCTGCAACTTCAGCACTTCTTCATATCTTCTAATCAGCAGTTTCTTGTCTTCTATTCAGTACTTCTATACTTAGCCAAAAATGACAGAAGTGAATTAGACTAAGGTTTACAAAAGTGGTTTCACCAATCCTCTTTGTCCTAACAATCTCCCCCTGGATTGATGAAGCCAAAACCTTACTAATTCCTTATGTGTTTCTTCTGTCTTGAACAATCTTCCATATTTCTTTGTACATGGTGTTCTTGAGCTGGTTGTACAGATCATCAGACAGAGATCCTCTCTGTGGGTCTAGATGTTGAATTGTGAGCAGGTCTTGTGTTGACAGTTTCTTCAGATCACTGATCTTCTTGTAAGCCCTGCTTGAGAAGTCTCTTCTTGTCAACAGTACTGAGTTGTTATCAGTAAGTGACCATCTGATGATAGGGATCTTTGACTTGTTAAAGTCAGAAGAATAGGGAACCAGACTTGTCCCTTGAGTTGATGGTCCTGAGTGCTGGATGTCTTCAGTTTCAGATAGCCTCAGGTGGGATTCTCTTCCTTGTTGATGTTGTTGCATACCAGGCATCTGAACAGTTGGGAGATGGTGTTCAGTCACTACTTTGGTATGCATCTTTTCTGTGATTGTCTTTTGTATTTGATAAGCAAAAGTGGAAGGATCCCTGAACTGTGTTAACAGAGGTTTCTCCTCAATGTCAAAATCTGAATGGACTATTGAGCTTCCCTCAAGTAGTACCATTTTGAAATCAGTTTTGACATTGTCCTCTGCCTTCTTCTTCTGAGCAGCAGATCTTCTAGATGCACCAGAAGTTCTAACTACTGATCTTGAAGGATCAGCAGTTTGAAACTTCTCAGGATTTGCAGCCTTGGCAGCCAAGTATTTTCTATATGTATCCATTAGTCTTTCTTCTTTCCATCTGGATACAGAGGCTTTTGAACCATATCCTTCTGCTACTAGCTCTTCTATTATCTGGGCTCTCTTGGCCTTTCCTTCTTTGCTTGTGGCCATTTTGTCTGCAAGCAGTTGTGCTCTTCTTGTCAGCTCTTGTATAGAGAGTCCTTTGAGTGTAAAGGCTTTAGTCTTGCTGTTCTTGGTGATATAAGACACCAGTTGTTGTCTTTTATCCTGTTCAGCAATCTCATCAAGGCTAGCCTGCCTTTGTAGTTCAGCTGCATAAGCCTGAAGTTTTTCTTCATGGCTTAAGTCCAAATCATCCCTTTCTTCCAGAGATTTCCAAATCTGATCTTCTCTGGCCTTCTTGTTGGCTGCAATTAAACTCTTCTCTAATAGTTCAGCTGAATGAGAGATGGGAGAAGGGTTTAATACAGTCATTGTTGTAACAGATGTAGGCCTGATGGGGTCAGATGTTGGTTGAGTGGGAGCAGTGGTTCTGGAAGGTTCAGTTGTTTGAGGTTGGGAAGTGTTGACTTCTGATGTGCTGACAACTGCTGATGGTTTGTCAGCTACTGAAGGATTGTCTTCAGTACTTTCTGATTCTTCATCAGAAGTTTGGTCATCAGAAGTTTCTTCATTACACCTTAGGGAATCATCAGAACTTTGGGTCTCATCTTCTTTCTCAGCAGCTTCAATTTCTTCAATAGAGACACCAAACTGTTTGGCCAATTTTTCTTTCCTGGCCTGATCTTTCTGATCTCTTTCAAGGAGTGCCACTCGTGCCTTTACTCTGGCTTGGAATGACTCCTTAGGTTCCCTGATCTTCTCCCCCTTTTTGGATTCATCAATTCTAACCCTTGAAGCAGAGGGTTGGGAGAAGTGTCCTTGAAGATGAGCAATCTGTTGACTGTTGAAGTCTATTTTGTTTGACAGATCGTTCATCTTGGTCTTGATCACTCCAAATTGGTTCTTGATTGACAGCTCCAAGTCAGCTGTATATGTTTGGAAGTGATTTCTGATGAGAGTGTTCATCATGTGGTACAGGGGACCCTCTGGGCTACATAGCTGGTTCAGGTCTATGCTTGTTTGCCCAGGGAATTGGGTAGGCATTTGCTGTGAAGGGGGTGTTTTTGGGAGATCCTCATGTTGTACAGAGGATGCCACTCTAGGGGTTTTAGGGATTGAGTGGACTTTAACCTGTGCAGAGGTGACTGGCTTCTTGAGCCTGGATACCTTTGCAGCAGGACCTTCAGAAAGTGCCGTCAATTCAGTAGTTGGAGTTTTTGAAACATCATCCAAATTAATGGAATCATCTGTATCCCTGATGTTGCCCTCAGAGAGGACTGTCTCAGTTAAATCATGAGCTGAGCCCAACTCAGTTCTCTCATGAACCTCTGTTTCTTGGTACTGAGGATTTCCTACCTCAGGCATTAAGCCTTCATCAGTAGTTGCCACATCTGAGGTCTTAGCTATGTTACTTCTGTCCTCAGATCCACCACTGGGTGGTAACTGAGTAGTAGCAGCCTCAGATGCCCCAAGAGTCTCTAAATTTGGGCTTAAAGACTCTGGTCCACCCTCATCTCTTGGGATAGGGCTAATGATGTCCACATCCATGTCTAAAGTAGTAGTTGTGTCCCCTGTTTGTTGTGGTTGATGGGGACTGACATGATCAGATGGGACATTCTCTCTTAGCCCAGAGAGAAGTTTGGCAATTTCAATTGCCTCTTGTTCAGAAATTTGTGGGGAAGGTTCAGTAGTTTGGGCAATAGTTTGTTGTTCAGCAGTTTCAAAAGAAGAGTGTGTTTGATATGTTTTTCTAAGTCTTTTTCTTTTGAAATGAACAGATATGGGTGCTCTTGGTGGGGTTTGAGATGGATGAGACTGAGAGGGTGTTTCAGTCTCAACAGTTTGAAGAGCAGAATGCTCAAGAGCATGTTCAGGCATCTCAACCTCCTGAACAGCTTTTCTTTTGGGTTGGTGGGTTACAGTTTTTGTTGGCTTGGGCTTTTTGGCTTTTGGTGGTGTGGGTGTGGAAGATGTGGGCTTCAGGGGGACTTGTTGTTGTTCTCCCTGATCATCTTCTGGCCAGGCAGCCGGTTTGTTCAGTCTTGAGTATGCTTGTGATGTTAAAGGGTTTAAAGTTGAAATTTTTCCCACAAGCACCTCATTACCCAGTTCCCCTATTATGCATTGCATAATGAACCTTGGGTACAACAAAAACTTTTTCTTGGTATTATTGTGATGTAACACCAACTCATGGAAAAACAGTTTTGATGCCCTGAATTTGGTTTCATTCACAATGGAATGAAATATTGGTTGAAAAGTGGAGGGCATCTGGTCATATGACCCTGTTTTTGGACTCAAACACATAATTATATAATGAAACAAAAGTTTGTATTTTGGTTCAAAATATTTTTTGAATATTGTTGCATGGGAGAGAGTACCTTGATAACCACACTCAGTCATGGTTAGATGAATATCTTTGTTAGCAACATGGTCAGGGGCAGCTACATCATCCAGACCCAGTCTTGTTGCTAGTGTGGCCGGTGTGATGGTCAGTTGTTTCCCTTTTATCTTTGAGTTGAGGGAAATGACCTCACCACCCATTGTAACCGTCTCAGCATTTGCCCAGAACTCATTCAGAGTTTCAGTGTGAATTGGTGGGTTAATTGTGAGAGCAGTAAAGTATTGGGATTTGACGACAAGATCAATGATCTCATCGTATTGGGACCAGCCTTCTTGTTTTTCAAGAAAAGCTCTTTGATTGTGTCCCTGTTTTAGAACTAGAGCCATTGTGGTTTTGGTATTTTGATCGAACAGTGAATTTTCAGGTGTAGGTTTTGAGAGAGTTTTGAGAGAGAAGGAGGGATATTTGTGAGTTTAAAAGGATAAGTGTGTGAAAAAGGTATTTATTAGGAGTTTTAACCGCTTGAATCTTCTTTATTAGAAGTTTTAAAACCGCCTTTGGTTAAAAATCTCTTTATCAGAGGTTTTAAACTTATTAGGTCAAACCTCTGATGATGGGAAAAGTCTGATTTGTCCTTTTGACTTAAACTGCTGATGAAGGATTACTTCATCAGTAGTTCCCATTTTTTCTTCAGCAGTTTTAACATCTGATGAGAAATGTTTTCATAAATACTTTATGCATAACTTCTGAAGTTTATTTTATCAGAAGTTACACACTTTTTCAGAAAGTTATCCCTATACTGATGATTTTTGTTCATCAGTAGTTTCTCTCAACCTGTTTTTGTTTTTCAGAAGTTTTGTTTCAAACTATTGACATTTGTAAGTGAAAACCAGAAAAAAAGATGAAAAAGGTTAATCTGAAATCCACCAAGGTAAACAGGATGGAATCAGGGGTGGAAAAAGGAAAAATAAATTTTTTTTTTTTTTTTTCATTTTGATTCCACCATGGTAAACAGGATGGAATCAAGGATGGAAAAAGGAAAAAGAAAAATTTTGATACATATCAGTAGTGATTGATGTAGAAGTTTGCTGTAGAGTTGGGTAGAATCAAGTGTTAACTTGGATTCTAACTGATATGCAGAAAAAAAATAAAATAAACACTTACAAATTTAGCATTCCAAGCATGGAAACTAACTTCTGAAATGTTGATGTGTCAAGTGGCTTAGTGAAGATGTCAGCTATCTGATTAGCTGTTGCTACATGCTTCACCTCAATCTTGCCTTTTTCATAGCAATCTCTTATGAAATGGTACCTGATCTCAATATGTTTAGTTTTTGAGAACTGTACCGGATTTTGAATGATGCTAATGGCAGATTTGCTGTCTACAAACAAAGGTGTCTTGGTCTCTTTGATTCCATAATCAAGAAGTTGATATTGGAGCCATTGTATCTGTGATGTACAACTTGCAGCTGCAATGTATTCAGCCTCAGCAGTTGAAGTTGCAACAGATGTTTGCTTCTTTGATTGCCATGACACTAGACAGTTACCCAGGAATTGACAACCACCAGATGTTGACTTTCTTGTCATCTTACACCCTGCATAGTCACTATCTGAAAATGCTGATAACTTGGTATTGTTTGAAGCAGGATACCAAATTCCCAGCGTTGGAGTTCCTTTCAGATATCTAAAAATTCTTTTGACTGCAATAAGGTGTGATTCCCTTGGTGCTGATTGATATCTAGCACAGACACATGTTGAAAACATAATATCTGGTCTAGAAGCAGTTAAGTATAAAAGGGAACCTATCATGCATCTGTACATGGTCTGATCAACCTGTTTTCCTTGATCATCAGGTTCAACTTGTGTGATAGGTGTCATGGGAGTGGAACATGATTTACAGTCATTTAAAGAAAATTTGTTCAATAATTCTTTAACATATTTTGATTGATGTATAAAAGTTCCATTTGTTTGTTGTTTGATCTGCAGTCCTAGAAAGTACTGCAGTTCTCCCATTGTACTCATCTCAAATTTTGATTGCATGAGTTTCTTAAAATCATCACACAATTTTGTGTTTGTTGAACCAAAGATGATATCATCAACATAAATTTGAACAAGTAAGACATGATTTCCAACATGTTTAATGAAAAGTGTTTTATCAATGGCACCTCTTGTAAAGTTATTTTTGAGTAAAAAGGTGGAGAGTGTATCATACCAGGCTCTTGGAGCCTGTTTGAGCCCATATAGAGCTTTATCCAGTCTGTACACCCACTCAGGATGAGAAGGATCCTCAAACCCAGGTGGCTGACAGACATACACCTCCTCCTTGATTTTACCATATAAAAATGCACTTTTCACATCCATTTGATAAACTTTTATTTTGTTGGAAATGGCATAGGCCAGAAATAACCTGATGGCCTCAAGCCTTGCAACTGGAGCAAAGGTTTCATCATAGTCAATTCCCTCTTCTTGAGAGTACCCTTGAACTACCAGTCTTGCCTTGTTCTTGATTATCATACCAGCTTCATCTTGTTTGTTCCTGAAAACCCATCTTGTACCAATTGGTTGCTTGTTTTGAGGTAAGGGACAGATTTCCCAGACCTGTTGCTTGTTGAACTGTAGTAGTTCATCTTGCATAGCCTGTACCCAATTGTTGTCTTTGAGGGCTTCCTGGTACTTCTTTGGTTCCAACTGAGAAATAAAGGCTGAGAATAGGCAAAAGTTGGAAAGCTGGTTTCTGGTCAGAACACCTGTAGCTATATCACCCATGATTTGATCAAGTGGATGATCTCTGTGTTCAATCAGTTGTTGTAAACCACTGACAGGTGTAGGTGGCTCTGGTTCTTCAAACAAACTACTGAGGTCTATGATATCTGGTTCAGCAGTTGCAGCTTCTTCAGTAGTTGCAGGTGTTGAAGCAGATGTTTGAGTTTGGCCTTCAGTATTTGTTTGATCAGAAGTTTGGAAAACTTCTGATGGTGTTGTAGTTGACTTAATGACTGTTTGAGGAGTCCATGGTGCAGGATCCTCATCTTCAAACCTTTGATCACCATAATAAGTAGGTTTGGAAGAAGTAACAGCCTTTTCAGGTCCAAAGTGAAAGTTGTCAAGGTCAAAGAGTTCAGCAGGATGTGCTGGAATAAGAGTGTGTTTTGACTCATTGAACTTGACATTCAATGTTTCTTCTACTATCCTGGTGTGAGAATTAAAAACCTTGTAGGCTTTTCTAGTTGAAGAGTAACCAAGAAAGTAACCTGAGTCAACTTTGGCAGCAAACTTTGAGATAGATTCCTTGATGTTCAAGATGAAACATTGACACCCAAAAGCCCTGAAAAAGGAGATAAGGGGCTTCATGCCATGAAGAACTTCATAGGCAGTCTTGGAATGTCTCTTGACCACAAGAACTCTATTCTGAACATAACATGCTGTGTTAACTGCTTCTGCCCAAAAGTACAATGGCAGTCCAGAATCAGCTAACATTGTTCTTGCTCCTTCTATCAGTGTTCTGTTCTTCCTTTCTACTACACCATTTTGTTCAGGAGTTCTGGGAACACTGTATTGTCTAATAATCCCTTTAGACAAACAGAATTCATCCAGAGTTTTGTTCCTGAACTCTGTCCCATTGTCACTTCTAATGGTTTTGACAGATAGAGAATATTGTTTCTCTACTTGTAGAATGAAGAACTTGATGATTTCAGCAGCCTCATCCTTGGAAAATAAGAAGAATACCCATGTGAATCTTGAGTAGTTATCAATGATGACTAAGCAGTACTTCTTTTTACCAAGGCTCATGATCTTGACAGGCCCAAATAAGTCCATATGGAGTAGTTGAAGACATGCAGTTGTTTTTGATTCTTCAATAGACTTATAAGAGGACTTATGCTGTTTTCCCTTTAAACAGGATACACAGTGTTCTTGACACTGGTATACTTTCAAAGGTAGACCTCTGACCAAGCCCATTTTTGTGACTTTATTTATGGTTTTAAAGTTCACATGGCCAAGTCTCCTGTGCCAGAGATCTGTTTCTGAAGTTGATGCCCTTGAGAAGAAACAGGCAGTGTTGTTCAATACTTTGTCTTTTTCAATGTCCACTGCATAGACATTGCCACATCTTTTGGCAATCAGCAAAGTATGATCTTCTATAATCTTCTCAATCAACTTCTGGCCTTCTGGTGAGATGATCTTGCAAGCTGTCTTTGTGAAAAAGGAAGAATATCCTTTATCACACATTTGTGACACACTCAGCAAGTTGTATTCAAGGTTCTCCACCAGATTGACCTTGTCAAACTGTATTTTGCCAGAGGAGACATTGCCATGTCCTAGCACATATCCCTTGGCATTGTTCCCAAAGGACACAGATCCTTCTCTTTGGCTGATAAAGTTGTTTATCAGGTATCTGCATCCAGTCATGTGCATAGAGCCTCCACTATCAACATACCATATGCTGTTTAAGCCCCTGGAAACTCTCTGCACATAAAAGCAAATTAGTTAGATTTGGAAACCCAAGCCTGTTTGGCTTTGGGTTTGCTCTTGAGAACAGTTACAGTTTGTTCTTGACCAGGTTGAGAAATCCATGTCTTTTTGGCAATGGATTTTTCATGAAGAACTATGGTGGTATCCTTTTTAGGACCACCATCAACCTTGGTCATCAGTAGTTCTACCATGTTCTTTAGATTTTGAATCTCAGCAGTTTGTGAAACTGCTGATGATTCTGGTCTAACTACTGACAAGGAATTTTGAGAAAAAGATTTTGGTTGAGATTTTATCTTTCTCTGAGAAAAGGTGTTTTCAGGTTGTTGTTTCTTGGGTTTAAAGACTTTTTCATAATCATTTCTGATTTGATTTCCCACAACCTGTTGTTTAAATTTTTGATTGAACTGAATTCCTTTTCTGTATCTACAAAATTCAGTTTTGTGGTTGAACAGGCCACAAATTTCACATGCTTTTGCCTTCTGTTTTTGTTCTGAAGGCAAATTTCTGACAGTTGTGAAAAGATTTTGCTCATCAGTAGTTTTCAGGATCTCAACTCCTGAAGTAGATGAAACTACTGATGGCTTATTGTCAGTTTTTGTAAATACTTCTGAAGTACTTTCTTTAAAAATGCCAGGATTTCTGTTTAGAAAGTTTTCATGGAAAGATGTGCATTCTTTCCCTTCAGAAGTTTCATTTGAAACAATTCTTCTCCCATCTTCAGTAGTTTTGGGAGAAAAATCTGTTGGTGTTTCAACATGATGGTATCCTATGCCAAACTTCACATTTGAAGCACTTTGTTTGTTTAGCAGTAGTTGATACCCCCTACAAGATTCAACCCATTTTTCACAAGTGATCCTGGTGTCAGCAAGCTCTTGTCTGACATCTCCCAGGTCATTTAGCATCATTTTGATTTGTGCTTGGGTTTCAATGGCAGAGTCAGTTAATTTAGAAACCTCTTTTGTTTTAGCACACAGTTTTCTTTCCAAATCACATTTTATCTGTGTGTATTTTCTTTCTAAATCATTGGCTTTGCCTTGTAGGTGCACGTTTGTCTCTCTTATGAGAGCAAAAGTTTCTTTGCAAGAGTTTGAACATAGTTTTGTCAAAGATTCTTTTGATACCTGAGACAATGCAGATTTTGAGGTACAGCCTTCAAATGCCATTAAGGCAAAGTTCTTTCTGCCATTGTCTGGTTCTCCCCAGTTGATGTCAAACACTTTGTTGTCTGCATCAGGATTACACTCTGTGGTGTCATATGGGAGACTGCTCCAGTCAACATACCCCGAGGTAAAGAGGCTTTGTTGAGGGGGTTGTTGAGGCTGTGGAGGATGTTGAGCAGCTGGAAAGGGAGGGATTGATTGTTGGCTCTGCATCTGTTGAGCAGGCACTTGAACATATTGTACTTGAGGCATATATTGCTGTTGAGGAGCTTGTGCCTGTACAAAATGAGCACTCCCTTGAGTTCCATTGTTCCTATTATAATTGGGGTTATAGTTATTTCCAGATTGTGATTGGTTAAAGCTAGAGCTTCTACACTCTCTAGCAAAGTGTCCCAACTTCTGACACTTGTGACATCTCAGTTTAGATTTGTCAAAACCAATTTTTGTGTTACTGGTCAATCCTGGAAATTTCCTTCCTGACCTTTTATAAAACTTGTTAGTTTTAATGCTTAGCATGGCCAGTTGGTGAAGTATGTCCATTTCTTCCAAGTCATCACTGCTAAAATTTTTCAAATCATCCATGATAAAACATAGATTATCAGCAGTTTGACTTTGGTCATCATTGTCATAACCTGGGAAAGATCTTTCTGATGAGATCCCAGTGGTTATGTCAATATTGTCATAAGATCCATAGGAACAAGTTGGTGAATCTTGTCCCAAAAGTGCTGTACTACCTGGTAGGTAGTCATCAGCAGTTTTACCAGAAGTTTGTAATTTCTTCTTTTGATCGATTTCTCTTTCAAAAGTGAGTAATCTCCCATGGAGTTTTGTAAGAGTGAGGGAGCTAAAATCTGGTGAGGATCTTAAGACAATGGAGTAAGTTTCCCATTTGTCAGGTAGAGACCTTAAAAATCTATGTAACATAGATACTGTTGTATAGGTCTGCCCATTTAACTTTAGCTCAGAGATTAATGAGGAGAATCTTTCAAATTGTTGTGTCAAAGTCTCCCCATTAATATAAGCAAATGTTTCATATTGTTGAGCCAAAATTTCTCTGGTGTTGGCAATCACCTCTTCAGTTCCTCCAAACTGTTCTTTAAGACAGTCCCAAAGTTCTTTGGCACTTTCACAATGTAAAAGGCCAGAGTATATTTCATTTGGGAGAGCCATTGCCAACATAGAGAATGCCTTAGCATCTAGCTCAAGTTTTAGGAAATCTTCATCTGTATAGTCTTTGGGATCCTTAGGAATCCCTTCTTTAGTTTCAAGGTTTATGTTTACTGGTTTGTGTGGACCATATATCACAGATCTCCAACAACCAGTGTTGGTTTGTGACAAGGTATGTGCCATTCTTTTCTGCCATATATTGTACTCATTTCTCACAAGCATGGCAGGTTTGGTGGCAGAACCAGTATTGTGTGGATCCATTTTTAAAGAGTATAGATTTGTCTGATGACTCTTTTAAATGATGGATATTGATAAAAAGTGAACTTTTGATCTTTTTATTGAATATCAATAAGAGCTTTGTGTCTGATTCTCAATTTGTTAGATTGATATGTGATCAGATAAACCAACGCTCTGATACCAATTGTTGGATCAGTTAGCTCTTGTTTGCTAAGTAAGAACTTGCTATCTTGACACTTAAGTGTTTAGCAAGTCCTTGTAAATCAGATTATAAGCACAGCGGAATGATATAAGTTAAAGCAACACTTTTTATGCAAAGGCAGAGTTGTAACTCCCCCTTGATGTTTGAAACAAGATAAATGACAAAGTATTTATTATGAATCTAAGTTGTAAATGAGAATTAGATACTTAGCAAGATTCACAATAAATACAGAAATGGAATATAACAATGAGAGTGTTTGAAGGATTTTTCTGTTAAAAATCAATGTCTAAAATAGAAGGTTGAAGCCTTCTATTTATAGACGATTACATGCATGTATCTTGCCTAAAAAGCAAGCACAGAAAGTCCAGTTACAAGTTGCACAAGTTGCAACATTGAAAGAAACAAATAAAGCTAAAAGTAATATTAAACAACAAACTACTGATGCAAAAGGGCGGTGGCAAATATCTTCTGCTAAGTGCTGATGAAGGACAACTACTGAAGAGTAGTTTTGTCTTCAGTACTTCTGAAGTGAACTTGTCTGGTTTGGACTTCAGAACTTCTGCAACTTCAGCACTTCTTCATATCTTCTAATCAGCAGTTTCTTGTCTTCTATTCAGTACTTCTATACTTAGCCAAAAATGACAGAAGTGAATTAGACTAAGGTTTACAAAAGTGGTTTCACCAATCCTCTTTGTCCTAACACAAAGGCTCTAGTGCAAAGGAAGATAGAGCAGCAACACGAAGTTAAGGATGTTGGCTCCTCTAAAAGGAAGAAAATGCCTACAAAACACACAAGGCAACTACCATCTAAAACTTCTGATAAAACTGCTGCTGCTAAAAAATCTGCTGCCAGAATCACTGCTGCCACCAAAACCACTGATACCACCAAAACAACTAAACCTACCACCACAACCACCAAACCAACCACTGAACCCATTACCACAACCTGTTAGGACAAAGAGGATTGGTGAAACCACTTATGCAAACCTAAGTATAATTCACTTCTGTCAAGAATATTCTAAGTATAGAACTACTGAAGAAGGATTCTACAAGTACTGAAGAAGAAATGCATCAGAAGTTCTGAAGTCCAAACCAGACAGTTCACTGAAGAACTACTGAAGACAAACTACTCATCAGTAGTTTGTCATTCATCAGCACTTGTTCAAGAATCTTTCCACCGCCTTATGTTTCAGTAGTTTATTAGTTTAGTATTACTTTAACTTTTTGTACAAGTTCCGAGATTGCAACTTGTTGCAACTTGTCTCTGAACTTGCTTTTTGGCAAGGTTCATGTATTTGTAAAGTCTATAAATAGATGGGTTCATCCCTCTGTTTTAGACATTGATTTTTAATACAGAAATCCTTCAAAGCTTATCAATGTTATTTCCATTTCATTTACTGAGAATCTGTTTAAGTATTCATTCTCATTCAATACTTAGATTCTCATTAAATACTTGTCTTTAGTTTTATCAAACATCCAGGGGGATGATGCGCGGTTGCAAGCATCATGTTTATTTGCCAGTTTTGTATATTTTTGAGTCGTTTAGATAGTATTTTTATTAGTTTTAGGTCTGTACTCTATTATTTTAGTATTGTATATATTTTATTACTTTTTGGTTGTTTTTACTATTAATTTGTTTATTTTATATTTTTGGTAGGTGATCGCATTGAGCGGGGCTAAAACAGTACAAATTATATTTGAGACACAAACACCCGAGTCTAGAGCACGGGGTCACAATACCATTTATAATAATAGTATAATAATAATAAAGAATGTATGCCATATGGCCTTGGCGTTAGGCCACATTGAGTCAAAGGATCATTAAAATTAAAATGGAAGGAGTGAATTAAAAGGATGATTAGAGGAATTCTATGCGACAATTAAGGAGGGGATAGATATTATCATTTTGAATACATAATCGCAGAGGATCCTGGGAGGTGAAAAAAAAATAATAAAGGAGGAAAGAATATAAGTCTTGGGGGGACGCACACAAGAGAGGATCGAACAGATTTTTGGGGAGTGCACACGAACTAAAACCATGAGCGACTAGTCTCCTTTGGAATCACCCGGTGTAAACGCGTAATCTAGGGTTCTTAAACATTTTGGGTATTTTCTTATTTCTTTGTAATTTTGATTTGAAGAAACTTGTTAATTGCGTTAATCTTGTTTTGAATTCTCTTTGATAATTGTTTCTTGCGCCAATTACTAGGGAAATGAATTCGGTTAATTATGCTTTAACTTGTTATTAGGGTTTATATGTTCTAGGTAATGAAGTGTAGTTTAGTCCATCTTTGATGTTGATGAAACTTGACACCTAAGCCTATTGTAACAATTAACCCGTTAATCCTAATTGCAATTTCTTGATTAGTCCCAATTTGTTATAGAATCCTAGGTTACTTGTTGAACCCGGTGTGATCTCCATTTTCACAATCATTTGTTTATAATTCAATATTTTCAATCAAGCATTTTAGTATTAATCAAAGTAACCATTTTTATTATTTCAGTCATCATTTTGAATCATTTGTTGGTTCACAAAACTTTCAAACTAAATTCTTAAATAATCAAAAGATGTAAATTTCATAATTGTTTTGCATACTTATTTTGTAAATAGCTTAGACAAACAAACCGCTAATGAAACGCTAACCACATGCTCCTTGGATTCGATACCCTACTTACCCTAGCTACCTAGGTTATTTAGGTTTTGTATGAACCGTGACGACCGGCTCATCAGGGGAGTAATAACTCCTGTTGATAAGTGTAGCTTTAACTTAAATCATTCCGCTGTGCTATAACTGATAAAGAACTTGCTAAACACTTAAGTGTTCACTAGCAAGTTCATACAAAGAGCAATACTGATCCAACACAACCACCAATACACCAACCATAACCATACCAATCACTTCACCATCTCAAACATCTGCTGGTCCTGCACAAGTGTCAACAGAAGTTAACACAACCACTGCTGCACAAACACCACCACCACCACTTATCCTGTACAGACGGAAAAGAAAATCAACCTTTGTGGTACAGGATGAGAATATCCATACCTCACCACCTTCCACTTCAACATCCAAATCTGCACCCATTCCAGCCATTCCAATTTCATCCTTTTCACCACACACTTCTCATATAACTTTCCATAAACCACCACCTTCCATGACACCATTGGCTACTCAGTATCCTTTTGAGCTTGATCTACTCAAGGGGGAAATGCAATCCTTCTACAATACTGAGGATCCATCTAAAAGATCTTTCCCATCTCTCCCAAATTTCTTTGTTCCCAGAAACATAGATCAATTTATAAAATTCAAAACTGAACAGGCTGATTTGATCATCAAGGAGAGATGCAAAAGGAAGGATGACAGGACTGCTCTGGGTATCCATTCAGCAGAGCTTAGCAAATTGAGAAGGATTGAAGATTTTTCTAAGACCTTGAGCAACTCCATGTCCACCATGCCTCTCAGCAGTGATTTGGAAAGGGTGGTATGGGAATCTATACTTGACCAGATCTTGGCAACCATGCCCTACAAAGCAAACAAGAAACAGTTTGCAGGCTGGACCACTAATGCACTTCAAGAATAACTTCTAAGAATTGAAGAAATGGCCAAGAATCCTCCTGTGAAAATCTCTGCCCCTGACTTTAGGAAAGGCAGAGATCCAGCCAGAGCTTTAAAATTCAAAAGAATGAGAGAAGAGATTGTGGCTGCTAAATATGGAGAGATGAGGTCAGTTGCAAGATGGACTGAGCTAAGGCTGCTTGAAACATACAAGAAGCTGGAAGAGAATAAAAAGACTGATCTTACACTGCCCAGAAAACCAATTTACTTAGATGCTCCCATGGTTAAGAGACCTCAACAGGCCTTTACACTTGACAGCTTGCTTGATACTTCTGACCTATCTGTTGCTGCCAAGAGACAGTTCAAAAGACAGAAGGAAATGTCTGAAGAAGAACAGAAGAAGTTTGCTAATACATTTGTAAAAGAGGGTATCTACAACCAAGTTCATTTTTTCTCTGATCCCATAACTGATGAACTCGGAAAACTCACTGGGAGATCTCCATCACCAAACTCATCTAGAATAAACTTGCAGCTCAACAAATCCTCTGGTTCAAAAATTTCAAAATGGAAGGTCAACAAAGACACCTATTAATTGACATTGCTCAGATCAGATGGAGAAGCCCAGAAGTTGAGTATGGATGATGCACATGGCCTATGTGCAGATGATCTCCAAACATTGTTGAACTTAGAGCTTGAAAGAGATGCAGAAGACCTCTTCTCATTGAACTTTGAATTATAGTTCAAAGGGCAAATCAGAGAAAGTCTGATGAGGAATAAAGATCAACAATAAAGCTTAGTTTTGGCATCATCTGTTCTAGGGGGAGATTTTTGGGTCTGCTGACCTGGTGAAGAACAGATGATTGGAAAGCCAAAATATTCTACATATTGATCCTTAATAAAACAGCAGTTACATGATACTTCTCCCAAAAGACTGTTGACCCTAACATCTGTTGTCCCCTAACAACTGCTGGAACAACTGCTGCTTGCAAAGGTCTGATGAAGAACAACTGTTGATCTATGTACTGAAGACTAAAGGTCTGTTGGGGCCAACAGGACTTAGGCTCCAACAGATGATTCAAGACCATCAGAGGTTACCTATCAGCTGTTTACCTATCAGAGGTTTCTAATGTAACAATGTTTGTCTCATCAGATGTTTTATGTTATTATTCTGTTAGAGGTCACTGTCTTAGGTGACGTCAACCTAGGTCATCGGTAGTTTAGATTGTCTATAAATAGAACAGTGCATGTACGGTTCTATTCATCACTCAAAACATTCTCTTAGACAAATTTACATGAGTGATCAGGCTGAGGGGGGAGTATTTGGAATCATTTGTAATCATTCAATCATATATGAAAGCTTTCGATTCTAAAACAAATATTCTCTTGTTTTGATTTATAGTTTATCATCCCACTGCACTTTCCATTTATAGTTTACTTCTTTCATATTTCATTTACATAAACAACCAAAACAATAAAACTTAGATCCTAACATCCATACTATGGTTCAGTACCCAATCCCATCACCATGTCTACTATAACTTCTTGTATATCCCCAGTTTTTTGTTACAATGCAATTATTAGATTATACCGTACAAAGTTTTTACATAGACCGACTAGCCACGACATTGCGCTTTTGTACAAAGCACATGAAGCTAGATGGGACCTTCTAGGGATGATTGGTAGCAACAACTGTACAAATATCGTTTGGAGGATGTGTCCAACAAGTTTGCGAGGCCAATTTATATGTGGTGATCAGCAATACCCATCGATCATGCTCGAAGCGGTGGTCTCACATGACTTGTTTTGGCATGCGTACTATGGTCTTGCCAATTCAAATAACGAAATCAATCCCCGTTGTTCAAAACCGTAATACATGAAACCACACTAGAGTGTCGTTTTTAGGTTAACGGGCACCAATATAAATGTGGATGCTATCTTGTTAATGAGATATATCCAACTTGGTTTGTTATTATGAAATGTTTTCTAACATCGGAACACCCAAATGAAAAAAGTTCGAGAAAATATAAGAGTTTGCAAGAAAAGATGTTGAACGAGGGTTTGGTGTCTTAATATCTAGATTGGAATATTTAATTTACCGCAAAAGGCAATGAAGCGTGGGCAAATATGAAATTTGATTTTTACGTGTATTATATTGCATAATATGAATATAAAGCATGACGGGAATGCAATATCACCCGATTACATGTTGGACCCTCCGACTAATCGTACATGACAATGTAACCTATGAGTTGCGGGATGAAGATACACACTTTAGACTTCGAAAATGATCTTGTCTAACACGTTGCTACCCTGCCGGACCACCGGTGATCCAAATGAAATATTTTTTTTATAATTGTATTTTTTTGTATATTTTTAATAATTAATTTTTAGGAGTCATATTTGAAAAAACAATGTGGTGAGTATTTGGGTAAGGCATCCTCTCTAAAACTGAGTACTTTGGGTAGTTTTGAAATGATAGAATGCTATTAGTCAGTTAGCTTGAGTACTTGGGGTAAATGGGTAAAAGATACCCTCCACCCTATGACCATATGGAGTGGTGGCTGAAGAGAAGAGGGCAAGCCTATCTACCCTCACCATACCACTCTGCCCCCTCTTTCACCTAGCGTTGTCCCTTCCTCAAGTGGAGATCTCCACAGTGTTTAGGCTTTCACTTTGGTCTTGATTGAGGCTTTTTTTTTTCTTCAAAATATAGCCGTTAATAACAACTAATTTAATTAAAAAAAGATTCCCTTAAATTCCGTTATTATATAAACCAACTTCTATCACCTTATAAACCTGTATCTCTACACAAACAACTTTTATCACAAAAATTCCTCCTTTCTTAGAAACAAATGCAATCATCATCATCATCTTCATTTGACGAACTCGTTTTATAATCTTCATCGGACAAGGGAGCCGAGCTGACAATATCATTGGTACAAAGAGTTATACAAAGTATTGTTGAAGATGTCTGGAATTCACAACCAAAAAGAGAAAACAATTTGTACGCGATCGGGTCGCTATGAGCCAAAGATTATTTCTAAGAATATTACATCATTTAAAAAATGAATAATTTCAAAAACGTGGTGATGGTGATATCAGTTTTAGCATTATGCAAAAAGTTACGACCGCTATTAGATAATTAGCTTATGGCACTAGTTCTGATATAATGGATGAATATTTACAATTGTTGAAAGGAGTGACGAGGGACAATCTTCATTAGTTTTATAATGAATATGTTATTGAACTCTACGTAAAAAGATATTTGAATAAACCTATGTGTAGTGACGTTATTTTGTAGTTTCATGATAGACATGGTTTTATCGGGATGACAGTAATATCATTATATGGAAAGGGAACATATGGGGTTTTGCCCATATTCTTGCCACTATATGGTTTTTGTGATGTGAAGGGTAAACCCTTCGAGGTTTAAGTAATAGGGCTTTGCCCATTTGCCTTCCACTTATAAGGAAATTTTTTTCCCCTTATAATTACAAACATCACATGTATCATGATTAAAACTTTCACTAATATTATAACTACTTTAACACGCATAAGACTTTATCAAGAGATAAGTGGATAACCAAGTCCATTATGTCTCAAACTTCTGAACATAAAACACACATAATTGTTTACTAGTGGGTTGGCCCGCATGATGCGGCGGGTGGCACCAAGCCTCTTTTAGAGAGGGTGTTTTTTGTTACTTGCATCAAGGTCACACATTTTATAACAAACCGTAAGGACTAAGGAGCGTCAAATTTAATGGGACATGATGGGTGTTAATTTCTGTTACAAAGTGAAACCGTTATTCAAAAGAACAAATGGCTCGGTATCGTATATAGATGCATTAATGAACAATTCCATATTTAATTGACAATTTTTAAAATTCTTCCACCAAACTTAATTAATTTTTTTTCTTAATTGACATGTTGACCTCAAATTAGTATTGCGGTTACCGGCTTCAATATTTGATTGCTTTTTAATGACAATTTGACTGTTTCTTATAGGTATTTTATTTATAAGCTTCATTTTATTTATATAGTTTTTTTATAAAGCTACTAATGAATAAATGGTTATGTACCCTTTCAAATACCCATATTAAATTCACGATTAACTTATAGATTTAATATTTATATTAACTTACTCATCAAATTAATATTTAAGTTCAAGGATCACAACATTCAATTGGGTGTTTATGAAGGGGTTACATCTTTATCTGGATACAAAGAGTGCATAAGAGATATATACAATTAGTATTAAAGGTTGTACATGAGGGCATAAAAGGAAAAAAATGACAAAAAATTAAAGACTTATAAAGGACTCTTGGTATATGATCTTAACTTTGAACAATTTAGACATATTTGCCCGTACCTCCTCCTTTATAATGAGTATAGATAAATGCATTAACACCTACCACTTTCATTAAGTAAACATGGACTAAAACTTTCTTTACTAATCACCAAGAATCGTTTTACTAACATGATGGTTTGACTCATGAAACACTATCTTTAATCAAGCTATTTACAAAAAAAACAGATTTGAAGAAACACGAATCCAAACATACTCAAACATATAAGAAAGAAGAAGAGATTTTCATTGATATTGATATATGTTGCAATGATTACAAGGGATATGAATATAATGTTGAGAGCTTGGATCGTCTTCGACTAGATATGGAAAATCACACCTTGTTCTTCTTCTTTCTCTTGATTAGATCTGCACCTTTAGGATATTGGGGGTAGCGGCTCTCCATGAGAGCAAGCCCTAAATGAGGGGTTAACCCCCTTTAAATAGGGAACTTCATTATTGTCATGGGCCTTAGACGCAATGGGCCAGGCCCATATATAAGTTGGCTATCATACCTCTTCAAGAATGATATAATATTTAAGGACAAGTTATTAACACTCCAAAATTTATTTAACGACAAATTATAACCCCAAAATATATTTTCTAAAGTGAATTTTGTGCCAATGAACCAACCCACGCGTTGTAGAAAGTTTTTATTAATATTTGTCGGTCAAAATGGCATCGTTTAGCTTTAAGCGGAAAAAAAAATGTTACACTAATCAACTGAAATGGATGCTGAGTGATGCAATTCTGTTAACACATTATAGTGATAGAATTTCTTTTTTTTTATTTATATTTTAGCCCACTAACAACGTAAAAGGAACTAGGTCTAACCGTTATAGAATCTCCATCAATAATAAAAAAATGTTCAAGACCTTATTCACATCACATGTGCATTCGTATAAATTAGTTCATAAATTAGTTGATTTTACCCAAAATTTTAACTAAATTGTTTAATTGAAATATTATCTTATTGCTGATGTCTTGTGCACATACAAAATTTTGCACAAATTTCTTTATTTAATTATTTAAACCTAAATTGTTAATCGCTTAATTGTTGGGATTGTTTTAGTCGATGATGCCTTCTCATAAAGGAAAACATAAAACATGTTCTCTTTGTACTTGCAATCTTATTTGCTTACTTTAGTATGTTGATTGTTTTGTTTGTTAATGTTAATTTATATATAATACTTTTCTATGAGCCATTGGCAATTTTTTAAAAAGAAAAGACTTCAAGTGAAAAACTAGTTAGTAACGCTGACGGGTGTAGGGGTGTCGTCCTTTCCACCTCAGTGTATCTTTATCAATTGCACCCCCTATCCTTTCCCCGACTTCATTGAAGGCCCGTGACTGTATTAACGAAGGATGACGGGGAGAGAAGATGGCCCCCACTGATTTGCTTCTTTTTTATGGAGGAAGAAGAAGGTGTTGAAGGTTGCGATGATGGTGGTGGACGATGGTGATGTTGGTGCCGGAGGGGGGAAGGAGAAAGGGTTGCAGGTTTGGGGGAAGAGGGAACAAGAAGGGTTGTTGTAGTGCTTCTTTTTGTGTCTTTTATAATTTTCTTTATTAATAAAATTAAATAAATTAAACTAAAATAAAAAAACTATTTTTTTTAAATTAATAAAATTTTAATTGAAAATGATTTAAATAAATGATTAAGGTGATTTTGTTTTGTGTGTCGAGGTTATTATCAATACAATCATCACTTTAGAAATCAAACCAAAAATCAACAAGTTATCTTCATCAACATCACGAAGATCTTAAACTATCAAAAATCTAAACTATAAAAGATAAAAGATATGAATTAACTCTCGGCCTTTAATCTTCCATGAGGGAAGATTAAAACTATAAGTCGCGCATTGAGATTCCTTGCTTTGGTTTTAGGTAATTAATATGCTTTGTTAAACTATAAGGTTATGCGTACTGGGCGTTAAAACGGGTGTGATTGAGTCCCATCGCGCCGGGCACACCGCCCCCAAGCGCTATGGGGCAAAACTTTAAGCAGCGTTTTATTGATCGCGCTGTGCCCCTGTACTTTTAAAAAAATAATAATAATAAAAAAATCAACTTTCACACCCACCTTCTTCTACACCCGATTAAACCATAAAAATCATTCTTATAAAGCCCCTACAACTACATACTATTTTTATATAAAGTCCCTCATCTCACTTTATTAATATTTTAAGCTTTAAAGCCCCCATCAAGCCCCACACCACACATGGCCTAATATATGCATAACTTAACAACTGGTTGCTGTCTTACAGTGAAATGTAATGAAAATGAGACTGGAAAAACAAAACAAATAGAATTGTAATCAGTAGCGTGAATGGGCTTGTGTATAACACAATTCTCTTAAACAGATTCACAGTCTGCGTTAATAGGATCGATCTAACAAGAAATTAGTATCGCACGCGTATCAGATCGAGGGCGGAATCAACGATCCGATTAGTTGTTATAGGTGGGTGTTTAAGGAAAGGATACTAATAATAATATGAGAGCACACACAAAAACACACACAAAGGATTGCACTTTTATTGGAAATAGCAAAAGTCATTCAAAATAACTAAGGCAAGGGGTATATATAAGGGGCTTTCATACACGTCCCTCATACACGTTCCTGGTACGTGTATGAAGAGGGTGGGACGTGTATGAAGCTTTACAACTTACCAAAGTACCCCTATGCCTATATAAACACTATAATGCAACCCGATGACATCTAAAACATTATACAAACATGCCTACGACTATTATCGACCTATCACTAGCTGGGAACACACACGAAATGAACTAACAATCTCCCCCTTGACCTTGCTAGTGATCTGCAGACTTAACCAGTCACTGAGCTGAGGATGTCTGTATGACTTTAACAGACTCCCCCTTAGGTCTACCTAATGATCTTCGGTCCTCAAATCTTCACATTTGGCAATCTTCAATCTGGGAAGACACACCGCAGTGCACTAACAGTGTTCACAGGGTACACCTTTGTTAGAAGTCTTACAGTGAAATGAAAAGGAGATCGAAAAACAAAACAAACAGAATTGAAATTAGTAACGTGAACCGTGCTTGTGTTTGACACAACTCCTTTAAACAGATTGGAACATGGTACATCGGTTCTTATTAGTGCATTGTCGGATTTGCAGTCTGGAAGCTTCTTCTAGTCACAAAGATCAAAAACTACGTTCCCAAGGGCCTGTTTTGCATCCCTCGTGCACAAGCAGGTAGGTTCTCAAGTATAGAGTGACAAGAAGAATTTTTTAGTTTCCACTTATAAACCCATTCGATTTTCCTTCCCCTACCAATATGGGACAAAGATAAACTCTCATTCATACATAAATTCCAAAAGTTACAACATTATTACATGGCCATTCTTCGATATGAGTAAAATTACAACTAATCATTTATCTACCAACGGAAAAAAATAAAATGGAAAATATATGATGCCATTTTTACTTTTTATTTAGAAATATTTGAACAATCATATAATAACAGATAAAAGGTCACCAATACTTGTATCTTGAACAAACAATCAGGTTGGAGGAATTACAACTTCCCACCGTTTCACACACCAAGGATGAAGTGCAAACTTGCATTCGAAGCACTTAAAGATCCAACAATACTGCAACTGTTCTTCACAAACAATGCATTGACCATCATCTTTAATCCCTTGAACAAACGTGACAATATGCGGGTGATCACTCATCTTATATCTTCCTCCAAACTTTACATTGTAATAACGGAAGATAGGACGATTTATCCCGGAAGATGTAAATCGCTCACACTCAAGTTTTACAGGAGCACACTCAGTGTGGATAGACGAGGCACACATGTTGCAATGATAAAACCACTTTGTCGGGTTAATTTCATCCTCGCATATCTCACAAAAGTATTCGCTACTATGGTTCTCAACCGGATAGTATCTTAAACTCAGTGGATGCTTATCAAACTTGTGCCTAATTGTTCTAGGTATTGACAAAGCACAGTTAGTATGCAGATTGAAATTACAAGTGGGACAATGGAACCCCAATGGTTCTTCAATATAACCTTTACATGCCTTGCAACCCTGTTTTGGTTGATGTGTTGAAGCTTTAAATCTTAAGAGGAGATGGTTTGGGTGAGCTTCATGTGTGATTGCATTAGGTATGAACCCACAATTGATATCCACATAATATTTGCACTCAATGCAACCATATGCAAAACCGTTGGAATGTGACTGACAAACTGCACACAGAAACACACCTAAGAGGTTTTCAGGCATCTTCGGTAGAAGAACAAGCTTATGCTCAGGATGGTCGGGGTGGTTTAGTATTTCAGAGGGGAGCCTAGTGCACCACTCGTGAAGAACAAAACCACAATTATGTTGGGAACACTTGTAAAAGGGCAGAGCCGTGATTGGTCGAACACAGCCGTCACACAATAGTTCCAGTCTTTTCATGGGATCATTAAGAGAAACCGATTCGTTAAGCAGTGTTTTAACAAGAATCAGCGGATGTTGATGACTAAACGTTTGACCGTCAATGTTTTCTTTGATAACCAATTCACCTTTGTTGACCAATTGGTCCATTAGAAGGTTGGCAGTTTCATCAGGAAATGGACAGCGGATTAGATTTGGATGATCATGGTCTTCGAAATTTTTATTAGTCTTGCCAAGCCCTGATGAATAACATATTTAAAGTTTAACTTAAAATTTTTATAAGACTTATGCATCTATTAAAAAGAAAACAAATATATACTGCTCACCTCCACGCCTTATAATAGGCATAAATGCCTCCTCTGTCCCTGAAGTCGCACATCGAAATACCATCTGGCCGGACTACCAACAAAAGAAACATCACAAACTCTACACGTGGGAAAAAACATAGCCTTCAGCTCTATATAAGGAAAGGAAAAGTAAAGGGTAAGTAGATGAAGATGACTAAAACTCCCATTTGTAGACTTTTGGATAAGCAATTTGGCTGGAAGCAAAGCGCAATCCAAGTGGATCCTAAACCATAAACAAGTGGTGCAATGGTAGAAGACCCCACTATGCTTTTTCTCACAAGCATCACAGAGATGAGATGTCAGCCAATTGAGGTCACGTTGCAATTGGTGAGGGTGACTTGGGTGGATCATCTTTTGTTGAGACATAGTAGCACAAACTATGTCCATGCTACATTTGCATATGTAACAGTGGTAATTGTAAAACATGGTTCTTTCAATATTGCAAACATGATAATCCCATGTGCTTTCGAAAGTCTCTGTAAACTTCACATCGGGATCATGTGCTTGAAATTTTTGGGACAACGTAAGAATGTGGCCCGGATGGAATGGGTGGTTTTGTTGGGTTGTGGGCAATTCTGCACAGAATTTTTGGGACAATTCTTGCAAGAGTAGTAACTTTGATGAAATGAATAGATCTCTTCCTTGCACATCTCGCATTTGCCAACAAGGGGGTCTTCCACCTCAACTTCATCTTTATCTTCATTTTCATCTTCATCTTCCTTGTCAGAATTTTCATTGGTATGATCAGGCTGCAATTGGACAAGGCTGAGGATATGCTCATGAGTAAAGTGTTGAAGTTGCTCCATTAGTTACAACTGCATAAAATAATAAATTCTCCTCATATGACAATAATAATCTAAAAAAAACATCACGAAAGAAATCAATCAGCTATTCCTCAATTGAATTATAAATTGAATATGTTTTTTTATCTTTTATCTTTTGGTTGTTTCAATAGACATTAAGAAGAGTTACGAAAGGAATCAGCTATTCAAGACAAAAGTTGATTCTTTGATTGAATACAAATACAAAGCAAGTTGTCGTATTCAGTTCTTAAACTTCCCAAACTTTTTTCTTTGTGGTTGCCTCTTACATGTTTCAAAGCTTCAATTTTCCTTACTTAATTAATGTTATCAAAAAAAGAGTGTGGATAATATCATCAACGGTGAAGATTGGTGGATCTAATATTCAGTCCATATATCTATCTATATCTATATCTATATATATTATAAAAGAACAATTTTAATAACACGACACTTAAGGAGGCATTCTCCCCTTTGAGTGTCCCATGTGTCATGCCATATGGCAAAATAAAAAAAATAAATAATAATATAAAACTAATCTACTAAAATTAAATTGAGTTATTTTTAGAGAAAAGAATTTAAAAATAAATTTTAATTTTTCTCTCTTATGTTTCCTTCCATAATTTTTAAACGTTAATATATTTTATATACGAGATTTTTTAAAGAAAAAAATTACACCAAATTAACGAGCGTTTTATTATCTTTCTAACGAGTACCATAGTGCTATATAAAAAACGGGAAAAAAACGACTATTTTTTGTGGGGCTTCGTTCATACAGAAAAAAAAACACAAAGTATTCAGGTTATTCATTAATCATGTTTTTTTTAAACCAGGTTCTTATCTACGATGTTGAAATTCAGCCCAATCGCCATGCTATCATTGGAATTTTACTCTTCTAATGATGCATAGGTATACTTCATCAAGAGAAGCTAGGAGAAAGAATCTCGCAACATTGCAACACATTGTGTCACCTTATAGCAATGTTATTTTTTTATTTATTTAATTACAAGAGTAATAATTATTACTATTAGTATTATTATTATTAGAATTGTTATATTTTCCAACCCCGGGACGCTCCTGGGATAAAAGCTAGTTCTTATATAAAAGTGATGTTTCCCCTTTTGATGTTATGTTTAATCCATATATATATATATATGTATCGGGTATTTAAGTATAAAGACTTTAAAAGATGTCAATATTTGTTTTGGTGTATCAATATGTAATTAAGCTAGCCATGGGTTATCAAATATTGGGACATAGCATGTATAAGGATAAAGAAAGTGGAGGGGCCAAAGTTGCCTAATGAAAAAATATGACTTGATGAGTCACTGGAACCTTTAGCGAAGTTTCTTTGAGAAATATCAATTAACTAAAAAAGACACACGTCTATCTCTACCTTTAAAGCGTTACAACTTATCTTGGGTTAAACTGAAGACATTATATTACTCTAGAGACAAATAGTTCCAACCCGTTATTACTCACATTGTCGTGAGACACCATGGGATCCCTTAATTATGATTGACCAAGAAGAACGTCTCGTAGTGTGAGTCAAGCATAACGCTAGAACTAAACCATACTTGACTAGGGTACTTATATATGTATCCTACTGGGCCGACATTTGTGCTTGGACCACCTACTTTGACCCGGTAGATTTAGTCCGCCAAGTTCTTAGCTCTCAAGGCATCCCATTCTCTTTTCACATACAAATTACAATGTTACTTACACAGACATTACCTAATAATTTGAATTAAGGGTATTACATTTGATAGTTGGTTGGGGTGTGATCATGTGGTATAAAAGTTCAAAGTAGGAAAGAATGTTTGTAGTTAAAAAAATACAACCACGCCATTTTTAATATAGTTTATCTGACTTTTGTTAAAATCCATGTATATTCATTCTGTGATGACTTATATAGCATTATTTAAAAAACATATAATGACATGGTGTAACAATACATACTCCATATTT
Organism: Ambrosia trifida; assembly: GCA_028751855.1. Taxonomy (NCBI): domain Eukaryota; kingdom Viridiplantae; phylum Streptophyta; class Magnoliopsida; order Asterales; family Asteraceae; genus Ambrosia; species Ambrosia trifida. The sequence goes on from CM054122.1 coordinate 151,370,344, forward strand.
GAGCGTTGTATCAAACACTTGGTGTGCATTCTGCTTCTCTTTCATGCTATGTTTCTTTCGCATCCAAACGAATAAAACTCTAAAAATTGGAAAAACAAGAGATGTACCTATATGTAGTGTTGCCGAAAAAGCTTCTTCCTCTAATAAGCAAGATGCATAAAAAAGATTTGTAAAACAAAAAACTCGATTATGTTCAGGAAAGAAAGGAATGGATGAATATATAGTGATCATTAAGAGAATGTCATAGATTACATGAAAGGAATTTCCCATCTACAAGCAATCCAAATTCCTTTAAAGCTTTGTTTTATTCAAATCTTGAATGGGAAAAAAGAAAATTGATTCCTTGGTTAGCTTTACTCTATTCAAATTCATTTCCTGAATTCTTTTCTGTTTCTTTTGAAGAATATTCTATTTGCAAATTATATGTATTGTATTGTATGATTATACTTTACACCTCTTGAAGGTGACATATGATTGTTTTAGGCTTTTAGCAGTTCATGATTTTGTATTAATGGGTGAATAATCGTGATTTTACAACCATGTTTACAACTTGCTTTACAACTTGCATTACATTTACCAAAGGTAGCCAATCTACATTACAACCATAGTCAGATTATTGCAAATTTATCATCCAATGGATGTCAAATATGTATAATTTTGTCACCTTGTTGAAGCAAAAATTTATGCAAATGATTTATTCCCTAGAAAAATATATAGAATGAACATATTTAAATCTGTCACACAGCTCGTTCAGGGTAGAGGAAAGCACGCTTCGTTTCGAAGTTTGAGAAAAACGATCAAACCCTACAAACAAAAGCAACTACCCTTTCCGCGTTGTCAGCCTCTGTTAGGTTACTAATGAAATAATTTTGTGCCTTGTTTGAAAGGTATCAACCCTTGTGGCGGATCCATATTTTTTCTTCGGGGGTGTCAAAACAAGTCAGGTTAGCATGGATCAAGACAAAAAAATTAAAGTGGGGGAAAACAAGGCACTTAATTCCTTTAAAGCTTTGTTTTATTCAAATCTTGAATGGGAAAAAAAACAACTTGATTCCTTGGTTAGCTTTACTCTATTCAAATTCATTTCCTAAATTCTTTTCTTTTTCTTTTGAAGAATAATTCTATTTGTAAATTATATGTCTTGTATGATTATACTTTACACCTCTTGAAAGTGACATATGATTGTTTAAGCAGTTCATGGTTTTGTATTAATGGGTGAGTAAACGTGATTTTACAACCATGTTTACAACTTGCATTACATTTACCAAAGGTAGTCAATCTGCATTACAACCATAGTCAGATTATTGCAAATTTATCATCCAATGGATGTCAAATATGTATAATTTTGTGAGCTTGTTGAAGCAAAAAATTTATGCAAATGATTTATTCCCTAGAAATATAGAATGAAAATATTTCAATCTGTCACACGACTCGTTCAGGGTAGAGGGAAGCACGCTTCATTTCTGAGTTTGAGAAAAACGTTCAAACCCTACAAACAAAAGCAACTACCCTTTCCGCGTTGTTAGCTCTCTTTTTGGTTACTAATGAAATAATTTTGTGCCTTGTTTGAAAGGTATCAGCCCTTGTGGCGGATCCATAATTTTTCTTCAGGGGGTGTCAAAATAAGTCAGGTTAGCATGGGTCATGTCAAAAAAATAAAGTGGGGGGCAAAACGGGTCGTCACCTGAGAACATATTTGTAGCTATCATCATGTACACTTATGTAATTTGTTATTTCAACTTTGCCAAGGCTAAATTTCATATTATATATGAACCTATGTTAGCACGGTGTGTTTTTACTAAGATGATATTGGAATTTCTTTAAAAAAAAATTCACCATATTTTTACTAAAAAATATTGGAACGTATTTGGAAGAATTCCAAAAAATATATGAATGTCACGTTCTATATTTTTTTTTTGGAATACAATAATAAAATAAGAGAACCACAAAAGTAGCGTGTGTTTCTTTTTTTTTTTTTTTTGGTTTTATTAGAGAAATAAGATTATGAATGCTTCTATGATAAATAATAATAATAATAATAATAATAATAATAATAATAATAATAATAAAAAATTATCTAAATTGAAAAATAAAAAGAGAAACTAAATCCCTATATAATTTGTAAGGATTAACATTTGTGTTTGAAAGTTTACGTTGAATATAACCAAAAAAAATGCAAAGTACATGGTTATAATAAAAGCTTAAACAAAACTAGGAGTATTAATACACACGCATTACATGTTTTTCATATTGGCTTTTAAAATGCATAATTCAAATATAATTAAATAACAACAAATTCATCATTGACACTTACAATCATTAATTAACGGAGAGTAGTAACTCTATTAGAAGCCGTTTAAAAACGTGGTAAGAAGTTAACGGGAACAGTGAGTCACTAACCTAAAGACGGTTAGAAATTAACGGAGTTAAACCAAGACCAGTAATTCTTTAAATGGGGAATAGTAACTCTGCTAGTTACTGTTAGAAAACCAGGTCAAAAGTTAATGAGGAGCGGTAACTCTGTTACATAAAGACTGTTAAAAATCAACGGAGTTAAAGTTAACGGGGAGCATACTCGGTTAGAAGGTAACAGGGTACAGTAACTTAGTTAGCTAACAATGGGTAGAACTTAATGGAGTTAAAGTTAACACAAGACTGTAACTCGGTCACCTAACCATGGTTAGAAGTTAACGGAGTTAAAGTTAACGGCGTTAACATTAACTCAGTTACCTAACGACAGTTGGAAGTTAACGGAGGTAAAGTTAACGAGGAACTATAACTATGTTACCTAACGACGGTTAAAAGTTAACAAAGGCCGTTAGCACTAATGCCGTTCTTATTGTATCAGCCAAAACCTCGCTAAAATAATGCCGTTAGCGCTACCGCCATTAGAGCTAACGCCGTAAGTACCAACACACTATTCAAATCAAAGTTTTTAAATATATAGTATAATATGAAAAAATATAACCAAGCAAAATAATAAATTTGTGTTAGATGTACTACCCACCATAAAGTGAGTTTAATGTTAAAAAAGTCCATGGTAAAAAATGAAAAGTTATTTCTTTTCCCAGACATCTTCTTTTTCATCTTTCTTCAGTCTTCTTCATCTAAGAAACTCCATAACTTTCTTCGTTTTACCTTACTAAGTTCTTGCGTATTGTGTTGATTGTTATGCTTTTGTTTGTTTGTTTTGGGTTGGTACTTTTATCAAACGTGCCTTTAGATGCATTGTCGAGGGGCACATATTTTCTAATGAAAATTAACACTATGAACATAATGTTGAGGGGGTTCCTTCCCACCCCCTCGTATCAACATAACCAAAGGCAGCAGTGATCAAAATCTGATTCTTGCATATATGATTTACCGTTGACTTCCGTTTAGCTGTGCAAATGCTGCTATAAGAGTCATGTATTAGAGCTTGAATTATGATGGACGCTTAACCAAATAGACCTCAGACTTACACTTGTTGAAATCTCGAAAGTTAGTATGTTTTGTTTTAGCAGCTTATGCGGTCTTGATCTATCTGGTTATATGTTGTCAACCTTATTATATATCAAGTAGCATCAATAAAAATTCTTATGATTAATGTTTGTAGCATTGTTTAATTTGATTTGATTTTTGTGATAAAAATATGTGACACTGAAAGTAGTATGGATATTATACATATATACAAAAAGTAACTTAACAGTTTATTTAACGGTAACCGTAACCACCCCTCCCCGTTAAAAATAATGCATTGGTAACCGCTATTAATACGATTCATGGCTATTTCTTTTCTTTTAATATAAAAAAAAACTCAGATTTTGGGTTTTTCTTCTTTCTCTCCCTCTCAAGCAAAGATCCATTTGCTTTGGGTTTGATGCAACAATAACAGACGTTAACAAAAAACATCATATAGGCTTTCTTCACCCAATTTCCTACCCTTCAATCGAGCAAAGTCATCAGGTAATCTGATTTTTTTTTGGCTCGGTCTATTCCCACCCCCTCCTTCTATTTTCACCCCCCCAAGCGTCTCGCTTAGGCCTAAGCGAGGCGCTTGGAAGCTGAATTCGAGGAGGTCAGTACGAGGGGCAGAAAAAGCTGATTTTTAGGCCTAAGCGTCTCGCTTAGGCCTAAGCGAGGCGCTTAGGATCAATTTTTTTTTCTTTTTTTTGGTCTTTTTAGTTAGTTTTTTGTTTTTTTAATATAATTATTATAAAAAATGTTTTTATAATAATGACTTGCATGAAAAGTAAGTGTGAAGATCAAGATCAAGAAGAACAGTACGGTCAAACTCCGGGGGTTGTGTTGTATGTATACAATAGTGAATAATTGTAGTGTGTTCGGTGAATTTTGACTTGCTTGCATAGGAATCTTGACTGCTACAACATAACTTGCACCGGCTTGAGATATGAGTTTAATTAGCTTAAATATCTCTGATCCATGATATGAGAGCAATATAAAAAAAATGTTTTTTTGACTTACTTGCTTGCATGAAAAGGCAACATGGAATGAGATGATCTCGATTTTCGTACAAAGTAAAAGTCAGTTGTTATCGGAGAGATAGCTGTCAACGATCAAGGCAACATACTTGAAATCAATGGGAATGTTAACAATTCCTGCTCATCTTGATGATATCTTCATCAATCTCCTTGATCTACGCATAAGTGTTAAAAGTATCAAGACTATGAAATTAGTAAAACAACTTTTCAGTTGTTATCAGACGAGGACTTGCCTGTGTTGCCGCATTTAATGAAATTTAACGCGCATACCGCATTCATTGTTATAGAGAGAGATGATATGAGAGCAATATAAAAAAATGTTTTTTTGACTTGACTTGCTTGCATGAAAAGTAATGATCAGGAACATTCCAAATAACTGTCCAATTTCAGCTAAGGAGGTATATGTACAATGATGTGGTTTCTTTTAGATAAGGAGGTATATGTACAACGATGAAGACAACCTGAAAGTGGATACCATGGATCAGAGAGATTCAAGCTAATTAAACTCATATCTCAAGCTAATTAAACGAAGTGAAACGGGGAGATATAATTTTCTTGGCTTGGAAACAACTTAAAAGAACCAAAAATGAATTAAAATTATTTTTTGGTGATTAACAGTCCAAATACCTGTAGCATCCTTGATCATCTTCTTGTAATTACTTTCTATTGTTTCGGGTTCCCTTCCATCGATGACAATTATCTCTCTGAGATGATAGCTTCTCTTCAGATTCTGATTGCACTGGTAGAATTGGAATTGGAATTGGAATTAATGAGACAACTTTTCAGTTGTTATCCGAGAGATCGCGGTCAACGATGAAGACAATCTGAAAGTGGATACCATGGATCAGAGAGATTCAAGCTAATTAAACTCATATCTCAAGCCGGTGCAAGAGGGTCACTATTCGTATATAAAGAACATTAATTTATTCTGTTTCATCTTTGTTATTTTGATAATTATTGTATTTGCAACTTAGTTCCTTTGATTCATCATTGTTGTACAAAGCTGGATGTTCGTACGGGAAAACCAAAACGAGCAATAAACGAAGCAAAACGGGGAGATATAATTTTCTTGGCTTGGAAACAACTTAAAAGAACCAAAAATGAATTAAAATTATTTTTTGGTGATTAACAGATAATTTTAAAGAATTAAAAGAAATTCAATTTTTTTTTAAAAAAAGTCCAAACGCCTCGCTTTGGTCAAAGCGAGGCGTTTGCTTGCCTCGCTTTGGCCAAAGCTATCCAGCTTTGTACAACTTTGATGAATCATTGTACGTGGTCCTCCGAGTAAACCTAACTCGCAACAATTGTTTTTAATTCATTTTTAAGTGTTTTTAATTACTTTTCGAGAAATGATAATTTTCAGATATTACAGATCAAGGTGTTACCAAGCATGTCAAGAAATGATAATTTTCAAATATTGTAGATCAAGGTGTTACCAAGCATGTCAAGAAATGATAATTTTCAAATATTGCAGATCAAGGAAAGAATGAAAATACGTGATGCACATACCGTGAGTGTAGTCCATTGATGTATTAATATATTATTAATCGCAAGTTTCAATACTAGATAATGCACGTAACTCCCTAGGAGTCTTGAAGACGAAATGAATTTTACAAGATACTTGAAACAAGGTATGGATACCATGGATCAGAGAGATTCAAGCTAATTAAACTCATATCTCAAGCCGGTTGATATAGAGTATATCAGAGAAAGATTTAGTTGAAAGTGGATATAACTGGACAGTGAGATTGATAACTTCTCTATGGAAGTTGCTACAATAGTTAAACAAAAGCTGAAATTGAACAGTTATTTGGAATGTTTCTGATCATTACAGTTATGCCTTTTTTGGTGAAATGAACTTGAAGAAATGATTTGGTGGATATATCATGAGTTAAACAAAAGCTGAAATTGGACGGTTATTCGGAATGTTCCTGATCATTACTTTTCATGCAAGCAAGTAAAATTCAGATCATTACTTTTCATGCAAGCAAGTAAAATTCAGTTGTTGGACAGTGAGATTGATAACTGGACAGGTTAGCCAGACGTTTGTCAAAAGAACATTTTTTATAATAATTATATTAAAATTTCAAAATTTCAACTTCCCGTTCAGGTGCTTAAGTCCACCTTGAAGACTGAATGTGACTACGCCATGTTTCACGTCATGCTTTCATCCTTCATTCCCGTTCAGGTGCTTAAGTCCACCTTGCTTGCATGAAAAGTAATGATCAGGTTGCCTTCATCGTTGACCGATATCTCTCTGATAACAGTCAATCTCACTGTAATGATCAAGAATATTCCAAATAACTGTATAATTTCAGCTTTTGTTTAACTATTTTAGCAACAGTCCAAATAACTCGTGTACAGCCTTTATCAGGTTCTTTTGGCCACAGGTACAGAAAGGTTATAAATGTTCATGTCGTTTCAGGTTGTCTTCATCGTTGACCGCTATCTCTCGGATAACAACTGAAAAGTAATTACAAGAAGATGATGTCAAGTTTAAGTGATTGACATTTAATTTTTTTTAACTTTTTATAATTATTAAATTAAAAAAAAAAAACAACTCAACACACCAAAAAACTACCAAAATAAAACACCCCCCAGAAGCGCCTTGCTTAGGCCTAAGCGAGGCGCTTCTGGGGGGTGAAAATAGAAGCTGGGGGGTTTAAATATCACCACCCTTTTTTTCAGAATTGAGCAAAACAAAAACATAAATGAAAATTACATAATAAGTACGGATCTGAACGGGATCTGCAAGGACGACTATGGATCAGAAGGAAATATTCAAAACGGCGCAAAGAAAATGGATGATACCGAGATCTTGCGTCCATCAAATCTCTCTCTCTCTCTCTCATCAGACAACCATCAGATCTATCTTTGACGACGGTGACGTGGTGGTGTGGGTGGCGCGAATTCGGAGAGGAAAGTGAGGCTGGCTGTTTCTCTTCGGTAGTGTTGTGGTGGTGACGGTCACGTGGTGTCGATGGTTGTGTTATGGTGGCGGTGGCATCTTGGCAGTTATAGTATAGAGAGAGAGAGAGAGAGAGAGAGAGAGAGAGAGGATGGGTAGGATGGGATGGGTTTGGAAACTTAGAATGAGCCGTGGAACTGCAACCCATATGTTGTATGTTATACACTAGATTATACCCCGGGAGCGTCACGGGTTGAGAAATTTAATATGATACATCAATTTTACATATGAAATAGACTGATGTATAATTCTAATATTAATATCTAACCTAAAACAAATTAACAATGTACAACTCCAATGCTAACACCTAACCTAAAAGAATGTAGAACTTTAATGTAACTCTAATATTAACACATATCCTAAAGACTAAACAAATGTACAACTCTAACATACTAATATTGATACCTAACTTAAAACAACGTATAACTCTATTAACATATTCGTACTGATTTAAGCATAATTAGTGACTTGTCTATACATGATTAATGATTTACGTGAACACTTTGTGTTTTTTTTTCTTGTATGAACAAAACCCCATAAAAAAATTTATCGGTTTTTATATAGCACTATGGTACTCGTTGGAAAGATAATAAAACGCTCGTTAATTTGGTGTAATTTTTTTCTTTAAAAAATCTCGTATATTAAAGATATTAACGTTTAAAAATTATTGGAGGAAACATTAGGGTGAAAAATCCAATTTTGTTTTTAAATTATTTTTTTCCTAAAATATCTCAATGCCACATGGAATGACACATGACACACTCAAGGAAGAGAATGCCTCTTTGAGTGTCATGTCATTAAAATGGCTTTGGTTTATTATATGTATAGATAGATAGATAGATAGATAGTTATTAACCAACATATCAAGGCAATATTTAGTTTTATTATCCGAACAAAAAATTTTAAAACAGCCTCTCATAACCAGAATGTTTCATTTAACCATGAAAAATGTAACTTATAAATATAGTTATATCATTATTATATACCAATTTAGGCCATGTTAATTTCTTTTTATATTAATAAACCAATTATTGATATTTTAACAAATATATTAGCAAAATAATTATAGAAATTTAGCTAGGCATGGAGTGATATATTAATTTATTAACATAGTAAAGTTACAAGTTATATTGGCAATAATAAAACGAAGGGAAAATGGATTTTAATAGTCTCAACTATCGCATGTTGGCGGATATCACTCCGAACTTTCACTTTGACCAATAGCACTCTCAACTTTCAACTTATTTTCTTCCATCACCCCCAGGTTATTTTGGCCACGAAGACTAACTAGGTTAGACCTCCGTTAGTTTGGGGGTGATGGAACAAACTAAGTTGAAAGTTGGGAGTGCTATTGGCCAAAGTGAAAGTTGGGAGTGATATCCGCCAACAGGTGATAGTTAGGAGTATTAAAATCCATTTTCCCATGTTTAACGTAAACCTAAATTTTTTTACATCTCATCTCATGTATTAATGCTAAGAACGTTCTTACTCAACATGTTCAAGCGGATTTTAGAAAAAAGAATCCAACCTACTTTCGTCGAGATGGTGGTGATCTTGAGTTCGGAAGATATTATATAGAGAATGGAGTATGAAGATGAAGATAAAATGAATATGTTAAGATGTAATTCACTATGCTAATTCACATGATTTACTATCATGTTTTGTACATTCTTCTATAATTCTTATTACTACTTAATAAACTATTTCGGTTCTTGAAAAGAACTATTGATATTTGTTGTCGTTGTTGTAAGAACTATTAATATCTCTTCAATTTTGTTATACACTTAATAGGTTTCACATCTCATATAGTGATATTAACAACATTCATAATTAACATCCCGCTGCAACGCGCGGGTTAACGTCAACTCATTTAAATACAAAAGGTCATTAATCACACAAAATTTATGCCACAAAATCCTTTTTTATACTATGGTGGAAAAAAATTGTCACTAAAAGCCTAAGGGTTTCCAATGACAAACAAAAAAGTGCTACTAAAAGACTTTAGTGGCAGCCGTTCTACTGGCAACTTTTTGTGTGCGACTTATTCATGCATAGGTCTTTAGTGACACTTTTTGTATGTCGTTGAATGACATTTTTTTGTAGTGTCAACACTAGTATAATTATACAAGTGTTTATCACCGTTCTCTACCTAAAATTTGATATGTAATGAATTCACCCTTATGTACACACTTATAGACAAATGTTTCATTGTTACGATATCATAAATGACTATAACCATTTTCAGGTTGAAAGCTAGGTTTCTGTTAGACCACCCATAGTGGGGCGGGATTTGGGAGTGATTCTCCCCATCCACGCCCCACAACGCCATAGACCGCCGTCCCCTGATGTTAGAAAAAATTGCAATGGCGTGGAAAATTTAACGGCGTGGAATTAGGATATATTTGATCGGAAGTCGCGTTCCGGTAAATATAGTATTTGTAAGTCCTAATTACCTCACACTATGTAGTTAGTGGTGACAAAGGTATCGAACCACGAAGAGTCTGTGGTCGGTGTAAATCGTTCTTAGTTGATTTAAGATGTCACTTTTATGAAAATGTTATTCAATTATGAAAATTGCAATTGCTGTTCATTTAAGAGTTTGATTGAAACTTGTGAACCAAAGAATGATTCAAGATGGTGATTGAGAATGTGAAAAACAATAACTTGATTAATGAAAAAGATTGGATTGGAAACAATTGATTAAAAACAATAATAATAAAAATGGATATCACAGCAGGTTCAACAAGCAACCTACAGTTCTATAACAAATTAGGAATAATCAATAAATTGCAATGAGGATTAACGGATTAATTGTTTTAATAGGCTTAGGTGCCAAGTTTCATCAACATCAAATATGGACTAAACTACACTTCATCATTGTAGAACATACAAACCCTAATGACGTGCTAGAGCATGATTAACCAAATTCATTTAACTAGTAATTAGAGCAAGAAACAATTATCAAAGTGAATTCAAAACAAGATTAACACAATGAACATGTTTGTTCAAATACTCAATTACAAAATAAAGAAGAAAATATCCAAATGTTTATGAACCCTAGATTAAAAGTCTACTCCGAGTGATTCCAATGGAGACTAGCCACTCATGATGGTGAAAGCTTCAATGGTGATGGAAAAGATAAGAGAATTGGCCATGGGAAGATTAGGGCTAAAAGGGTTTTGCTTGGTGAATGGATGGTTTGGTGATTGGTGAAAAATATGGCTTAAATGATGATGATTTAAGGTTAATGGATGATTTTAATGTGTTTTAGTAGTGGAAGATTATGTTTGTAGATCCCCAAGTTCGTTTATAATAGTTCAAAGTCGAGTCCTCGGTCAAAATCCCCATAAAAACTCATAAAAATGGCATTAAAATCGTCAAAAAACAAAGACTTGACCAAGGCAGCCCGTCGCCGACGGACCAATTTTTTGACTTATCGATTTTTGTTCCATTTTCGGTTCTCCATTCACCTAGCTCCATCCCAAGGTCTCATTAAGCTCCGAAATACACCTTAAATTTTGTTAAATCTGCAAAACACGTACAAACTTTATCAAAGTAGTGTGTCCAAAACCATAAAATCGCATAAAAATGCAAACTTAAACACGATAAACCGTATACTTTCACCCGCGTGTCAATATTCGAGAATGTTAGCAATGGAAGCAATAATATGACCGTTTAAAAAAACATTTTTTTTAATTCAATTTATTTACCTATTTAAGCCCCACCTCAACCCAGTTTTTATACATTATCTCCTCCTATCTTACACTCTCTCTCATTTTTTTATAAACTCTCCTATCTTTAAAAAAATAATTATCATACATCCATTCCGCCCCCTTTGGTGTTCCATCTCGCCCAACCAACCCAAACGCGTATCGCCCAAACACCACCCAACCGCTACCAACCTTTAACTACCAAGATTAATTAAGAGCCGAGTAAGATAGGGTTTTCACAACTACTAGACATTCGCCAGCAATATTTTCAAGGTCCAATGGGTTTCGCATCCAATATGAATATTGGCGTAGGTGGTATGCATGGTTATCAAGAAGAACATGACCTCGAACACGTTTGTAGATACACGTATTGCGACTAATGCTATTGAATTGCGGATCTTATTATGTTTTGTTGATATCGGCTGGTCGAAGGTGAAAAATCGAATGGTCGAATGTAAACAGTTTGGTCGAAGGTAGATCTGGGAGGTCGAATAAAGATTTGTTTATATGTATGTCCAGTTTTGCCCACTGTATATGGTCGAACCTGCACATTCGACCAAGCTATTTGGGCGAATGTGCAGGTCTATATAAGGCTGAATCAATTTTGAATGTTTAACTTTTGGTCGTTTGTTTTCCCTCCCAGTGTGTGTCTCTCCCTAGGGTTTTTATTGAGTCTGTAATCAAGTTATATCATTATAAACAAGATTTTCAAGTGTAATTGATTATGTTATTGAATGAAATGAATGTGTTTATGATGATTTCTGTGTTTTGCTAGTTTTATTATCATTTTGTGATCAATTCAGGGATTCTGCACCTGAATTGAACTTGTTTGATCATATTCTTTGTTGATTAGCCGATCCTATACGCATACAAAGTGGTATCAGAGCCATAAGGATCAAACAACCACAAAATTGATAATATTACAGTTGATTTGGACCCAATTTTGATCAAAAGTTTTGGTTTTTCATTGAACATTTGAATTTGGTGTTTAATTGATTGATTTGAACTTGTTTTCATGGATAAAATTCAAAATTCTCTTTGTTAAACTTGTTCCAAATCCAATCCGAAGCAAATCCTGCATAAGATCATTAAATTTCATCAACATTTGAAAATTTTTGATCAAAATAACTGATTTTCAAAGTATAACCGTTTTTCAAAATGAAAGGGTCGAACCTAGGGAGATTTGGTCGAGAGTGGAGTTTTTAGGTCGAACCAGGGATTATTTGGTCGAACGTGGAGTGTTATTTGGTCGAAACTTGAAAGTTTTAGTGTGTTGTTGTTCATTCGACCTTAAGTGGTACATTCGACCGATCGGGTGGTCGAACGTGGGTTAAAGTGGTCGAAAGTGAAACGAATTTGTTATTTTCTACATTCGAACCTTGTTAAACGGTCGAACTTGGATTAATTTTTACCTTCGACCACGCGATTCTTCAAAAGGGTCGAACGTAGAAACTGTTGTGAAATTTTTCTAATCGTTTCGTGTTTTATCATTTTTAGAACGATATGTGGAACTTTCCTACAACACCACGACCTAATACAACACCATAACAGCAGACAACTATGGATCCTTGGTCGGTAGCTGCTCAGAAGTCTAGTCAACCATCTCAACCGATTAACTATTTGGCGATGACTAGTTCTATGCCCCAACAAGTTGCACAACCACAACCACAACCTATTGCTGATTACTGGGGAGTTGCAGCAGCGGCGGTACACTCTCAAACTACCAATGCGATTTCGACACTTATTCATGACTTATCTTTGGGTAGTGGGAGCCGTCCACCAAAGTTGATGGAAATGGTAGACTACGACACATGGAAGACCAAGTTTAAGATTCATCTAGAGGGAATGGGATTAGAAGGAACGAAAGCTTGGCAAATGATTGCTAAGGGGTATGTTGCTCCGGTTTTGGAGAACACAGGTGAACCGATTCCGTTAGAGAGTCTTGCTGAAGACGAGAAGAAGAAGTTTGCGGTGGAAATGAAGGCGTTTTCTCAACTGTCACAGGCCATTAACACTGATCTCTTACATCAGTTTGGGTCGTGCACCACTTCTAAACAATTGTGGGACATGTTAAGGAATCGTCACGATGGGAATGAGAAGACAAGGAAGCTGAGAATGGATGAGTTAAGAAAAGAGTTTGAGAACTTCAGCTATATGGGAAATGAGACGATGAAGGAGTTGATTCCAAGCAACTGTCACTTATTGACCGAACTTTCAAGTTATGAGATCAATATACCGATGTCTGAGCTGGTGGACAAGTTCGCTGATGCATTGCCACTATACTGGAATCAACACATTGAGGTACTCAAGGAAAAGGATGCGTACCAATACTGGACCATTAATGAGTTTATCCAGAAGCTTGAAAACAAAGAGATGGAAGAAAAGAGGAAGGCGAAAAGAGCACAAGTTCCTCAGAACCCAGAATTATACCATGGCGATACATTTTCATCTCTAGCTAGTTCAAGTTCAAGTACTACTGTTGCTCCACACATTGCTTGTGTATCAAGTATTGTTGAACCACCCAAAGCCCCCATAAATTACCTTGCTCAAACCTCATCTTATACCCCACCATCATACCCTACTACTACTTACATCCCACCATTTTCACCAATGCAACAAGCTGCTTGTTATTCTGCTAGTTTAAACCAACCTCAACAACAATCTTATATTCCCCAAGTGAATCAAAACCAAATACACCCAAATCAACCTAATCAGAGTCCAATTGTGCTGGAGACTTCGAACTTGAACAATGTTACTGTTGAAGTTGCACAGCAACATGTAGCATTGGTTTCTGCTATGGTCGCTTCTTATAACAGTTTAGTCGCTAGTAAAATTGGTAACAACAATCTAACCAGTGAGGACTATGCGAAAATTGACAAAGAAGAGATGGAGCTCATTGATATCCAGTGGGCGTTTGCTAGTGTTATGAGGAGAGCGACTGAGTTCATCGAGAAGACAGGCATAACTGATCTTTCTACTTCTCCAAACACTACATATGGCTTCAACAAAGCCAAAGTGACATGTTTTAATTGTGGTGGGAAAGGTCACTTCAAGAGAGAATGCACACAGCCAACACAGCAGGGGAACAGGAATCCTTTCAACACCAACTACCAGAACCGTCAAAATCAGGTATCATACCAAAGTCAAAACAACTCCAATTTTCAACAACAAAACAATTACCAAAACCGCCAAAACACCTCACCAAACAATACTGTTAGACAAACCACTACACAAAACCAAAACCAAAATCAAACACCACACAACCCAACCATAACTATCATTCCTATTTCTACACCAAATACACAAACTCAATCAGATAACCAGAACCAGGCCTTGGTGATTCAAAAAGATGAGGGATTTAACTGGACTGGCATGCAACTCGGGGTTGAGGAGATTACTACTGGTAATGTGGCGTGTGTTGCCCAGAAGATGGATTTGGATGAGCCGGTATCTGTTGAAGATGTTTCGGTGAGTGAGAAGATGTCTGTGTCTGAAGTGAAGATTGAAGAGTTGAGTGAAGAAAGTGATGGTTGTGTTGAAAAGAAGTCGGGATTGATCCTTGACTCTGTTACTGAGATTCCAGAACAGTATGATTCAGCTTATTCTGATACGGAGAGCGATTTTGATTCTGAAACTAGTGTTAATTCACTAGATGATGATATCGATCAACTTCTAGCCAAAGCTGATTTTCTGATGACACGCAAATCTTGCATTGTGGATGATGCTTTTACCAGAATCGACTATTCTAAATTCTTTGCTGGAAAGGAAGCACACTTTGAATTGATGGCGATGACTGAGCCTCCAAAGCAGGTAAGTTCTGAATCTAATCTAGATATGAATAGTAAGAAGTATTGTGGTGCATGAAATAGATAGAAAGAGGATAATAAGCAACTCAGGGTTCAACATGAGAGTACAAAGATCAACTGTCAATCGTATTAGAAAGAAGCACGAGAATTCAATAAAGTGCTTGATGGTTACAAGAAAAACATTTTAGATCTTAAAAAGACTTTATCTTTGAAACAATTAGCCATTAACAACTATATCAATGAATTGGAAAATACAAAACTTGAAATGGCTACCATCAAGTGCTTTGCAGAAAAGATCAACAAGAAGCTTGAAAGTTATAAGCACATTGCATATGTTGTTGATCATATCATTGAGGAGCCTTCACAGTCAAGTAGTGCAAACTACAAGGCAGTCCCGTCTCCAGTGTTATTTGAAAACCATACTTTGCATTCAATAACACCGGAGAGCTCAGTTAAATCTGACTCGACATCGGATGATGAGTCTAACACCTCTAGTGTCGGAGACCCAAATTCTGATTTTCGGCCTATTTTGGGACTAAATAATGAAGGTGTTGTAACTGATGATTCCGACTTTGAGGATGACAAATCTGAGAAGGTGTGTGATATTCCTGTTGAAAATCACATAATTACAAATGAACCTGTGTCACCATCTCAGATTGTGCATCCCATGGCTAACGCTCATCGAGCGAATCAATCAGTTAAGCCTGTTGAGAAAAAACGATCAATGTGACAAACCAGTCAAAATTTTCTATCGGATGATAGGATCCGATAAGATAATTTCTAACGAGGAATATCCAATCAAATTTTCCAACTATTCCAAAATTGAGAAAATTTGGCAGGAGAGTACCATTTGGTTCCCAAAACATGAGCGAACAAATGATGTACCTCCAGAAGTTTTAGAGAAAATTTATTTGGATATTCCAAAAGAACCAAAGGTTCATGTCACAGAGTTTATCAAGCCAAAGGAAAAGGCTAACACTTTTCTTGAGCCGACTTACTCCAAGGACCCAACTCCTGAGAGTCTTAGAAGGAAGTGTGTGGATGATCAATATCCTATCACTACATATGCTAAGTCGAACACCAAGAACAACTTTGAAGAATACCGTGCATGTTTTAAATGCGGGGAGAGAGGACATTTACTTGCCACTGCTCGTATGTTAGACACAAAAGGCACGAGGTTGAAGTGAAGCAAAAATACCAGAGTCCAGTCGATAATCATTGTTATCCACAAAGACGATTAGTTCCTCAACCTGCACCGTTTTATAACCAAAGCAGATATTTTCAAAAGAGGGAAAATAGTCAGATGACATATGACCATCGTAACCAGATAGCCATGGAAAAACCACTTAAGAAACCTATGGTGAACACAACTGTTGACAAGCAGAAGGTACCTGTAAAACCTGCAGTCAAACCAAAAGTTGGACCTGTCTCTGTTAAATCAGAGAAGGTAACCAAGAAAGTTTCCTTTAAGGACAAAGTAAAGAAACCGGTTGAGACCCCAAAATCTCAAATCCGGATCTTGAAACGTTCAGAGCCGTATTGGTCACCAAAGGGTTCTCAAGGTGCTTCATCTTCACAAGAAAATGTGAAAGCTGAAATTGAAAAAGATTTAATTGATCAGAAAAAGATCAATTTAAATCAATCTGTTTGTGAGAGAAAATCTTTGAAACTAAATGTTCAAAGACCCAAGACCAAGCAGGCTTAGGTCCCCTGAAAAATCTAATCTTTTACTTGATATGTGCATGGAGCTTCAGCTGGTCCTGTGAGCAGTCTTTGGATTGTTGACAGTGGAGCTTCTGGTCACATGACAGGGGATTTATCGCTACTGTTTGACATCAGAAATATCAATGGAGGATACGTAGCGTTTGCCGGGAATAAAGGTGGATACATTACTATGGAGGGTAGTGTAAGTAATGGGATAGTGAGTTTTGAGAAGATTTTGTACGTGAAGAAAATTGATTATAATCTGCTCAGTGTCAGTCAGATATGTGATATACAGTTTTCGGTATTCTTTGATGATAAATCTTGCTATATACTCAAGCCAGGATTCGTTCTACCAAAAGAGTGGGTTATGCTAAAAGCACCGAGAGTGAATGATTTGTACATTCTCGACATGTCAAAAGCTATGACTACACAAGGCCAAGTCACGTGTTTCCTCTCCAAGGGTACTGAAAAAGAATCAATCATATGGTATAGGAGGATGGGACACATTCACCTTAGAAAGATGAATCATTTGGTGAAGAATGAACTTGTCGAAGGCGTAAATGTTAAACATTTTCATTTGAACGACAAGTGTGTGTGTTGCAAGAAAGGAAAGCAGCACAAGCAATCCCATAAACCAAAGAAAGTCAATTCAGTTGAACTACCACTTCAGCGTTTGCACATGGATCTATTCGGACCAGTCAAGCGTAAAAGCCATGCTGGTGAATTGTACTGTCTTGTGGTTACAGATGACTATTCCAGATTTTCATGGGTTATGTGCGTGCATCATAAGAGCGACACGTTTAACAATCTGAAGGTTCTGTTTACTCGATTGGAAAATATCTATGGTCTGAAGATCAAGAGAATTAGGAGTGATAATGGGACGGAGTTCAAGAACGCATAGATGGATGCTCTTTGTGAAGACAAAGGAATTCATCATGAATACAGTGCTCCGTACACCCCTCAACAGAACAGTGTCACAGAACGAAAAAATAGGACTCTAATTGAAGCGGCAAGGACAATGCTTGCGGAGTCCAATCTTCCAGTAATGTTCTGGTACGAAGCAATTTACGCAGCTTGTTATACTCTCAATCGTGTTTTAATGGTGAAGAAGTTTGGCAAAACTTCTTATGAGCTGTTGAATCGACGAAAGCCAAACTTAGAGTATCTAGAACCGTTTGGATAACCATGTACAATACTTAATCCATCTGAGAAGTTCGCACCAAAGGCTGAAGAAGGATTCTTTGTTGGATATGCAACCCCGCTTAAACGGGTATTCAACAAACGAACTCGTCAGGTAGAGGAGTGGGCAAACGTTGAAGTTCAGCGGTATACTCAGAATGTACAGGGTAGCGATCCAGACTGGATGTTTGATTACAAGGACTTCTTTGAATCATTCAATCTAGATAGCTTAGTTGAAGAGGCTGTACTACGATTATATTACGAGTGTAAAAATGCAGTGACATCACCGTTGGTGCGTCCGATCACCGTAAACCCCCAAACAGCTTCTAATGATACCAATGCTACTACAGCTGAAAGAGAGGTATTTCAGGAAGCTTTTACAACTCTTAATTCATCGGAATCTGAAGATGACTATGATGTTACAAGTGAAGCTGTTCCAGATATTGCTACAGAGACACCTCCAGTGAACCCAAATACAAATGATGCTTCATCATCAAACGTGGGTAATGATCTGGATTTGACAGAGAATTTGACTACTCAGATGGTAGTGCAAGTACCTGATTATCCGGAATCTCGGATACATCGGATTCACCCGCTCGAGCAAGTTATTGGTGATCCTGGTAGCAGTGTTATGACGAGAGGTCAACTGAGGAATGCAAACTCACCAAAAAACCTTGGCGCTCTTGCTTTATATGCCAAAATTCAAAAATCAGGTTTTCAAAATGACTGGTCTTTTGCTTGTTATGTTTCACAGGTTGAGCCGCGGACATACAAGGATGCTCCTTTGGATGGCGCTTGGGTAGAGGCTATGCAAGAGGAGTTATTACAGTTTCAGAAACTTGGTGTGTGGACACTGACAGATTTACCTCTAGGACGGAAAAAGATAGGAACAAAATGGGTGTTCAAGTGCAAGAAAGATGATAGAGGAGTGATTGTTAGGAACAAAGCTCGATTGGTCGTACAAGGCTTTCATCAAGTTGAAGGAATCGATTATAACGAGATTTATGCACTGGTTGCACGCTTAGAAGCTATCCGCATGTTTTTGGCATTTGCATCTTATAAGAAATTCAAGGTGTATCAAATGGACGTTAAAAGCATGTTTCTTTATGGTGTGGTCAAGGAAGAAGTTTACGTAGGTTAACCACCAGGCTTTGAAGATCCTATCCACCGGGATAAGGTCTACGTTCTAAACAAAGCTCTCTGTGGGTTGCACCAGGCTCCAAGGAAATGGTATGAGGAGCTGAGCACGTATCTTCTGTCCAAAGGATTTAAGCTTGGTTTGGTAGATTGCACACTCTTCACAAAACGAACAGGAGATGACTTGCTTCTAGTGCAGATTTATGTTGATGACATTATTTTTTGGTTAACTAATGAACTTTTGTGCAGAGAATTGAACGTGTTATGCAGGAAAAGTTCGAAATGAGTGCGATGGGATAGATGCAGTTTTTCCTAGGCTTGCAGGTGGATCAAAGACCAACAGGGATCTTTATTCACCAGACTAAATACGTTTCTGAAGTCTTGAGCCGATTCCAGATGGATGATTCGAAGCCGATGGATACCCCGATACAACCTAATAACGGGATCGGTGTTGACGCTAAGGGGGAGCTAACTGATCCTTTTACATACAGAGCAATCGTCGAATCTCTGATGTACCTCACCGCTTCTAGACCCGATATAATGTTTGCCACATGTCTTTGTGCACGTTATCAATCAAAGCCTAAATAGAGTCATCTTGCAGCTGTCAAACGTATCCTTAGATATCTGAAGGGTTGTCCGTCGAGAGGACTATGGTACCCAAATGATGATAATTTTGACATAATTGCTTTTAGTGATGCAGATTGGGGAGGCTGGGACAAAGACAGCAAATCCACAACGGCTGGATGCCAGTTTATGGGGAGCAGGCTCGTGACCTGGCAATGCAAGAAACAAACTGCAGTCGCCTTATCCACCTGTGAAGCAGAATACGTCTCAGCATCAAGCTGCTGCTCACAAGTTCTCTGGATACAACAACAGATGGTGGACTACGGTTTGCAATTTCTTAAAACCCCTATTTATTGTGATAATGAGGCCGCAATTGCATTAACAAAAGATTTAGTTAATCACTCAAAAGCTAAACATATCCGGATCAAATATCATTTTATCCGTGATTGTTACGCAAAATAGTTGATCGATATGGTCAAAATTCACACTGACTATCAACGTGCAGATCTTTTTACCAAAGCTTTTGATAAATCAAGATTTGAATATCTTTTAAAAGCTAACGGTATAAAAGAAAAACAAGACTGATCACCACCTCGGTTTATCGCTTTTTAGTTTTTAGATTTTATTGTTTTCAGAAAAATACAAAAATCCAAAAATATGTTTTACATTTTAGGTAGAGTTTATTTTCAGAAAAACCAAAAACATTGAAAAATTCAAAAATCCATAAAAATTAGAAAACCCAAAATGATTTCCAGGAGAAAAAGGGGAAATGATAGGTAAACAGTGGGGATCTGACACATGCTAAAGAAGTGTAATGCAATATAAGGCGTGTGTTTGAGTCTGTGTGATGTGTTGATAGGCTTCGTAGACCTATTACTGCGTGCCTGATACATACATGGGCATATGGTCTTTGTACCGTAATTTCGTTTGATAACGTATTTGTACAAAATTCTGAGGTTTCGGGTCGTTATGTTATTAGTTATCTGGGGATAGTCTCTCTGATCTTCTGTTGTAAGTCATTACAGACCTAGATCAGACAGGGTGTCTTTCTAAAAAGAGCTGTAAAGCCAAATCCTAAAGTTACCGAATTGAGGAACTTTCAATGTATGATGATAATCAAAGATTATCTAATGCATCGTATCCAATCATTGATGCAAATCATGATTGATATCAGCCCTAAACCTGGTAGAGTGCACAAGTTACTTTGTAGCATTGATTTGCTGACCTGTATACCTTTGTGCCTCATACCTTGTAAATTACAGATGACAAAAGCATAATCACACGTTACAATGAGTCTTTGTGCATTTATTTCTTGATACGGGAGTATGTTGTGTGCGTGGGAACCATAGACAATTGAGTTTATACTATAAATAATAGTATCAGTCTAAAGCACTGCACAACAGTCTGCATGTGAGTTTATGTGGATCACAATATCAGCAGTTGCCAAATCACACATTGTCTTTAATGATAATAAATCAAAAGATCAACGGTGTGATCAGATTTCTCAAAAACTGATATGATCCTCTTACCGGAAATTACAAAACATTTACTGCTTTATCTTTACATTTTTGCATTTTACATTTCTCGTCAAATATACAAAACTCAAAAAGATTTTAGGTGTGTTTTAACAAAATTTTAGAAAATCCAAAAGATTTTACATTTCTATCTTATTTTTGATAGCTGATGGTGGTTGATGGTGATTTTCTAAAGCTTGATGGACCATTTGAGTTTTGTCATTTTAAAATGAGAAATAATGAATGTCGGATGCTTAAAAGTTGAGAAAAATTTTGAACGAGACTCGTTTTTGAGATTTGGTAAAAACTTCAAAAATTCCGTTTCATTCGCCCCTTCGTTGGGTCGAAGGTGGAATTTTTCCTGCTCATTCGAACCTTTCAAACGGTCGAATGTGAGTGTTCATGTGTTATTTTCACATTCAAACCATTTGTCTACATTCGAACCTTTAAATAGGGTCGAAGGTGGACAAATTTTCACATTCGCCCTAGTCGTTTGGTCGAATGTGGAGCCTATATAACCCTGATCTGCATTGGATGAGATTGATGAAGGTCTTAACAAGTCTTTAGAAGAGCAGAGGACAAAAAGTCCTATTGCATTGGATGAGATTGATGAAGGTTTAGGTTTGGGATCTGAAGATTTTGGAGGATCGCCAAAGACGGGAGAGAAGCAGAAAAAGCCATTATACAAGAAGAAAGAAAAAGTTGTAAAGCCGATGCAGAAAGGAGCTAAAGACATTGAAAATTTGATTGCAGGAAAGAAAGTGCCTGCAGCATCTAGCTCTAAATCACCCGTTACATCCCCAGCAGCAAAGAAGCAGAAAACATCATCTGCTGCTGAGCATACTGAACTGCCAACTGATGTGTTCAATGATGTTTTGGATAGAGTTTTGAAAAAGCTGAAGAAAGGAAAGATTCCAGTTGCTGAAGCTTCAACACCAAAGGTCACTGTAGATAGTGATGTGATGACTGCAGTAAACCAGAAGCTTGCAGCTTGCAGATATAATGATCCTAATCTGGAAGACGGAGAAGTTTCTACAGCCGTGTCGAAATAAATATTAGAAGGACTGGCGAAACAAGTTGGTAAATCTCTTGAGGAGTTGATGAGTGAAAACCAGATACCGAATATACCTGAGAAAGAAGCAGGTAATCACTCTGATGATAAAGATGTTCCAGTGTTTGAAGAAGTGGAGATAGAGGATACTACTAGCGAGGATTATCCAGAATACTTTAAGAATGATAAAGATTTTGGATTTCCTGAATTCTCTGATGAAATGTTGAGCCAGGCTGAGAAACTTGCTCGCGATAAGAGTAAAAAGTTTGTTGAAGAAGTGTTCAAGAATACAGATTGTCAGAAGCCAAATGATGAACAGTATGATGATTTGAAAGAATTATTGAGGAAGCTTAAAGAAAAAGAAGCTAACCGTCCAAAGATTGAAGTTCAAGGTAGCATTTACAAATTCCATAACGAGTTATTCAAAGGCAAAGCTCTCGGTTGGAAGTATTTGAGACAACTTAAGTGTGTCACTGTGAAATGGGAGAAAGGAATTCTGTACTTCAACAGATTCCACGACATTAAGACACTACTGTACTGGGCTATTCGCGATATCTGCAGACATGAAATGTAAGGTGCTTCAGTAAACAACCATATTGTTGGTTACTTTGCAGATCGCAAGGCGAGGGAGAGCAGGACGAAATGGGACGTGTTTACCCCACAATATCCTAAAAGAATTGTTCACAAGAAGGAGAAGGATGAGATAATGGGGTTGCACAAGGTGACTTTGAAGTATAAACCACCAAAAGTGTTGAAACATATTCCTTTGATGCAAATTCCACAACACTTTTCAAAAGATTTTATGTGGTGGTACTATGACTGGAAGACAGCAGAGGCTATTATCGTTCTGAAGGATGGTTTGAAGGACTTTAAGAAGATTCATATCTTTGATCCGATGTGGTTAATCAATTGCTCGCACGAGGATATCATCATGCTTTATTATAATCCGATTTACTGTGAAGCGAAAGACAGTGAACAGGCAGCCAAATACCAACGTGTGGTATTCTTATGCTTTGAGTGGGATGTTAATGCGGGTTGTGTTTGTGACAAGAAGCTGGGGAAGTTTTTTAAGATTCAGAATGTTGAAAAGAAGAAGCCTAAACAAACTCATGAACCGGTTATGACGAAAGAACAAAAGACGTTATTGCGTATCAAATTGATGAACAAGACTATGGACGAAGAGTGAAGGCTGAAGCAATTCAAGAAATAGTCGAGGGGGAGTTTGAAGATACACGTATTGCAACTAATGCTATTGAATTGCGGATCTTATTATGTTTTGTTGATATCGGCTGGTCGAAGGTGGAAAATCGAATGGTAGAATTTAGAACAGTTAGGTCGAAGGTAGATCTGGAAGGTCGAATGAAGATTTGTTTATATGTAATTTTGTCAACATAAATAATGTTGGTGAGCATAGTTCGTTTGTATACGTATAACATAAGTTTAAAGAACATGTTTTACAACTCATGTGTCAAGATTTATCAAGGCATTATGACAAACATGATAACCATTTTCAGGTGGAAAGCTAGGTCTCTGTTAGACCACCCATAGTGGGGCGGGATTTGGGAGTGATTCTCCCCATCCACACCCCACAACGCCATAGACCACCGTCCCCCGATGTTAGAAAAAATTGCAATGGCGTGGAAAATTTAACGGCGTGGAATTAGGATATATTTGATCAGAAGTCGCATTCCGGTAAAAATAGTATTTGTAAGTCCTAATTACCTCACACTATGTAGTTAGTGGTAACAAAGGTATCGAACCACGAAGAGTCTGTGGTCGGTGTAAATCGTTCTTAGTTGATTTAAGATGTCACTTTTATGAAAATGTTATTCAATTATGAAGATCGCAATTGCTGTTCATTTAAGAGTTTGATTGAAACTTGTGAACCAAAGAATGATCAAGATGGTAATTGAGAATGTGAAAAACAATAACTTGATTAATGAAAAAGATTGGATTGGAAACAATTGATTAAAAACAATAATAATAAAAATGGATATCACAGCAGGTTCAACAAGCAACCTACAGTTCTATAACAAATTGGGAATAATAAATAAATTGCAATGAGGATTAACGGATTAATTGTTTCAATAGGCTTAGGTGCCAAGTTTCATCAACATCAAATATGGACTAAACTACACTTCATCATTGTAGAACATACAAACCCTAATGACGTGCTAGAGCATGATTAACCAAATTCATTTAACTAGTAATTAGAGCAAGAAACAACTATCAAAGTGAATTCAAAACAAGATTAACATAATGAACATGTTTGTTCAAATACTCAATTACAAAATAAAGAAGAAAATATCCAAATGTTTATGAACCCTAGATTAAAAGTCTACTCTGAGTGATTCCAATGGAGACTAGCCACTCATGATGGTGAAAGCTTCAATGGTGATGGAAAATATAAGAGAATTGGCCATGGGAAGATCAGGGCTAAAAGGGTTTTGATTGGTGAATGGATGGTTTGGTGATTGGTGAAAAATATGGCTTAAATGATGATGATTTAAGGTTAATGGATGATTTTAATGTGTTTTAGTAGTGGAAGATTATGTTTGTAGATCCCCAAGTTCGTTTATAATAGTTCAAAGTCGAGTCCTCGGTCAAAATCCCCATAAAAACTCATAAAAATGGCATTAAAATCGTCAAAAACAAAGACTTGACCAAGGCAGCCCGTCGCCGACGGACCAATTTTTTGACTTATCGATTTTTGTTCCATTTTCGGTTCTCCATTCACCTAGCTCCATCCCAAAGTCTCATTAAGCTCCGAAATACACCTTAAACTTTGTTAAATCTGCAAAACACGTACAAACTTTATCAAAGTAGTGTGTCCAAAACCATAAAATCGCATAAAAATGCAAACTTAAACACGATAAACCGTATACTTTCACCCGCGTGTCAATATTCGAGAATGTTAGCAATGGAAGCAATAATATGACCATTTAAAAAAACAATTTTTTTAATTCAATTTATTTACCTATTTAAGCCCCACCTCAACCCAGTTTTTATACATTATCTCCTCCTATCTTACACTCTCTCTCATTTTTTTTATAAACTCTCCTATCTTTAAAAAAATAATTATCATACATCCATTCTGCCCCCCTTTGGTATTCCATCTCGCCCAACCAACCCAAACGCGTATCGCCCAAACACCACCTAACCGCTACCAACCTTTAACTACCAATATTAATTAAGAGCCGAGTAAGATAGGGTTTTCGCAACTACTTAACATTCGCCAGCAATATTTTCAAGGTCCAATGGGTTTCGCATCCAATATGAATATTGGCGTAGGTGGTATGCATGGTTATCAAGAAGAACCCGACCTCGAACACGTTTGTAGATACACGTATTGCGACTAGTGCTATTGAATTGTGGATCTTATTATGTTTTGTTGATATCGGTTGGTCGAAGGTGAAAAATCGAATAGTCGAATGTGGAACAGTTTGGTCGAAGGTCGATCTGGGAGGTCGAATAAAGATTTGTTTATATGTATGTCCAATTTCACCCACTGTATATGGTCGAACCTTCACATTCGACCAAGCTATTTGGGTGAATGTGCAGGTCTATATAAGGTTGAATCAATTTTGAATGTTTAACTTTTGGTCATTTGTTTTCCCTCCTAGTGTGTGTCTCTCCCTAGGGTTTTGATTGAGTCTGTAATCAAGTTATATCATTATAAACAAGCTTTTCAAGTGTAATTGATTATGTTATTAAATGAAATGAATGTGTTCATGATGATTTCTGTGTTTTGCTAGTTTTATTATCATTTTGTGATCAATTCAGGGATTCCACACCTGAATTGAACTTGTTTGATCATATTCTTTGTTGATTAGCCGATCCTATACGCATACAAAGTGGTATTAGAGCTATAAGGATTAAACAACCACAAAATTGATAATATTACAGCTGATTTGGACCCAATTTTGATCAAAACTTTCTGTTTTTCATTAAACATATGAATTTGGTGTTAAATTGATTGATTTAAACTTGTGTTTATGGATAAAATTCAAAATTCTCTTTGTTAAACTTGTTCCAAATCCAATCCGAAGCAAAACCTGCATAAGATCATCAAATTTCATCAACATTTGAAAATTTTTGATCAAAATAACTGATTTTCAAAGTATAACCGTTTTTCAAAATGAAAGGGTCGAACCTAGGGATATTTGGTCGAGAATGGAGTTTTTAGGTCGAACCAGGGATTATTTGGTCGAACGTGGAGTGTTATTTGGTCGAACCTAGAAAGTTTTAGTGTGTTGTTGTTCATTCGACCTTAAGTGGTACATTCGACCGATCAGGTGGTCGAACGTGGGTTAAAGTGGTCGAAAGTGAAACGAATTTGTTATTTTCTACATTCGAACCTTGTTAAACGGTCGAACCTGGATTAATTTTTACCTTCGACCACGCGATTCTTCAAAAGGGTCGAACGTAGAAACTGTTAAGAAATTTTTCTAATCGTTTCGTGTTTTATCATTTTCCATTCGATATGTGGAACTTTCCTACAACACCACGACCTAATACGACACGACAACAGCAGACAACTATGGATCCTTGGTCGGTAGCTGCTCAGAAGTCTAGTCAACCATCTCAACCGATTAACTATTTGGCGATGGCTAGTTCTATGCCCCAACAAGTTGCACAACCACAACCACAACCTATTGCTGATTACAGGGGAGTTGCAGCAGCAGCGGTACACTCTCAAACTCTCAATGCGATCTCGACACTTATTCATGACTTATCTTTGGGTAGTGGGAGCCGTCAAATATACAAAACTCAAATATACAAAACTCAAAAAGATTTTAGGTGTGTTTTAACAAAATTTTAGAAAATCCAAAAGATTTTACATTTCTATCTTATTTTTGATAGCTGATGGTGGTTGATGGTGATTTTCTAAAGCTTGATGGACCATTTGAGTTTTGTCATTTTAAAATGAGAAATAATGAATGTCGGATGCTTAAAAGTTGAGAAAATTTTTGAACGGGACTCGTTTTTGAGATTTGGTAAAAACTTCAAAAATTCCAAGTTTCATTCGCCCCTTCGTTGGGTCGAAGGTGGAATTTTTCCTGCTCATTCGAACCTTTCAAACGGTCGAATGTGAGTGTTCATGTGTTATTTTCACATTCGAACCATTTGTCTACATTCGAACCTTTAAATAGGGTCGAAGGTGGACAAATTTTCACATTCGCCCTAGTCGTTTGGTCGAATGTGGAGCCTATATAACCCTGATCTGCACACTCGACTCTTTATTAAAAAAATTTTAAATTTCTGAGATTAAGGGATCTTGTTGCTCGTGATTTAAAAATCATATCATTGTGTTCTATGTTTCTTACTGATCATTTTGAATCATCATTTGCAGGTATCCATCAACAAACAAAGTCAGAATCTTAGATTTTCTAATCGAACCCTAAATTGAATCAAACATTGTTTTCTGACCATTAATAATCACAATTGATGTAGAGGTTTTAGTGTTTAAGTGTTTTAGGGGGAGAATACACAAAAATCTAGGGTTTAAACAACTTTAATTGATCAATTGATGTTTAAAATGTTTCAAACCCTAGATTTTAGGTTAAAACACATAAACACTAAGTAATAATCAAATTTGATGATTTGGAAATGTTTATCGGTCATATTAGATGATGTTCAAATCAAAATGGCATGTTAAAACTATCTAAATCAAAATCTGTAATTTTGAGAAGATGAACAGTTTCATTCGCCCAAATTCAAACGGTCGAAAGTGGCTTTTTGGTCGAATGTAATGTGACACCCGGCAATTTCCGGTAACTAACTTTTGAAAACTTAGTAAGTCTACCTTAGCGAGTCGCGCATACGTTACACATAACAAGGTCGGTCGAGTCGAGTCGCACATCATTAGGGTTTTAACATACGCAAGTCTCGGGTCCCGGGAATTGGTGATCGGGCGGGAACGTGTTAGTTATCGTGCATTATATGTTGGTAATCATTATGTGGCTTGTCGGTATGTGAAAACGTGATTACATATGTTAAAATAGGGTTTAACGCGCCAAAAACACGAACACCTGGACTATAGGCGATTAGGCTAGTGTGTGATAGCCTAATCGCCATTATTATAGGCGAGTAGGATGTTATAGGGGCGAATAGGGGGCTATTCGCATGATGTTTCATGCGAGTAGCAGCCCTACTCGCCTATACTGCTGCGTACTCGCCTGAAATGCTTTGAACGATCAAAAACGCCTATAAATACCACCCTTGACCTCTAAAACATCATTTATTCAACCCTAGCCGTCCCATAACCTATCTCAACCCACAAACACCCTCTGGAACCTATTTTTACATCAAAACAACCATTTCCAAGCTTATTCCATCATCTCCTCTTGAATACAAGGTGTGTTCTTCAAACCCAAACCTTTAAATGATTATGTTTTACTCCCTAAAAGTCCAGACCTGACTTACAAATGTTTTTGTCTTTGAAAATCCATTTAAAACCGTTTTTAAACAAACCCACACCTTTACATGTGTTATATGTGTTATATGTGATTAAAGATAGAATTTTTAGGATTGAATCATGGTTGTTTTTGTGTTATTATGATGTTTATGGCTATTACAAGTTAGTATGATGATGTCCTAGGAGTTTGAAGGGTTTTGGTTGTGTATTGTTGATACTTGATGTTTTGACCCATTTGAAGGATTTTGGATGATTAAGGATGATATGAGGTGTGTTGTTGATTGTATGATGTTAGGGTTTGCTCTAGGATGATGCTAGAACAGTAGGATGCTATCGGATAACGTGGTTATGTGATTTAATCTGAATAATTGCTATTTAGGGCAAGTTCTTGCATGTTGATGTGATGTTTACATGCTAAGTTGCTATTTTGGGAAAACGCTCGCATTCAGAACTGTTAGAACGATGAAAACTTAGGGGTTTTGCTTGAAATATGTTTGTTAATGTGTTAGGATGATTATTGGGTGTTTTTACATGTTTCGGATCTGATTTGAAGTGTTCGGCGCGCGAAATTGCACTACAGACCTGCAGAGGCGAGTAGGATCCTACTCGCATGAGGCTTCAGGCGAGTAGGCTCCTAAATGCCTGATGTTCAGGCGAATACAAGCCCTAATCGCCTATATATAGGCGAATAGAGGCCTATTCCCCTCAATAACTAGCATTTACAATCCTAAATGCCTATACTTAAGCATTTACAATCCTAAATGCCTATACATAAGGCATTTACAATCCTAAATGCCTATACATAAGGCATTTACAATCCTAAATGCCTATACTTAAGCATTTACAATCCTAAATGCTAGTTTGATTCCTAATCGCGTATAATGTTGCTGTATGTATATTTTAACGTCCCGGAACATGATTTAACGCCTAGGAACATGATAGGAACCCCGGGATACACCTAATGACTTTGTAACATGTGTTCGGACCTGTTTTTGCGTTAATCGGACATTATGCTAGACTAGGTGAACGTTGCGTGTATTAAGTGTTTAATTGCATATGTGGCATGATGTCTTGTATTTATCTAACACTTGGAATGTCGGGTCACCAATGGGATGTCGAGTCTTGTCTTACGTAGTCTTGTTGTCGGTCAAACACGCTTTTCGGACACATAATGGTCATGGACTGGACTTAGGGACTAATGAACCCGATGGGTTATTAGTCTAACTTGACACATATCTTATGATAGGTCGCCAATAGTTGGGGCTATCATATCTTACAGACGGTTTACTCATATCACGCATACGGTTTACTCTTAAACGGAATACGCAACCTAAGGTGAGTTCACGGCCCCACATTTTACGGTTTATGTTTTCGGGGGAGAAACATGCTTAAAACTCTTTTATGACTTATGACTTGTTAAACTCTTATGGCTCATGACTCTTTATCACGTTATACTATGGCTTACTTATCGTACTATAAGGTTCATCAAAAAGTCCCTTAGAAACCACTAACATGGGTATATGGCGGGGAAATATGGATAGCGCTATTGGGAACTGACAAACCCCACTCGACGGTGGGACCGGCGAGTGCATATTGTCTCTAATAAAACAAGGTCTACCGGTGATGACGGTAGCCCATAGGAAACTAAGGGTCACTACACGGCTTAGTCAGCAATGGTTTCACCCGTATGAGTATCTCATTCTGCGCCTAGCTAGCGTTCTCACAAGCATAGTAGTAACTGTGATGGTAACGGTTTTCGAAGGATCACTTTAAACGTTTAAATAAAACCTGTGAACTCACCAGCATTATATGTTGACTCTTTTAGCATGTTTTCTCAGGTCGCTAAGGTAGCAGCTGTCGGATAGGCGCACGAGGTCGCACTGGAGTCGTCTCACGTCTAGGGTCTCATTTGCACGTTTTGGAATCATGAACTTTTGAACTTATGTTTTATTTATGCATGACTTTTGTAAACTTTAAATGCTTCCGCACTGTTGAATGTTTGTTTTAAACTTATACATGGTTTTTGTTTACGTATGTTTTTACATTTAGACGTCGTTTATTGTGACCGTTGACTTGGATCCTGGTGTGTCACACGCCTCGCGGTAGAACTCCGCAGTTGGAAATTTGAGGGTGTGACAGATTGGTATCAGAGCCAATGGTTATAGTGAACTAGGACTGCATGTAGAGTCTAGACTATAGCCGAGTCTCACACACTAGACGGTCACATATATTTGAGTCATGTCTTTTGGTAAACATACTAACCTTGTCGGGGTATCGGTCTCCTTACCACACAGTGTCACATTACCTACCTTATCCTTGGTTATTCCTAGCGTTACTTTATCTTCTCCTTCGGGTTTGCAGTCATGGGAACATGTTTGTTGATCTTTTGAGTTGGTTGTCACACCACGCCAATGGTGGAAACACGTGGCGCAACGCTCGAAAGTATATCAAAGTCAAGATTAACACAAACTATATTTAATTAGAAAAGATCAATTTATTAGAATGTCGGAAATGGGTATCTCGTTACAGTATTGCACCAGGCATTATTTAAAACGATGAACATTAAGTTTTCAATATGGGAATTTCCGTTTATGTCCCAACCCGAAGGTAACAGTGAATGAAATCCCGACCAGTATCCGACATCCCGAATTCCACCGCACTAGCCCCATATCTATTCAGCGCTTAGTTACCTGAAAGATATGTTTAAAAAGACGTCAATATATAAAATATTGGTGAGTTTTTAGTTTCATAACAGCAACATTTTCACAACCATCGACTCTACTCACTTTACCGTATAATTACTTTCCCATTAAGTAATTATACTAGGATCTTGTCGATCGATGTTCCGTTTTTACAACATGTGCGAAACCTGCACAACTTGT
Organism: Ambrosia trifida; assembly: GCA_028751855.1. Taxonomy (NCBI): domain Eukaryota; kingdom Viridiplantae; phylum Streptophyta; class Magnoliopsida; order Asterales; family Asteraceae; genus Ambrosia; species Ambrosia trifida. The sequence goes on from CM054122.1 coordinate 151,401,758, forward strand.
GGCCTTTGTAAGGAGTAGCTAGCTCCTACAAACTATAATGATGAGCAATCCCTTGAGCCCCATAACCAAACCAAGACCAAATATAATGCCTCGCTCCAAGTCGTTCCTCGGAACCCAACGACTTAATTTCAGAATACATGCACCCCAGGCATAACCTAATGCATAATCGACGCTATCGATTAGGGGTGGGCCTTGTCAGGCACCAATAGTACTATCCAAATATTCTTTCGGTTTCATTTACCCTGAATTAATGATTACGGAAGAGAGGACTCAACCCCGAGTGGCGATCACTGCTCAAGTACTCATCATACCACTTATCACATTTTATCCTTTGAAAACCTTTTCAACATGTGACAATATTTGACCAACATATCTTTCCCCCAGTTAAAACAGTAAAATGGGGCCGTGAAACTCACCTGAACACTGTCTGGCTCACTAGGTAGATAGCATAGAGGGCCTCGCACCTACAAACGTCCTGGACGTATGAGTCATTATTCCTATAGTGCATGTGCCTTGGCAAGTTGTACACCCAACTCCCGACCACAAGTTATTCCAAATCCCGTTTAATTAAGCGCGTATCCTAGGTTTCGTTGGCGTTACATTACCCTTTGTGTTACAAGTTATATATTACTCTTGTTAATATTTCCTTAACTTGTATTTTATTATCATCGACTCGACTTCACTTAACATATAATTATTTTCCCATTTAAATAATTATACTTAAGATCGCATCGCTCGATATAATATATATATTTCAACATTCGACCCGACTCACCTTGTCACACATTTGTTTTCCCATTTAAACAAATATGCTAAGATCTTGTCGTTCGATTGTATATCCTTAACACCCGATTCAACTCACCATACCGTATATTTATTTTCCCATTCAAATAAATATACTAGGTTCTTGTTGGTACGGCATACACATATATATATCCTTGTCTACTCGTCTCGTTTTCCTTCCCGCATATCTACTTTCCCATTAAGTAGGTATACTAGAATTTTGCCGAGACGAGCGTACATACATATAAATGTGTAATTTTTCTTGTTAAGTATATACGTTTGTTTTAACGTCTTATTTGTTTATGTCATGTGTTTTCTCCCACGAATAATTCTCTTAACACTTAGGAAAGTGTTTATTAGTTTTCACCCAATGTATATATATATATTTCACTTCTTCAAATATATATATTTCTCATCTTGCCGTAATGGCATTTTTCTCATGATTTGTCCGTGTACGGTTCGTTAACGCGTCTTAGTTCGATATCTTAACTCGATTAGCTAATTCTTCCAAGTCTTTCCCAACATGTGCTTTATAGAAATATTATCCACATTTCTAACCCATGTTACTTGGAAGGTTTGTATTTTAGCCCAACTTGTTAACTTAGATACAAAAATGCTTCCAATACTTTTATATTCCCATTTATATAAAAGTATTCATTTTTGTATAAGTTTCTCAAGTTTGATTAACATTTTTATAAAATCTCTATTTTATAAAAATCCTTATTTTAAAACCCTTTGTATTTTTATAACTTTCAAAAATACACTTTTATACAAAATACCCAAGTATTTCTACTAGTATTTACAAAAATCATCCTTAGACTTTATTACTTACATTTTTGACACCGAACTTTCCATACTTGTATTTTTGGACTAATAGTTTCTAAAATATCCATTTTAGTCCTCTAACTTTCAAAGTTACAACTTTAGTCCCTTAACTTCCATAAGTTGCATTTTTCCACTCTAACTTCCAAAGTTAACATTTTTCACTCAAAATAGTAAACTTTGAAGATTCAACTTTTTATTGGTAAGTTATTTTTGTATCAAAACACTTATGTTAGTCTTGTATTTCATGTGGAAGACTACTTATGTGTGTGTTTTATGTATTTGTCCATTTTAACAAAACATCATTCATCTAAGTAAGCTAACTTAGATTTTCCATCTTCTTCATTTATGAACTTCTAATATGTTTTACCACATATTATAACTTAGATGATCATAATAAGATGATTTAAAGTTACCTTTAACATATTCAAGTTCATCCCAAAATCTTAACCAAAACATCATCCTACTTAGCTTTAAATGTAAACTTTACATATTTTCAAGATTATATCTCCATCATCATCAAATCCATGATTTATTTCCATATCTTTAATCATCCATTTTACATATGTAAAACCTATTAAAGATTATGTTCAAACCTCTTTTTAAACCCTTCATGTACAACTTGCTACTAAGAACACATACATGAATAATAATAATCAAAAACAAGATTAAGAATGCTTACTACTAGCACAAGGCTAGGGAAGACAAACACCTTGGATTTGAGAGGGGTTTAGTGTGTTCTTCCAAGTGGTTTAGCTCCAAGCTCTTGAAACACACAATAGGGGTTTGGATGATGGATTGTTTTAAGTGTTTTGGAGATGTAGAAACTTGAAAGGATGATGTGTGTGTGTGTGTGAAAATTTACGGCCCAAGAGGAGGAAAAGAAAGGAAGAAAGCTTGAATGTGTAAGTATCTAACACATGTTTATATAATGCTATCACATGTAATCTTCCATGGATCTTGTAAGATTTACTTGAAGATTGTATGTGTACTTAGGTGATCTTGGGTGGATATGAAGTGTGTGTGTATGTATATAGCCGTATGTATGTATGTGTAGATAGGAGGTTGCTTGCAAATCTTTCTAAAGGGTTGTAATCTTATCATGATCTTGCATTAGATCTTTTATACAAGCATGTGTACTAGTGTAATAATAAGATTTATCCTTGTCTTGGATTACTTGGCCATAGGGCCGATTTATTTCTTACACAAAAGCAAGTCTATTGCATGCTTTGTACCTTGTGAAATCTTACACATTATCATGATTATTATCCCATGCATGCTTATTAGATTAGTAGGTTATCATTACAACAACTTGCAAGATGGTTACAAGGCCATTTAGGCCGGCCCTTGGTGGGTCTAGGTGGGGTCCACCACTTCAAATATTTATCCAATATTTGTTATGTTTAATCCCCCGTCGTTCGGGTGCCGTTCGGGTATTTTTTGGGTTTTAATTGCGCGTTATTCGGACATTAAAAATACCTTTAATAACCCTTAAATATAGTCTAATTTAAGCGTTGATCAGTTATTTAGGCTTTTGCCGGGTGAAATTATGAGTTATACGCGTATCGGGTGCGGTACGCGCATTTTATTCGTTACCGGGAGATTTGTACAAGACGTTTTCATTTATGGTTTTGGAGTTCCAAAACTCATTATATCTTATGAAAATACCCTTTATTTTATATCCTGGGTGTCCGGGATCCGTTTCGTTTATTTAATTATTACCGGGTAATTGCCAACGTCCATACCGGATAGCTTATTCGCACATGATCCAATCATGTTTTACCATTAAACGTATGCATTCCTATGCACTATTTGGAAATTGCTATCTCCTAAGGCCTTAATAATTTAATCACACATAATTGCATTTAATTACGTTAATCATATACTAATTAATCTGTACGGAATTACCTTATTTTTGCCGGTTGTTACATTCTCCCCCCGTTAAGAGAATTCCGTCCCGGAATTCAATTCAAGTTACCCATCACAATAGTATCCTTGAACCGGGCGGGGTGTTTGCGCTTCATGAGATCTCATCTTTCCTAGTGAGCCCAGATTCATGCTCGGTTCACGCTTAGTGCTCTATCAAACACAGTGTCATAGTTCAACTACGACTAAGCTCTTGGTCATCCCACCTTGACATATCTATCGGTTTTCCCGAAATCGTAGAGCTTATTGTCAACCGGACTTCCGCCGGTCGAGGAATTGACCAAAACTTCCTCAGGCCAGTCTTGCGGGATTCATTAAGAGTCCCATTGAGCTCTTGCGACAATTCAAGCTTATTCATCACGAGGCTAATTTTGATCGATAACTCCGTACCACCGAAGTATTAGGAACTTGGCCTACTACAAACTCTAAGCTTATTGACACCTCTTCGGAGTATGGCTCTCAGTGAAAACCTATTATTAGACCGAAGTTCTTAAGGCCTACGCCTTGTCTGTATGACTTCTTAATAGGTTTGCATCTCATCCAAACAGTCTTTAATCTGCAAGATCTACTGGCCATCTCTCGAATAACCTAAACCAGGTTATGTATCTATCTCCATCTGTCAATCGACGCACTTGGAGATTCACACATATGCCCTCCAAGGGCTTTGAGTAGTACACCCCGAACACTGGGATGCTAATTCCTATCACATAGGAAATTTTGGTGATGAAGCTCATGAGTTTGATCTACCACGAACGTCAATCGTGTCATCACGGAACAATTCCGCCAAGTACATTCAATTTGTCCGAGAATGACAAGCCATACTCGTCTCAAATCGAGTATCCCATGCTTGTGTACAAAGTTTGTCGATCTTGAGGTAGAGTGACCACTACAATTCGATATAAAGTAAGTTGGCAATTCGGTGTCTAGCCACGACTCTCTCCGAGAGTATAGGTAACTGTCCGTATGCCTCATCTCGAAGTCACAGATGAGTACGAAATGAGAGGGCTCCAAGCAACAATCAATCATCACTTGGGTCACATCTGACCCCGGGACACCTCGGGTGTCATGGTGATGTCAAACAGGTGATCTTACCGCACCACATAAAAGTCCCCTTGGAAACCTCGTCGGGTATCCCATTTTATTTATCCTTCGGCTCGACTCACTTTACCGCATATTTACCTCCCCATTAAGATAAATATACTAGGTTCTTGTCGACCGAACAATCACATTCAGAATGGGACTTTATTTCCGTAGAATCCTCTGGGTATTGAATTGTTGCTTTCCTCCTGAGCAATTGTGGTTAATGGTACTAGGACGCTTAGTATGGACTGATGGAGGTCGAAAGTTTTTGCGTCGCTTTCACCCCCCAGTCCCCTTACATTAAGCAGTGTATACATCGCGCCCGGGCCGTACAATTCCACAATCCTCGAGTAGAACGAGTCGACTCATCACCAACGACAAGATGCTTCCAGCACATGGGTCTATACCGAAAAGAGTTATATGAAACATCATAAATTGTTGTCGTAATGAACAGCGTATAAGGTTTATTATGACATATCAACACGTTGGCCCCCATTGCGACAAGTATACAGAACACCAGTAGCTACCCAAACCATGGGTATCCAGTACCAGTTCTGTTATATGTGCTTCATGGGCACTAGTGTTCTATCGTCAATAGTAACCTAGTGAATCAATTCCGAATAATACAGGCCACATGCTCTTACATTGACCTTCAGATCTTATGCAGAGGTCTGAGTGAAAGGAGTCCTGAAACCAAAACCCTCATTCATCGAAGGTTCCATCCTTTCGGAATCTTTTCATGTAAATGGTGAAATCGGGTCATAGATGCATGCATTTAGCATAGATTTCACATTTGGCTTGACGGCTTCATGCGCTCAAGTCGTTACTTAAACAAGCGAGCGACTGATATCGCACCACAGGTAATAGTCCTGAGCCTTCCCATAAGGCATCCCATTCAATGCCTCAGTAGTCACACATATGGGCGGAATATATGTAAGCCTTCAAGCTCGTTCTGATTAGTCCGGTGCCATACGCCCTGACCTGGCAGCTCACATTACTATGGTGTCTCTAACAGCGTCTATCAAGGATAAGGGGTTTTGCTCTAGTGTGAGCAATGCTACTTAAAGATGACTGGGAACACCACTATCGACTCAAGGTCGAAATTGTATTCCATTGTTCCAAGAATCTACGCCACGACACCAAGGTAGGATAAACCTTCCATCAAAGGAATAACAACATTAATCGATGGGTCGAGACGATCAACCATCTCAACCCAGTAGTGTGGCACCTTTAAAGAGTAGATAATGCTGCACGCCCTTCTGGATTCAGGGTTCATAAAACCTCTTAATCATGTACCAGGGACTTCACCAATGCATGCCCATGGATGGGTCCACGACGGTATTCCCATAACCATCAGCATGGTACGTATGACTCCAAATGAATCCACTGGTGTGAGCAATAAATGATTTGAACCTTTCAACTCTTGCTAGCCCCAAGGGTATAGATCATAATATCGCTCATAAATTCTCGATACCTCCAGGTTCGAGACGTATTCGTAAATCCCTTATCACAAAGGCAAGTCTCGCCTTGTCACGTGTAGATCACAGGGTTTCTCCCCGACATCGATTTGCATAACCGATCGCTGGGCGACCAAATTGCACGTAACAGGTTAGTGCTGGACATAGCGTCACTGGTGCCTCGGATTCCGAAGATGTGCCGCTCACGAAATGCGTGAGCATATACAGGAGTCGGCACATGACTTGGTCACCTACTCAGACGATCACGAGATTCAGACTTTAGGGGTATACACCCGTAATCACTAAGGCTAGAGTGTCTAAGCACGACTGTTAGAAGGTCCGTTGGACACCTGAAATCCTACATAATCAATGTCGGCACTACACAATCAAACAAATAGAACAATGACGGCACGAGGGGTTTAGGCGATGTCTCCATTCCGAGAGAAACAAGAGCGATGCAAACGACAAATCATCACGTCATCGAGGTAATCCAACAGCTGTAGCAATACGCCCTCTGAGCAACACGATAGTAGAAACAACATGGCAATGTCAGCAACATATTCACGAAGCACATCAACTAGGGAACACCGCCCGGGAGTGACACGAAAACCGAGAAGCATGACGACAAGGCAACACTGCAACAGGAACCGCATGACACAGAGGAACACGACGGCCATGCTATACTACTGCAGGAGCAGTAAACAACAGAAATGCATCACCAGCAATGTAGCGCAACCACATGAATACGCAATCAGCTATTATAATGTAATAACGAGCATGCACTATGGCTGGGGGTAACACGGCAGCATGAGTGCATGCGACAATATGACGCTCAATATGGAAGATCCACAGTCCACATCAACAGAAAATTCCGTTCTGCTGAGCACGCATCCCCGTGCGTCTCAGATCCCTTGTGGAGGTGGGATTTGCATCCGTACCTTCAGCCTCGGACCTATCCTCCATAGGCTCAATGGTAGGACTTGGTTAGATTGGCTGGCGCATCAGTCGTCATAACATAAATGGGAATGACGGGTTCCACATAATTTAGCTGACTTCTTAAGCCGTTATTGTTCATGGAGAGAACGATCAGAGGCTTGTTATGAGTCACTCAACCAATGGCAACAGAAACATCGACAGTTTCCACTGAGGCCTGAGAACCATTGACAATGTTAGGCTTCCTAAGAGCCCAAGGAATGATAACTAGTAGTTCAATGAAAGCCTCAAAGAGAATGGAATTAATATCAACAAACTCCACAAAGACACATAGATGGTCATAGCGGCCTGGAAAGGGTCGTAGAGACGTCTTCGTTAATATCATTCACTTCTGCAGGAGCCTTAAGTATATCAACAACGTCAACCCGAGCAGAGCCATAGAACAACATCATCAAGCCCAACATGAACTGTACAGACAACGACAACAATGAACTCAACAACAAATAAAGACACGATGATATCAAGCTCGATAAGTGCTATCGAACCACTGACAACAACCGACTCAGCGAGAGCTACACACTTAATAGCGTCAACAGGACTTGCTTGAGCCATAGGATAATAATAGGAGCAACAACGTCAGGCTCGACCGGAGCCTTAGACTCGTCGTAGCTATTATATGTGTGGTGACTGGTATCCATAGGACCTGGAAACCAACCTACAACTTTCCTGATAACAAGGATAGTGGTCACAACGAGCATAGCAAGTAGCGGTAGAAGATTCACGATTTATCGATACACCACGATAAAAGGAAAACGATACCGACTCTGGCAAACCAGCCGAGTCATTCTTCTCATTAGGGTCTCCTTACATGCTATCTAGCACCGATAGTAATTAGCTGGAATGCCTCTCTGCCACTCAAGCGAGGCCGGTGGACTTTCTTCCTGATAGGCCACGCCGTGAGAGTATCGAAATACGGCAAGAGATTAGACAGGTCACCGTGTCCACAACGAATGGACCTTGCAACCTTAGTTTATAAATCACCGTAACGAGGGGACGCAACGTCTCAATAACTTCGGGGATTGACAAAACACTTTCCATCAATCGTCGACCAATAAATAACTAGTCTCGTTACCGCGACGACGGTGATGGACACTCAACATTGCAACAAGAGCAATGGAATTGTCGTCCCATGGGTAAATTTAGTTTAACAGAATAACGTGACCACATTTAGTAGTCCGTCACTTGGCTTTCAAGGGGGGATTTTAATGTCAGTAAAAAGCGTCTTGTAACATTCTGATAATCACAGAACCCTCTTACGATTACAGTTCCCAAAGTGTGGTTCCACTTTCTAGGATTTATGACGGATTCAGGCACAGTACATGTAACGAGCCTACTCTGACGTTCCTCGACTGAAGCGAGACCACCAACAATCCTTGAAAAACGAACAAGAGGTAGATAGAGGAATCTTATGATAACCTTTGCACCTCAGGAAGGTAGTATGACATAAGTACCAACATGCCGAGTCCATCACCATTCATCTTCCGAACATGATCCAGCGCTATTGCAAAGGTTGTTAATCCATACTTGAATACTCAATACACCGAGTAGTGGCTTCCCACGAGTTAATCGTATGCACTTCCGAGTGAGTCCATTGTCAAACGCCTACTGGGGCTTGCTGTTCTACTGCACGCCGTCATCTTATCACTGGCAAACCATGTCGCAGTCATGATTAGTGGTCGAAATTCTGACATCATCAAATTTTAGCAAAGCACTATGACTCGCGGATGTGTGAGGCGACATGCCGATTTCACTGTCCGTCCATGACTGCCTGGAAGCAACCAATACTGTTGATTCAGCCGAGGCTATCGAGCCTTCAGAATAACGATGATCAAGCTTCCCAATCCCGTAACTTCGATTCTGTCTTCCTACTGGAGAAGAAAAATATCCAACCCTTGAAGACAACCTGGGCATGCGTTAGGTCGAACATGACTTATTCACCATGATAACACCGCAGCACACGGCCACGAGTCTCATATTTAATCCACGCAGGGTCCCGTTCTCTAGACGCACTAGTCTAGCAGGGACGCACCCTAAGTCTTCACTGGGTTCCAAGTTTAGCATTCCTCGCATCGTTCCAGGCATTTAACTCCTATGCAAGGAAGTTTTCGTCTCCCGTCTCTATCCGATGCGAAGATTTACGTCAGATTGCTCAAATGAGTAGACGTTCGAGCTCTTCCGTGCTCGTACCTTAAAGGTGATGTCGAAGAAAGCTCATTGTAACACCCCAACCGATGGCGGAAACATCGGGATGTCACGTATTGATGATTGTTCAGTAGCTCATGGTGAATAATAAATTTCATTAAATGATTTAAATAAATTACATACAATTGTTCTACAAGAATTCGTACATCAAATTGAATAAAACTATGCACAGATCTTCAAGCATTAATTCAAATCTTCAAGCAAGTAGAACCTGAAACATGTCAAGTTGAAAATATTTTGGGTCAACAAAAGTTGGTGAGAATTACATAGGTTTTGATAATCGAATAAAATTGTTGTGCAATTCATGTGTCATGGCAATCTAGTCCATATGCGAAAACATACTAGAAGTAAATCGAGTGCATAATCAACCTTGTGACTGTTGTATTGTGGTACATCCCATACGCTCATGGTTCACTCGTTTATATTGCAGTAACAAACACCCACGTAACCTTTGTAGGAGGCACGTATCCGGGTGGGATTGTCAGTCCAATAGATCTATCAATGTATACTGTTTGGCTGATGAATGTTTATGCTAGAATTGTGCTTACCCTAGTCATGCTCAAGACATAATGCAACATAGAAATACACATAGACACATTGATGATTGAATTGCATAAATATTGTTGTAACATGTTTCACCCCAAAAATGGTGATAAATAGAAAAAGGGGCTATGTAAAACTCACCTTAGCAAAATGTTATGTCTCGTAAAAAAAATAGAATAATGTGTTGTGAATGTATGCGAGGCGAATCCCAAAGACTCAACAACGTAGCTAGTCCAAATTGAAGAAAACGAAAAAGAAAGAATATCAAGCTTCCAATTCGCCAATTACAAGAGCTTATAATCAAAGCTTCAATTGTAGAAGTAATAGACTATAGAAGAAAGGTATGAGGGAAAGTTTAATCGGATTGAAACAATTAGAGGTGCAAAGTATAATGGGTCATAGGTGGGTTTTTATACTAGTTTTGGATTCAATTAGCCATTAAAATTGGTCAACACCATAAAGTAAGGTTTTATGATGAATTGACTATTTGACTAAGACTTTGACTGTTTGACTAAGACTTTGACTAGGACTTTGACTATTTGACTCAAGGCTTTATTTAAAAAAAAATCTTGTATGTGAAAAAAAAAGAATTTAGAATCATATTATTATTATTATTTATATACATTTATGTATGTATATAAGTTGTGAGTTAGGATAAATAAAGACTTAGGCACATTTGTATAATATTAATGATAAAGGTGTAATAAAAAATATATATATATATATATATATATAAGGGCTTTTTATGTATTAACATTTTGGGGAAAATTTTGCGATGTTACAGTCTCCCCTACTTTTGGAAACTTCGTCCCGAAGTTTATTGAAAACACAGGGTTGAAAGTGATTGGGTAGAAATTAGGACAAGGGTGGTTTGGGAAGTTTCGAGTTAAGGCCTGACATAAATTTATAGGTAACAGAATAAAATGTTTCGAATAATTTGGGTAAGAGTTTTGATATGTGTGAGTTTTAAGGGTTGGATTTGGTTCATCTGAAATAGCAAGGAGAATAAGAATCTTAAGTTTTAGGACTCCTAAAAGAAATGCATGAGTTGATTGACTATAGAAAGACTAAATGAACTACCAGGTAACTAGAGTTTATAATTGGTTATTTACTGAAAACCTTGATAGAATTTCACACTACCTTAACGTACCTGTAAATTCATGATTACGTTCCGGACCGCAATCACCAATTTACCTTACATTAAAGTTTTGCGTCCTTCTATATCTCCACCGATTGTTGAGCAGGTCCGATAGCCTCCACCAGTCGTGGAGTAGGTTATAGGGCCTCTCCCGACTGTTGAAAAGGCATAATGACCTCTACCAATCGTTGAGTAGGTTCGATAGCCTCCACCAGTCGTGGAGCAGGTTGTAGGGCCTCTCTCGACTGTTGAAAAGGCATGATGACCTCTATTAAGTGCAGCATTTATTATACACATAGGTTGCAAATTGATAACATGTTTATGCAAGCAAGTATAACAAGCACAGTATATGAGTTGTAGTTGTATAGATTTATATAATTAGTTCACATTCAAACAATCATGCACCATGTAACAACTCTCAGACAAATATTTTATTACTTGAATCAAATAGCGTCAATACATAGAATAAAAGCAACCAATAGTCAAATGGTGAGACTTGCGGTTAGGTAGCTGGAGGATCTTGATCTCTGTTTAGTTTAGGGCATCGGTTACGGAAGTGATTTGGGTAATGAATGTTCAATAAGATATGGGTTGAATGAAGGACAATGAGGTAATATAAGGAATGTAATCATTTATTCATTTAATTAAAACGAATAAACGAAAACATTGACTTATCAAGGATTCTAAATTCTAATAACATATGAAGACATGCTTTAGCCTATAAGTGAACACTCATCCCGAGAATTCCCAGGTAGGCATCCGGGTCCCTCGTCTGATTGGGATATATGCGCAATGCCAGCCTAGACAGAAGACTCAGAATACAGGCGTTCACCCTTCCAGATTGCACGTGTTCGTTATTAAAACCTAGAACTTCGACGAGATCTCAAGGTGGTTCAGGCTAAACCTGAGGATTTTGTCCTATTAGTCTAAGAGTGGATCCAGTGATGGAGAGCAACCTTCTCGTAGGGATTAATGTAGGGATAAGAAGTAGGAGGGAGATAGAGAATAGCAAGTAAAAGAAGCAAGTACGGGTTAAATCCTATGGTTATAGACTAGATTATTTTTCTAATAACCTAATTCCCTATAACCATGGCTCTGATACCAATCTGTAACACCCCAACCGATGGCGGAAACATCGGGATGTCACGTATTGATGATTGTTCAGTAGCTCATGGTGAATAATAAATTTCATTAAATGATTTAAATAAATTACATACAATTGTTCTACAAGAATTCGTACATCAAATTGAATAAAACTATGCACAGATCTTCAAGCATTAATTCAAATCTTCAAGCAAGTAGAACCTGAAACATGTCAAGTTGAAAATATTTTGGGTCAACAAAAGTTGGTGAGAATTACATAGGTTTTGATAATCGAATAAAATTGTTGTGCAATTCATGTGTCATGGCAATCTAGTCCATATGCGAAAACATACTAGAAGTAAATCGAGTGCATAATCAACCTTGTGACTGTTGTATTGTGGTACATCCCATACGCTCATGGTTCACTCGTTTATATTGCAGTAACAAACACCCACGTAACCTTTGTAGGAGGCACGTATCCGGGTGGGATTGTCAGTCCAATAGATCTATCAATGTATACTGTTTGGCTGATGAATGTTTATGCTAGAATTGTGCTTACCCTAGTCATGCTCAAGACATAATGCAACATAGAAATACACATAGACACATTGATGATTGAATTGCATAAATATTGTTGTAACATGTTTCACCCCAAAAATGGTGATAAATAGAAAAAGGGGCTATGTAAAACTCACCTTAGCAAAATGTTATGTCTCGTAAAAAAAATAGAATAATGTGTTGTGAATGTATGCGAGGCGAATCCCAAAGACTCAACAACGTAGCTAGTCCAAATTGAAGAAAACGAAAAAGAAAGAATATCAAGCTTCCAATTCGCCAATTACAAGAGCTTATAATCAAAGCTTCAATTGTAGAAGTAATAGACTATAGAAGAAAGGTATGAGGGAAAGTTTAATCGGATTGAAACAATTAGAGGTGCAAAGTATAATGGGTCATAGGTGGGTTTTTATACTAGTTTTGGATTCAATTAGCCATTAAAATTGGTCAACACCATAAAGTAAGGTTTTATGATGAATTGACTATTTGACTAAGACTTTGACTGTTTGACTAAGACTTTGACTAGGACTTTGACTATTTGACTCAAGGCTTTATTTAAAAAAAAATCTTGTATGTGAAAAAAAAAGAATTTAGAATCATATTATTATTATTATTTATATACATTTATGTATGTATATAAGTTGTGAGTTAGGATAAATAAAGACTTAGGCACATTTGTATAATATTAATGATAAAGGTGTAATAAAAAATATATATATATATATATATATAAGGGCTTTTTATGTATTAACATTTTGGGGAAAATTTTGCGATGTTACACTCATTAGGTTTGCTAGGATCGAGATCAAGGAACATCGGCGAGACCTCTCATTTAACCCATTGGCCAATCAAAACTAAGGCTGAATCTAAGGAACAAGAACAACTAAGACAAGGAGTGATCACCAATCCCGGCCCTAGCGCCCACCAAGGTTACCGTGCACCCCAAACTATTATCACGTGTGCACCCGTAATGATAGTTTGTGTTGCCAGGTAATCTTGTTGCCCGCTAGTTCCGAGCTTCCTGATCCAAAACCGAGATTTCATACAACAAAAGACTTGATCTAGTTTCGCCTCCAAATCATAAACAACGTGGCGACATCCATTAACGCGATAGAGGTTAGTCCTTCCGATCATCCCGTCTACAGGCAAGCAGGTAGGCTCCTCGTAGACCACAGTATCCTTCCTCTTGGTTGGTACCGGTGATCGATGCAAGAGCGCGGACTATTGTGAAGCGTGACACAACAACCTTACTGGCAAAATATCCGTACTACGTATATGTATTAACTTAATCTTAGAAAATCGGATTCCTGCTATAAGCATCTTATCCGCATTTTCTAATACTTCATATATTGACACACATGGCTAGTCGGTCGGAATTTCCCCTTGTACAATCCATGTACAATCTTCTTTCTTTTCTGAAAATATTTCGTTGTGTTTTATTTTTGAAAACTTCATCTTCGAGCCAAAACCGGTTATAGTCTAGATTTTTCAAAAATGCTAGTTCGCTACAACCTTGGCTCTGATACCACTTCTGTCACACCACGCCAATGGCGGAAACACGTGGCGCAACGCTCGAAAGTATATCAAAGTCAAGATTAACACAAACTATATTTAATTAGAAAAGATCAATTTATTAGAATGTCGGAAATGGGTATCTCGTTACAGTATTGCACCAGGCATTATTTAAAACGATGAACATTAAGTTTTCAATATGGGAATTTCCGTTTATGTCCCAACCCGAAGGTAACAGTGAATGAAATCCCGACCAGTATCCGACATCCCGAATTCCACCGCACTAGCCCCATATCTATTCAGCGCTTAGTTACCTGAAAGATATGTTTAAAAAGACGTCAATATATAAAATATTGGTGAGTTCACAGGTTTTAGTTTCATAACAGCAACATTTTCACAACCATCGACTCGACTCACTTTACCGTATAATTACTTTCCCATTAAGTAATTATACTAGGATCTTGTCGATCGATGTTCCGTTTTTACAACATGTGCGAAACCTGCACAACTTGTGGCCTTTGTAAGGAGTAGCTAGCTCCTACAAACTATAATGATGAGCAATCCCTTGAGCCCCATAACCAAACCAAGACCAAATATAATGCCCCGCTCCAAGTCGTTCCTCGGAACCCAACGACTTAATTTCAGAATACATGCACCCCAGGCATAACCTAATGCATAATCGACGCTATCGATTAGGGGTGGGCCTTGTCAGGCACCAATAGTACTATCCAAATATTCTTTCGGTTTCATTTACCCTGAATTAATGATTACGGAAGAGAGGACTCAACCCCGAGTGGCGATCACTGCTCAAGTACTCATCATACCACTTATCACATTTTATCCTTTGAAAACCTTTTCAACATGTGACAATATTTGACCAACATATCTTTCCCCCAGTTAAAACAGTAAAATGGGGCCATGAAACTCACCTGAACACTGTCTGGCTCACTAGGTAGATAGCATAGAGGGCCTCGCACCTACAAACGTCCTGGACGTATGAGTCACTATTCCTATAGTGCATGTGCCTTGGCAAGTTGTACACCCAACTCCCGACCACAAGTTATTCCAAATCCCGTTTAATTAAGCGCGTATCCTAGGTTTCGTTGGCGTTACATTACCCTTTGTGTTACAAGTTATATATTACTCTTGTTAATATTTCCTTAACTTGTATTTTATTATCATCGACTCGACTTCACTTAACATATAATTATTTTCCCATTTAAATAATTATACTTAAGATCGCATCGCTCGATATAATATATATATTTCAACATTCGACCCGACTCACCTTGTCACACATTTGTTTTCCCATTTAAACAAATATGCTAAGATCTTGTCGTTCGATTGTATATCCTTAACACCCGATTCAACTCACCATACCATATATTTATTTTCCCATTCAAATAAATATACTAGGTTCTTGTTGGTACGGCATACACATATATATATCCTTGTCTACTCGTCTCGTTTTCCTTCCCGCATATCTACTTTCCCATTAAGTAGGTATACTAGAATTTTGCCGAGACGAGCGTACATACATATAAATGTGTAATTTTTCTTGTTAAGTATATACGTTTGTTTTAACGTCTTATTTGTTTATGTCATGTGTTTTCTCCCACGAATAATTCTCTTAACACTTAGGAAAGTGTTTATTAGTTTTCACCCAATGTATATATATATATTTCACTTCTTCAAATATATATATTTCTCATCTTGCCGTAATGGCATTTTTCTCATGATTTGTCCGTGTACGGTTCGTTAACGCGTCTTAGTTCGATATCTTAACTCGATTAGCTAATTCTTCCAAGTCTTTCCCAACATGTGCTTTATAGAAATATTATCCACATTTCTAACCCATGTTACTTGGAAGGTTTGTATTTTAGCCCAACTTGTTAACTTAGATACAAAAATGCTTCCAATACTTTTATATTCCCATTTATATAAAAGTATTCATTTTTGTATAAGTTTCTCAAGTTTGATTAACATTTTTATAAAATCTCTATTTTATAAAAATCCTTATTTTAAAACCCTTTGTATTTTTATAACTTTCAAAAATACACTTTTATACAAAATACCCAAGTATTTCTACTAGTATTTACAAAAATCATCCTTAGACTTTATTACTTACATTTTTGACACCGAACTTTCCATACTTGTATTTTTGGACTAATAGTTTCTAAAATATCCATTTTAGTCCTCTAACTTTCAAAGTTACAACTTTAGTCCCTTAACTTCCATAAGTTGCATTTTTCCACTCTAACTTCCAAAGTTAACATTTTTCACTCAAAATAGTAAACTTTGAAGATTCAACTTTTTATTGGTAAGTTATTTTTGTATCAAAACACTTATGTTAGTCTTGTATTTCATGTGGAAGACTACTTATGTGTGTGTTTTATGTATTTGTCCATTTTAACAAAATATCATTCATCTAAGTAAGCTAACTTAGATTTTCCATCTTCTTCATTTATGAACTTCTAATATGTTTTACCACATATTATAACTTAGATGATCATAATAAGATGATTTAAAGTTACCTTTAACATATTCAAGTTCATCCCAAAATCTTAACCAAAACATCATCCTACTTAGCTTTAAATGTAAACTTTACATATTTTCAAGATTATATCTCCATCATCATCAAATCCATGATTTATTTCCATATCTTTAATCATCCATTTTACATATGTAAAACCTATTAAAGATTATGTTCAAACCTCTTTTTAAACCCTTCATGTACAACTTGCTACTAAGAACACATACATGAATAATAATAATCAAAAACAAGATTAAGAATGCTTACTACTAGCACAAGGCTAGGGAAGACAAACACCTTGGATTTGAGAGGGGTTTAGTGTGTTCTTCCAAGTGGTTTAGCTCCAAGCTCTTGAAACACACAATAGGGGTTTGGATGATGGATTGTTTTAAGTGTTTTGGAGATGTAGAAACTTGAAAGGATGATGTGTGTGTGTGTGTGAAAATTTACGGCCCAAGAGGAGGAAAAGAAAGGAAGAAAGCTTGAATGTGTAAGTATCTAACACATGTTTATATAATGCTATCACATGTAATCTTCCATGGATCTTGTAAGATTTACTTGAAGATTGTATGTGTACTTAGGTGATCTTGGGTGGATATGAAGTGTGTGTGTATGTATATAGCCGTATGTATGTATGTGTAGATAGGAGGTTGCTTGCAAATCTTTCTAAAGGGTTGTAATCTTATCATGATCTTGCATTAGATCTTTTATACAAGCATGTGTACTAGTGTAATAATAAGATTTATCCTTGTCTTGGATTACTTGGCCATAGGGCCGATTTATTTCTTACACAAAAGCAAGTCTATTGCATGCTTTGTACCTTGTGAAATCTTACACATTATCATGATTATTATCCCATGCATGCTTATTAGATTAGTAGGTTATCATTACAACAACTTGCAAGATGGTTACAAGGCCATTTAGGCCGGCCCTTGGTGGGTCTAGGTGGGGTCCACCACTTCAAATATTTATCCAATATTTGTTATGTTTAATCCCCCGTCGTTCGGGTGCCGTTCGGGTATTTTTCGGGTTTTAATTGCGCGTTATTCGGACATTAAAAATACCTTTAATAACCCTTAAATATAGTCTAATTTAAGCGTTGATTAGTTATTTAGGCTTTTGCCGGGTGAAATTATGAGTTATACGCGTATCGGGTGCGGTACGCGCATTTTATTCGTTACCGGGAGATTTGTACAAGACGTTTTCATTTATGGTTTTGGAGTTCCAAAACTCATTATATCTTATGAAAATACCCTTTATTTTATATCCTGGGTGTCCGGGATCCGTTTCGTTTATTTAATTATTACCGGGTAATTGCCAACGTCCATACCGGATAGCTTATTCGCACATGATCCAATCATGTTTTACCATTAAACGTATGCATTCCTATGCACTATTTGGAAATTGCTATCTCCTAAGGCCTTGATAATTTAATCACACATAATTGCATTTAATTACGTTAATCATATACTAATTAATCTGTACGGAATTACCTTATTTTTGCCGGTTGTTACATTGGTTGTATCTTTCTAAGATGCGGGAACCGGGTGACTTGAGGTTCGAGCTCGGGGCACGCCTTGAGGACCATGTAGAGCAATTTATCATTTCGGGTGCACACGAAATCATAAGTTGAAATGCATGGAAGAATTGGTGAATCTCGTGTTGGGATTAATGGTCACGTTCGAACCCGATCCTAGGCTTTTCATATTCTCTTGGTTTAGCGTTGGTGATGGGTCTGAGTATTTGTTTCTTGTTCCCTCTCAGAAGATGTCAGGACGCACTGGAGGACACACTGGAGGACGCACTGGGGGACGACGTGGAGGCCACACTGGTGGGGGTAGAGGTGGTGGTAACATCACCTTGACGTATGATGAGCTTAATGAGATGATGCAGCAACAGTTGGGCGTTGCATTAGCTGCTTTTCAGGCTGCCCAGCAGACTTTTATGGGTGCTACTGCTCCTCCGGTTCAGGCAGGTGTTGCCTATAAGCGGTTTAAGGATTGTCAGCCTCTCAGCTTCCAGGGTACGGAGGGAGCTGTGGAGTTGCTTCGGTGGTTGGAGAAGACTGAGTCGGTGTTTGCTTTATGTGAGACTCGAGCAGTGGATTGGGTGAAGTTTGCTTCGGGGACTTTTGTAGGAGCCGCCTTGACGTGGTGGAACTGCGTCACACAGACACTTGGTTTTGGGGAGGCCAACGACATGCCTTGGGCGGATTTTGTGCGTAGGTTGAAGGATGAGTACTGCCCGCGTGAGGAGATTAAGAGGTTGGAACAGGAATATGGGAATCTTAAGATGGTCGGTTCTGAGGTGGAGGAGTACACGATCAGGCACAACGAGCTAGCAGTGATGTGTCCAGGTTTGTCTACACCAGAGTATAGGAGGATAGAGCAGTATCTTGCGGGTTTGGTGCCAGAGATTGCGGGATTGGTGTCTGCTAGGGATCCTACTACTATATCAGAGGCTGTGCAGTCGTCTACTAAGATGACCAACTTGAAGATTTCTGAGGGTGTCTTGCCTCCTAGGGGCTCTTCTGTGAAGGCGCCGGCAGAGAACTAGAGGAAGTGGGAAAGCGTGGATAAGGGTTCATCGGGGGTTCAGCGACAACCGGCGGCGAAGAAGGCTGAAGCTTCTGGGTCAGCGTCAGATCAGAAACAAGGGGGCTATGCTGGGAAAAGCCCTAAGTGTGTGCGTTGTGGGTTTCATCACTATGGTACTTGTGAGAGTTTTCGCTGTGATCGTTGTCAGAGGACGGGGCATCTTGCCAAGGATTGTAGGGTCAACCTTTCCAGGACGACTCAGACTACTGCTATTACTACCCCTGCTCCACAGGGGAACCAGGGTTGCTTTCATTGTGGAGAAGCGGGGCACTTCAAGCGAAGCTGTCCCAAGTTGAATCAAGGGGGCACAGGGACTGCAGGGAAGGATGGAGACAATGAAAGCGGTGGCCGGTTTACTCGTGCTCATGCTTATGTGATCGGTGCTAGGGAGAACCAGGTGGACCCAGACACTGTTACCCGTACGTATTCTCTCTTATCTCTTGTTACGCCTTGGTTTTTCTTTTATCCGCATTGTTGTGCGTTCGTGTTTTCGGGTGTTTTCTTTGTGGTCTGGTCTCATTTTCTCATTCTTTGGGTCGATGAGGGTCCTTTGGGGATGCTACTTGGATGGTACCGGTGGGTTAGTTATACCGATCATAGTAGTCTCCAGTAGGCCTTCGATCGGGGGTCTCTTGTCTCATACTCACATTTGGGAAAGTGGTTTCCCGGTTATTACTGTCACGTTTGGTTTATGACCTTCACTTGTTGTATTTTGGGGAAACGATACTTGGGCACAGAGGTCGACACTCATCACTGTTGAAGCCGAAAGAATCTCGGGTCCCGGGAATTGGTGATCGGGCGGGAACGTGTTAGTTATCGTGCATTATATGTTGGTAATCATTATGTGGCTTGTCGGTATGTGAAAACGTGATTACATATGTTAAAATAGGGTTTAACGCGCCAAAAACACGAACACCTGGACTATAGGCGATTAGGCTAGTGTGTGATAGCCTAATCGCCATTATTATAGGCGAGTAGGATGTTATAGGGGCGAATAGGGGGCTATTCGCATGATGTTTCATGCGAGTAGCAGCCCTACTCGCCTATACTGCTGCGTACTCGCCTGAAATGCTTTGAACGATCAAAAACGCCTATAAATACCACCCTTGACCTCTAAAACATCATTTATTCAACCCTAGCCGTCCCATAACCTATCTCAACCCACAAACACCCTCTGGAACCTATTTTTACATCAAAACAACCATTTCCAAGCTTATTCCATCATCTCCTCTTGAATACAAGGTGTGTTCTTCAAACCCAAACCTTTAAATGATTATGTTTTACTCCCTAAAAGTCCAGACCTGACTTACAAATGTTTTTGTCTTTGAAAATCCATTTAATACCGTTTTTAAACAAACCCACACCTTTACATGTGTTATATGTGTTATATGTGATTAAAGATAGAATTTTTAGGATTGAATCATGGTTGTTTTTGTGTTATTATGATGTTTATGGCTATTACAAGTTAGTATGATGATGTCCTAGGAGTTTGAAGGGTTTTGGTTGTGTATTGTTGATACTTGATGTTTTGACCCATTTGAAGGATTTTGGATGATTAAGGATGATATGAGGTGTGTTGTTGATTGTATGATGTTAGGGTTTGCTCTAGGATGATGCTAGAACAGTAGGATGCTATCGGCTAACGTGGTTATGTGATTTAATCTGAATAATTGCTATTTAGGGCAAGTTCTTGCATGTTGATGTGATGTTTACATGCTAAGTTGCTATTTTGGGAAAACGCTCGCATTCGGAACTGTTAGAACGATGAAAACATAGGGGTTTTGCTTGAAATATGTTTGTTAATGTGTTAGGATGATTATTGGGTGTTTTTACATGTTTCGGATCTGATTTGGAGTGTTCGGCGCGCGAAATTGCACTACAGACCTGCAGAGGCGAGTAGGATCCTACTCGCATGAGGCTTCAGGCGAGTAGGCTCCTAAATGCCTGATGTTCAGGCGAATACAAGCCCTAATCGCCTATATATAGGCGAATAGAGGCCTATTCCCCTCAACAACTAGCATTTACAATCCTAAATGCCTATACTTAAGCATTTACAATCCTAAATGCCTATACATAAGGCATTTACAATCCTAAATGCCTATACATAAGGCATTTACAATCCTAAATGCCTATACTTAAGCATTTACAATCCTAAATGCTAGTTTGATTCCTAATCACGTATAATGCTGCTGTATGTATATTTTAACATCCCGGAACATGATTTAACGCCTAGGAACATGATAGGAACCCCGGGATACACCTAATGACTTTGTAACACGTGTTCGGACCTGTTTTTGCGTTAATCGGACATTATGCTAGACTAGGTGAACCGTTGCACGTATTAAGTGTTTAATTGCATTTGTGGCATGATGTCTTGTATTTATCTAACACGTGGAATGTCGGGTCACCAATGGGATGTTGAGTCTTGTCTTACGTAGTCTTGTTGTCGGTCAAACACGCTTTTCGGACACATAATGGTAATGGACTGGACTTAGGGACTAATGAACCCGATGGGTTATTAGTCTAACTTGACACATATCTTATGATAGGTCGCCAATAGTTGGGGCTATCATATCTTACAGACGGTTTACTCATATCACGCATACGGTTTACTCTTAAACGGAATACGCAACCAAAGGTGAGTTCACGGCCCCACATTTTACGGTTTATGTTTTCGGGGGAGAAACATGCTTAAAACTCTTTTATGACTTATGACTTGTTAAACTCTTATGGCTCATGACTCTTTATCACGTTATACTATGGCTTACTTATCGTATTATACGGTTCATCAAAAAGTCCCTTAGAAACCACTAACATGGGTATATGGCGGGGAAATATGGATAGCGCTATTGGGAACTGACAAACCCCACTCGACGGTGGGACCGGCGAGTGCATATTGTCTCTAATAAAACAAGGTCTACCGGTGATGACGGTAGCCCACAGGAAACTAAGGGTCACTACACGGCTTAGTCAGCAATGGTTTCACCCGTATGAGTATCTCATTCTGCGCCTAGCTAGCGTTCTCACAAGCATAGTAGTAACTGTGATGGTAACGGTTTTCGAAGGATCACTTTAAACGTTTAAATAAAACCTATGAACTCACCAGCATTATATGTTGACTCTTTTAGCATGTTTTCTCAGGTCGCTAAGGTAGCAGCTGTCGGATAGGCGCACGAGGTCGCACTGGAGTCGTCTCGCGTCTAGGGTCTCATTTGCACGTTTTGGAATCATGAACTTTTGAACTTATGTTTTATTTATGCATGACTTTTGTAAACTTTAAATGCTTCCGCACTGTTGAATGTTGGTTTTAAACTTATGCATGGTTTTTGTTTACGTATGTTTTTACATTTAGACGTCGTTTATTGTGACCGTTGACTTGGATCCTGGTGTGTCACACGCCTCGCGGTAGAACTCCGCAGGTGGAAATTTGAGGGTGTGACATGTAATGTTCAAACGGTCGAAAGTGGAACTAAATGGTCGAATGTACATTTTTTAAACATTGATTTTCACATTCGAACCTTAAATTCCACATTCGAACCTCATTTTTCACATTCGTACCTTCGAATGGTCGAATGTAGAATTTCAAAATCAAAAATTTCTTACTTTGGTTATTTTGTCCGTTTTTAACGTGTTTTCTTGATTTGTTTTGCAGTCTAATCATGTCTGAACAGCAGGGTACTGATGTTCCCACAGGATCTTCAGAAAAGGCGGCTGAAAAGAAACAAGCTGAATAGTTACCGTTTGAAGCAACACACAATTGCTGTGCTTATTTAGGCGATCTGAAGAAACATACCGAGTTCACCGATATTGTTGATTTCTTGAAGAGAAGCCGGGTGATCGTTGCTATTGCTACTCCTGCCATCATATACAAAGATCATCAACAAGAATTCTGGACGAATGCCAGAATGGATTTCTGGGATAACAAATCTGCTATTGTTAGTACGATTCAGGGGGAATTAGTAATCATTTCTGAAGACGACATCAGAAAGGCATTGATGCTGAGAGATAGGAAGACTGATCCAAGAGTTCTTTCATGGATTGAGCAGAGAAAGCGTTTCTTACGAATGAAGTACGATGGACCGATTACTGATGGTTCATTACACAAAGGAAAGCTTTGTCCGCAGTTCAAGTATCTTGCTCACGTTATGTTACATGTGTTTTGATCAGTGAGTGGAGGTTATGATGTTATGAGAAAGAGTATTAGCTCTTTGATGGTTGCCCTTATCTTGAACAAGCCTTTCAATGTATCTGGAATGATACTTGAACACATGCTGGAACCACTCAGAGGTTTGAAGAACAAGAAGTTTCTGTTATATTCGAGATTCCTGCAGATGATATTTGATGAAAAGTACGAGAACTTGAAAAGAGATCCTACTCAGATAGTCGTACAGGATCATATGAATCTGACCACGCTAGTAAGAATGAAGGGTTATAAAGGCGTGCCGATGAATGAGAGACCACCATTGAAGAACCTGTTTGGTCATCTGGTCAATCCAGGATATGAAGACCCAGGTACTGATAAAGCTAGGCATGCTAATAGTGATTCTGATGAAGACAATACTTTATGCCCTGTTGATCCTGATGCAAAGAGAAAACGACAAGTAGTGAATGTTTGCACAAATAGTGGAAAAGGGAAAGAGAAACAGGATGATGTAGAACCACCAAAGAAAGTTTCTAGAAGGAAGAAGAGTGTTGCGAAGAAAGGCACACATTTGGTGGATGAAGAATCAATGGATTTGGAAGAAACTCAGGTTGAAGAGAGATGGGATTCAAACAATGAGACTGTTAAGAGCACCACGCCCAAGGCCACTGTGGCTGGTGAGTCTGAAAGTCTTAACAAGTGTTTACATTTACTGCTTTATCTTTACATTTTCGCATTTTACATTTCTCGTCAAATATACAAAACTCAAAAAGATTTTAGGTGTGTTTTAACAAAATTTTAGAAAATCCAAAAGATTTTACATTTCTATCTTATTTTTGATAGCTGATGGTGGTTGATTGTAACACCCCAACCGATGGCGGAAACATCGGGGTGCCACGTATTGATGATTGTTTCAGTAGCACATGGTATAATTTAAATTTTAAATAATTTATTCATAATATAAATATCCAAAATAAAGTGATGTCTAGAAATTCAAATACATGATATCAAAATAAAGCAACAACTTCAAATAACTTCAAACAAAAGCTTCATGTTAAATCCTCATGCATACTCAAGCCTCAGCTTCATTGTTACCTGAAACATGTTAATTTTGAAAATATTTTTGGGTCAACAAAAGTTGGTGAGAATTACATAGGTTTTGATAATTGAATAAAAATGTCGTGCAATTCATGTGTCATGTCAATCTAGTCCATATGTGAGAACATACTAGAAATAAATCGAGTGCATAACCAACCCTGGTGACTGTTATAATATGATACATCCCATACGCTCATGGTTCACTTGAATATATGTTATACGATAACAAACACCCACGCTACCTTTGTAGGAGGCACGTATCCGGGTGGGATTGTCAGTCCAATAGATCTATCAATGTATACCGTCGGCTTGTACGGAGTTAATGATTATGCTAGAATGGTGCTTACTCTAATCATGCTCAAGACATAATGCAACATAGAAAACACATAGACACACTGATGATTGAATTGCATAAATGATGTTATAACATGTTTCACCCCAAAAATGATGATAAATAAAAGGGGCTATGTAAAACTCACCTTAGCAAATGTTATACTTCTTGAAAAGATGAAATAATAGTGTTGCCCAAACAATGCCAAATATCACCCTATAATAAGGTAATAAATAAGTCTAAGTCTAACTAGTTTATAAGTATATCCTAGGGTTTCGATTTGGGGATATCCAAATGTTGAATTTAAAAATGTTAATTAAATAAAGGGAAATTTGATAATTAAATAAAAGAAAGTCTTTTTATAAAATTTGAATTTAGAATGTTCACAATAATGTGTTTGAAGTATAATAATTTTTATAAAATTATTTCCTTTAGAAATAGATTTTTAAATCTATTTATTACAAATTGCCAAAATTTAACTTTAATATTCAAAAATACTAAAATTAAAGAATTATTATTTTAAAAATCATATTTCTGTTCTAAATATTTAAAAATAAATTGTATAAAATTTTGGTGCAAAAATAATAAAAATTGAATTTATTATGATTTAATTATGATTAAATCTAACAAAAATTGTTTAAAAATATAAAATAAGTGATTTTTCTGAATTAAAAATCATTTCAGTAAAGTTTAACATTGTACAAACATAGGATAATTTTTGTAGAAATTAATAAAATTGTTTTGATATTTTAATGGATTTTTATAAATATAATAGTATAAAATTGATTTAATTATTATAAATATTAAATCAATTAATTTCAGAAAACTAAAAATTGTAAATAACCCTTCTACCTCAGATTTGATAAATATAATTTTTTTAGAATTTATAAAAAAGTTTTAATATTTAAAAACGAATTTATAAGATTTAAATGTATAATATATATATTATTTGGTTTGTTGTTTAAAAATGAAAAAGAAAGGAAAAGAAGGCCACAGCCGGGACTCGAACCCGGGTGGCTGGGGTTATAAGCCTTAGTCACAACCACTTGGCCTAGGCCAGTGGTTGTGATTAACTCCGTTTAAAAATAAATAAGTACGCGATGACAAATTCAGATTATCCCCAAATCAATATGCACGAACCCTAGTTTCTGCAATTGATCAATTCACACATCAATAGCCTAATTAATCATAGGGCTATTGATGTGTGATTGCCGATGAACATAACCCACGCAAAACTTTAAACTTACAGTGTTGATTCGTGTTTGATTGCCCGGTCAATGATAAAAGTCAAACAGCGATCAAAATAATAATAAGCAGAGTGATTTGAAGAAAATTGGGGTTTGAGAAGAGTGTATGAGCGAGTTGTAAAGCTTCGCAGAAGGCCAATTTATATAGGGGATCGATGGTTTGATTAATTGGCAAGTTTGACCAAAATTCAATGTCAAACGCGTACACGAGTTCAATTGGTCAACGATAATTGATAATTAGTGTGTAATCAGAGTTGGATGAGGCCGGTCATCGAGTATTGTTGCCATATTTGGATCAATCACAAGTTAATTGTGATTGATTAAGCATACACGTCACAGTTGACTTTCCTTAGTCAATTGTGCAGGTTTAAAAAAATCAATATAAATTTAATACGCGCCCGGGTTTATCCAAGGTTGATGGCTAGCCCAGCTGGTTAATGGTTGTGTTTGGTTTGGGCCGGCTTGGGCGCGGGTTTGATTCCCGGCCCAAGCAGTTTATTTTTTTTTTGATATTTATCACACAAATCCACATATATAATATATATATCTATAGTATTAGGGTTCCAAATATGCGACAAAAATAATTATATGCGAATGTAAATGATAAAATTTGACGTTTTTATTGATAATGTCCGTGTAACGTACAAGAATAAATGCGAAATGTTACAGTCTCCCCTACTTTTAGGAACTTCGTCCCGAAGTTGGAGTTGGAGAGTCTGGAGGAAAAAGATGTGGATACTTCGACTTCATCTGGTCTTTACGTTCCCAAGTGAATTCTGGGCCTCGTTTAGATTCCCAACGAACCTTAACGATCGGAATACGATTGCGCTTGAGTTTCTTGACTCCAGTATCAACAATCTCGACGGGTTTCTCAATAATGTGCATGCTTTCATCAATTTGCACATCCTCAAGAGGAACATGAAGGTTCTTATCCGCTAAGCATTTCTTGAGATTCGAAACATGGAAGGTCGGGTGAACATTGCTTAGCTCAGGTGGAAGTTTAAGTTTGTAAGCCACTTTTCCAACTCTGTCAAGAATTTTGAAGGGGCCTACGTATCGAGGAGCTAGGTTTCCCTTTCTACCAAAACGAATTACTCCTTTCCAAGGGGATACCTTAAGTAGTACAAGGTCCCCAACTTGAAATTCCAAGGGTTTACGACGTCTATCAGCATAACTCTTCTGGCGACTTCTAGCCTTGAGAAGATTATCCTGAATGAGTTGAATTTTGTCTGTGGTTTCCTGGATTAGTTCGGGTCCAGTAATACGAGCTTCACCAACCTCAGTCCAACAGACAGGTGAACGACATTTCCGACCATAGAGTGCCTCGAAAGGAGCCATGTTAATGCTGGCGTGATAACTGTTGTTGTATGAAAACTCAACCAAAGGAAGATGAGAATCCCATGCGCCACCAAAATCGATGATACATGCCCTGAGTATATCCTCAAGTGTTTGGATGGTCCGTTCAGTCTGACCATCTGTTTGAGGGTGATAAGCAGTACTCAGGTTCAACTTGGTACCCAAAGCATCTTGTAGAGACTCCCAAAAGTGAGAGGTGAAACGACCATCGCGATCAGGAATAATGTCCAAAGGTATACCGTGACGACATACGATTTCACTTACGTACATCTTTGCCAACCTTTCCACAGAATACTTCTCACGAATAGGTAGGAAGTGGGCTGACTTGGTCAAACGATCGACGATTACCCAAATACTGTCAAAACCTTTGGGTGTACGAGGGAGTTTGGTGATGAAATCCATAGCTATGATCTCCCATTTCCAGACAGGAATCTCTGGTTGTTCAAGCATACCAGATGGTCGTTGATGTTCAGCCATGACCATGGAACAAGTGAGACATTTTGCAACGAAAAGAGCAATGTCTTTCTTCATACCAGGCCACCAATAAGAATAACGAAGATCTTGGTACATCTTGTCAGCTCCAGGATGAATAGAATAACGAGACTTATGAGCCTCGTTCATGAGGAAAGTACGAAGATCATCACGGTTGGGAATCCACAGTCGATTAAGAAAATAAAGAAGACCATCGGGTTTGGTTTCAAGTTGAGTTTCAGCACCACAAGACATTTCATCGTACATGTTACCTTGGGTGACTGATGTGTGTTGAGCCTGGAGGATGCGATCTTGAAGATCAGTACGAACTCTCGCACATTGGAGTTTGATACGCTCTTTACGACTAAGTGCGTCAGCAACAACATTCGCCTTGCCAGGATGGTAGTGAATTTCGCAATCATAGTCATTAAGTAGCTCAACCCAACGTCGTTGTCTCATGTTAAGATTCTTTTGGTCGAAAACATGTTGGAGACTGTTGTGGTCCGTGAACACCACACATTTGGTCCCATAAAGATAATGTCTCCAAATCTTGAGTGCAAAGACAACAGCGCCCAATTCAAGATCATGGGTGGTATAATTCTTTTCGTGAGTCTTGAGTTGTCGAGACGCATAAGCAATAACCTTTCCTCGTTGCATGAGAACACAACCAAGACCCTGGTTCGATGCATCACAGTAGACCACGAAATCATCATTACCATCAGGTAGAGACAAGATAGGTGCTTCACAAAGTTTCAGCTTAAGAGTTTCGAATGCTTCCTCTTGCTTTGGTCCCCACTCATAGGG
The DNA here is from genome assembly GCA_028751855.1 of Ambrosia trifida. Lineage (NCBI taxonomy): Eukaryota > Viridiplantae > Streptophyta > Magnoliopsida > Asterales > Asteraceae > Ambrosia > Ambrosia trifida. Next base: position 151,430,430 of record CM054122.1, read on the forward strand.
TTTACCCTTGTGAGTTAAGGTAGTGAGAGGAACAGCGATCTTGGAGAAATTGGCGATGAATCGACGATAATAACCAGCTAAACCAAGGAAAGAACGGACTTCAGTTGGAGTTTGAGGAACACTCCAATTTTTCACAGCTTCGATCTTTGCGGGATCAACATGAATTCCGTTCATATCAATGACATGTCCCAAAAATTGAACTTCCTTAAGCCAAAATTCACATTTTGAGAACTTGGCATACAGTTGTTCTTTCTTTAGGAGACCCAAGATGGAGTGAAGATGTTGCTCGTGATCGGTTTTTGATTTAGAGTAAATCAAAATATCATCGATGAAAACAATCACGAATTTGTCGAGGTAGGGTCTACAAACCCGATTCATCAAATCCATAAATACTGCGGGAGCATTGGTCAATACAAAAGGCATAACCATGAATTCGTAGTGACCATAACGCGTGCGAAAAGCTGTTTTGGGAATATCTTCATCGTGGACTCTAAGCTGATGATAACCAGAACGGAGATCAATCTTCGAGAAGTGGGTTGCTCCTTGAAGTTGATCGAAGAGATCGTCAATCCTAGGCAGTGGATAACGATTCTTGATGGTGAGTTTGTTGAGTTCACGGTAGTCAATACACAACCTAAGAGAACCATCCTTCTTTTTAATGAACAAGACAGGGGCTCCCCATGGAGAAGAACTAGGGCGAATGAACCCTTTATCAGAAAGTTCCTGTAATTGACTGGCGAGTTCTTGCATCTCAGAGGGTGCAAGACGATAAGGAGCTTTAGCGACAGGATTAGCACCAGGAACAAGATCAATACGAAATTCACTTGTCGAGCAGGAGGCAAACCAGGTAAATCCTCTGGGAAGACTTCAGGATAGTCTCGAATAATAGGAATGTCTTGGATACTTTTGCCTTTGTCCTTCTTCTCTATCACGTTAGCTAAGAAGGCTGTATACCCCTTTCGTAAGTACTTTTGGGCAGTAGTACAAGAAATAAGCTTAAGCTCGCCACAGGGTTTCTCACCATAGATCTTCAAAATCTTGCCAGATTCGAGAGGAATGCGTATGACTTTCTCGAAGCATAGAATTTCGGCATGATGAGTTGACAACCAGTCCATGCCTACTATAACATCAAAACTTCCAAGATGCATGGGGATGAGATCGATAGAGAAGGTATGATCGTCGAGGTTCAACAAGCAGTTACGAATAATACTTCTACCACTAAAGGTTCCTCTAGATTTGTGTGGGGTAAGTTAAGTAAAGGTTCAAACTTCAGTGACACAAATGACTTATCAGCTCCCGAATCAAATAATATGGATGCATAGTGGTTATTAATGAGGAACGTACCATTCACCACCTCGTTGTTGTCACGAGCCTGGTTAGCGTTGAGATTGTAGGCGCGACCTCGAGCACCTTGGTTCTTGTTGCGGTTCTGGTTTTGGTTTTGGTTACGATTAGGGCAATTGTTGATGTAGTGATTAGGGCTGCCACACTCGTAGCATTGACCACGAGCAGGCCTGTTGTTTTGTTGGTTGGGAGCTGGGGTATTGTTGTTTTGGGCAGTAGGAGGGGCTCGACAGACGTTCACCAGGTGACCATATCTTTGACACTTAGTACAAAAAACGACATGGCACCTGTGTTGGATGATGGTACTTGCAAGTGTTGCACAAAGGGTGAGGTCCGGTGTATGGTTTCTTGGCTGGGTTCTGGGCAGCAGGTGGAGTAGCAGCAACCATATAGTTTCTAGCCTTGCGCTTTTTGTTGCTTGAGGTCTCAGGCTTGACTTCAATTGCAGGCTGTGGAGTGTCTTTGGCAACCGTCTTCTTAGTGCCCTTGCGGAAGAGAGTACCGTTCTTCACGTGATTATCAGTAAGAGTGGCCGCTAGACGTTTGGCCTCTTCCAAAGTTGCAGGATTCCTACCCCAAACGGTGTCCTGGATTTGCATGGGCAGACCACCGATGTACTTCTAGATGGCTACCGGCAGAGGAGTAACTTTGTGAGGCAACAATAAGCTAAGCTCGTGAAAGCGGGTGTTGTAGGCAAGGTTTTCCCCACTATCTTGAGCTAGGGTGTGGAACTCATCCTCAAGCTTCTTAACTTCATTGCGAGGACAAAATTCTTCCTTCATGACCTCCTTGACTTGGTCCCATGTCATAGCAAGAGCAACTTCGGCCCCACGAGTACGCTTTTCTTCATTCCACTAAGTGAGTGCTCGTTTATGGAGAACACTCATGGCGTAACGAACCTTGAAGTTGTCGGGGCACTCACTGTTGATGAAGGTATTCTCAATACCCTCAAACCATTGGAGGAGTCCTGTAGCTCCTTCTTCACCACTAAACTTTGGAGGGTTACAAGAGTTGAAATGCTTAAGGGTGCAGGCTGGGGGTCCATTTCCATTGCCATTGCCGTTCCCGTTCCCGTTCCTGTTGCCGTGACCGTTCCCGTTCATTTGGATGACCTGAGCGAGTAAATTGGGAACCAGAGGTGCGATTTGCTGTGCCATTTGTTGAGAAATGATCGCAGCCAGTTGAGCATCGATACCATTGTTGTTGTGGTTAGGAACTTGGTCATGGTTATGGTTGTCACCACCTTCTTCGTGGTTTTCACCATTGCTGTTGCGAGTGCTGCGACGTGGAGGCATGATCTGTAATAGACACAATGAAATGAATGAGATTATATAAGGAATGTAATCATTTATTCATTAATTAAAACGAATAAACGAAAACGTTGACTTATCAAAGATTCTAAATTCTAATAACATATGAAGACATGCTTTAGCCTATAAGTGAACACTCATCCCGAGAATTCCCAGGTAGGCATCCGGGTCCCTCGTCTGATTGGGATATATGCGCAATGCCAGCCTAGACAGAAGACTCAGAATACAGGCGTTCACCCTTCCAGATTGCACGTGTTCGTTATTAAAATCTAGAACTTTGACGAGATCTCAAGGGGGTTCAGGTTAAACCTGAGGATTTTGTCCTATTAATCTAATGGTGGATCAGGATTGCAGCAGACGAATAAGAGTAGTCACATGTAGGTTTAGGGTTATAAGGTATAGGATAAGGATAGGATTAATTAGGGTTACAAGTAAGAGAAGCAATTACTGTTTAGGTCCCTAAGGTTATAGTCTAGATTATTTTATAATAACCTAATTCCCTATAACCAAGGCTCTGATACCAATCTGTAACACCCCAACCGATGGCGGAAACATCGGGGTGCCACGTATTGATGATTGTTTCAGTAGCACATGGTATAATTTAAATTTTAAATAATTTATTCATAATATAAATATCCAAAATAAAGTGATGTCTAGAAATTCAAATACATGATATCAAAATAAAGCAACAACTTCAAATAACTTCAAACAAAAGCTTCATGTTAAATCCTCATGCATACTCAAGCCTCAGCTTCATTGTTACCTGAAACATGTTAATTTTGAAAATATTTTTGGGTCAACAAAAGTTGGTGAGAATTACATAGGTTTTGATAATTGAATAAAAATGTCGTGCAATTCATGTGTCATGTCAATCTAGTCCATATGTGAGAACATACTAGAAATAAATCGAGTGCATAACCAACCCTGGTGACTGTTATAATATGATACATCCCATACGCTCATGGTTCACTTGAATATATGTTATACGATAACAAACACCCACGCTACCTTTGTAGGAGGCACGTATCCGGGTGGGATTGTCAGTCCAATAGATCTATCAATGTATACCGTCGGCTTGTACGGAGTTAATGATTATGCTAGAATGGTGCTTACTCTAATCATGCTCAAGACATAATGCAACATAGAAAACACATAGACACACTGATGATTGAATTGCATAAATGATGTTATAACATGTTTCACCCCAAAAATGATGATAAATAAAAGGGGCTATGTAAAACTCACCTTAGCAAATGTTATACTTCTTGAAAAGATGAAATAATAGTGTTGCCCAAACAATGCCAAATATCACCCTATAATAAGGTAATAAATAAGTCTAAGTCTAACTAGTTTATAAGTATATCCTAGGGTTTCGATTTGGGGATATCCAAATGTTGAATTTAAAAATGTTAATTAAATAAAGGGAAATTTGATAATTAAATAAAAGAAAGTCTTTTTATAAAATTTGAATTTAGAATGTTCACAATAATGTGTTTGAAGTATAATAATTTTTATAAAATTATTTCCTTTAAAAATAGATTTTTAAATCTATTTATTACAAATTGCCAAAATTTAACTTTAATATTCAAAAATACTAAAATTAAAGAATTATTATTTTAAAAATCATATTTCTGTTCTAAATATTTAAAAATAAATTGTATAAAATTTTGGTGCAAAAATAATAAAAATTGAATTTATTATGATTTAATTATGATTAAATCTAACAAAAATTGTTTAAAAATATGAAATAAATGATTTTTCTGAATTAAAAATCATTTCAGTAAAGTTTAACATTGTACAAACATAGGATAATTTTTGTAGAAATTAATAAAATTGTTTTGATATTTTAATGGATTTTTATAAATATAATAGTATAAAATTGATTTAATTATTATAAATATTAAATCAATTAATTTCAGAAAACTAAAAATTGTAAATAACCCTTCTACCTCAGATTTGATAAATATAATTTTTTTAGAATTTATAAAAAAGTTTTAATATTTAAAAACGAATTTATAAGATTTAAATGTATAATATATATATTATTTGGTTTGTTGTTTAAAAATGAAAAAGAAAGGAAAAGAAGGCCACAGCCGGGACTCGAACCCGGGTGGCTGGGGTTATAAGCCTTAGTCACAACCACTTGGCCTAGGCCAGTGGTTGTGATTAACTCCGTTTAAAAATATATAAGTACGCGATGACAAATTCAGATTATCCCCAAATCAATATGCATGAACCCTAGTTTCTGCAATTGATCAATTCACACATCAATAGCCTAATTAATCATAGGGCTATTGATGTGTGATTGCCGATGAACATAACCCACGCAAAACTTTAAACTTACAGTGTTGATTCGTGTTTGATTGCCCGGTCAATGATAAAAGTCAAACAGCGATCAAAATAATAATAAGCAGAGTGATTTGAAGAAAATTGGGGTTTGAGAAGAGTGTATGAGCGAGTTGTAAAGCTTCGCAGAAGGCCAATTTATATAGGGGATCGATGGTTTGATTAATTGGCAAGTTTGACCAAAATTCAATGTCAAACGCGTACACGAGTTCAATTGGTCAACGATAATTGATAATTAGTGTGTAATCAGAGTTGGATGAGGCCGGTCATCGAGTATTGTTGCCATATTTGGATCAATCACAAGTTAATTGTGATTCATTAAGCATACGCGTCACAGTTGACTTTCCTTAGTCAATTGTGCAGGTTTAAAAAAATCAATATAAATTTAATACGCGTCCGGGTTTATCCAAGGTTGATGGCTAGCCCAGCTGGTTAATGGTTGTGTTTGGTTTAGGCCGGCTTGGGCGCGGGTTCGATTCCCGGCCCAAGCAGTTTATTTTTTTTGATATTTATCACACACATCCACATATATAATATATATATATAGTATTAGGGTTCCAAATATGCGACAAAAATAATTATATGCGAATGTAAATGATAAAATTTGACGTTTTTATTGATAATGTCCGTGTAACGTACAAGAATAAATGCGAAATGTTACATTGATGGTGATTTTCTAAAGCTTGATGGACCATTTGAGTTTTGTCATTTTAAAATGAGAAATAATGAATGTCGGATGCTTAAAAGTTGAGAAAAATTTTGAATGGGACTCGTTTTTGAGATTTGGTAAAAACTTCAAAAATTCCAAGTTTCATTCGCCCCTTCGTTGGGTCGAAGGTGGAATTTTTCCTGCTCAATCCATGAAAGAACTCTTGGATCAGAAATATTTGAGTCAAACGATATGCGTTTTGAGTTGGAGTATAATGATCCTGATCTGGAAGACGGAGAAGTTTCTGCAGCCGTGTCGAAATAAATATTAGAAGGACTGGCAAAACAAGTTGGTAAATCTCTTGAGGAGTTGATGAGTGAAAACCAGATACCGAATATACCTGAGAAAGAAGCAGGTAATCACTCTGATGATAAAGATGTTCCAGTGTTTGAAGAAGTGGAGATAGAGGATATTATTAGCGAGGAATATCCAGAATACTTTAAGAATGATAAAGATTCTGGATTTCCTGAATTCTCTGATGAAATGTTGAGCCAGGCTGAGAAACTTGCTCGTGAGAAGAGTAAAAAGTTTGTTGAAGAAGTGTTCAAGAATACAGATTGTCAGAAGCCAAATGATGAACAGTATGATGATTTGAAAGAATTATTGAGGAAGCTTAAAGAAAAAGAAGCTAACCGTCCAAAGATTGAAGTTCAAGGTAGCTTTTACAAATTCCATAACGAGTTATTCAAAGGCAAAGCTCTCGGTTGGAAGTATTTGAGACAGTTTAAGTGTGTCGCTGTGAAATGGGAGAAAGGAATTCTGTACTTCAACAGATTCCACGACATTAAGACACTACTGTACTGGGCTGTTCACGATATTTGCAGACATGAAATGTCAGGTGCTTCAGTAAACAACCATCTTGTTGGTTACTTTGCAGATCGCATGGCGAGGGAGAGCAGGACGAAATGGGACGTGTTTACCCCACAGTATCCTAAAAGAATTGTTCACAAGAAGGAGAAGGATGAGATAATGGGGTTGCACAAGGTGACTTTGAAGTATAAACCACCAAAAGTGTTGAAACATATTCCTTTGATGCAAATTCCACAACACTTTTCAAAAGATTTTATGTGGTGGTACTATGACTGGAAGACAACAGAGGCTATTATTGTTCTGAAGGATGGTTTGAAGGACTTTAAGAAGATTCATACCTTTGATCCGATGTGGTTAATCAATTGCTCGCACGAGGATATCATCATGCTTTATTATAATCCGATTTACTGTGAAGCGAAAGACAGTGAACAGGCAGCCAAATACCAACGTGTGGTATTCTTATGCTTTGCGTGGGATGTTAATGCGGGTTGTGTTTTTGACAAGAAGCTGGGGAAGTTTGTTAAGATTCAGAATGTTGAAAAGAAGAAGCCTAAACAAACTCATGAACCAGTTATGACGAAAGAACAAAAGACGTTATTGCGTATCAAATTGATGAACAAGACTATGGACGAAGAGCGAAGGCTGAAGCAATTCAAGCAATAGTTGAGGGGGAGTTTGTAGATACACGTATTGCGACTAATGCTATTGAATTGCGGATCTTATTATGTTTTGTTGATATCGACTGGTCGAAGGTGGAAAATCGAATGGTCGAATGTAGAACAGTGTGGTCGAAGGTAGATCTTGGAGGTCGAATGAAGATTTGTTTATATGTATGTCCAGTTTCGCCCACTGTATATGGTCGAACCTGCACATTCGACCAAGCTATTTGTGCGAATGTACATGTCTATATAAGGCTGAATCAATTTTGAATGTTTAACTTTTGGTCATTTGTTTTCCCTCCTAGTGTGTGTCTCTCTCTAGGGTTTTTATTGAGTCTGTAATCAAGTTATATCATTATAAACAAGCTTTTCAAGTGTAATTGATTATGTTATGAATGAAATGAATGTGTTTATGATGATTTCTGTGTTTTGCTAGTTTTATTATCATTTTGTGAACAATTCAGGGATTCCGCACCTGAATTGAACTTGTTTGATCATATTCTTTGTTGATTAGCCGATCCTATACGCATACAACGTTTCGGAGACACAGCCCGAGAGCTCTCAACGTGAAAGACGCTCTCATAAAAAAAGGCTGTTTCCACACCTCGTACGAGAATGGTCTATCAACCTTGGACCAAAGATGTAACACCCCAACCGATGGCGGAATTATCGAGGTACCACGTAGTGACGATTATACAAAAGCTCATGGTACTAAAGTGTAAATAGTTTATTCAAAAGTTTGAAGTTACAATTACAAATATTTATCAAATACAAATATAATTCCACACGTTGTTTGGAAGACACTCTTTACTAAGTCCAAATGTCCTACATGAAGTATCTCAATAATCAACTTGAAACACGTACGAAAGTAATTTTGTCAACATAAATAATGTTGGTGAGCATAGTTCGTTTGTATACGTATAACATAAGTTTAAAGAACATGTTTTACAACTCATGTGTCAAGATTTATCAAGGCATTATGACAAACATGATAACCATTTTCAGGTGGAAAGCTAGGTTTCTGTTAGACCACCCATAGTGGGGTGGGATTTGGGAGTGATTCTCTCCATCCACGCCCCACAACGCCATAGACCATCGTCCCCCGATGTTAGAAAAAATTGCAATGGCGTGGAAAATTTAACGGCGTGGAATTAGGATATATTTTATCGAAAGTCGCGTTCTGGTAAAAATAGTATTTGTAAGTCCTAATTACCTCACACTATGTAGTTAGTGGTAACAAAGGTATCGAACCCGGGTTGCCTTGTCCAGCACATACACACAAACCACTAGACTAATCCACATGTTTTATGAATTACTTGAAATAGAATTATCTTTATATAAGATATTTAAACTCATCTTCTTCCCCAAATTAAACATAAACTCTAACCCTATACCCGAATTCAATTGACCTTCGATGGCTACTGATAACGACTAAAACTATAGGCTTTTGTAGACTAATGCATAAAGTTAAAAATGGCAGAAAGAAATTATACCTGCACGATCGTTTTGAACAAAATAAAAAGGAACATGATCAAGCCTTTGATCCAAATTATCAAGATTTCTGGTTACGATTGGATTGTTTTCGATATGGGTTTAGCACAAATAAAGGTTCGAAAACATGTTGGCTTGATCAATTTATAAGGTTAAAAACAGTTTGATAACGTTTGGACATGATTGGTTTAAATGGCCGGCGGTTACGATCGGATCACCATAAAGGATGATTTATACCCTTTTAAAACATATAATCTTCCTTGCAACGTGTAGTAAATGATGGAGGAAATCAAATAATGCAATAAAATTGAGTTATGGAGCCTCAAAACCGGTTTTAACAAGCTGCTGGAATTGGTCGCTGGCCACACAGTGGCTAGTCGGAAAACCGAGAATCAGGAGAGAGGGATTTTTTTCTTCAGATTTGAACCTTTCTAACATTGGCAAACTTGGTTATAAAACTAAACTTAACTTAAAGTTTATAAAACTAAAAAAACCTAACTTTTAAAACTTTTTACCCATTTTACGTAATAAACTTATGTTTCTATAAATGTTTGACTTAAAATTTTGATAATCCACCAAGCCATCTGTTGATGCATATTATGTGACTAGTGCTATTGGATTGCTAATACATTCTTGTTTTGTCATAATAGGAAGGTCGAATGTGGATTTGAATATGGTCGAAGGTGAAGGTTAATGGTCGAAGGGAGAAGTCATGGTCGAAGGAAAAGTTTTGTAGATCATAGTGTTGATTCGTCCACACGTTTGGTCAAACCTGCACATTCGCCTCTTCAAAAGGTCGAATGTGCAGGTCTATTTAAAGGCTGAATCAATTTCAAAGTATAGTTAGTTGTCATTTTGTTTCCCTCCTTCGAGTGTGTTTTCTCCCTAGGGTTTTATTGAGTCTGTAACTAGTTTATTTCATTGTAAACACTACTTTGTAAGATTAATCAAGTTGTTTATGAATGAAATGGAAACTTTGAAAGTGATTTGTGTGTTTTGCTGATCTTATTATCATTTCGTAATTGATTCAGGGATTCCGCACCTGAATTGATATACTTGTTTGATCAACGTCTTTGTTTTTGACAATTCGATCCTCATACAAAGTGGTATCAGAGCCATAAGGATCAAACAACAACTATTTGATAATATGTGAGCTGATTTAGACTCAATTTTGGTCAAATTTTTTCTGTTTTCAAAGAACAATTGATTTTGATGAACATTGATTGATTCAGACTAGTTTTCATGGATAAAATCTAAAATTCTCTTCATTAATCTTGTTCCAAATCAATTCCGAAGCAAAACCTGCAAAACATCATCAAATTTCATCAACTCACTATAAAGTCTATTCTGCATCAGAGGAAGCAGCTGTTCAAAACAACTGTCAAAACTCTGTCACAGCTGAGTCAGCCACTGTTGGCCAGTCTTATCCTCAAACCACTGCTTCACCCTTTACATCCACTACTCAATCATCTGTTGACAAAAGTCAAACATCTTTTGACAAAAGTCAATCTAGTTTTACACCACTTGGACCCATTCGCCCACCTCCATGTCAAACATCTGTTGGCACTACAGAAGTGCAAACAGATGTTCATCAACCGAGTCACCAAACCACTGTCCTTCACCTCAAAATGCCATCATACCATATCAGGGAGATCTCATCTACCTAAGAGCTCATCTACCAGATCAAATCATTGGCAACATCAGAGAGGGTGTGCTCACAAGAAGCCAATCCTCAAATATCTGTCTTTTTGCAGGCTTTCTATCTCTCACACAACCTGTCAAGTACCAAGAGGCACTAAAAGACAACAGTTGGGTAGAAGCTATGTACGAGAGCTCCTTTAGTTTAAAAGACAACAAGTATGGGAACTTGTACCACTGCCTAAGGATGTTTGTCCAATTAGCACAAAGTGGGTCTTCAAAAACAAAACTGATGAAAGGGGTATAGTTGTCAAGAATAAAGCCAGGCTTGTGGTTCAAGGCATCAAACAAGACGAAGGGATAGACTATGATGAAACCTTTGTTAGAAGCTATCAGACTCTTTCTAGCCTTTACTGTCAACCACAACATCATGGTGTATCAGATGGACATCAATGTGCATTCCTATATGGCAAAATTCAGGAGGAGGTATATGTTTGTCAACCACCTGGTTTTGAAGACACATTCCATCCCGATCATGTCTACAAGCTTAACAAAGCTTTGTATGGACTCAAGCAATCACCTAGGGCCTGGTATGAAACTCTTTCCACCTTTCTCTTATCCATTGGTTTCACAAGAGGTAAAATTCATAAAACCTTATTTTTGAAATGGAGAGGGAAAGATTTAATGATTGTTCAAATATATGTGGATGACATCATTTTTGGATCCACATGTAACAAAATGTGTGAAGAGTTTAGGGAACTCATGATAGCAGAGTTTGAAATGAGTGCTATGGGTGAACTTCAGTGCTTCCTTGGTCTCCAAGTGAAGCAGCTACAAAATGGCACATTCATTCATCAAAAAAAAATATGTGAAAAATTTGTTAACTAGATTTGAGATGAATGATTGTAAGCTATGTAGTACACCCATGAGTACAGTCAAGCTACTCACTATTGATGACAAGGATGAACTGGTTGACAGACACATTACAGATGCATGATTGGGTCTTAATTGTACTTAACTGCATCTAGGCCAGACATTATGTTTGCCACTTGTGTTTGTGCAAGATCCCAGGCTTCACCAAGAAAGTCAAACCTTATTGCTGTGAAAAGGATATTCAGATACCTAAAAGGTGCTCCCAGACTTGGTATCTGGTATCCTACTAATGGAAACATTGAGCTTTCAGGTTATTTAGATAGTGATTTTGCTGGTTGCCACACCACAAGGAAGTCTACATCAGGAGGTTCCAGTTTCTAGGGAATGCCTTAGTCTCTTGGCAAAGCAAAAAGCAAGCAGCTGTTTCAACTTCAACAGCTGAGGCTGAATACATTGCTGCTGCAAGCTGTACAGCCCAACTCATGTGGCTTCAAAATCAACTGCTGGATTTTGGGATAACTGCACTAAAGACTCCACTCATGTTGGACAGTCAAGCTGCTAAAAATATCATCAAGAATCCAATTTCTCACTCAACCACAAAACACATAGATATCACACATCATTTTGTCAGGGATAGCTATGAAAAAGGTTTTATTTCTCTGCACCATGTTCCAACAGAGGATCAGTTGGCAGATGGGTTGACAAAAGCTTTAGACACATCTACCTTCACAAATCTGATTTCTAGAATTGGTATGCTAAACATGGACTAAAAACAACAAAAATGTTTTAAATAAAAACATTAAAATGTTTCCGAAAATCAAAATCCATCCTTAAAAATAGCTTTTTGGTTGAAAAATCTGTTAAGGATAAAACAACCATTGTTTCATCCACTCTATCTACTGTTAGTTGAAAAATCTGTTTCAAACATCTGATCAGATAAAACAACCACTGTTTGGTTGAAAAATATGTTTCAAACCTCCAATCAGATAAAACAACTGTTTCATTATATATATATATATATATATATACATATATCTATCTATATAAAAAAATCAAGTGCTGTTAGCATCAGCACTTTGGTAAAACAACAGCTGTTTGTAACAGATCTTTGGCAACAGCTGTATACCACCAGATGTATGGCCATCAGATGTTTGCCACGTCTGCTCCCAACAGCAGAGTTTTGGCCACATCAGCGGTTTCACCAGAGCCTATAAAAACCCTGTTTTACCACAACAGTCGTTACACTGTCTCATTGTATTCAAAATACTGAAACCGCCTTCTTTATCCTCAAACCCTTACTCCAACTCCACTCACTCTCACACTCAAAATCCATTACAATGGATCTTCAAGCAAAAGCCACCCACAATTATCTCCCATATCTGGTAAAAACAGATGAAAACGTTCCATTCCATTCCACCATCGACATCATCTTAAACTCCAAATACCTGACAATCCTAACTGCTAATGCTCCTATTTATCTTGCTACCCTCCAAGAATTTTGGTTGAATGTTGAGTTTCTTCTTCAAGACAAAAAGCCTACATCCATTATCTCAAAAATTGGAGAGACAAGTATCGCCATTACCCCTGAACTGATATCCACAACCTTCTCACTCAATGACCTGCCAGGTAAAGACTATTTCCCTAAGGCAGAGCGTCACACAGAGTTTCAGGAAAGAGGCTATGATGCACAAATGACTGGATCAACCCTTTTCAAAAAAGTTTTTCCCACCAGTCATGAAACTTTTCTTTCATACCCTCCTTCTCTGTGTCTCTGCTAAGTCCACTTCCTTTAATGAAATCCCATTGAGGATTCAGTACTTGGGTTATGCTATGTTGTCAGCTTCTGACTTCAATCTATCCCAGTGACTGTTTATGGACTTAGTATCAAATGTGAAATCCATAAAGTCTGGGTCTAATAATGCTTTTCTGATTTACCTAAGAATTTTGAGTGTAATCCTTCAAAATGTTTTACCATAAAGAGATTTTAAAAAGGGCGAGTCTGTTCAAATGAAGAGTCTAACTGATGAAACTTTCACAAGAATGTTGGGTTCAACTACCCAAGAAAAAGTATTAAAAGTGTCAAAAGTTTCAAAAACACAAACAAAGAGGGCTAAGACAACAACTGTTGTCCAAACCTCTGTTGTTGAGCCCACTGCTCCTAGTGATCATGGCACTACATCCAGTGCTGTGAAACCCACACCAGCCACCTCCAAAAGAAAACGACCATCCACAAAAACCACCACTAAACCAAAAAGGGGACTTTTGGAAGATGAGATACCAGAAGAAAACCCTGTTGCAACACAAAAGCAACAAGAAACCAGTCTTGTTACTTCCTCACAACAGCTGGATATATCTCAACATGACCAAACTCCTCATGAATCCTCACAAAAGGATCATGTTGTAAGCCAAAGGGAAACACATCATGATACATATGAGTCACTTGGCCATATGTTCGCAAGCCCCTCTCCCAAGGCTAATTCTCTTTTCACTCCTCCACCTTCACCAAAACATGTTCCTCAAACCATGCAACCACTGTTTGAGGCTATTGATAAAACTCAGGAAAATCCCGGTTCCTCTCCTTCACCAATCAATGAGAGTATACCTCCACAAGTGACTGGGACTGAGAAAAATCAAGTGAAGCTCTATGTGAGTTTTCAAGTGAAGCAGCCACTACTGATGTAGAGATCATTGTCTCACAACAGGACAGTGGTTACATAGCTAAAACTTCCTTGAAGGCAACAACTGATGAGGCCACTATAGTGTCCCCAAAATCAGTTGGAAGTCCCCAGAACCAAGAAAAAGGGGCATCTGGTTCTCATCCTTTGGAATCACCTCCTAGGACTGAACCAGTTACAACTACCACTGGTAGGAATTTAGATGATCCTATTAACATAGGTGATGGGTTAAAATACCAAGAATTGACGGCCAGAGTACAGTCCATTGAAACCTGTGTTGCTGATATAAAATCAGATATCAAGATAATATTGGGATCATTGGCTACTCTTACCAAGAGTCAACCATCCACAGCTGATATTGCTAGTGAGCTATGTAAATCTGTTTCTCCCATCATCATAGCTCACAGAAAATTAGCAGATCAGACTCATGAAACTTACATGGCTGAAATCAGAAATATGGTGGATGCTAGGTACAAAGATACCCATGCTGGCATTCAAGCCATTAAAGACCATCTGCTGAGGACCACTGGCTCTGCCCCTACCACAATTCTCAGAGATGAAGATGATGATGACTTCACTGCTGATGATGCCAAAAAGGGGGAGAGTGGCAGTGATAGATTGCCAAAACTAGATCCCTTTGGTTGTCCACCCTCACAAAAGGGAAAATCAAAGTCTGCCAACAAACCAGGGTCTACCCACATAGCACCACAACAACAACAACCAAATGTTCAAGCCTCTGCTGCTATTAAAACTGCCAAAACTAGCAAAGCAAAGGAAGTTGATACCTCTGCTAATGAAGAAGCTGAAAAGGCTGCTGAGGAAAAGCAAAAGAGGGCTGACACTTTGGAAGTTAAAGCAGAGTCTTTGGTACAAAAGAAAAGGGAACAATAGCAGGAAGTTGAAGATGTGGGCTCCTCTAAAAGGAAGAAAATGCCTGCCAAACATGTTCAAAAACCACCATCCAAACATGCTGCTAAAACCACTGATACCAAAACCACTGCTGCCACCAAAACCACTGATACCACCACAACATCTGAACCTATCACCACAACCACCAAACCAACCACTAAACCTACTACCACAACTGTAACATTACGCATTTATAACTTGTACGTTACGATTATCATGAATAAAAAAACGTCAAGTTTCATTATTATTGTTCGTCCTTAATTATTATTGTGGCGTTTTTTTGGAACCCTTATACTATATCATTTATATATATAATGTATATATATATATATATATAGAGAATAAATGTCAAAAAATATAAGCTTGGGCCGGGAATCGAACCCGCGCCCCAAGCCGGTCCATATACACAACACACATAACCATCTGATCTACACAAACTTATTATTTTATTTCCAGCTTATAATTAATTTAACACGACTTTGGTTTCTTCACAGTTGACTAGGGAAGTCAACTATGACAACAAACTTCCATAATTAACCAATTTGAACGCGTCTCTGATCCTGAATTGGCATGATATCGTGATTACCGGTCCATTACGAGTCAACACACGTACAATTATCATTTAATTCGTATCAATTATACTCATATACACGTCATCACCATAAACACAAGGTCAAACCTTCCAATTCGATGTTCCAGACCCTATCCCTATAAATTGGACATCACAGAACATTCACAACTCGCTGAACACTCTTTCTCAACCCCCAATTTCTAAATCAATTCACCGTTCTTGAATCTTTTTGTTCGAAGTTGACTTTTGGTCTTGACTGATCGTTCGTATTCAATTCGTAATTGTAAGTTTTATTTTATCAGTGGGTTTTGATCTTCGGCATACACACAACAATAACCCTAAGGTTAATTAGGTTATTGTTGTGTGATTTGTTCGATTGGAAAATCTAGGGTTCGACCATTATAAATTGGGGAAGAACACTTCTGAACGTATACATATATTTATAATAAACAGAAACCAAACACAACCACTGATCTAGATCAAGTGGTTGTGTCTGGTGTCCTTGAACCGGCCCACGCGGGTTCGACCCTCAGCATCACCAAAGCTTTTTTTTTCTTTTTCAGTCTAACCTCATATATATATATATATATATATATATATATATATATATATATATATATATATATATATATACTAGCAGAGGACCCGCGCGATGCGGCGGCAGTGACAATTTACATCGGTATTCGTTTATAGTTAGTTTATTTATCATGTCGTGATATTTTGTAATTGGTAACTAAAAAATAGAATGACATGTGTATACCCTTAGCTACCTTAAAGATAATGCGAATGCCTTTCAAAAACTCATCCGATTGTTTAACTTAAATAACTTTACACACAAATTTTATATAGTATTAATTATAAGTTTTTATCTTTTATTGTGTTGTACTTCATGCTTATCAAGTGTATTGTGCATAAGAGTTGTACTCTCTGGTTTGCTAGGTTGTACCCACTTTTGGGTTAAAAAACTGACACCCATTTATTAACTATAGATTAATTTGTAACTTTGTGTTGCATTGTTGGTTGTAACTTTGGCATATTTAGTGTACTCAATACTTTTACATCTTTTACAATTTAAACTCAACACCTTTCATCTTTTACAAACTGTTCAGTTTACTATTTCGTCTAAATTTTGCGAGTTAAGACGTCGCAACGACGCATTAGGTTCAACGTGTGTCGCAATGCATGAGTTCTAGATCAACTTAATTATTGTGTTCTATGTTTTACGTTTCACGTGTGCTGTTTAATGTTACTGCACCTACTTTTCCTTTCATTCGATCGTTTTTTTTTTTTTGCTTTTTTTACATGAGTTTTTCCAGTGTTGGTGATCGTGGTGTAGCAATGGTCCTACTTGGCACGATTTTACGCACCCCACGACAATGCAGGGAGCTAAAGTCTAGTTGTATTTAGAAGAATAGTTCAGTTCATCCTCATATAGTAAAAAATATGCATTATTAATTAGATTAAAAATGGGATAAAAACTATTTACATAGTTCATGTCTTTTATCCGGTTAAAAAGAGAGACCACATGTCTTTCAAATAGCAAGCTCTAATTAATCATGAGCGCTAGTTTATTGGCTGAGATATATATACTTGATTTAGTTAATTTATTTCAATGTTGATGTTAATTTTTATCGTTAAGTATATATAAAAGGCCTTTGGAGGTTTTGGAAGAGTTTTACATCAATAATGAGGAAAATAAATTTTCAAGATTATCCATAGGTTTTCAAATCTTGAGTTTTATTTGAAGAATAACAAATGTAAATTCATATGCTATAAGGTTCAACTGTAATATTCATATTTTCTAATACAACTAAATAAACTTAATGTACCACCATTTAAGCTTTATATTCAATCGAAGAAGAGAAAAGAAAAGAAAAAAAAGCATAAACAAAAACTCCATACATAACATAAAGCAAACAGATAAATCATTTCCAAAAACTAAAACACAAAACACTTGTTTTGTTCCTTCTTTTATACTTTCCCTGCTTATTCATAGCTTCTTTTGTTTTGCAGGTTTTCCTTATTAACACATGCCTTTCAAAGAAAAAGAAAAATAAAAGAAAAAGTCAAACTAAAAAATCTGCTACTCTGCTACGCAATGCTATCCTACAAAATGCATAGGTATTCTGCAATAGGTATTCTGTAATCTGCATTAAGCAGTGAGAAGTCACTGTCACTGCAAAACAAAACAAAGGAACAATATCATTCAACTAACTTCTTTCTTTTAAAGGCAAATTCATTCCACCAAAAATAAACACTCAAGCTACAACAAGGAGCTGGCAAACTAAGGCAGCGGGGGACACAAAAACCAACGAAAGACCAAAAAGAACACAGAGAGTTCAACGAAATTACACCAAAAATATTATAACCCTCCAACCCAGTCCATGCTGCCTAGAGGTGTACAAAAAAACCGGTTTGTCAAACCGGCCCGATCCAAAAACCGGAAAACCAGTTAAGCAAAAACCGGTTTTTTTTTTCAAACCGATGGGAAACCGACCCGATTCACCGGTTTGGGTTCGATTGGGCAATTTGTGGACCGGTTAGGGTTGAAAACCGGTTTAAGAGGAAAACCGGTTTGGAAAAAAAAAAAACCGGTTTTTGAGGAAAAAACCGATTTTGACAGTGTATTTGGATTCTTGGATGACCGGTTTTAAAACCGACCCAAATCGGTTCCAATAGATGGTGGTCTTCGGTGCTAAAAACCAGTTTGGAAACCGGACCGGTTTGAGGAAAAACCGGTTTTTGAACTAAAAAAAACCGAAACCGGTTTTAAAACCGGTTCGGTTTGACAAAAAAACCGATTTGTACATCACTAAATTGCTGCCCAGTTTGGATCTATGTTCTACCCACAGTGCGCGCTTTCAATTGTCTTCGGCATGGAAGGCTGAACACCCATAATTTAACTAATTAACTGCATGTTTTCATTTTGTAATAGTATATAATACTTGATTTACTTGTAAAAGAGTTGTAAGAAACTTGACAAAAAAAAAATCGTTTGAGGGCAATTCTTCCCTACCGAGTTCGTTTCGAGTTGTGTTAAAAATCATATGTTGCAACCCACACCAATTTAGACTACTTAAGCATCCTGACCACCCTACCCATCTTGACACCTATACATCTGATTCATGGTCACAACAGGCAAAAAAAAAATTAGAAAAAAAGTTTTTAAAGTAATTAATAATCAAGAGTATGTAGCATAATCAAAACAATTCAAAAGGTATATCTCTAACAAGACTCAATCACAACATCCAACTTTTTTATATGAGTTATAGGATCTGAGTTTCATACCCTCATGTATTGTAGTGACTAACTTTCATCTATAAAAAAATAAAACAGAAAGTTAAAAGGCCAAACATCCAAAAAACTTTACCAGGATTATTACCGACTTCGCTCTTTAGAGGCTATACACCGTGAAGCTGCTATGATAAAAAAAAAATTACTTAGTTAATTAGTTTCCATAAGTTAGAAACACAAACCACTATGCATTTGACGCATAGCTTTTTGGCATTAAAGTGAAGCATACATACCCCTAAGATGGTGAAACGGATTGTGCCTCCTGGACCAGCAATATTCCTCCTGTCTCCAATTGTATCTAATCACATATTCACATTCATCAGAATTATTCAGCTTATGATTTATGAACATTCACCATTGACATCAATAGTTAAAATAAGTCTTTTTTTTTTTTTTTTTTTTTTTTTTTTTTTTTTTTTGCAGGCCAAACCGTAAGTTTCTATCAACTAATCATCATAGATTTGTAACTCCTGCGTGTTGCTACGAGTTGGAAACCTGTCTTTGAAGACAAAGATTTCAGATTTGACTTTATTACCTGAATAAAAAAACCGAGTGCCAAGGAGTACATTTTATACATGACATAACGTCGTCGGTGGCAGTAACTTTTTAACACACGCCATAAGTTCTTCAAATTTCTCCACGTGTTCTTATGGAAAGCTTCGCTACACTCGAAAGAAGGGGCACCGATAGTTGAGGTTTGCGATAGAGCGACGGACGGAAATGGCTGTTGTCACCGGTGGTTAACCTCACATAGATGAATTATTCATAGTGTACATGTTAATTTATCCTGCCACAATAAATTCAGCTTCTATATTGTTAATATAGTAGCAAGTCCATCACATGAAAACTAAATCGCCATAATTCCAATTGTTTCTGGTCATTAGCAATAAAGAATGTGATATGTGAACATAAATAAATTGCAGTCTGTTTAATGCTAATCTGCACATAAGTTAAGAATCCATCATTTAAAGTTAACAACAATAAAAAGAAAGTATGGTTGTGTGAATTATGGAAGAACAGGAATCCTAACATAACAAAGAAATACAGGAAAGTGGATTGTCCGTGAGAAGGAAAATACAAAAGAATCAAATTTTATTGCATATCATTTATAAATTATGATGTTAAAAGTGGAACTTTAAAAAAAGATCTCAAATGATTTCTTTTAATAGTAGTCAAAATATATAACAATGAGATTGACAACAATATCTTGGATATCGACACTTGCTTCTGTCTCTAAAACATAAGGTATCGACAACTTCAAGTCACTCAAATCCAATTATTTTGGATCTAACTAATCAAAACTCAAAATCACATGACTGATTATACCTTGTCAAACTGACCAAGAACCAAATGTTGAGTATTTAGTTCCTAGCCTTGGTCCACGTCGTTAAGATAACCATCATCAGTTTCATTCGAAGGCTCATCTTCACCATAATCTAGTGAACCCCTTAGCCACCATAATGAACATAAATAGAAGTCCCTAACCCACTATGTTGCATGCTCTGTGCAACTCGTAATCGTGGTCTGAACTATATTATCAAAGACTCCACGCATCTACTTCTAATATCAGGTACCTGTGAACAGACATGTAGATAAGCAATGAGCTTGCCTGATGTTGGTAACTTACCCCTTTTTATATGAAGATTGGATAAAATGACACCTAGTTAATTTGCGTTCATTCCATCTCCATTCACACACACACACACACAAAAAAAACGAATGCATCATCAACTGAACATCGTTACACAAACTCATATTCATATCATTCCGCCTCCATTTACATACACGTACAAAATAAATCAAGCATTAATGGGTATTTGCTTTTCAAAGAACCCATATGGCAAAATCAACTTTTTGGGCAACCACTCCACCATTCACTTAGATTTCAAATTGTAAATTCACATTATCACCTCACAAAACAATATAAACACAAACCACCACAGATCTAAAAGTATTACATTGATTTGACATAAACACATAAAAAAAACAGTAGCAAAATTGTTTCAAAAAATCTTAAAATATTTAAAACTTAACTGTGTAGACACATGCACTACTCAAGATAAAAAAACAAAAATGGTAGATATGCTTAAAAATGGTACCAATCTGGACACCAACAAAGCCTTGTGTCATCTTAATCGTCTCCTGAAGCTCTTCCACGTATTTATGTTTTTAAATCTGGAATGCATGTAGAAGGAGAGCAAGGGAAGAATTTAAAAAACATATAACAATAAAGAAGCCAAGAAATATCACAAATCAAGAAGGTTTGTCCTGTTTGTATGAACTTGACCCACAAAAAAATAATCTAAGATTTAGGGTTTTTCATATTACCTTAGCAACAATACTTTCAGATTTAACTAACTGATAACCTTCTGGATTCGCAAACATGCCATCTTTACTGAACCAAATACAAGGTAAGGCCTTAAAATAAAGAAAATCAACCGATGGAAATAAGGAAAATCTTGAATGAGAGAGAGAGATTGTGTTAGAGAGAGAGAACATGGTATGGATGAGGAATGAGGAGAGAAAGAACATGGTATCACCATGGTAGGTTTGTGGGATCAGGAATGAGGAAAGAGAGAGAGCATGGTATGGATGAACAGCACAGATCGTGTCTATGGATTTAGATTTGAATGAACGGTGTAGATCATGATCCTTGTAGTCCTCTCATATTGGCTGGGTGTTTTTAAGGTTGGATTGTGTTTCTTTAAGCTTTATGAGTTGTACATTGTGTTTTTTGAGTTGTACTTGTCTGGATGTATATTGTGGGGTGCTTTAGGGTTTGGTGAGATAACATTAGTCCATGCTTCAAATGATTGTACGTATGGCTTTAACAATTGTACATCTCTTAAAAGTGGCAAATGACCATTTTTGCCCTTCCTATATGCTTATTAATATAGTATATATATATATATATATATTTACTTATATTTAAAAATTCATTTTAAAATACTAAAACTCTTTTAAAAATTCTACAAAAATTATTTTGTGTTAATCTAGTGAAAAAGTTTAACATACAATTTTTAGTTTTCAAAAATTTATTTATTTAATATATATAATAAATAATTCAAGTTTATTCTATTTTATTTATAAAATTCTATAAAAATATCAAAACGATTATATAAATTTCCACAAAAATTATTCTAAGTTTTTATAACAATAAACTTTTCTGAAATGATTTTTATTTCTGAAAAATCATTTATTTAATATTTTTAATCAATTTTTGTTAGTTTTAATCATAAATAAATCATAATAAATTCATTTTTCAATATTTTTGCACCAAAATTTTATATAAATTATTTCTGATTATTTGAAACAGAAATACAATTTTTAATTTAATAATTCTGTAAATTTAATATTTTTAAATATGAAAGTTATATTTTGACAATTTGTAATAAATAGATTTAATATTCTATTTTTAAGAAAATAATTTATTAAAAATTATTTTATACTTAAAACTTTATATTGTGGCCACCTTTAATTTAAAATTTACAAAAAGACTTTTGTTTATTTAATTATCATATTTCTCTTATTTATTAAAACATTTTATTATTAATCCAACAAATGTTTATCCCCAAATCGAAACCCTAGAAAATACTTGTAGACTAGATAGAGGTAGACTTATTTGTTACCTTATACATAGGATAATACTTGGCAATCTTTTGGGCTACATTCATACTATTTCTCAAGACTTAATACTATACTAAAGTGAGTTTACGTAACCATGTTTATGCAATTCTTCGTACTTGCAACATTAGACTTAAGCAATTCTACATGCATGTCTAGTTGTAAACTTTAATGCCTCATGATTTAGACAACAACAACAGTTTCAACGAGTTTCAACATTACATAATCATTAGCTATGGCTAAGCCGGCGATACTCAATAATAGATCTATTGGATTGACAATCCCACCCGGATATGTGTACCTCCTACATAGGTGGTGTGGGTGATTGTTATCGTTCCAACATATTATTAAGGTGAACCGTGGATGACGGGATGGACCTAAACTAGTCGGAGGTTTGATTATGTCATTCAACATATCATGTTTATTCATGTAGACTTAAACTTACGATAGACATATGAATTGCTAAACTTTTATACTTAAACTATTTGCTTGACATGGCTTATGTATTCTCACCAACTTCTAGTTGACCCCCCCCCCCCATTTTTACAACTCAACAGGAAATAATGATGCATGAAGACTAGAGTATTTACATGAGAAGGCAAACTGAAGTTTATGCTTGTTTGGTTTTTGTGATGTATTAGATTTCCGCTTAAAACTCATTATGTATTTTCATTTTTGGATATTTGCACTTTAAATTAATTTCAATTAAATTTGATTACCATGTACTACTGTATACTCATTCTTACGTGACACCTCGATGTTTCCGCCATCGGTTGGGGTGTTACAGATTGGTATCAGAGCCTTGGTTATAGGGAATTAGGTTATTATAAAATAATCTAGACTATAACCTTAGGGACTTAAACAGTACTTGCTTCTCTTACTTGTAACCCTAATTGCTTCTCTAATCTTATCCCTATCCTATACCTTATACAACCCTAAGCCTACAAGTGACTACTCTTATTCGTCTGCTGCAATCCTGATCCACCATTAGATTAATAGGACAAAAATCCTCAGGTTTAACCTGAACCACCTTGAGATCCCGTCGAAGTTCTAGATTTTAATAACGAACACGTGCAATCTGGAAGGGTGAACGCCTGTATTCTGAGTCTTCTGTCTAGGCTGGCATTGCGTATATATCCCAATCAGACGAAGGACCCGGATGCCTACCTGGGAATTCTCGGGATGAGTGTTCACTTATAGGCTAAAGCATGTCTTCATATGTTATTAGAAATCTAGAATCTTTGATAAGTCAACGTTTTCGTTTATTCGTTTTAATTAATGAATAAATGATTACATTCTTATATAACCTCATTCATTTCATTGTGTCTCTTACAGATCATGCCTCTACGTCGCAACACTCGCCTTAACAATGGTGACAATCAAGATGAAGTGAATAGCAACAACCACGACGCTAACCACAACAACAACAATAACAACAACAATAATGGTGTTGATGCCCAACTGGCTGCGATCATTTCTCAACAAATGGCGCAGCAAATCGCGACTCTGGTTCCTAATTTACTAGCACAAGTCATCCAGATGAACGGCAACGGGAACGGTAACGGCAACGGGAACGTTAACGGCAATGGAAACGGAAATGGAAACCACAACGGGATTGGGAATGGTCTTCCAGCCTGCACTCTTAAGCACTTTAATTCCTGTAATCCCCCTAAGTTCAGTGGAGAAGAAGGAGCTACAGGACTCCTACAATGGTTCGAAGGTATTGAGAATACCTTCATTAACAGTGAGTGCCCCGACAACTTTAAGGTTCGTTAAGCCATGAGTGTTCTCCACAAACGAGCACTCACTTGGTGGAATGAGGAAAAGCGTACCCGTGGAGCTGAAGTTGCACTTGCCATGACATGGGATCAAGTCAAGGAGGTTATGAAGGATGAGTTTTGTCCCCGCAACGAGGTCAAGAAGCTAGAAGATGAGTTCCACACCCTTGCTCAAGATAGTGGGGAAAACCTTGCCTACAATACCCGCTTTCACGAGCTTAGCTTATTGTTGCCCCACAAAGTCACTCCCCTGCCTGTAGCCATCGAGAAGTATATCGGTGGTCTACCCATGCAAATCCAGGACACGGTGTGGGGAAGGAATCCTGCCACCTTGGAGGAAGCCAAACGTCTGGCGGCTACTCTCACTGATAATCATGTGAAGAACGGTACTCTCTTCCGTAAGGGCACTAAGAAGACTGCTGCAAAAGACACTCCTCAGCCCGCTATTGAGGTTAAGCCCGAGACCTCAAGCAACAAGAAGCGCAAGGCTAGGAACTACATGGTTGCTACCACTCCACCTGCAGCACAAAACCCAGCCAAGAAGCTGTATGGCGGGAGCCACCCTCATTGCAACACTTGTCAATACCACCATCTTTCTGGCAGACCATGCCGCCAATGTAATAACTGTAAGCGGTATGGACATTACACCCACGCTTGCCAAGCCCCTGCTGCCCAAAGCAACCCAGCCAGAAATGCCCCAGCTCCCAACCAACAAAACAACAGACCTGCTCGTGGTCAGTGCTACGAGTGTGGCAGCCCAGACCACTATATCAACAATTGCCCCAATCGTAACCAAAACCAGAACCAAAACCAAAACCGCAACCAAAACCAGAACCGCAACCAGAACCAAGGTGCTCGAGGTCGCGCCTACAATCTCAATGCTAACCAGGCCCGTGACAACAACGAGGTGGTTAATGGTACGTTTCTCGTTAATAACCACTATGCATCCATATTATTTGATTCGGGAGCTGATAAGTCATTTGTATCACTAAAGTTTGAACCTTTACTTAACTTACCCCAAACTAACCTAGAGGAACCTTAAGTGGTAGAGATAGCTAATGGGAAGTCTATCTCGATCGATTCTATTATTCGTAACTGTGTGCTGAATCTCGACGAACATACTTTCTCTATCGATCTCATCCCTATGCATCTTGGAAGTTTTGATGTCATAGTAGGCATGGACTGGTTATCAACCCATCGTGCTGAAATTCTGTGTTTTGAGAAAGTCATTCGCATCCTCTCGAATTTGGTGAGATTTTGAAGATCTATGGTGAGAAGCCTTGTGGCGAGCTTAAGCTCATGTCTTGTACTACTGCCTAAAAATACTTACGAAAGGGGTATACAGCTTTCTTAGCTAACGTGATAGAAAAGAAGGACAAGGGCAAAAGTATCCAAGACATCCCAATCATTCGGGACTATCCTAAAGTCTTTCCAGAGGAATTACCTGGTTTGCCTCCTGCTCGACAAGTGGAATTTAGAATTGATCTTGTTCCTGGTGCTAATCCTGTCGCCAAAGCTCCTTATCGTCTTGCACCCTCTGAGATGCAAGAACTTGCCAGTCAACTACAGGAACTTTCTGATAAAGGTTTCATTCGCCCCAGTTCTTCTCCATGGGGAGCCCCTGTCTTGTTCGTTAAGAAGAAAGATGGATCTCTCAGGATGTGTATCGACTATCGCGAACTCAACAAACTCACTATCAAGAATCGTTATCCTTTGCCTAGGATTGACGATATTTTCGATCAACTTCAAGTAGCAACCCACTTCTCGAAGATTGATCTTCGTTCTGGTTATCATCAGCTTAGAGTCCACGATGAAGATATTCCTAGGACAGCCTTTCGTACACGTTATGGTCACTATGAATTCATGGTCATGCCTTTTGGATTGACCAACGCTCCCGCAGTGTTTATGGATTTAATGAATCGAGTTTGTAGACCCTACCTCGACAAATTCGTGATCGTCTTCATCGATGACATTTTGATTTACTCAAAATCAAAATCCGATCACGAACAACATCTTCATTCCATTTTGGGTCTCCTAAAGAAAGAACAACTGTATGCCAAGTTCTCGAAATGTGGATTTTGGCTTAAGGAAGTTCAATTTTTGGGACATGTCATTGATATGAACGGAATTCATGTTGATCCCGCAAAGATCGAAGCTGTGAAGAATTGGAGTGTTCCTAAAACTCCAACTGAAGTCCGTTCCTTCCTTGGTTTGGCTGGTTATTATCGTCGATTCATTTCCAACTTCTCCAAGATCGCTGTTCCTCTCACTGCCTTAACTCACAAGGGTAGACCTTATGAGTGGGGACCAAAACAAGAGGAAGCATTTGAGACTCTTAAGCTGAAACTCTGTGAAGCTCCTATCTTGTCTCTACCTGATGGTAATGATGACTTCGTGGTCTATTGTGATGCATCAAACCAAGGTCTTGGTTGTGTTCTCATGCAAGTGGTGTGTTGAATCAGCAGCAGACAGTAAGCGTCTTTTGTATGGGCGCTTTATTCTGTCTCCGCTTATGAAAGGTCAAGCAGACACAATAGGCATTGCAATGCGAAGAGCTTTGCTTGGAGAAATCGAAGGAACATGTATCACACGCGCAAAATCTGAGAAAATATCACACGAATATTCTACCATAATGGGTATTCAAGAATCAGTACATGAAATTTTAATGAATTTGAAAGAAATCGTATTGAGAAGTAATCTCTATGGAACTTGTGAGGCGTCTATTTGTGTCAGGGGCCCTGGATATGTAACTGCTCAAGATATCATCTTACCGCCTTATGTAGAAATCGTCGATAATACACAACATATAGCTAGCTTGACGGAACCCATTGAGTTGGTTATTGGATTACAAATAGAGAAGAATCGCGGATATCTTATAAAAGCGCCAAATACCTTTGGAGGAAAGGTTATTGCTTATGCGTCTAGACAACTCAAGACTCACGAAAAGAATTATACCACCCATGATCTTGAATTGGGTGCTGTTGTCTTTGCTCTTAAGATTTGGAGACATTATCTTTATGGGACCAAATGTGTGGTTTTCATAGACCACAAAAGTCTCCAACATGTCTTCGACCAGAAAAATCTTAACATGAGGCAACAACGTTGGGTTGAGCTACTTAACGACTATGACTGCGAAATTCGCTACCATCCTGGCAAAGCGAATGTTGTGGCTGACGCACTCAGTCGCAAAGAGCGTATCAAACTTTATTGTGCGAGAGTTCGTACTGATCTTCAGGATCGTATCCTCCAGGCTCAACATACTTCAGTTACCCAAGGTAACATGTACAACGAAATGTCTTGTGGTGCTGAGACTCACCTTGAAACCAAACCTGATGGGCTACTCTATTTTCTTAATGGACTTTGGATTCCTGACTGTGATGATCTTCGTACCCTTCTCATGAACGAGGCTCATAAGTCCCGTTATTCTATTCATCCTAGAGCTGACAAGATGTACCAAGATCTTCGTCATTCATATTGGTGGCCTAGTATGAAGAAAGACATTGCTCTTTTCGTTGCAAAATGCCTCACTTGTTCAAAGGTCAAGGCTGAACATCAACGACCATCTGGTATGCTCGAACAACCAGAAATTCCTGTATGGGAATGGGAGAGCATAGCAATGGACTTCATCACAAAACTCCCTCGTACACCCAAAGGTTTTGATAGTATTTGGGTAATCGTCGATCGTTTGACCAAGTCAGCCCACTTTTTACTTATTCGTGAGAAGTATTCTGTGGAAAGGTTGGCAAAGATATACGTAAGTGAAATCGTATGTCGTCATGGTAAACCTTTGGACATTATCTCTGATCGTGATGGTCGTTTCACCTCTCACTTTTGGGATACTTTACAAGATGCTTTGGGTACCAAGTTGAACCTGAGCACTGCTTATCACCCTCAAACAAATGGTCAGACTGAACGGACCATCCAAACACTTGAGGATATGCTCAGGGCATGTGTCATCGATTTTGGTGGCGCATGGGATTCCCATCTCCCTTTGGTTGAGTTTTCATACAACAACAGTTATCACGCCAGCATTAACATGGCTCCTTTCGAGGCACTCTATGGTCGTAAATGTCGCTCACCTGTCTGTTGGACTGAGGTTGGTGAAGCCCGGATCACTGGACCCGAACTAATCTAGGAAACCACAGACAAAATCCAACTCATTCAGGATAATCTTCTCAAGGCTAGAAGTCGTCAGAAGAGTTATGCTGATAAACGTCGTAAACCCTTGGAATTTCAAGTTGGGGACCTTGTACTTCTTAAGGTATCCCCTTGGAAAGGAGTGATTCGTTTCGGTAGAAAGGGAAAACTAGCTCCTCGATACGTAGGCCCATTCAAAATTCTTGACAGGATTGGAAAAGTGGCTTACAAACTTGATCTTCCACCTGAGCTAAGCAATGTTCACCCAACCTTTCATGTTTCGAATCTCAAGAAATGCTTAGCGGACGAGAACCTCCATGTTCCTCTTGAGGATGTGAAAATCGATGAAACTATGCACATTATCGAGAAACCCGTCGAGATCGTTGATACTGGAGTCAAGAAACTCAAGCGCAGTCGCATTCCGATCGTTAAGGTTCGTTGGGAATCTAAACGAGGTCCAGAGTTCACTTGGGAACGTAAAGACCAGATGAAGTCTAAGTACCCACATCTTTTTCCACCAGACTCTCCAACTCCAACTTTGGGACGAAGTTCCTAAAAGTAGGGGAGACTGTAACATTACGCATTTATAACTTGTACGTTACGATTATCATGAATAAAAAAACGTCAAGTTTCATTATTATTGTTCGTCCTTAATTATTATTGTGGCGTTTTTTTTGGAACCCTTATACTATATCATTTATATATATAATGTGTATATATATATATATATATATAGAATAAATGTCAAAAAATATAAGCTTGGGCCGGGAATCGAACCCGCGCCCCAAGCCGGTCCATATACACAACACACATAACCATCTGATCTACACAAACTTATTGTTTTATTTCCAGCTTATAATTAATTTAACACGACTTTGGTTTCTTCACAGTTGACTAGGGAAGTCAACTGTGACAACAAACTTCCATAATTAACCAATTTGAACGCGTCTCTGATCCTGAATTGGCATGATATCGTGATTACCGGTCCATTACGAGTCAACACACGTACACTTATCATTTAATTCGTATCAATTATACTTATATACGCGTCATCGCCATAAACACAAGGTCAAACCTTCCAATTCGATGTTCCTGACCCTATCCTCATAAATTGGACATCACAGAACATTCACAACTCGCCGAACACTCTTTCTCAACCCCCAATTTCTAAATCAATTCACTGTTCTTGAGTCTTTTTGTTCGAAGTTGACTTTTGGTCTTGACTAATCGTTCGTATTCAATTCGTAATTGTAAGTTTTATTTTATCAGTGGGTTTTGATCTTCGGCATACACACAATAATAACCCTAAGGTTAATTGGGTTATTGTTGTGTGATTTGTTCGATTGGAAAATCTAGGGTTCGACCATTATAAATTGGGGAAGAACACTTCTGAACGTATACATATATTTATAATAAATAGAAACCAAACACAACCACTGATCTAGATCAAGTGGTTGTGTCTGGTGTCCTTGAACCGGCCCACGCGGGTTCGACCCTCAGCATCACCAAAGCTTTTTTTTTCCTTTTTCAATCAAACCTTATATATATATATATA
Source organism: Ambrosia trifida (assembly GCA_028751855.1). NCBI lineage: Eukaryota > Viridiplantae > Streptophyta > Magnoliopsida > Asterales > Asteraceae > Ambrosia > Ambrosia trifida. The sequence goes on from CM054122.1 coordinate 151,460,153, forward strand.
TATATATATATATATATATATATATATATATATATATATATATATATATATTCACTTATATTTCAAAATTCATTTTAAAATACTAAAACTCTTTTAAAAATTCTACAAAAATTATTTTGTGTTAATCTAGTAAAAAGTTTAACATACAATTTTTAGTTTTCAAAAATTTATTTATTTAATATATATAATAAATAATTCAAGTTTATTCTATTTTATTTATAAAATTCTATAAAAATATCAAAACGATTATATAAATTTCCACAAAAATTATTCTGAGTTTTTATAACAATAAACTTTTCTGAAATGATTTTTATTTCTGAAAAATCATTTATTTAATATTTTTAATCAATTTTTGTTAGTTTCAATTATAAATAAATCATAATAAATTCATTTTTCAATATTTTTGCACCAAAATTTTATATAAATTATTTCTGATTATTTGAAACAGAAATAAAATTTTTAAATTAATAATTCTGTAAATTTAATATTTTTAAATATTAAAGTTATATTTTGACAATTTGTAATAAATAGATTTAATATTCTATTTTTAAGAAAATAATTTATTAAAAATTATTTTCATACTTAAAACTTTATATTGTGACCACCTTTAATTTAAAATTTACAAAAAGACTTTTGTTTATTTAATTATCATATTTCTCTTATTTATTATAACATTTTATTATTAAACCAACAAATGTTTATCCCCAAACCGAAACCCTAGAAAATACTTGTAGACTAGATAGACTTAGACTTATTTGTTACCTTATACATAGGGTAATACTTGGCAATCTTTTGGGCTACATTCATACTATTTCTCAAGACTTAATACTATACTAAGGTGAGTTTACGTAACCATGTTTATGCAATTCTTCATACTTATAACATTATACTTAAGCAATTCTACATGCATGTCTAGTTGTAAACTTTAATGCCTCATGATTTAGACAACAACAACAGTTTCAACGAGTTTCAACATTACATAATCATTAGCTATGGCCAAGCTGGCGATACTCAATAATAGATCTATTGGATTGACAATCCCACCCGGATACGTGTACCTCCTACATAGGTGGCGTGGGTGATTGTTATCGTTCCAACATATTATTAAGGTGAACCGTGGATGACGGGATGGACCTAAACTAGTCGGAGGTTTGATTATGTCATTCAACATATCATGTTTATTCATGTAGACTTAAACTTACGATAGACATATGAATTGCTAAACTTTTATACTTAAACTATTTGCTTGACATGGCTTATGTATTCTCACCAACTTCTAGTTGACCCCCCCCCCCCATTTTTACAACTCAACATGAAATAATGATGCATGAAGACTTGAGTATTTACATGAGAAGGCAAACTGAAGTTTATGCTTGTTTGGTTTTTGTGATGTATTAGATTTCCACTTAAAACTCATTATGTATTTTCATTTTTGGATATTTGCACTTTAAATTAATTTCAATTAAAATTTGATTACCATGTGCTACTGTATACTCATTCTTACGTGACACCTCGATGTTTCCGCCATCGGTTGGGGTGTTACAACAACCACCAATACACCACCTACAACCACTCCACCACCTAAATCCCAAACATCTGCTGGTTCTACAAAAGTGCCAACAGTTGTTAACACAACCTCTGCTGCAACACCACCATCACCAAAAATCTTGTACAGAAGGAAGAGAAAATCTACCTTTGTTGTACAGGATGAAAAGATTCACACATCACTACCTACTACTTCAACCACACAATCTACACCCATATCTGCCATTCCACTTTCATCATTCTCACCACACATCTCACAATTTACATCCCATAGACCACCACCAACCATTACACCATTGGCTGTTCAGTATCCCCTTGAACTTTATCTACTCAAGGGGGAAATACAATCCTTCTACAATACTGAATAACCATCTGAAAGATCTTTCCCATCTCTTCCACATTTTCCTATTCCCCTAAACATAGACCAATATCTAAAATTCAAGGCTGAACAGGCAGATGTCATCATAAAAGAGAAATGCAAAGGGAAAGATGATAGGAGTGTTCAGGGCATCCATTCAGCAGAGCTTAGCAAACTGAGAAGGATTGAAGATTTTGCTAAGACCCTGAGCAACTCCATGTCTACCATGCCTCTCAGTAGTGACATGGAAAGGGAGGTTAGGGAATCTCTTCTTGAACAGATTCTGGCAACCATGCCTTATAAAGCAAACAAGAAACAGTTTGCAGGCTGGACCACTCATGCTCTCAGAGATGAACTCATAAGAATTGAGGACATGGCCAAAAATCCCCCAGCTAAGATCTTTGCCCCTGATTTCAGTAAAGGCAGAGATCCAGCCAGAGCCTTGAAATTCAAAAGAATGAGACAAGAGATTGTGGCTGCAGACTATGGGGAGATGAAGTCTGTTGCAAGATGGTTAGAGCTGAGGTTGGTTGAAACCTACAAGAAGCTGGAAGAAAACAGGAAGAAAGACCCTAACTTGCCCAGAAAACCTGTCTACCCTGATGAACCTCTAATGAAGAAACCTCAACAGGCTTTTACATTAGACAGCCTACTTGATACTTTTGATCTATCTGCTGCTGCAAGAAGACAATTCAAAAAGAAGAAAGAAATGTCTGAAGAAGATCAGAAGAAGTTTGCTGATACTTTTATAAAGGAGGGCCTCTTCAACCAGATACACTATTTTACTGATCCCACCTCTGTGAAACTCAGAGAACTCATTGGGAGACCTCCATCACCAAACTCATCCAAAATAAAAGTACATCTCAGCAAATCCTCTGATTCAAAATTTCTAAAATGGAAGGTCAACAAAGACACCGATGAATTGACTCTGCTCAGATCAGATGGAAAAGCTCAAAGACTTAGCATGGATGATTTGCATGGCCTGTGTGCAGATGACCTCCAAACACTGCTGAACCTTGAGCTTGAAAGAGATGCTGAAGACTTCTACTCATTGAACTTTGAGTTACAATTCAAAGGTCAAATTAGAGAAAGTCTGATGAGGAATAAAGATCAAGAATAAAGCCTAGTTTTGGCATCATCTGTTCTAGGGAGAGATTGTTGGGTCTGCTAACCTGGAGAAGAACAGATGATTGGAAAGCCAAAATATACTACTCAGTTGATCATATTAATAAACAGTACTTACAACATACTCCTTCCAAAAGACTGTTGACCCTAACAACTGTTCTACCCAAACAACTGCTGTGACAACTGCTGCTACAAAGGACTGCTGGATAACAACTGATAGAGAACAACTGCTGACTAAAGGTCTGATGAAGAACAATTGCTAATCAAGTGCTGAAGACTAAAGGTCTGTTGGAGCCAACAACACTTAGACTCCAACAGATGATACAAGACAATCAGAGTTTTCCTCAACAGCAGTTTACATTACAGTGTTTTACAATGTAACAATAGTTTGTATATAGCAGATGTTTTATGTTGTTATTCTGTTAGAGGTCACTGTCTTAGGTGACGTCAGCTTAGATCATCAGTGGTTTAGATTTGTCTATAAATAGAACAGTGCTTGTACTGTTCTATTCATCACTCACAACATTCTCCCAGACAAACAATCACAGAGTGATCAGGCTGAGGGGGAGTACTTGTACAATTGATTGTAATTTTTCAATATTATGAAAGCATTCGATTAGAAAACATTTACTCTCTTGTTTTGATTATAGTTTATTATTCCGCTGCACTTTCCATTTATATTCACTTCATTCTTCTCATCTTTACTTAATCAAATCAAAACAATCAAACTCTGATCCTAACAATTGTGCATCCAACTTACGTATATTGTTACCAAACTCGTACATACTGAAATGATATGAATATTTCTCTCCTATATAAAACTTACGCATGCATGTATGTCACCCATTGCTACACTTTTACCATAAAAATAATCGTTTCAATTTAAGCATAGCAGATTTAACTTTGTATTGGTGGGTTAATTCAAGAAAGTAGGCCTGTAAACGAACCGAACATTCATGAACTGTTCGGCAGGAAGTCGGGAGTACTCGGGGAGTTATCGGCCTAGTCAGAGAGTACTCGGGGAGTACTCGGCCTAGGCGTAGCTTCTTGAATCACCAAGCAGTCATCCATCCATCTCTCTTTTAACCTGAAATCAATCTAACGTGTATGCAAAAGTCAGCTACACTGAGTGAGTTCAAGTTTTTATAAATTTATATAAACAAATAATTTGTCAAAATAAGATTTAACAAAATACCTCAACCTTAGAGTTAACAATAAGCGCAATTCGCTAATTTGTATTTCCCTAAGCAAAATAAAAATCAAAGTCTTGGATAGGCATACTCTGCCTAATTAGCTCACGACTTCACTTACCAAATATATAATAAGCGCATCCCGCTTTTCAACTCAAAGTACAACTCAGTCTATTTAAGCAAACCAAAGCTAGAGATTAGAGCAGGCGTATCCCACTCCTGTCATAGCTCAGTTTATAAAATTCACATAATATAATTCAAACCAAAGCTAGAGATCAAAGCAGACATATCCCACCTCTGTCATAGCTCAGTTTATAAGAGTACATATAATTGAACTATGTAACAATCCTGACTCAAAACCAAGACCAAAGATCAGAGCAGGCATATCCCACTTATGTTAGCCCAGTTCGACATATCAGGTAGCTCTCAACATAGTCTATTATATATAATAACAACTATAACATAAACTAAGCAACAACCATGACACGAAACCAATACCTTAGATCAGAGCAGACATATCCCACTTCTGTCGTAGTCCGGTTTATAATATCATGTAACCGTCAACATAGTCGATTTATATATTTAAACACATATAACTCAAACCTATAAATATACACACACGTATATATATATATATATATATATATATATATATATATATATATATATATATATATATATATAGGGGAGGGTTATAATAAAAACCCTCCAAAATGAGTAAACCATGTAAACTCATTTGTAGCCATTGATCTAAAGTGATCAATGGTCTAGATTCATTCTATATTATTTTAATATATTTATTAAGGTAAAGGACAAAAAAAGGGCACAATGGTCAAATGCCATTTTTCTGAAAAAGCAGATATGACAAGTGGACCCCACACATGTCACATCATCTCTCTCATACTTTTGTGACCATTGTCCTAAATCTGCCAGATACCCGTGTTACATATGTAACATGTGTTGTGTTACGTAGGTTAAAACTGAGTTGCCAGTGTATATTATTTAAAAAATGCTGATTTATTATTTTTTTTATTATACCATGTTTTTTTTTCGTTTTATTGTACCAGCACCAGAATTGTTGCATACGTAACGAGAATTAATATGGTTATAGGCATTTTGTTACTTACAAAGTGCTAAAACCAAACAAAACGGTCATTACAAAGTTCTAAAAACTTTATTGATCAAAAAACATTCAAATGTACACAAGAATTGTTTCTTACAAAATGCTAAAAAACAAACAAAACGGTCATTACAAATCAACAAATGCTAAAAAAAAGTATCATAAATAAAAAAAATGTCTACACTTCATTCTTGATAATCATCTTCATCTTTAATGCAAAAAAATATGCTCACCTGCAAAAATAAAACAAAAATCATCAATTTACATGTAAAAGACCCCCACCCCCCCCCCCCCCCCCCCCCCGCTTAACGTATGTTAACCAACTGGATTACAAAAAAAACATACGAAACTGATACAAAAAAACATTGTTTTATACATTTAGTTATCAAAGATTATCAAACATACGAAACTGATAGCAACTTAGTTCTGCTGTTACATACGAAACAGACGCAAACATAGATTTGATCCAATGATTAGTGACTTTTGTTTTAATCAATATATGGTAAAAAAATCAGAAGCTAATTTATAACAACTTAGTTCTGCTGTTACATACGAAACAGAAACTAATTTATACCATAGTTTTGTTGTTACATACGAAACATGTGCAAAAATATAGGAAACAGATGCAAACATACATTCCACACATTATAATACTCATACAAACATGCACATACTGGTAAAAAACAAAAGCAGACATATTGTTGCATATGTTAACAGACATTAAAATTCACCAATTTTGATTAAAAAAACATATTAAACAAAAGCAGACATATTGTTGCATTGAAAATAATCTGACTGCAAAAAACATATATGCTACACACGTAAACAGTCTAACACAACACAAAGATTATATGAAAATATAGACGATAAAAACACCCTAACTAAACAACAAGATACTACAAACATAAAAACCCAAAACGAAAAATCATTTTCGATGTTTAACATAATACAGACAATACTTATGTACATGTGAAACAACAATTATTTACAAGAAAACAACAATTATTTACATGTGTAACAGGAAAAACACAGACAACACTTATGTAGTCTGCAGTAAACATAGAACAGAATTTGATATGCTAGAAAACAGAAAACATAATTTGACTGCAAAAAATAGATATGCTACACACGTAACAGGCTAACTAAACACAAAAGATTATACGAAAATATAGATGGTTTAACATAATAAATCACCCAAAAAAAGAGATGCTAGTAACACACAAAAAAACAACAATTATTTCCAACTTAAAAAAAATAAAATATTAAACCACCTAACCCCCCAACCCTCCCCCCCCCCCCCCCACAAAAAAAGATATATATTAAACCACCTCCAAGCCCATCATCCTCTGATTCGTAATCCTATATAAGAAAAATATAGATGATAAAAACAGATGTGCTGCACATGTAACAGCCTAACTAAACACAAAGATCATACAAAAATATAGACGATAAAAACACCCAAATTAAACATAAAGATACTACGAACATAAAACACAAAACGAAAAATCTTTTTCAATGTTTAACATAATCAATCACCCAACCAAAAAAATATTAAACCATCTAACCCCCCAACCAAAAAAAAAATATTAAACCATCTAACCCCCCAACCAAAAAATCTTTTTCAATGTTTAACATAATCAATCACCCAACCAAAAAAAAAAATATTAAACCATCTAACCCCCCAACCAAAAAAAAAATATTAAAAAGTCAAACTTTTCTATCTGGTAAAAAATCGGTAACTATTTTATACCAACTTAGTTCTGTTGTTACATACGAAACAGACGCAATATAGGAAACAGATGCAAAACATACATTCCGCCCACATTATAATACTCATACAAAACTGCATATACTGGTAAAAAAACAAATCAGACATATTGTTGCATTTGTTAAGAGATATTAAAATTTACCAGCGTTGACTGCCCGACTGACTCGGTTGACATTTGTTGACTGAAAGTTGACCCTTGCTGACCAAAGGTGGACCCGTCTTCTTAACCCGCTTCAAGACCAACCCGGTTATAACCCAAGTTTCACCTCAACTCGTCTAGCTTATAACTACTCCACTGTTGACTTTCTATCTCTCATAATTCCCATCATTTATATTCAATACCAACAATCTTTTTGCAACCCCATGATGTCGAAAAGTGTATCGAATCGGCCCAAAAGATCTGACCAAAGCTCTCCTCATCTTGAATCCAGTTCTTTAATATTGATTTACAAATTTCCACCACTTAATGCAATAAAAACCTGCAAAATTGCAATTTAATATTAATAATTTAATATCATAACAGAAAAAAAAATAGAGCCCTGTTTTGAGCAAATTTTAAGTGGGAAGCTAAAATTCAAAGTTTTGATTGAAACCCAGAAATCTTTTTAATCAGATTACAAGAATTTGACAAAAATTGATTGATCAATCAATTAAATTACATAAAAATACAATTTTTTTTTCAAATTTGTGGCTTTTAAAGAAACCCCACAACGAAAAGTCCAAAAGATCGTAATATAAACAAAATCTTGATGCAAGATTGAAGAACAGACCTGAATTATGTTATGTTGGGTGGGTGATTTTCAGAAAGTGCAAAGACAGATGATGTGAAAGGAAGAGTGTGAGAAAGTGATGATATTATTATTATTACAGTGGGAATAGGGGTGTGGGTTGGGTCTGACTCGCCGGAGCTCCGCCATAGACGGCAACGAATTAGTGGCGGTGGAAACAGGGACGACAACGACGGTGATAACCAGGGACGAGGGGAGGAGAGGGGTGGCAGCTGTGGTATTGGGGGGTGGTGGTGGCGGTGGCAGTGGCGGTGGTGGCAGTGGAGGTGGCGGTAGGGGTGGTGGTGGTGGGATTAATCTTGAAGATGGTGGAAGAGAGATGAAGAGAGAGAGAGAGGGAGTTGTTTATATAGGAGGGGGAGAGAGAAAATTCAAATTAGAAAAAGAGGGGGAAGGGTAAATTTACTAGATTACCCTTTTTATTAAAATAATAGAGGTTGAGGTGGATTAATCTTGGCCACTAGTTAGGTTTCCATGGTTTTCTCATTTTAGAAGGTTTCCATTATCACTTTCCCCTATATATATATATAGGTACGTTGTTTTTTATATACATATAAAACATATACAATATCCGAATTTATATTTTATTCTAGTTGCCTTCAAACATGTAGGTATAAAAACATAAAAATCTACTTGCGTTTTAAGCCCAGAAAATAAATATTAGAGTAATATCGATTTCGTTCGTACACCAAATCCATATTTTAAATGCAATAACATATTTAACTCAAACCATATAATGACATGTTAGGCGCATTCCGCCTATTCAAGTTTCATGCCAAATATATATATATATATATATATATATATATATATATGAGTTAATATGTATTTCGTTCGTGCACAAAATATTTAAAACTTCATAAAAATATTTTGTGACTTTATAAAAATAATTATACTGGTTTAGTATGCACGTCAGCCCACAAATATTTAGAAAAATACTAACTAAAAAGGTGGGCACAAGAACTCACTGGTTGCGAAGCTTCCAAATCCACCACTGAACGACTCGTACTTCGTACAAGAACAAAACACTTCTACACTTCACCCACCTCGAACTTAAGGAAATCGTTATCTTTCTCATGACTACACTTTAAGAACCCATTGTGCTTTATAAAGTACCATGACACTCCAAAATTAAAACCCATAGGAATTATGTCCATCAATCCACGTAGAAAACCCATAACATCTCCCATGCACCATGTTGATAACCCCATAATCCATGTATTTATGTTAACCATTCTTATGCAATAATAACCTGCCTCACTAATATTTGGTTTGTAAAAAAAACACCAACCATGCATATTAGAGATTATCACCACCATCCCCATATTTCTATGAACTCATAACCACTACACATGCCATGCATACATCGATCATCCAAATAAAAAAAATTTTATTGCTAATAGCAACTATCATCAAGAATACTAACCAACACATAACATTCGAACACCATACCTCACCAAATTAAGCCTACCCTACTGCCACATCTTCAACCATCACGATGACTCTCGACCACCATAGACATGGCCCTAGCCACCAATGCACAACCTCTGGATACCGACACCACCATACACCCTTTCATGACCTACATCAGTGCCATCACTGCGGCCCTAGCCGGGACAACCATCAATCACCACCACTCACCGTAGCACCATTACAACCTCGAAACCGTTACCGAAACTGACACGCGACTGCCATTAGCACAGGCGCAAGCACAATAGAATTAACCATCTCGAGCAACGAACCTCCCAAGGCACGACTACGAGAGCGTGAGGTGGTACCCAGAATGTGAGTTGATCGATGGTCTCCATATCCAAGCTAATAAAATGTGATTCATAACTCCTGATTATCTGCATGCAGTCAAGACCATGCACGTGGAAGTTAGTTGGGTCATCCAGTATTCTAGGCTTTTACCATTTCTTATGTTTACGTTTGAGTTATTTTGAATAAGTTGTTGTGATCCAGATTAGTAGGTCATTTCTGTTTCTTTCCGTTGTAATGCTGCTATATAAAGCAGCCTCTTGTTTTGTTCTTTTCATTCAGTTTTACAAGCAATAATAAAAGCCTAGTATTGATCCAATTCTTCTTATTCGTGAGTTAATTATAGTTTTGATATCAACAGTGGTATCAGAGCTTGAGTGCTTATTGTTTCATCTCTCCTCGTGTAATTCATTGCTGATCAAACCAGTACTTTACCCACTGCTACTACTCCAATCCCTGTCTTCAAGGGTGAGGGGTATGAGCATTGGAGTATACGAGTAAAAACCATCTTAAAGTCTAGGGATCTCTGGGAACTGGTAGAACAAGGGGTGAATGAAGGTGAACCAAATGCAGCAAAGTTGAAAAGCATGAAGAAAAAGGATGCATATGCCATGGCCATTATACAACAAGCGGTTCATGACCAACTGTTCTCTCGAATTGCTGGTGCTAAATCTTCTAAAGAAAGCTGGGAGATATTAAGAATGGAGTATCAAGGTGATACTCAGGTGCAAGCTATTAAACTGCAAGGCCTCAGGAGGGAATTTGAGAACCTGATCATGAAAGAAAGTGAAGGAGTTGGAGAATACTTCTCAAGGGTAATGGGAATTGTAAGTCAAAGAGATCATATGGTGAGATTATGTCTGATCAAACCATAGTAGAGAAGATCCTGAGAAGTCTATCATCCAAGTTTGACTACATTGTTCCATCCATTGAGGTATCCTTTGATTTATCTAATCTAACTCCTGTGAAACTTATGGGGTCCTTGCAATCACAAGAGGAAAGACTCAATAGTCGAACCTCTGACAAAGAAAAAGCTGAGAAGGGAGAAGAGCATGCACTACAAGTGTTTCAAGACAACACTAGATCTCAAAATCACAAAGGAAGAGGACGTGGAACCTTCAGAGGTCGGGGTAGAGGAAGACCAACATTTGATAGAAACAAAGTTCCTCAATGTTACACATGTAAGAAGTATGGACATATGTCCAAGGACTGTTGGTATAATGAAGATGCTCAGGTCAACATTGCAGCTGAGCCTGCTGATCAAGGTGAACTCACAGAAGAACCCCATTTGTTTCTGGCCTTTGTTGATTTGACAGAAGTATCATGTGCATTGGTCACTGAAACTAATCCAAGTCATGAAACCAACTCACTATGGTTTCTTGACTCGGGTTGTTCCAATCACATGACTGGGTCAAAAGCAAGTTTTGTGGAACTAGATGAGACCTTCAAGCTAGGTGTTCAATTGGGAAACAAGAAAACACTAGCTGTTGAGGGTAAAGGAGTGGTAAGAATCAGTACTGGCCATGGAACATATAAGCTCTTGAATGATGTCTACTATGCTCCATCACTGGAGTATAATTTGCTGAGTGTTGGTCAACTCATGAGAAAAGGGTATTCACTGCTGTTTGAAGATGGAAGCTGTACAATCAAGAATCAAGGTATGGATATGATGAAGATTCCTGTTGCTAATAATAATATGTTTGTTCTTGATGCCTCTAAAACAGAATCTAAAACCCCTCACAATATCTCTACCCTGGAGCTATGGCACAAGAGATATGGACACATCAATTGGGAGAATCTCAAGTTACTTCCTGAAAAAGAGATGGTGATTTGAATGCCTCTGGTCAAAGGTTCAAGTGTTTGTGAAGGATGTATCCTAGGCAAACAAATCAGACTTCCATTCAAATCCACTTCTTGGAGAGCCACAAAGAAGCTGGAACTCATTCATGCAGACTTATGTGGGCCTATGCAGGTACAAAGTTTAGGACATAGTCTGTATTATTTATTGTTGATTGATGATGTGTCCAGAATGTGTTGGGTGTACTTCCTTACTAAGAAGTCTGAGGCCTTTAGTAAGTTTAAAATCTTTAAAGCCCTGGTAGAAAAACAAAGTAGAAGTTGTATTAGGGTGTTAAGAACAGATAGAGGGGGAGAATTCTGTTCAAAGGAATTTAATTCCTTTTGTGAAGAGCATGGCATTAGAAGAGAGTTGAGTGAGCCTCATACTCCTCAACATAATGGAGTAGTTGAGAGGAAGAATAGAACAGTCATGGGTATGGCTCGAAGCATGATGAAAGAAAGAGGCATACCAAATTATCTATGGGCTGAAGCAGTTGCTACTGCAGTGTACATCATCAACAGATCCCCTACTTCTGCCATCAAAGGGAAAACACCTTATCAGGTATGGTACAATGAAAAACCTGATGTTACTAATTTAAAAATATTTGGTTGTTTGGCATATGGTCATGTGATTCAAGGGAAAAGGAAGCTAGATGACAGATCCAATAAGATGATCTTTATTGGATACTCTTTCAATGGAACTGGAGTTAGATTGTTCAATCCAGTTACAAAGAAGGTTGAGGCTAGAAGAATTGGTGACACTACCATTGTTGAAGAAGGCTCATGGAATTGGCAGGAGATACACAAGTCTGATAAACAAGTTTATGAAAGAATGTATGCTGATCCTTTTCCAGAAGAAGTTGATGCTGATGTTTCCAGTGTGAATGTAAATGAAGGAGAAACTATAAGTAATGCTGCTTCTTCTATCAACTCTGAAGGGGCAGTATCACCTATGGTTTCTACACCTTCAAATACTTTACAACACACAGAAGAAGGTTCAAGTTCAAGCAGTTCAGTTCCTCTCAAGACCAGGCCTCTTGCAGACTTGTATGCAACCACTGAAGAAGTTCATGCAGACTATCTCAGCTGTCAGTTTGCTCTTAACATTGCTGATCCCTTGTACTATTATGATGCTGCTAAGAAGAAGGAATGGCAGGAAGCTATGAAGGAGGAGTTGGATGCAATTACAAGGAACCAAACTTGGCAGCTTGTATCTCCACCTGTTGGAAAGAATGTAGTGGGACTTAAATGGTTATACAAGACAAAGATTGGGTCAGATGGGAAAGTAATCAAGTACAAAGCAAGGCTTGTGGCCAAGGGCTACTCTCAAAAATATGGGGTAGACTATGAAGAGACTTTTGCCCCAGTAGCCAGGTTTGAAACTATTAGGATCATCATAGCAGTTGCAGCTCAGAGGGGGTGGCTTTTACATCAGTTAGATGTGAAATCTGCTTTCTTAAATGGAGATTTAAATGAAGAAATTTATGTTGAACAGCCTGAAGGGTTCAAAGTCAAAGGTGAAGAAGACAAGGTCTATAAGTTATATAAGGCCTTATATGGTCTAAAGCAAGCCCCCAGAACCTGGTATGCAAAAATTGATGGGTATTTTCATGGTAATGGATATGTTAAGAGTCTGAATGAACCAACTCTATATGTTAAGCATAGTACTACTGATGTTATATATGTATGTCTTTATGTTGATGACATCATATGTACTAGTTCAAGTCAAGAGTTGGTTATGGAGTTCAAAGAAGGGATGAAGCAAGTGTTTGAAATGACAGATTTGGGGCTGCTCAAGTACTTCTTGGGTTTAGAAGTGAAACAGTCTCAAGAAGGTGTGTTTATTACTCAACATAAGTATGCACAAAATCTGCTGATGAAGTTTGGTATGCAGGGTTGCAACTCAGAAGAAATACCTATGAGTCCCTATGAAAAATATCAAGTTGCTAATGGAGAAGATAATATCAATGAAACCAGATACAGAAGTCTTGTTGGAGGACTCATCTACTTAACTCACACCAGGCCTGATGTGGCTTATGCTGTTGGAGTATTATCAAGATTTATGCAGTGTCCCTCAAAGTCTCATGGTGGTGCAGCTAGAAAGGTACTTAGATACATAGCTGCTACTAGTAACTATGGTATTTGGTACAAGAAAGGAGGCAGGATAGAACTGATGGGCTATTCAGATAGTGACTGGGCTGCATGTGTGGACGACAGAAAGAGTGTCAGTGGTTATGTGTTTACCATTGGCAATGGAGCAGTGTCATGGAGTTCTAAAAAGCAAAGTATAGTGGCCTTATCCAGCACTGAAGCTGAGTATATCTCAGCTACAAGTGCTGCCTGTCAGTGCATATGGGTCAGTCGAATTTTAAAAGATTTGGGAATTGAGCAGTTCTCTCCTACAACTATTTGGTGTGACAGTCAATCAGCTATCAACTTGTCTAAGAATCCAGGGCAGCATAGTAAGGCCAAACACATTGAATTAAAATATCACTTCATCAGAGACATGGTTAGCCAAGAGAAAATTGTATTGAAGTTTTGCAGGACTCATGAGCAATTAGCAAATTGTTTGACAAAGGCATTGGCAAAAGAGAAGCTTGTGTACTTCAGGAATCAAATAGGAATCATGGAGTTAGAATCAAGAGGGGTAATAAAATGTGATTCATAACTCCTGATTATCTGCATGCAGTCAAGACCATGCACGTGGAAGTTAGTTGGGTCATCCAGTATTCTAGGCTTTTACCATTTCTTATGTTTACGTTTGAGTTATTTTGAATAAGTTGTTGTGATCCAGATTAGTAGGTCATTTCTGTTTCTTTCCGTTGTAATGCTGCTATATAAAGCAGCCTCTTGTTTTGTTCTTTTCATTCAGTTTTACAAGCAATAATAAAAGCCTAGTATTGATCCAATTCTTCTTATTCGTGAGTTAATTATAGTTTTGATATCAACACAAGCTTTATGAACACAAGAATTGAGGCCTTCGAACTCTGCAAAATACCGAAGACGGAGATGGTGCACCTCTTCGAAAACCCGTAACAACAACAGTCACGAACCCTGGGAATCACTACTAGAAAAGTGACATTTTGCTACAAAATTTTCTTACAGAAAAAAATGCATCACAAATTTTAACAAAGTTACTACTCATTTGTGATGAAAAAAAATCTGTAATTTTTTTAGCAAAATTGTGACACAATATATCTACAAATTCTTAGGAAATTATGTAGGAAATGCATCACAAATTTCCTACACCATGTTTTCATCACAAATGCGTTGAAAATTGTGTTACAAATGGGTAGTAATTGGTTTGCGACGTGGGTTTTTCTAACATCAAGGTTTTGTTGAAAAAAGCGTCACAAATCAAGAAAATGCAAGATTTGTGACGCATTTTGAACAAAATCTTGATGTTAGAAAAACCCTCGTCGCAAACCAATTACTACACATTTGTAACACAATTTTCAACGCATTTGTGACGAAAACATGATGTAGGAAATTTGTGACGCATTTCCTACGCAATTTCCTAAGAATTTGTAGATATATTGTGTCATAAATTTGCTAAAAAAATTGTAGATTTTTTTTCGTCACAAATAAGTAGCAACTTTATTAAAATTTGTGACGCATTTTTTTTCCGTAAGAAAATTTTGTAGCAAAATGCCACTTTTCTAGTATTGAATTAAAGCAGATCAAGAATCCAACCTAATATACTTGTTTTCACATCCACCGCGGCAATAATGAAGTAGGGTTTGTGTGTCAATGGTTAGAGCATATATATGTAGGAGGTGATTTAATCAAAATGTTACACCATGGCCCCTTGTCTTCATCTAACTTGTCACTTGTTTCCAAAGTAAAATAAAACCCTCCTTAAAAGATAAAAATATGGTCCCTCCAATACTTTTAAACAAAGAGTAAGGCACCAACTCATTAACGAACCAACTCAATGAAAGCCTATAAGTCGATCCGCCTAAATAATTTTTAAATATGTTTTTTTTCAGGATTTAGTCAACGAACTCATTAACGAACCCACCCTGTAGAAGCTCGTTAGTTGTTGTTGTCTAAATAAATACGTTCACAAATTTTCCAGATGTTACAACTCTCCAGCCTCTATTGTAACACCCCAACCGATGGCGGAATCATCGAGGTGTCACGTAGTGACGATTGTTCAAAAGCACATGGTACTAAAATGTAAATATATTATTGAATAATTTAAATTGTCTTACATAGATGAAATGAAAAAAAATACAAAAGTCTGAATGGAACATGAAATTCGAAATAACTTATTAAAAGCAAGCACTAAAGTCCATTGCTATAGTACTAAGATCAAATTGCACCTGAAACATGTACAAAATAGGTTTTGTCAACATAAGAAATGTTGGTGAGCATTCCTAGTTTTAATACATATAGTAAGTTGGAAAAATGGTATACGATTCAAGTGCAAGCTACAGTGCATTTATGTAAACTATGTATCATACAAATGAGCGAAATCAATCCTGTGACTATATAATGTACTAAATGAACGGCGGTGTACTTATCCAATAAATGAATAAAAACTTAACAATGACCACGGATTCTCCGATGAAAAAGGGGGAGAATCAACCTAGGCGGGTTGTCAATCCAACAGCGCTATCCAATGTTAAGGTCGGCTTGTACAATGTTAATGATTTCACTAAGTACAAATGTATTCTACATGTAATGTCTAAGCATAAAGCACGTTTGTAAGCAAATGCACATAGTACTAGAATTGTATGTAAAAATGTGAACTTGTATTTGTAATTTGTATAAGTGTACATGTAACACCCCAAAAATGAATAAAAGCAAAAGGGGATAGGAAGTACTCACATCAGTTGTGATGATGATTACGGATATTCCATATGCATGTAATGAACTTTCAAAGCCTACAGTTTTCATTATTGATTTTACCAAATATTAATTCAACTATAACATTCGTTTGACTTACCAACTGTCCGGCGACAGGATATTTAGGACACAAGACTAAATACCTCATGAGTTTAATAGTTAAATTAAATTACTCGTTCAAAAAAAATATGGATTTAATTAACAAAATGACACTCATATATTTATAAAAGTGTTGTAAATAATGACCCTTTTTTTAGTAATAATAATTCATGTCAAACTCATATTCAAATATATGTACTTTTAAAGCACTATTTATATATATAATATACCAATTTATTATTTCCAAAATTATCTTGAAGGCAAGTGTATATCTTTTACATAATTATCAAACAAGCACAATAACACAAACGACTCATATATAGTAAATCGAAAATTATACAAGGTATTCATCTTTGATTGGTATGATAAAGAATGCTATCATTTGTTCATAAGATTGTGAATTGCGGATGTATGTATATCGATATATATGATGTGAACTGTGTTTGTTATGGTCTTAGTCGCCGGATCAAATTAGTGAACAACATAAGTTAAACGAAATCGGGGAGTCAAATCGTTACCTCAGATAATTAGAAAGCAAAGCAAGAATAACAAGATGATGGGGTGTGGTTGATAACCGGAGCCCCAACGACAGACGTAGGCGGGTTCACGAAGCGCGGGTGATTAAAGGTGGTGCGTGAACAGAGAGGAAAAGAATAGTGTTTCGAGGTGCGGTGGAGTCCGAAACTAAGCAAAATGTCTACTATTTATAAGGTTTTAGGGTGGGTGTGGTTTATGGTGATTGATTACAGACGCCAAATTTCATGCCTGAAAATTTGCTGGTTGCCTTATGGAAATGATGAGTGTAATATTTCATATATAGTATTGTTATTTTTTTTTTAGAATAACTAATGTCCAACCAAATTAAATGCATTCATGCTGACTATAATTATATTTTTTCCAATTACACATTTTTTCTATATATATAAATTTGTTCAAAGGGTAAAACAAGGAAGATGGAAAAAAACAAGGCACATATTTTTCTGCCAATTTATGCTTTTTATCATCATAATCATTTTTTTAAAATAATATCAAGGTGTTGCCATGGTTATATTTGTACAAAAGAATAAGATAAATAAAGTGGTGGTTTTATTAGCTCATAAAAAAATTAAATTTGGGGAAAAATACGTAATGTTACATCTATCCTTAACAGCGGCACCGTCTCCCTCATCCTTGTCTCCACAGACCATAGCGCTGTCGTATTTCTCATCACCGTCATTTGGTTTTGGTTGCTTTGTGATGTATTAGACTTGGTTGGATTGTGATGAATCATTATTACCTTGTTTTGCTTGTGTTCGTTTATGTTCATTTATATTGATCATTTGTGTTCGTTAATGTTCATGCATACACAGTTTGTTTAAGTTTTAAATGAACGAATATAAACGAACACGAACATGACAAATTTCTTAATAAACGAACACGAACACAAAAATGTGTTCGATTATGTGTTCATGTTCGGTTAAAGTTAAATGAACAAACACGAACACGTCTGTGTTCGTATTCGTTCGGTTCGTTTACAGGCCTACTGAAAGAAAAAAAAGGGTTGACCATATAGTCATTGGTCTTTGTGTAAGTCAAGCTTGTGAGGTCACGCAAGTCCTAGGTTAACGGTCGGCGCCCCCACATCACGACTTTGTTGATAACATTTGCGAGCTTCCAACCAACCCCTTTTTCACACGGCTCAATATTGAAATTATTTTCGGAAACAAAAATAGAGGAATATCAACGTAATATAGCGTCAAGTTATCATACAAAGTATAAAATAAATGAAATTAATGCGAAACACAACAAATATAGCATAATTAATGAGTCACACAATATATAGCACAATATCGAGAAAAAAAGACATATTTAATCGCAAAAATGACACAGTGCCGAAAAAAAAAGACACAATGATTTAATACAACTAAATTTTAAAAACTACAAATTAAAAATCCAAAAAAGTGAAAACCCAAAATCTAAGGTGGTGTTTGTTTTCTGGTTAGAAGAGCTTCTAACCTCTTATGTCTGCGCCGTGTAGACGCGGGCAGACATTTGAGGCGGGTAGCTCATTTGATTTTTAGAAGACATAAGACATGAAAACCTCTTCCTTAGCTCTTTTTCGTGCAGACATTACCCATTTTCTTCGCACCTCTTCTCAAACACTTTACACAAAACATCCCCTTATTCTTCTCCTCCTCCACAAAACCCTAGCAGCCCCAATTCCTTCTTCACGATCTGCACCTCCTCTGACCCTCCCTCCTGCCTCTCTGGCCTCCGGCCTCTCTCCTCCCTCCTCCTCTCTCTCCTCGTGAACACCTCCTCCAGCAACCGCCGCCGCCGCACCCAAACTGCGGTACAGTATGTTTTCTTTTTTTTTTTAATCCTTGTTGTATAGTATCTTTTTAGTTCAGATTTTTTAGTTCATGATTGTACAGCCATGTTTTTAGTTCGAATTTTTTTTTGTGTTGTTCATGATATAGATGATTTTTCTTTTTCTTGTTATAGATCTGTTTGGTTCAGTTTTTTCTTGTTCATGTTTTTAGTTTAGATCTGTTAATTGTTTTTATGTAGTATCTTGCTAATAGGAACAATTTAAAAATTGAGGTTTGAATGTCATGATTGTACAGCCATGTTTTCTTTTTCCTGTTCATGTTTTTAGTTCAGTTTTTTTACTTTCTTTTTCTTATGAGTTTTTTTTACTTTCAGATATGTAGTTTGATGTTGTACATATATGGTTTTAAAGATTGTAAAAAAGATTGTGTTTTTATGTTAAATGGGTTGAAGAATTTGTTAATGTTGATGTTTATGTGTAGTTTGTTAATTGTTTTGGCAAGTTCGTATCAACCCAATGTGTCGTTAAGAAATAGTCATGTGCATGTTGATGATGCTGAAGACAAGGTTGAAGTACATGGTACTGCATCGGATCGGGAATATATGACTCAGTTACGAGATGAAATTGCCTAGCAGTTAATGCAAAATGTGGAATAAATTAGTTGAAACATTGTTATTTGCGGTTTTATGAATATTATTTCAGTGTTGTATAAGTATTATTTAAATTTCAATGTTGAAAAAATATTGTTTGCTTTAAAAAATCATTTTTTTTAAATTTTAGCAGCCTGCAGACGTTGACAAACAAACAGTCTTCTTCTTGCAGACTGCAGACCTTTGGTCCACCTCTTCTCCTGTAGATGTCTGCATATGTGGTCTGCAGACTGCAGACCTTTTACCTCTTCAAAAACAAACAGCACCTAAGATTGTATGGTTCGATGAGACGGTTCCATGAATACAACTTCTTCTTTTTTTTTTTCCTACTATGTATTTTATCCTAACCCTTAAAATTAATTGCATTCAATAACATATTCATATCGAATATATTGAATAAACTATTTGTGAATTATAAAAGCTCAATATTATTTTTCAAAGCAAGAAATTCAAACAAAAAAAAAAAATTATATAGATTAAAGAGTATTATTCTTCATTTTCTAGTAGTGATGATAACACGTCTTTGAATTCATATGAGATCGCTAACATCATTACAAGTGTGGTACAACTCATAGTCCAGATGCAACACGTTAGTAAACCTTCACATCCTATCATGAGTAGAAAACAAGTTGAATGGGACAGCAAGGCTACCAACGAGTTGTTAATGCATTATTATTTTTTTACGAACCACTCTACGGTCCTCATGAATTTAGACGTTATTTCAGGATGAGGGAACGTTCATTTTTACGTAAAACTAACGATTTGGAACGATAGTATGACCACTTCAAACAAAGACCAGACACAAGAGAAAAGATGGGATTCACGGCAATACAAAAGTGTACATATGTGATATGTGTTCTAGTATACGCTAGTATAACCGAGGCGTGGGACGAATGCTTAAAAATGGCAGCAAATACAGCAAGAGATACTTTAGGCCATTTTTCTAGAGGTATTTTTTTAATAACTTGAATTTTGAAACATGTATTTCTAATAGTATGATTGAGCCATACATTAACGCTTATGATAATACAGGTATAATTAAGCTATACGACAAATGATATTTAAGAAAGCTGACATGGAATGATCTGCAACAAATATATGATGTATATGAAGACGTACACGGTTTACCCAACATGATTGGGAGTATAAACGTAGCTACTAGTGGTGGTTAAATTGTCCAACCACTTGGAGACGTGCACACAATCGCGGGAACCAGAAAGGGCCATGACTCAACATCCAAGCCGTTGCATTGTACGCCATCTTTTGGTATTTTCGAGTCAAACAATGACCTCAACGTTTTTGAGTAGTCGCCTATTATCGAGGATTGCATAGCTGATAATAGGGTTGTTCACGAGCTGAGCTGAACCGAGCGGACCTTTGCTTGTGCTCGGCTCGTTTACAAACCGAACCGAGATGAGTAACTCATTTACAATCGAGCCAAAAAACCGAGCGAGCATTTTTTAGCGCGAATTTTTTCGGGCGAGTAACGAGGGAAGAGTAATTCGAACAACCATAAAATTGAGATGGTTCGTTCACAACAATAAATCATGATATTGTGAAATCATCATAATAATACAAGTGAGCAAAGATTAAATCACATGATTAAAGAAATTTGTCGCTAAAAAGCTCATAGTTATGATGAAATCAAAGATTACGTTTCAAGTCGAGCTCAAAAGTGAGCAATCAATTTATTTCAACAAGAGTAGTGGTGTGAGGCAACCGTGGGGTGTGGCAGATGGCGGTGGTGAAACCAAACTGCCTTCACTCCTGTTTCTCTCACTATTGATAAGGGGCTGCAAGTGGGTTTAACTATGGAGCAAAATGACATGACAGAAGTACCTTTGTGGAAATGACAAACACACCCCTCAACAATTCGTTCCATAGCAGTGTTGGTATATCGGAAAATTATTACTTTTTATGCCTTATTTTCTTTTCACTTTTTCTCCGATTAAAAAGATTAATAATAAGGGAAGACAACCAGTTATCTAATATTTTGTTTTCTTTCCATTTCCAAATATAAACTATTAATTAGACATGCGCACATTACAGCACGAGTACATTGCAAAAAGCGAATGGATTAGTCCAAGCGCCATATGAATTTTTCAAGGTTGATGAGGTGTAAAGATGGAGTAATAGCACGCAAGGGTGGTGGCGGTAAAATTGGAGTAATATTGCAAGGGGTAAAAACGCAACGCTTAAATAAGGAGTAATAGTGCAAGGGGTAAAAACGCAAAGTTTAAAACTTGAGAGGGTGGTGGTGTAGAAATTAAGTAATAGACAGATTGTAAAAACAAAAAGATTAATACTTAACAGGGTGGTGGCGGAATTCAAACTTATGGGTTAAAAAACCAAACTTTCAAAGTTAAGGGTTTAAAAAGGCAAGGTGTAAAGTTGAGGCTATAAAAGCAAACTTTTAAATTTAAGGGGCTCAAAAAGCAAAAATTAAAAGTGAAGAGTTGAAGGGAAAAGCAATGTGTAAAATTTGAAAAGTCGAAGGCATGGTGTTGGAAGTACCACCGACGCACCCCTATAAAGATATTGGTAATCTAGAAAAAAAAATATTATCAAGTTTCATTGACAATTTTTCGTTCATCGTTGTACAGCATCCACCGGGGTTCGAGTTTCTACCCTAGTGTTTTTGCCCTTTATTGTTTTATTAACCTATTGGCCATAGTTTTTCTATGACATGTATTTAGACCCACTCTTAATAAGTGGAATTGCGCTTGCTCCACAAAACCATAGCATTTTAACATTGCATCGAGAGATAGACCAGAGACTTGCAGAGAGAACGGAAAGATGAGAGACAAAGATAAGTGTAGTTTTTGGTCACTGTAGCGGTTGTCAGTCGCTGATTCCTCTTATTGGCCTATGTGGCGGTTCAGTCCTCATCACCTAATCCAGACGCGTCTCCCACTCACCGTCCATATACTTTCTTCTTCCACCTCTATGGCGACTCCACCCATTCAACCATAACAATTAGACGAAACTAGTGACATAACTAGTACAAGCAGACGACAGATGCGACGGACCCTATATAGCCACCACCACGACCTACTGAATCAGAAGAGATAGGTTTTGGAGTATTAGCGATGGCCTAGGGTTTGGCTCCACTTTGATAGTAAGTTTACTAGAAACGATGCGTTAAGTCAGATCCAAATATAACATTCATAATAAACATATAAGCTATGTATAGAGATACAAACAAAACTTGTTTATAACATCTACTAATTGCACAAAAAAGTTTTGTTTTTCTACTAGTTCAGCAAAAAATCATAATATTTTTAGTTTTTTAGTTCTTTGATAAAACCATGGTTCTTGACAACTTGTTTGATCATTTATGTAGACGATATGATCATAACAGGTAATGAATCGAACAAACGGAATACCTTCAAAAGAACTTGTTCTTAAAATTTGAGATGAATGACCTTGGAGGTTTAAAGTATGGAATTGAGGTAACACGCTTTTTCAAGGAAATCTTCATCTCTCAAAGGAAGTATATATGTCCTAGACCTCTTAGCTAAAAACATGTCTTATAGATTGCAAACCAGTAGACACCCTAAGGACGATGAACCATGACTTTCGTAGCAACACTCAAACCGATCCAGCAGATGAAGAACGAATCAAAGGTTGGTAGGAAAACTAATACAACTATGTTAGACATAGCTCATGTAGTAAGGATCGTAAGCCTACCAAATATCTCATGGACGCAACCATATGCATAGTAAGATACATAAAATCATGCCTGAGAAATGGTATTCTATTTGGCAGAAATGGACGTCTGGATGTGTATGTTGGACATAATATTTGATTATCCTAAGTTAGATTATTTAGAATGTATTATTGTTGTATAATATATACTTGTGGCGGTTATGGTGGTTAAACTGAACCATTGTGTCGGTTCACTAAAGGGTATCACAACCCTTCACCACCTATAAATAGCCCCATACTCCTTCATTTGTATTTGGATGATTCAATTATAATATAGAATGTTTCTGTAAACTCTCTCTATATTAAATCTCAACATGGCATCAGAGCCTTGGTATCATTGATCCATCCCTGTGGAAAAGAAGAGAGAATCATAGAGAAGATTCATCCCATGTTTAAAAAAAACAGAGACAGTTACAGAATCATTTAATAACGATTCACAGAATGATTTTTCAAACCCAGACGATAAGGAAGATCATCATTTGAAGATTATAACCGTAAAAGAGATAGAACATCACCAGAAGAAAGAATCCGGCAAAACTTCGGCGAAAACAGAAAGATTCCGGCGTGACACCGGACAAACAGAAAAGTAGTTAGACGCGATTGATTCGTGTTTCAAACGGTTATTCGTTCCCTTGCCTTTATAATCTTAGAACAAATCGAATACTTAAAAGAAAGTTAATCATACACGAATTTAGATGAACGGTATCCGCCCCTGTTCTTCATTTGGAAGAAAATATATTTTCCCGCCAATTTTTTTCTTTCAACAAAATTAATACAAACGTTTTTTTAGAGAAGTTGAGTAATCAAAACATTAAGAACAAACGTTTTTCATTCCTTAAATGGATTTCCAGAATCAAAACAGAAAGTTAAAGGATTACCGGGAAATAATTACCGAACCGTAAAATAAATAGAACCGTATTCGATTTGAAGATTCAAGTAAGATTTGATATAGGATCAAATCAAGAGTGTTACCGAAACGATTTAGAAAAACAAATCGTTTAACTTGAATCAAAGAAAGTATTAAGAATTGCAACGGGCAGTTTATTGGCAAAGTATTTTTTAAGAAGATTGACTTTTAAAAGTCAAAAAGAAGGAAAAGAAAGAAGGGCACGATTTTTGTGTTGCAGAAAGTTTTTTGTGGGAAAGTTCTTACTTTCAAGATTCAACACAAACCTTTTAAGACATAAAATAATAGAAAGAAAAAAGAAGTGTCAAACACTTTATTGCAGGAAGTTTCAAGGGAAAGTTTTGACTTTTTTTAGAAGTCAACGTACTTATCTTTATAAAAGGGTCAAGATAAAACAAAATCAGTTTTGTTCTAGTATTAAGCAAGACAGTGATTTAATTGAAGGATAAGTTTTTAGAAAGAATACACTCATCATCCTTTGGTGAGAAAGTCACTCCTTTGATTTCTAAATATTTGGTGGAGTTTTTTTTTAAGAAACAAGCAAGTCAAAATCGTTAAAAATTCAACATAGCAAGTCAAAGTCGAATCATAAACGATTCGAATAGCAAGATACTCCGAGCCCATTTGGTTCGTCGAGAAAAGAATTAGCAAGATACTCAGACCCTTTTTCGGTTCGTTGAGAAATAGCAGGTGACTCTGAGACTTCGTGACTCATTGAGTATAGAAAGAAAAAGTTAGACCTTTGTGGCAAATTAGACCTCTGCGGCAAGTCAGACCTTCGTGGCAAATTAGACCTCTGTGGCAAGTTAGACCTCTGTGGCAAGTTAGACCTTCGTGGCAAGTTAGACCTCTGTGGCAAGTTAGTCCTTTGTGGCAAGTTAGACCTGTGTGGCAAGTTCGACCTTTGTGGCAAATCAAGAAAGAAGACCTTTGCTTCAAAGTAGCAAGGAACTTAGCAAAGTTAAAGCAAGTAACAAGCAAGAAAGAAATTGGGAAAGAAGTAATAACATCGGTTAAAAACATTGCAAGTGAAATTTAATAAGATGTCAACAACAATGATGAAGAAAGTTATGGCTACTATGAAGCACAAAGAAAGCAAAGAACAAGAAAGACTCCATTCGCATGCATGAAGAAGAGATCAACCCTATTATGGAGCAAGAAAGGAAAAATCAAAATTAGGGGGGAGAATGTTGGACATAATATTTGATTATCCTAAGTTAGATTATTTAGAATGTATTATTGTTGTATAATATATAGTTGTGGCGGTTATGGTGGTTAAACTGAACCATTGTGTCGGTTCACTAAAGGGTATCACAACCCTTCACCACCTATAAATAGCCCCATACCCCTTCATTTGCATTTGGATGATTCAATTATAATATAGCATGTTTCTGTAAACTCTCTCTATATTAAATCTCAACAGTGTAGGCATACACATATGTTGATTAGGTTGGTAAACAAAGTGGTTAGGTGTTTAATTTACATTTGTAGAGGGGGGGGGGTCCTAGTAACGAAATAATAAACAGAAGGTTGTAGTACTTTCAAGTGTTGAAGCTGAATTTAAAGGCATTTCAAAAGGAATAATTGTTTATAATTATTCAACTTATACCGATAATTACGTAACATATACCGATAATTCGCAAGCAACGTTATAATTAAACAACTTATAACAGTATTTATGCAACTTATATGATAATAACGCTTATACATAATTAAGCATGTTATACGCACAACACCTCGACTTTAAAAAAATGTCAATTGTTTTAATTATATGTTAAGACTATACTCAAATCAAGGATAATAAAATGTTTGATTTTATCATGGAGTTTTTTTTTTTAAACCATGCCAAGCATATTATTAATAATTGTAAACAAATTTTATAAGATACAATAAATAATTCCAAAAATAAGAATAAATATGACTAACAATCTTTGGAACAACATATTGTTAATAAACTATGTTCTTTCACATTTTCAACTAAATAATACTTTTTGGTATTTTTATCATTACCTTCTCTCCCTTTTTCACTCATAACTAGGGATAAGCTCGGGATGGTATCGGTACCAACCGATACCGATCCCGAAAATTCACAAAACCCAATACCGATACCGAAAACATACGGTACGGTACCGGTATGGTATCGGTATTTTACCTTATAATACCAATACCATACCGATAATACTGAAACCAAAAACCTCTAAATGTGGGTACCGATACCGAACACCCTCGGTTCGGTATGGTTCGGTACGGGATCAGGACGGGACGGGACGGGATCGGTATTCGACGCTATGTGCTCATCCCTACTCACAACCATTTAAAAAAAATACTATAAAATTATAGAGGTGAAAACTGAAAGTGTCTCCCCCAAATGCATTGATAACTATAATATTTCTCTTTTCTCCACTTACAACTACTCTATATAATATAAAGAACCCACTCACATTACAATATATTAATAAACCAAGTGAAATTGAACAGTGATTTTATTATTTTTTTTATTACCATTCTGAGTTACAAGCTTATTTATATAGAAGATTAGGATTAAATAAACAAATGAGGTTGCAGATCAGTTGGTGTGGGTGTTGTTTGTGTTTGTGTGACACCCGGGTTCGAGTCAGGCGGGTTTCGTTTATTTACATTTTTTCCTTTTTTTTAAAACGTTCCAGCTGTCCGAACACGTGTCATTTCCCTGTACTTCCTCATACATATAACCTTACGTATTCTCACTTCTCATAACAACATATCTGATCATATACACACACACAATCTTTTTTCTCTTTCTGTCTCTTCTGATAGTAGCACCCTCCGCCGCCATATTAGCACCGTCCGCTGCCATCTCAACTGGGGCTCCTCTGTCACCAGTTTCAGAAACCATCAGCGTATCCAGTTATTGATAACGAAATCAATCTGAGTTCAGAACGTTTCATCTTTGGAGCAGATCTATTGTTAGCCGGATTACTATGGTGTGACGGTTTCTCTTCCAAATGGTATGTTTTATTATTATTATTATTATTATTATTATTATTATTATTATTATTATTATTATTATTATTATTATTTGTTGAAGCCGTGTACATGCATTGTCATTGTGTGGGTAAATCTGATTGTTTACTATTTTCTTTATGCAGTTAGATCCGGATTCAGACGGTTGTGTTACGGACATGATAGTTTTTGAAGGATCTGATTTTTGTGCCTGTGTAAGCCTGCTGTTTTCTGGTCATTGCTCTTCATTGTTTGTTAGCTTTAGATTAATTTGGTTTTTGTGTACTTGGTATTGATTTGTATTTCTTTGTTTATGTTTGATAAGTTTAGGAAGATTATATAGCGGATGTGGATGTCATTGTTGTTGATGAAGGTCTGTGTGGTGATGTAGAGTGTATATAGTGTAGGCGTTAAATTGATAATAGAGGTTTATGTGGTGATATAGGGTAGTATAGGAGTTAGGTTGAAGTTGTTCTTGATAGAGGTTTATGTGTAGGGTATATATAGCATAGGTGTTATATTGATAATAGAGGTTTATGTCGTGATATGGGGTAGTATAGGGGTAAGGTTGAAATCTTCCTTGATAGAGGTTCATGTGGTGATATAGAGTGCATATAGCATATGAGATAGGTTCATAATAGGGCATTGGTTGATAATAGGGGTTTGTGTGGTGTTGTAGAGTATTCATAGCATAAGAGTTAAGAGAATGTTTGATATACTTTTGTGCTTTCAATCATATGGTTGGGACAAGAACATAAGGATCTAATGAATTAATAGCGTGGGGTGTTATCAACAAATTTAAGTTTATCATCCTTGATAAAGGTTTATGTGGTGATATCAACTAGGTACATTATAGGTGTTATTGTTGGATAATTATTCGCTGTTAGTTATTGTCTATTGTCGGAATGGCAGTTAATCATGTTTGATCAAAGCGTCTTTAAAGCTGATTAGGTTATTTGGGTGGAAAGTTTATTTAGTAACGCTTTAGACACTTATATGTTGATATTATAAGGTTTATTAGTGTGTTTAATTACTGATGATGATACTCCATGTAACACCCCAACCGATAGCGGAAACATCAGATGTCACGTATTGATGATTGTTCAGTAGCTCATGGTAAATAATAAGTTTCAATAATAAATTAAATGAAATACATACAATTGTTCTAAAAGGAATTTATACATTAAATGAGAATCACTAAATATAAATCTTCAAGCATTAACTCTAATCTTCAAGTAAAGCTATAACCTGAAACTTGTTAAGTTTGAAAATATTTTGGGTCAACAAAAGTTGGTGAGAATTACATATATTTGAGTATTGTATCATGAGCATAAAACTTGTACAATTCTGGTGTCATGGAAAATCTAGTCCACATGTAAAAACAAACTACTAGGTAAAGCGTTTGCATAATCAACCCTTGTGACATGTTTATCGTGGTCCATCCCATACGCATATGGTTCACTCGTTTATGTTTATGTGATCGATAACAATCACCCACGCTACCCATATCCGGGGGCACACGTATCCGGGTGGGGTTGTCAATCCAATAGATTTATCATTGTGTATCATCGGCTTGTACGGAGTTAATGATTACGCGAGTCTAATTTTGTTTACCAAAGTATTGATTTAAGATATAATGCTGTGACATCCGTCACTTTTTCTTTTCATTTTATTTCTATATAATAATAATAATAATAATAATAATAATAATAATAATAATAATAATAAGAATAATAATAAAAAAAAAATTCAGATTTTATATATACATTTTTTTCTACCATCTCTAAACCAAACCATACCTAAACCACTTGAAACCCATTATCAAACCACAACCAAACCCAAGCCCAAACCCTTTTTCTTTAATTATTTCGGAGCCCATTAGCCGGCCCAGACGAAGCAGCCCAACAACAGCGGCCCAAGATCCGGCCCAACCTTCCCCTTACCTGTTTAAAAAAAAAAAAAAAAAAAAA